>OX637590.1:0-600000 GCA_951800085.1 Comarum palustre
ATCGGGAATTGTTAAATTGTTAAATTTTTGGACAACCCTTATAATATCCACCTGACCTCTCAGGCCTGTCTGTCCTCTCAGACCAGGGTCGGAGCTAAGAGTTCTAGTAGCGCCCTTACGCTACTCTAGCTGGCATATTCATTGACAACCCTTATAACAAAAATTCATAACAATATTTTACTCAATTACTCTTCCCAAAACAATAAGTAAAACAATTCCTCGTCTTATATGCATAAATCCACATAAAACATTCATGAACCCGAGGGAAATATAATTCTCGAAACAATCATAAAACCCTGCAATTAAATCAATAATTAAGGCATGCATTCATTTAAAAATAATATGTCCACTCACTGTACTATTGCGACCTTCCCGCTCGGAAAGCTCCTCGAGCGAAACCCTCGAACTAACCGCGGGTCGAGTCTGTCTCACGTTCAACCAGAGACTGTACAAACAGCCCAATACATTAGTCATTTCATCGTTGACTTGATCTTTTCCTAGTTTGACCAGGAATTCCTATTTGACCACGTTTTGACCAAGTTCCTTTTTATGACACTTTAACCTTTTTGACTTTCTTTCCCGGTTATCGACTCTTAACTCAATTTACCGGAAGCCCGACTCAGCTTCCGAACTTTCCTTTATTACTTTAACTTGTCGTTAGGGTGTCACGTATTAATCAATATATTTAACCTTGAGTCGATTTACCGATTAAACCTTTTCTCATAAATTCCAGTTATCAATTCCCGATAACAATTTAACACTTTACCCATTTAACCAAAAATTGTCACATTCATTGAGCTTCAGTTCTTAAACCATTTTTCTGAAAATGCAACTTTCCCAAAGTGGAAACTTTCCCTTAATGGAAAGTTTCCCGATTTGGCAGGTTTCCAAACATAGAAGGTTTCCCATAATGAAAACTTCCTACTTACGTCCAAACTTTTCGTAATTACTCAACTTAGGAATTATCAGTACTTTCCGACTAAAAGCGTAACAGGAATTCGATTCCTACCTCTTCGGCATTCAGCCGGTTTTACCGTATCACCGGAATCTTCGCCGGATTCCGGTGACCTGCCGGAATTTTGCCAGAGTTTCCCCGTTTCTCGATCACCAAGTTCTCGATATGAAACCACGTAAACAACACTAAATCAGCAACCCAACAATAATTCAAATAACACCAAACAATAAAATGCAGCAACTACACCAACAACAACTCCAACCACAATTCACAACAATAACCCTGTCTAGAGAAAGGAACTGAAAACGCAGCATTCAAACTTCCTTTGCCCACTCTACAATTTCATCAACACTACTGCCAAAGAACACACACACTGCTCAGAATTCAAATGTTCCTTCTCTTTTCAACAACACAGCCTCAACTTCACATCACCAATTACTATAGATTTCAGATAAACAAGACTCCAACTCATGCATACAAGCTCAACCTAGAACCCAAACCCTGAAACCATAACCCTAACTATCGTCACTGTTTTCATTGCTGAACACAGTAACAATACCCAAAACCCAACTCCCTCCAAAACTTAACCAAACTCCAATCCAATTATACAGATATGTAGAGCTTCATGAGTAGATAGTTTTTCATACCTCAATTACCTTCATCTGTGACCGGAGGACACCGATCCATGGCCAAAACTGAAATCACTCCTATCGTCTTTTCTCTCTAACCGGAACTCCTCTGCCCAAACCATGAACACAGATGAGTTGGGTAAGCCGAGATGAAACTGTGGCCACCGGTGCGACGCCGAGAGACCACCTGACGACGGAGATCTCCTCCGAGCTCTGCCGCTGCACAGCAGCTCGAGACTGACGGGGTCAAGAAGGGTTTTGGGTTCTCTCAGATCGGTGAGGAAGGAGAGGTGATTGGTGATGTCGAGCACGCCGTCAATCCACTGGCGAGCGGCGGTGGTGAGGTGCGACCAAAAACGGGCAGAGGAAGAGAAGGGTCGAGAAGAACACTCCCTCGGGAAGGAAACCGAGGAAGAAAAGGGAAAAGAAAGAAGAAAAGAAAAATTATCTAACCCTTTTACCATTTTTCCTTCTTCTTCGAAATAGGAAGTCGTCACCCAAAAATTTCACCGAAATTTTCTAATTATCTTCTCAAAATTTTCTCTCTGAGAATTTAATTACCGATAACTTTTCCAAAATAGATACGGTAATTTCCAATAGTAACGGAGAAGATAACTTTTATTAACTTCAAAAGATTCGGGGTGTGACAATTCTCCCCACCTTATAAAAATTTCGTCCTCGAAATTTCAATACTCAAGTCCAATACAGTGGGGGATAGTACCACTTAAAATAATAATATTGCTCTCCAATGTCAACTTCCTTCTGAGAACTCTTTTGAGACGCCTTACGCATGGCATTGCCAAAATC
Organism: Comarum palustre; assembly: GCA_951800085.1. Taxonomy (NCBI): domain Eukaryota; kingdom Viridiplantae; phylum Streptophyta; class Magnoliopsida; order Rosales; family Rosaceae; genus Comarum; species Comarum palustre. Next base: position 2,392 of record OX637590.1, read on the forward strand.
CTAAACACCTGCCCTTTACGATCAACATTACAACTTCGACCAGTAACCAACCTCCTATCCCTTCTGGTTTAGCCAACTAAACATAACCAAATATTCTTACCAACCACAAGTGACGTCGTCACAATACTGCTAATACTCATTCTGATTCAATCACCCCTCGCTTATCGTGGGTAAAATTCCTTCAAGGATACTCGTATTCTTTCGTTGAACTTTAAATATCAGCTCACACATTCCCTATACAGGAAATGATTACCACACCTGAGGAGTAGGGTCCGATGTCACTAATGGATTTAAATCCTCTGGTAACATAATATAACGTGGGGTCAACCCACGACAACATGCCCACGAGAAAATCATGACGACTTGTGTTACACGAACCATCACCTCATTTGAACCAGGCTCCCTGATCTGGTTTACGCTTTCTAGAACCTATTCTGTCATGTTGTAGAGTAATTGTCTTCCCTTACTCTATCATTACTCAAACCACTTGTATACCCAGGACACGAGTTGCCATGAATTTTAGCGTAAATCCAAAATCATAGCCTTTTAATCAGGGAGATACAAGTCTCCAGACATCGAGATCCAACAATACTTACTCCTCGCATGAAGACAAATGGTCAGACTACGTACCACTCACGTAACTATTCTGACACACAAATCCTGACTTTTACTCACAATCCAAACATTAGAGTCACCCACTCAATTATCACTTTTTGAGGTCACAGCGTACTTTACAACTGGTAATACATCTCTGTACTACTCATAGGTGAGGTGCCACTGACCTCCCTAACTCTTACCTTAACCTGGAATGACGCATAGTGCAGAACTTGCACTTCAACCAACCGTGCGTCCATTAAACATTATCCGCATCACAACTGAAATAGACTTACCATTAAAAGAAATTCAGAGCCTTACCCGCTCAACAAGGATGGTTCATTCACAGATGTCTCCATTACCAAACCGTCTGGCAATAACCGACAACTTTGGACATTTAACCGGATCAGACATCTACATAAAATTTAGTGCCACTGGTGCACACCCAAAGGAACCCCTGATCAAAGCATCAGGAATTAATTTCACACCGAACTTATCCACATTGATCACCGAGCATCCAGTTATCCAGGCACAATTCAACAAATGTCATCACCGCACTGGGCGCGTAAACTTCACAGAGTCAATTCGCACAACTAGACAGTTTCTAACAAAACTGTCCCCAATGCTCTGCAAGTTTACCATCCACCGCACCCTCTATTTGGTAGGATTCAAGATTCCCAATCAATTACCATTCTAATCGAAGAGGAATATAATTGCGTGCACAGGAAATCACAATACCACTTCAGATCCTAAATTACAAGATCCACTGCCACACGTTAACATCCCCTCAGATCATAACTTAATCTGAACGTGGCTTCAAAACTCAACGATTTCCAATGGAGTGTTGCTCAACTTAGCAACATATCTTACCAATCTCAGTAACAATTATTACCAAACTTAGACTCGTAACACCTTCGAGTCATCCAAGAAAACCTTTCCTAGTTCCACCGCATTTCACACTCACCGAAATGTTGACAATTTTGAGAGTCACCTCCAATGACTTTTCTTGCTACTACTCTACACTTGTGGCGCCAAGATCTGCCGCTATGTCAATAATTCCTAACAAGTGGGGTCACTACCCAAATGACCAATGACCATAGCAACGCCAACAATACTCTAATCCTCTCAAGAATTCATTAAATTAACCTCAATAATTGATCTCCCAGATCTAATCCTTATCCCACAGATCAAATTGAGAATATTGTCTGTCACTGCAGTGGATGTAACTAATGAACCCCAACACGACTAAGAACACCCTCTGTTACAATATTTGCTTAGACCACAGCCAGTGAGTGCACAAATTCCCATGTCATCAAGCTCAGTTAATCACCCTTGAAGAAACCAAGAGTCATAATGGACAACTTTGGTTCCAGGTTGAAGCTTGACCATCAACAAACATTCTCACTCATAATCAATGATTCAGTAACCCTTGCCCCACTGCTGTCACTTCACCACTTCCGTGCATTTATCTAAGAAAACAATCAACCACCTACTAACAACATTTAACCATTTAACTAACCACCTTGAAAGTCGAAGCGACTACAACAACTCACTTCCTTCCTGTTCTTAAATGGTTAGACCTTTAAATTGACGTTTACACAAAACTATTGACAAACGTCCTTAGCCTCCGTCTTCAAAATACGGGACTCCCACAATACATTCTTGAAATATAAGACTGTATCACTTTGACCATACACAGCTGTACGAAATAATTATGCCTTACCAGCATGTGCTACCCAGATTTCAATTTACCACTTCCCTACACAAGAGGGTACACGTGCTCATGTGGGGTATACCCTTGTACATCTTCAGCCGTCGAAACCGTGTCGTTTACACAACGACCGGTTCCTACGCCTCAATTAATATAAAGTCAATCAAGACTCGTATCACTGTCTCCGGTACCCCAAGCACTCTGGGTCCATGACCCGGTGGTCTGTTGCCACTTCCAACATGTTCCTTTAAATTTCGAAACCAATTACCTTTAGCTACAACTGGTAACACTTGTTCGATCTGTAGATCGGACTCTAACACAGCCAACCTGGAGACCCTTCCACAGGTGTACTAACTGAAATGCTTTGACCACAGGTGGATAACTCACCTTATGGTTGACATGAGCCCCAAGATCTGATGACACGATTTAATTTCTGCCTCCACGTTAAATGGTCCAATGACCCTTGTCACCAACAATTCAAATCTTCTAGTACCCCAATCATGGGTGGCTGGAGCGAAGAGAATCTGGTCGTAACTGACGACGACAATGTCAGCACCAAGGTGACCAAACCGTCAGTTTCGGTGGCTGTCCCTTAAAGCATCACGTGACCAAACTAGCCTTTACTTCCTTAACATTCTCCAGTAGTGTCACATCATGGACTCGTCACCAGAAACAAGTCCATTGACTCCAAAATGACTACACTCGTATTCCTTAAGTCATTCTACATCATATGTCCGTTGGTTTCTCCAAAACCACACTAATGACGAACCTCAACAAAGTCGTGACAATCGTCTAAACTATATATTCATCCTCACTGACTAATCGCGCTAGGCGACTTCAGCTCTTTTTCCATGGCATGACGCAATCTCTTTCATTAACTCGTAAGACTCTTCACTTCTCAGAGTCTCATAACCCGAACATTAAGGCCTTGCCTCGGGTTTCTTCAACATCCCTGTCAACAACCATGACAACCTTCCAAGTGTGAATTACCAGTTTCACCACCGAGTACTTACACAATGCTCAAACGTTAAACAACGTGAGTTTCCAGCTCGATCCCCAACTCCAATCTCAATAAATCCTTGGGGACTCATCAATCAATACGCAACGAGCTAACCTTGTTCCTTACAGGAGTTCATTGTGAGGTCGGCGTAATGAGGCATAGTCTTGAAGATTCGATCGTTTATAGGACCACTCAGTCCATATCTCAATCAGGAAGTACTAACTCATATCCTCAATAAACACTAAGCGTCCAAAGCATAAAATGCCGATGGATCCGCCGCGGTCGGACCATCACTCTATAGACACTAAGTGATACTAAGTATATGAGGTAGTAACAGGAAACGATAACCTAATGCTCTGATACCAATGTCAGGACCCGCCCCGGGTTAAACCCCTTTAACCCGAAGTAAATCCTGCGGGGACCACCTCAAAGGAACTTCTTACCGAAACCCCCTTGAAATGGCCAACCCTTCCTACAAACTAGCTAAACCGGGTTAGTCAGAGCAGTCTACAAAGATGATTACCCCAAAGAATTTCAAGCAGCAACGGAAAGATCGACTATGCCTCGACTCTCGTACACGCTCGACCTCCTCTCAAGAACCTTGCATCACTGGGCATTTAAAAACGAAAGGCCCAGGGGAGAAACATTGATAAAAACCGTTAGAGTGAGTGGACGAAAATCAAATATAAAAACTCTATTTCCTTTAATGCTCTCCCAAAAGTTTAATGATTCAAATAACATTTATGCATGCCCACAATTACTAAATATCCGTAAATGCATGATAAGATAATCAAGTAAGGAATATGGGAAGAGAAATGTTCACAAACATAATAAGTCTGACCTCTCAGACTAGGGTTGGAGCTAAGAGCTCTAGTTGCGCCTTCACGCTATGCTAGCTATATAAAATGGTAATGGACAACCCTTATAATATCCACCTGACCTCTCAGGCGTGTCTGTCCTCTCAGACCAGGGTCGGAGCTAAGAGCTCTAGGTAAAATGGTAATGGACAACCCTTATAATATCCACCTGACCTCTCAGGCATGTCTGTCCTCTCAGACCAGAGTCGGAGCTAAGAGCTCTAGGTAAAATGGTAATGGACAACCCTTATAATATCCACCTGACCTCTCAGGCGTGTCTGTCCTCTCAGACCAGGGTCGGAGCTAAGAGCTCTAGTAGCGCCCTCACGCTACTCTAGCTAGCATATTCATTGACAACCCTGGATTTACTTCGGGTTAAAGGGGTTTAACCCGGGGCGGGTCCTGACAAATACTACACGATAGGGTTTTAAATTGCAGGTTGTTAACCAATGGCCTCGTCAGTTTTTGGCGCCGTTGCCGGGGATGGTAAAAAGGATTTTTTGTTTTGTATATGTATATGTTTGTGAATTAACCTTATTTTTGTGACTAACGATTCTTTTTCTCTTATATATATGCCGATTTTGTGTATAATATGTTTGTATCAAAATATTTTGTTATATGTGTATTCTTGCCGACACTTTAGTAAATATTTAGGAAAAATTGAAGTTATGGTTTTTATATGTTATGATGTTTTGTGATTTCTAAAGTAAAACATGTCAGGTGGAGCCACTTTTGTTAATCTTAGCCTAAACCCTTCATGTTATTTGCGGATTTCATGAGGTTGAGGGCGGCTTTGATTAACATAAGGTGACTGATCTAGGGATCCGAGTTTGTTCCTAGCTGAGTAAGGGGCCGTTCTGTCATAGATATGGAATTCAGGTTTGTTCAATTGGATCTCAAGATCATGACTGACCACTCTTCTCGGTGAAGGGGTCGATAGGGGTCCGCCTCCTTGATCACAAACGAGTCCTGCCTGGTTCTTGTAGGGGGTTCGCCCCCCGTGACATTGACAATTGCCTTCTGAAACCACGGAATCCGCTCGACCTAGTCAAAAGCTCGGGCCGTAGCATCACCTTGCTTTAGATTTTAGAAAGCAACTTGGCATATAGGCATTATAACTTCAATGTCGAAATTGGTCTTGATTTTCATGGTATATCGGACGAAGCAAAACACTACCTTGAGCTGCACAAGCTCATTGCACAGTGGTCTTCCCTGCTCCACGTACCGTGAAAGTTAAGAGTAATAAAATCAACTAGCAACTTTACTAGGCTGCCGACACTTTTGTGCTTACATGACATTGAATTCGAAACTTATGCCATGACATGATGTTGCCGAAATTTTTATGCTAAGTTTTTCGAATTCTATCTAAGTTTTAGACATTGCTCACTTGATCTTTGTTCAATTGTGCCAGATTGGTTTTGTAGGTTCCCATAAATGACCAGTTCTGACGAGAAATTGTTTGGTGACGTTGGACGCAAGGAAGCCAAACCTGGTCATGATATCGTGCACAATGTTAACACAAAGTGAAGCAGAGCACATTTCAAGAAGAAACAAAGGAGCTCATGAGAAAGTGACGTCACAAAGAAGAAGTCTAGGCTGACAGACTATAAACATTAAGCGCTGCATGAGAGGCAACTCATTTCAACCGTAGCAGTGGAGGAGCTATCAACGAGAGTTTGCATCATTCTTATCCCTTCACTTCTTATGGTTGATTTATTTATGTGTGTTATTATGTGACTTAGACACATGCTTCGGAAATTATGACATGATTTTGGTTTTACATTGAGGACAATGTAATTTTCTAAGTGTGGGGTAGAGGTTACATAGTAACATATTTTTTGTTTGGTGTGTTTTTCAAATTTTCCGAAATTTTTTTTTAAATTTTTTTTAAATTTTTCAAATTTGTTTTAAATATTTTTAAATGTTTTATTTGTCTTAGGATATACCCTTAAAAGTCTATGATGATGTTATCCTTAATTGCATAATTGATAGTTTGACATTTATTTTATGAAATTGTAAGTTTCATGGATATTGTGAATTAGTATGAATATTTGAGATTTGATTGATAATGAAGTATGCATGTTTGATTAGATTGTTCCAAAATAACCTATGTGAGCTTTTGAGCCTAAAAACTTTCTTTCTTGAGTGAATTCTGTGCTGATTTTGTCTAAATTTTTCGAAATTTTCACTACTTTCTCACTATCTTTTGAAACCTCATTATTCTTTGCATATTCAACGACTATGTGTTGTAGCTTTTTAATGGACTCTAGAATTTACTAGAACTTGCTTATGTGATTTTCGAAACTTTATAATCATAACATGTCTTGATTTTGAATATGATTGAATTTAATCTCATTAGGATCACCACCATTGCCAAATAAAACATATGCCTATTTTGTGCCCGTCGTGGGACTCCTTAGTCTTAACCCCTTTGAGCTTACATTGAGCCTTTTATTTCATCACCTTTAAACAGAATTCCTTTGCTTAGAATAGCTAAACCTTTACCTTGTTATCAAGACTTGGCAAAGTACTTCTGATGGAGCTGTAATGCGTGATGCTGAAAAGCAAGTGTGGGGTGGACAAGGAAATAAAGAGCAAGTGTGGGGTAAAACACCATATGATTATAAATGTATGTGCCATGTATGAACAAAAAGAAAGAAATATGTCCGAAAAAAAAAATCGGATAGAATTGAAGTTCAAGGCACAAATTCTTTCATGGTGTGTTGTAATGTTTTGTGAATTTGGAGTTAGTGATTATTTGAAGGTCTAAAAGTGTTTATATGACCTTTGTCCTATTCATAATATGTGGAAAAGTGTATGATGACGTATGGGTCAAACATGAAGAAATTCGACCTGTGAAGTGAAGACATGAGGAGGAGCGAAATTTGCTAAGTCTTGGTGATTTCTTATAGCACCACTTATCTAAAAATTCCTACCTTATGAAACCAAGCCCCATTACAACCATATTATTGAGATTAATTCATGATTCTTAAGATAGCTAAATTTGATTTGTGGAGATTTTCTCGTAAATTAAGCATATGGTTTTGGTCCATTATTGCACATAGTTGTTATATGAGGTTTTTCCAGAAAATTTTATTCACAAAGAGCTTTTATTTGTTGAAATATGCAGGTTATTTGTTATCTTATCATATTTTCTCCTGCATATACTATTGAGTGAATACCATGGATGAGTGAAAAGAAGAGAGTATGTCATTGTGAGGTGGAACGGTTATCATACATGTTTGTGCTATATGATCTCATATCTTACTTGTTCATGCTATGATACATGCTTATGAAGCTTTGCAATTACGCTTTTCATTCAAATGTTCAAACTTGAAAGTTATGCATGCTAAAGAATCTGAGACAAATCATTTAAGGGTATTAGTTGTTTAAGTGTTAGTTGTTTTTGTGTCGTTAGTGTTAGTAGAGTCTTATATTTTGTCACACCCCGAATCTTATAATTTTACTGCGAATTACTTTCCTTACGTAATCCGTGGAGTTACAGTGTCGAAATTAAGGTTTGAACAACAAAACAACGGTCGGAATTGTTGACGGTAATGTAAACATTTATGGGGTTTTTATTGGAAGATAATGAGTGAAATTAGAGGGTAAATTCCTGTTGGAACGGAGGAAAAAATTTTGAGGTTCCCTATATTTTTAGGAAGTTTCCTCGTTTGGAAACTTATTTCTTTCCCTTTTTCTCCTGTTTCCTTTTCTTCTTCTCTTCTTCTCCGCGTTTTTCTTTCCTCTTTCGGGTTCACTCCTTTTCCTTTCCCAGGCAGCACCGCACCTCACTGTGCCGAAAGGAATCTCCCACCACCGGCCGCCGTGGGGCGCGTGACCGGCCTCCCTCGACTCGGTGGAGGTCCGGCAACCCAGCACGCCTTCGGATCGAAGCAGCGCCGCTGCGTGGAGGGAGAGAAAACCTTCTGAAAGGTTACTGTACATTCGGGTTTCAACCGGTTCCAGCCACCGGTGCCGTCGCCGGTCGTTCGGGGCAGGTCCACCGTCGTCCTCTGTGTCTTCCATTTCAAGAATTGGACGATTTCGAGCTAGGACGTGAGGATTTACGTTCCGGGGAGGCACAGGATCGCTCTCAGGGCTAGTCCCTTTACTGTGAGTGGACAGTTTATTTTTAAATGAATGCATGCCCTAATTATTGATTTATTTGCGAGATTTATACGATTGTTTCGAGCATTATAATTTCCTCGGGTTCTTGAATGTGTATTTGGATGGATGCATATATGTTGAGGATTAGTTTCACTTATTTGTTTTGGGAAGAGAATTGAGTAAAGTACTATTATGAAATTATATTATAAGGGTTGACCAATGAATATGCTAGCTAGAGTAGCGTGAGGGCGCTACTAGAGCTCTTAGCTCCGACCCTAGCCTGAGAGGTCAGGCAAATTACGTAGTGCACTATGAGGGTTGACCATTTCCACTTTATTTAGAGCTCTTAGCTCCGACCCTGGTCTGAGAGGACAGACAAACCTGAGAGGTCAGGTTGATATTATAAGGGTTGACCGTTATCACTTTATCTAGAGCTCTTAGCTCCGACCCTGGTCTGAAAGGACAGACAAGCCTGAGAAGTCAGGTTGATATTTCAAGGGTTGACCGTATTATTTTATATAGCTAGCATAGAGTAGCGTGAGGGCGCTACTAGAGCTCTTAGCTCCGACCCTAGTCTGAGAGGTCAGACTTATTATGTTTGTGAATATTTCTCTTCCCATAATCCTCACTTGGTTATTTTATCTTGCATTTGTGGAATTGTTATTAATTGTGGGCATGCATAAATGTTATTTAAATCAATAAATCTTTGGGAGAGCATGAAACATTGGTTTTAATTATTGTGGTGAATTTTTAGTGTTTCATGGATTATTTTCGTCCACTCACTCTAACATTTTACATGTTTCTCCCCTGGGCCTTTGTTTTTCTTAAAATGCCCAGACTGCAGAGTTCGGCCAGCAAATTAGAAGGCGCATAGTAGTTACCTCTCCACACAGTTTTCACTAGTAGGTTTCTGAAAAACCTACAAGTGCTCTTTTCCTCCTTTGTATTAGAGCTCTGATAACCTGGGTATATTATTACTATGTTTCGGGGTAGAGTACGGAACTTATTCATTATTATTCCAGGAATTTCGGATATCTATTAAGTTGAAAGATGTTTGTGATTGTGTTATGTTATTGTGGTTGTATTGGTGGAGGTGGTTGTGTGTTGTTGTGAGCAGGTTGGCTTTTATAAGGAGGGGGATGGAATTAGAAGTGTACTGCATGTGTTTACTTTGATTTTAGGTGAAGGGTTACTCACTATTAGGGGACATTATGCCGAAATTTCGGTAACTACCCTTTTAGGTGGGTCCCGCAGGAGTCATTCTGGGATTTACTGGGAAATCTCGGGATGGGTCCTGTCATATTTAGTTTGCTAGGGACTAGCAAAGGGTAAGTGTGGGGTAGTTGATAAGTGTGTTTTACGCTATGTTTTTAATATGTTTTTACCCTCATTTGTACCTTGTTTATTCCTTAGTAAGGTCATTTTTACTTATATTGAGTCAAAAGGGTTTTTCTGTAGAGTAATGGTTAATATGTGTCTTTAAACAGAAATTTGTGCTTAAGTGTTGTAAAACCGATTTTGGATAAGACTTGGTTATTTCTCTTATGATTCACCGTACCTTTACATTGTCATTTTTGATGAATTTGGTTTAATGTGTAGATGACATGTAAATGAGCATATGAGTACAAGAATCATGAAGATTGGACTCATGGAGGACAACAATAGAGGCCATGGAAAAGAAGAAACTCCGAAACATAAGATTTTGATCCGAGCAGAAATTTACAGAAACCTTACATCAACTTCGGAAATCATATCTAAAGATCCAGAAGGAATCTGAGGACGAGCCATATATCATTGGAAAGCTACGAAAGTCTAGTTTTCAGATCTTTTGGAATCGCATCAATTGGAGTTCAGATGAAGGAGTTATGATCAAAACAATGGACGGAGGTCAAGCTGCAAAACTAGGCAGTTTCTGCCTAAGTTGTCACACGAGTTTGGGAGGATGTTTCTTCACCAAAATTCTTCCCAAGCATGTCAAAGGACTTAAGAGAAGCTTAATGAAGTCATGGGAAGCTGCATTGAAGAAGGAGATTCGAAGAAGTCATCATGGCAGCCGAAACAACTAAGTATGGAGCTTTTCCGGTCAAACCGGGAAAGTCTGTCCTTGCCGAGTTTGCCAATGATTTCGGCTGCCTATGAGCCCAAGAACTTGTGTAAGAGGCCTACATGGATCCAATAACATGTAGAGGAGTCCAAGAAATCAGAAATCCAAGGTCCAAGTCGAAATCCTTGTCAAAGAAGAAAGAAGAAACCAAGTCCAAAAAGGATTACAAGTTCAACAAGGAAGGTGTCTCCTTGAAGTAGCTGATTTCTCTAGGGTTTCTCTTCGAAATTTTCTGTATAAATAGGACCTATGTACATCAAATTTCGTGTCTCTCAATTGCTCTAAGCCTTAGTATAGCCAAGCTCTACCTAAAACCCTAAACACAGAAACTGCACAAGCTGCCGCCACCGCACCAACCGCCGTCAATTGCTTTCATCCGCCGCCGATTCCACCTTCTACCCTAGCCAATCTATATAGGTAGTCTAGGTATGAAGTTCATCAAGGTTTTGTGTAATAATCTACTGTGTTTTATCATGTTTTATTATAAATTATTTTATGGTTTTCGGTTTTATACGTTGCATGTGTTCTTAAGTTCTTCTTTGTGATTTTCTTGAAACCATGTGTGATGTATAACGTTCTAAGTATATTTTAGTTTCATGATTTAGATTAAGTTGTTGTATGTTCTTGTGTGTAGTATGTGTTAATTGATTAATCATCACCTGATCATGTAATCAAACCTAAAGATAGTCTAGGCCAAGATGTTTCTAAGGGGGGAGTTTAATCTGCCGTAGTAATCTAGGGTTAAGTTCACCGCGTCGGGTTCTCAATTGTAGTTGCTGCATAGGGTTGCTAGGGTAAGTGATTTACATGCTAATAGGATGAGTGACGACATACCTAGGATCATGTCTCCAACGACTCATGAACGGTAAGTGTATTTCGTGTTAATGTGATGCGCGTCGTAAGCATTGAACGGGATGACACATAAACTTAGGATGATGCGCGTCGTAAGTTCTAAGTTACATGAGAAGTCATAAAAGTTGGAATTAATTTGCATCTATGATAACATAAACGTATTAACTTGATCTGTCATAAAACTTATGTGTTTTCTAATCGGTGTTTGCTATATTTTATGCTTGAGTATTGATTGACCGATGTATGTAAATATTTTACTTCTTTTCTTTATGTTTCGAACCACCTTATAAATCCCCCATTTAAAAATCGTAAATATGTTTATACTTTTGCATTTGTGTATACTTATATATTATGTGACAGATAATTGTATATGCTATGTATATGTGTATTTTGTATAAAATGTGTGAATATTACTAACGATTTGTTTTACAGAATATAAGTCATTCCCTAGTGTCCCCGGCTAGAACGATCCCTACTTACTAATACTACACGATAGGGTTTTAAATTGCAGGTTGTTAACCAATGGCCTCGTCACGTAACGAGCTTACCTTGTTCCTTCAGGGGCTCTTTGTGAGGTCGGCGTACTGAGGCATAGTCTTGAAGATTCCAATGTTTATAGGACTACTCGGTCCTTAAATCAACCAAGAAGTACTACTCATATCCTTAGTAAACACTAAGCGTCCAAAGCATAAAATGCCGATGGATCCGCCGCGGTCGGACCATCACTCTATAGACACTAAGTGATACCAAGTATATGAGGTAGAAACAGGAAACGATAACCTAATGCTCTGATACCAACTGTCAGGATCCACCCCGAGTTAAATCCCTTTAACCCGAAGTAAATCCTGCGAGGACCACCTCAAGGGAACTTCTTACCGAAACCCCCTTGAAATGGCCAACCCTTCCTACATACCAACTCAGCACTTCCATGAGTAATTATAAACAATCCCTAACTCATGAAGGCATCCTGCTCCCTAACCTACTAAACTAGCTAAACTGGGTTAGTCAGAGCAGTCTACACAGAAGATTACCCTAAGGAATTGTGGCAGCAACAGATTGATCGACTATGCCTCGACTCTTGTACGCACGACCTCCCTCAAGAATCCTGCACCACTGGGCATTTGAAAACGAAGGGCCCAGGGGAGAAAGATTGAAAACCTTTAGCGTGAGTGAACGAAAATCCAATATAAAAAAAACTCTACTTTCCTTTAATGCTCTCCCTTAGAGTTTTCTCAGAAAATCCGCATGCAACAAATCATGGACATTAAATAATTAAATCATTCAAATAAATCTCTTGGCTCAATATAAATAATTATGTGGGGTGTTAACCTCATCCACGAGAAAACCGACCTGCTCTATTCGGGAAGGTCTACTGACCAGCTCCATCGAAGAGGGTCCCCGACCTGCTCTATCCGGGAAGGTCTAATGACCAGCTACCACCGGAGAGGGTCCATGCTAGCATACAATCCTTATATCCTTTTTCCTTTTTAAAATCCCTTTAAAACCTATAAAACCTCGTAAAACCTCGTGGGAATAATAAATCGAAAACCCTTTTAAATCTGTGAGCCAAGTTTCTCCTTTTAAAATTATCCCCCTCCATAATCCCAAAACGGTGATAATCATTAAAACCATATCCCGGGAAAATCCTTTAAAATTACGGGAAAGGTATGAACCTCTTTCCCGGCTTGTTTGCCTTTAAAATCCTTAAATCTCATTTTCCCAAATCACCGTAAAACATATAAATGGAGGAAATCATATATGCAGGAGAAATCAAATAAAGTATATGGCATGCAATTTAATTTAAAACAAAGGTCCACTCACAGTACTCATCGCGACCTTCTTCCTGCTCGGAAAGCTCCTCGAGCGAAACCCTCGAACTAACCGCGTAGTCGAGCCCGTCTCACGTTCAATCAGAGACTGTACAAACAAACCATTATATTAGTCATTCCATAGTTGACTTGGTCTTTTCCTAGTTTGACCAGGAATTCTTATTTGACCACATGTTGACTAAGTTCCTTTCTTTTTAACAACTTTTCAACAAATGGATTTAATTCCGATTACCCAACCGTAACATACCGACTTTCTTTAATAATTCACTTGACATTAGGTTCACCCATAATAATTTGTGGAATTACTATGGACACCCATTCAACCACTTCACTAATACCTTAGGAGTCCTTAAAATAATTCTTAAACCTTATCCGGCAATAATCGATGGTCGGAATAATATTTAATTATCCGCCAATAATACTAAACTAGAAAATTCCAAAACCTAACCAAAACTCCTCCAAAAATTACCAAATTTTAACCATAGACTCCTCACAATATGTAATAATTAATGGGCATGAAAAACTGCCCAAAAAGTGGCGGCACCGCCGACGGCGGCCAACGGCAGAAATTCCGGCCAAAACTCCGGCGACCTTGGATCGCCACCAAATTTCACCAGTAGCTTCGTCTCATCATTTGGGACAACTTTCTAGTTCAACTCGAAGGCCAATTCGGCCTCTAACTAGGTCAAAAACTCGATGAACAGTAAACCCGAAATAAATCCAATTTGAAACTTCAATCCTTCAATTCTCCCTACACACTTCGAATCAAGCTACCAAATTCTAAGGGATTGTAGTACTCCTAAAACCCATCCTAAACATATAAAGAACTCAACAAATGGTGATCTAGGGAGGGAGAAATCAGATCAAGAACAAACACTGTACACTTGAAGAACAAACCGGAATTTCTCCCGATTTACGGCGAGTTAGGTCGGAAAACTTAGGAATGAAGTAGACTCGGAGGCCGAGCTTTTGGGACCGGTGTGGAGGCCTGGGGTGGCCGGACGGCGGCGCTGTGGCGGCCGAAAGCTGCGGCAGCGTTTCCGTCGGGAGAGGAGAGGAAATGGGCCGGGTGAAATCAGATTTTTCACCCCGGTTACTCTTATATATAGCCATTTTACCGCATAGTAACTTTATACTTTTGTTTATAACTTTCCCATAAGAACTCCGATTTGAGCGTGCTACGTGTCCACTAACTCGTAACGACGCCCTCTACAACTTTTAAGAAGGAAGTTTTCCCAAATTCTTGACTTAACAAAAAGTCAACTTTACGATCATTGTACGGTTAAACGGTCACTTTAAATGGTAAAAGACCAAAGTAACCAACCGTAAAACAATTCTAGGATCGGGGTGTGACAGTTTTTGATATTGAATTTTCTTGGAATGCTTTTAGAGTGTGAATTTCAGGATTTGAAAGAAATTTAAATTTGACTGACTCAGTAAAAGGGTAAGTAAAAATACCATCATACTCTGTTGTAAAGGGATATAGAAGAGTTATGAAGGGGAGACCCAAAATTATTTTATCAGTTAAATTTTTTACTAAAACAAATGAAGTTTTAAAGCAGACATTATTTTGGCATATATGTGCTTTGGGAATTTCATATTTAATATCCATTTTAGTGCCATTAGCAGATCGAAGTGATTCTTTTGTTTTTTGAAAATATTTGGAAGGAATCAATCCTTCTTGGATGCAATTTAGATCTGCACCTGAATCGATGAGTGTAGTGGTGACTAGTTAGAAATTTTCAATTTGCAGTTGGATTGTAACATACCATTTCTTAAGGTTAATTTGTTTAATAGTACTGATGGTAGTATGTGCTGAATTTTCTTCATCGTGAGGTGTGAGTAATTCGAGAGGAGTAAAATTATCAGGGATTTGTGATAGGAGCCTAAAAGGTGACGTTATTATGTGCTAAACACTCTTGTTTATGCTTTGTTGAGTCTATTTAGGTTAAGATTGAGTCATAATATAGTTTAATGTTGTTTTGGAAGAGTTTTTGGTAAAATGTGCTAAAATGTGAGAAAAATTGGCTAAGTGTTAAAAGTGTGATTTCAAGGATTTTGTAAGAGTGTTCGCAGTGTCTTAAACATGGTGGAAGTGCATGAAAAATTGGGAATATAATCTTTGGTTGCTGAAATACATTGTGTTAAAATTTCAGGTCAATTGGAGCACGGGAAGACCTTGCAAACGATGCCGGAGTTGGCAGCCCGAGAAGAGAATGTTCCAGGGACTGAAGAAGTTTCGCTGCTACTGTGTCTGATCTTTCGGGGGCTGTATCTGACGCAATACTTGGAACTGGAAAACGTGCCATATACCATTTGAAAGGTCTTCGAGTCTAGTTTCGCTGGGACTTGGAATCACGGCAATTGAAGCACTACAGAAGGAGATATGCTGGAATTACTAAGGCAAGGTCATGCTGTCGAAAACTGCAGTATTTTCCTGGATGCATCAGGAAAGTTCTTTGGACTTTTTAATGACAATTTCGACAATCATGGACCTTGGGGCTTGATGGACATGTCCATATGTGTTTAATGAAGAACTTCAAGCTGAAGATTCATCAAAGTGGCTGGCGAAGTGAAGGGAGAAAAGAGGAGCACATGACTTGCACATGGGAATAACCAAAACCATCTTGGTTTGGGATTGCTTGAGTGCCGACCAAACCCTAGTATTTTTCCCTATAAAAAGCCTTGTAATCGCATGAGAAAAGGTATCATCAACATTGCAAACTCAAGCCAAAGCAGCTGCCGAAAATTTCATCACCATTCAAAGACCCCAATTCCGATTTCCATACTTCATCCTTTGATCCGAAGCACGTAGCCGAGGATCTCCGTGCACTTGAAGAATAGACCACGTAGGAATATTTTAAAGTGTATTCATCTGCTATTTTCGAATTGGTATGTCTTTGTTATGGTTGATATTTAGGTTTTTGTTTAAGTACGATTTAATTCTTGTCTATGAGATATTAAGTACTTTTGAATGATGTAAGAATTATAGTTTTTAGTTTTTAATCAATGATTTGAAGTTTATGCCGATAATTCCTAGTGTTTGATTTTATTAATTTTCGATGTGCTTCATAATATTAACGTGTGATTAAGACAAGTAGTTGATGTCGCATTAGTTAATCCTTCAAGAATTACATGACTTTGATACACGTAGTTGATAGGTTGATGTGTTCTTTGTTGTGTTCGAAAATTACATGCTAGAATTGGATTTAGATGGTGCTAATGAACATGTTAGTTTATTTGTGTGATATGTAATTGCATAAGTGAATTAGTATGTTAGATTTCGTGTTTGATACGTTGAGCATGGATGTGTGAAAGGTTTCGAATGAAACAAGTAGTCGATTTCGAATGCATCTAATGGCTTAGGAACCACGTAGGAACCTAATGTGCATGTTTCGATTCTAGCATGATTTAGGTATTTCGGCATAGATTGATATGAGATTAGAAATTGTTTTCTATATTCTTGCATTGTTGTTTGGTGTTGGTTTGTGTAATTGTTGATCGATCACATGTATATATGTATAAAAGTAATATAGGACTTTATTTCATTGCATCTTTCCGAAAATATAAAACTCCAAATCTTTAAAACTCTATGTTTATTTCGACAACTTTGATTAGATTAGATGGATCTACCCTGTGGTTGGATCCCCGGTTTAGAACGATACCCTTACTTGCTTTATACGATGACAATGACTGTGTACAGGGTTAATTGATGCGTGTGCAAATACGATCTATCAATTTGTTGTAATTTAAGAAATTGGGTATCAATTTTTAATATGTTTACATCATTTTTGATATCATTATTATCATTACTAAGTTCTTTCTGTTGTTGTTGTAATGTATGTATTTGTGTTTTTATAGACCTAATTTCTTGTTGTAAATCCTGAATGGTAACTGCTTTGTTTGTATTTTTGAATCGGTCAAAGGTTGTGGTAAGAGATATTTGTGGTTGAGGAGTTTTAATAGCATGTTCATCAGTGATTAATTTTTTTTAGTTTTTTAAGGTATTCCGTTTTAAGGTCTGGATTATCAATTTTTCCAATTAGATTTATTAATAGTTCTTCTTGTTCTTCTTGTTTGGAAAGTACATTAATTGATTTACAACATGTATCTTTACAGCCAAATGAAATATCAGGCGATGAAGAATTATCTAATTTGGAAGAGGAAGAACTTGTTGGGATAGAATGATCTTGATCTGATTCAATTTCGGAGTCTGTGTTTCTGAGTTGTAAAAGTTGGATAAGTTTGTCTTGTTCATCTTAACTGATTTTTAATTGTTTGATAGTATTTTTGATTGGACAGTTATTGACAAAATGACCGGGTTTGTTACATTTATAACATTTTGATATATTGTTATCATTGAATTTTTTCCTTTGTGATGGATGTTTTGGACGGGTGCGGTGAAACTTATTTTTAGAATAAAATTTATTAGGTTCAAAATTAGTTTTATTTGTAGAGTAGAATTTATTACGAGTGAAGTTTTTTATAGGGTGATGTCCCCTTTTCCTTCTGGAAGGGAGAAGTGAAGGTAAACCATATTGTTCACAAAAATTACCTAATTCGTGTTTAGCTAGTTTCTTATCGGTTTTGATTTGAGCATTTATTTTCATGTCTATACACATTTTTAAACCTTCTTTTTAGATGACTGTGATTATGTTGTCATAGGTAAGTAAATCGTAATTAATATGTCCTGATTCGTTACTAAGAACCTGACTTATTTTATGGGCAAATAATTTAGGTAATCCATTTATGAATTTTTCTTTCCAAAATGGTTGGTTGCTATCATCTCTGAGCATTACTCGAGAAATAAAGACATCTTTGTACCATTTGAAATCGCTCAATGTTGGACATCTAAGGTTACTTAATTGGTCATGAATTCGTTAAGTGATATGACTGGGTGTACCAATGAAATGTTTGATAATAGTATAAAATAAAGTATTTACTGCATCAGAAATACCCATTCCAATACTTTCATCGAAGATGGGGTTGCCATCTTCATTATGTCTGACTGCATGTTTAATGGCTGATCGTGATTCTTCGGTTAAATGTTTTTTCCCACCAATAATGAAGCATTCCTGTGAAGCCAGTAGCCAAAATGTCAACAATTTCAGGTTGGCTGAAACTATGTTTTGTGACATAACTGTTGGCGGTCATGGACATGTGATGTAACTTGTTTAAAATTTCTTGTTCTGATAGATTATCTATATTCCATTCATATGTTTTATCAGAGGAGACTGAGAATTGATTACTCGTAATGTTAGCGGGCTGAATATCTAAAGGTAGAGGACGTTCAGTCTATTGTTTAAATTGTTTTTTTATGGGATGTTTAATTCTTGATAACTGAAGGTTTTGAAACTTTTGGTTTATTTTGGAGATTGTATTAGAATCACTGTCGGAAGAATTTGATGTTTCATCATTGGTGTGGATGAAGGAAATTCTGTTACTGGGTTCAGGTTTTAAATCTTTTAACATTTGTTCGATTCTTTGTGTAGTAGAGATCGGTTTAAGTATGGGTTTATTAAGGTTACTAAAGTGAACTAAAGGAGTTTCAAATTGTTGTTGATGAAGTATGCTTACTTTTGAACAGATTGTATCGATTTTAGTTTCTATTTTATCAAGTTGATGACCAATTGTGACTAAACTTTGATTAGAGTAATTATTATGTTCAATATTTTTTTATGATCTGGATCATGTTTTTCATCAGGAATTTTAAATGGTGAGGCCATGACATGTGTATGGAGGTGATCAATGGTTATAGTTTCAACTGGTGGATGAGTAGATGTAATTATCGAATTGGTGGTTTTCCATTTAGATTTAGTTAATGTTTGTACTTTTTTGTTTAATAAGGCGATATAATCTAGAAAAAATATTTCAATTTGATTTTGAAGCATATAGTGTTTCCAATTTTGAAATAATTGTTTTCTGTGTTCAATTAAAGGATACTGTTGTCGATAAAGATTACGACGGGGAATGTTTTTGTCGGATTCTAAATCTTGGTCTAATCTGGTATAATTAATTTGGAATTGGTGATTAAGTGTATTAAGTTGAGGGTTAATTAGGGGAATAACCACAAAATCTCCGGCTGTAGGGGTAGGAGAAGTATCCCCTTCTTCAGTTGGAATTGAGATGTTAGTTTCCACATAATTAGGGTAGCTAACTTGGGAAGAAGTTTAATATTTTTAATTTTTAATTTTTGTATTTCTTCTTCTTCTAATTCCTTGATTCGTAAGTTTTTAATTTCTCTATTGAGTTCGTTATCTCTTCTAGAGATTGATGAATCTGCTAAAGTAGAGCCAGCAATAGAATGTCTGGTTGAGACGAAAAAATTGTGAGATGACGGACCTAACCGTCTTGAGGATTGTCCTAACTCTTGAATTCTAGGATGTTGAGTGTGACTGGTATTAAGGAAGTTTATTTTTACCTTACCATCATTGGTTTGTTGAATGAAATTTAAATCAGATATATTATGTTGAATGTTGATAGGATGATTTTCACAAGTAACGCACCATTCTGAAGGGAGTTGAATCTCTGACCATTTGATTGTTTGTGGAACCCTAATATTGGCGTTGTCATGGCTACTTTGAATTAAAAGGGTCTGATTTTTTAGACTTTTACTTGTAGCTTGAAAATTCATGTTTGTTCCAGTGACTTTATAATGAATTCTGCAGATTAATGCTAAAGGTTGTGTTTCTTCAAGAACATTATAACCGGAAGTTTTAATGTTTAATGTTAAAGCTTTTAATATATGAGGATCACTAAGACTGATTGTGAAATCAGGATAGCAATTAAAATGAATTGGACCATTGAAAAGGCTTGATTCAATTATGCCAAGGGTACTATCATTGAAGTCAGTGAACCTTGCATCTCTTAAACATAAGAGGGCAGAAGCATTCAGACCTTTTCGGGTTAAGGGTTTAACACCAATCTGAACTAGTCCTATATGAAGGAAATTGTGATTGTCTTTTTTATGTTTTTTAATTGACTCAGGGCTGAATAATTGGCATGTCTCATGTTGTTGACTAAGAGCATAGACTTGTTCAACTGTTTTTATGTGATTTTCATTTTTGAAAGAAGAAAGGGACCATTTTTTCTGTAAATCTCATTACTAGGAACTCTAGGAATGTTCCAATCGTTCATATCTATGTTTTCATTTGACTGGTATTCAAATTGTTCTTCGTTAACTATGTTGGGGGTCCTATTGAGGGTAGATCGAGAAGAACTGGAAGTAACTGAGGAAGATCTGAAAAGTCTACTCATAGTGGAAGAAAAGGGAGACTGAACAAAACGTTAAACTTGGAAGGGATAACTATCTAGACTGGGTGCCTAAAGAGGCTAAGAATTCCTCTGCTCCGCTCATGCCGTACCCGCTCACACCTCACCTGGGACTTAATGTTTTGGATCCGGACTTAAAGTTTGGTTGGAGAAATCAAAGACTTAAGACAACAAGATATATATACATATATATATATATATATATATTTTTGCAGATAAGTACTTAGATTGTGCCGAGACGGGAAAGGGTAGCCAACGAGTCTAGAAGATAGTGCTATTTTACATTCTGCTTTGTAACACTAGTTCATGCCTCGGGATTGGCACCTGGTGGTTAAAACCTACCGCCGTCGGGACCGGGGTGTGACAGATACTTCTCGATAATTCTATTTTCTATTTTTAAAAGAAAAATATTATTTAAGTTATTTTGTTTCGATTTCTCTTATTCTTTAAATTCTTTGTAGCTTTCAAAAATTATGTAAATTTTTAGTTTGTCGAGTTTTGTCTTTTGAGCCCAAAGGATTAACTTAGGTGTCAAGTACTTGGAAATCACTGATGTTGGGTCCGAGGTGTAATAGAGTGGTATCAGAGCTAATCGGGTTTTCGATAGCCTAGATCTGTGGAAGTTTAAGACCTTTAGAAATTAACTTTAAGATATTAATAGTTACTAAGTGGGCGAGTGACATTAGAGTTGGAAACGGAGTTGAGTGAGAATACCTTGTTACTATTTGTTTTTAAAATTTTCGTTTGTTTACTTTTACGTTTTCGAAACATTTTCGTATTAAGTTTTGTTGGTTTGTTTATTCTTTTCGTATCCTACGTGGTTAGTTCTAAATTAATCATGTAATTTCATGTGAAATTTATCATATGTATAAAAAGACATGATAACCTAGCCTCTGTTTGGGTTTCTAACAAAAAAAAGTTATTTTTTTAAGAATTACCATCGGTTCTGTACTTACTTTTTTTTCCTTAAATTACTACAATTTCATATAGATTTTATTCAAGATCCTCTTTTCAAATATAGTAGATAATATAGAAAATAAACTTCTCTCAAAGTTTCATTTAAGATTTCCTTTTTTCTTTAGGTTTTCGTCAATTTTCTCAATTTTTTTACTGCAATCTATATTTCCTCAAAATTTTGGTCGAAATTGCCATATTTTGGAGGGTCGAAATTTTCATAATCGATGAAAATTTTTAGTCCGTGGTTGATTCTCAAGGTGAGAATAGCCAATTTTCATAATCTTCCTTAATTTTAAAAATTATTAATTTCAGTTTACATATATGATGTTTGAGGCTAACATCATTTCACCCTCCGCACTTTTAATTTTGAATGTTTACCCCCTTAAGTTTTCAATTTTCATCAATCATGCTCAATTGCTAAAATTCTGTGTAATTTGAACATTAATAATAATTTTATAACTCACTTTTAGAGCAAATATAGTCATCTAACATCAAAATTTGTCTTTTAGAACCTTTTTAATAAGACTACATATTAACATTTAATGTCCATATTGATCGAAAATTCATTAATTGGACATGATTGATGAAAACTGAAAGTTTTATGGGGTAAACTTTCAAAAATAAAAGTACAAGGGGTGAAATAATGTTAGTCTCATACCTCAAGTAAGTAAACTGAAATTAATCCTTATTGTAATCCCCAATAGAAAATCAATCCTTGTGAGGATTGCCCAAACCAAATCACCAACTTCACACTCAACATATCTTTTTTTCTTATCTACAGCCACCTTGTACTTAGCATTAGATTCCTGCAAATTGTTCCTTGTCAATTTATGGATGGTCATCAATTGTGTCATGATGTCTTCAACCTTGGTGTTACAAGGGATAAAGTGAGCCATTTCAGTGAACCTATCAACCACCACATAAATAGAATCAGAGCCTCTCTGCGTTCGTGACCGACCTAGCACAAAGTCCATGCTCATATCAACCCAAGGTTGCTTAGGGATATACGACATATACAAACCAGCATTAGTAGCTTGACCCTAAGAAATCTGGCATATGTTAGAGCTCTTCACATACTTTGCAACCTCCTTAGGAATTGTATGCCAATAGTGTGAACCCAAGATTAATTGTATAGTCTTGTTGCTCCCCACATGCCCTTCATTATGCAACTTCATCCATTATGAACTTAAGCCGTATGCTACAGTTCGGGATACACAATTGGTTACCTTTAAAGAGAAACCCGTCATGTAAAGAGTACTCACCTTTAGCACCTGTTTCCACATCAGAGAAAAAAGGGTCAGTTGCCAAAAGATCTTTTGCAGAGTCAAAACCCACCACTTGAGTTCTTACCAAAGTAAGGAGGCTCCTACTCAAAGCCTCATCAACTTTGTTCCTAATCGTAATCTTGTTGATAACTCTACTGCTGACGCATATACGCCATGACCGATCCTTTTTTGGAGTGAACAAAGCAGACACCGCACAAGGACTCATGCTCTCCCTGATATACCCCTTCTCCAACAACCCCTCAACTTGTCTTCTCAACTCCTCATGCTCCATATTACTCATCCTATAATGTGGTCTATTAGGTAGGGAGGCACCCGATATCGAGTTTATTTGATGTTGTATATCTCTAACAGGGGCAGCCATGTAGATATCTCTTCCAGAAATACATATTCAACCTCCTTAAATACCTCTTGAACTGGCTCAGGCAGCCGAGCTTCTTCTTCTTCTTCTGTAGATTCTCTTTCCAACAACAAATACAACGTTCTTGTTTCTTCTACCTCTCCGACAAATTTACTCATGGTCAACAGACTAGTCACATTCTTGCTTTGGGGTTTAGGGACTTGTTCTCTAGCGGTCACTAATGTGATTTTAATGTTGTCGATCATGCAGCTATAAGTATTCTTTCGACTATCGTGCAGGACACTCCTATTAAACTGCTAAGGTCTCCTTAACAACATGTGACAAGCATCCATAGGCACAACATTGCACCACACTTTATCCTTGTAGCAAGTATCGATAGAGAAAGAACCATAAGCATGCTTAGAAACTGCTACCTTGCTACCTTTTTGCAGCCAAGATAGCTTGTATGGTTGGGGATGAAAGACTGAAAGTGTAGTAATCCATAGTTAGCCAAAAACATGTGAACACGTTTAATCAACCCATAACTGTAAAAGAAAAGATCAAGAGCGTTACCGGCAGCGTTAATAGAAATTGCCATGACGGTGTATGAGCTCAAGTCTTCTGTTCTTTAATCACTGTTTGCTCCTAGAATGGGATAGGCGCTGAATGCGTTTCGTGATAAGAACAGGGACTTATGCTCGTCTATATATATAGTAAACAACTAGTGTCTTGCCTATAAAAGAGTCCTAGTTGTATACTACAAGATCTACTAAAGAATACGAGATCATATCAGATACCAATTAGGATTCCCATATCAATATGTAAACTATATGTTATTTACATATTATATTATTACATTCCATAATATAACTCGTAATATACTTAGATTAGGTTTAATCAATTACTTGGTCTGCAAGTCACGTAATAATATTGTTAATAGTCCAAATAAATCTTTCAATCTCCCACTGGACTGTACAATATTAGTGAACAGTAATTGAACCAAAACAAAATCAAGAATTACACTGAAGTGCTAGCTTGAGTCATATAAATGTAAGAAAATCCAACAACAACAACTCGGTCACTTTACAGTTACAAATGGTGAACCTCCAATCCAAACAGAATTAACAAAACTGTAGATTGAAAATCACAACACAAGCCTCTGTAAAGCACAAGAGTTTCAGATATGAACTGAATAGAGCTAATGACATATTCACACATATATCAACTGCATTGTCAAAATTCTCTTGTCCTCCAAATGGTTTTACACAAAAAACTCCAAAATCACAAGTAACAACTTATCACAGGTGTGATATACTTGTTAACTGAAAGGTAAACATATGAACAGAACAAAATCTGCATATTTCCATCCACCAAAAATCACAACAACTTGATAAAGTAAAATTGAGCAGAGAATAAATTTCAAATCATCAATACATAATGCTGCAGCAATCATGAACTGAAATGCCTCAATTTATTGATATCCAAAATCAAGTTTGCACGGCTGAGTTACTAACTCAAAACCATAACTGAAGATTACAAGAACAAAACACAACAAAACTCAAAACTGAAAATTTGAAAAAGCTCCCACTAAATTCCAGAATCTAACTTATCAAGAACACCTATGTTCTCACAGTGTTTCTTAAAAGTACCAACTGCTAAGGCTTTGGTGAATGAATCAGCCAACTGATTCTCTGTCCCAACATTTTCAATCACAACTTCACCTTCCTTAAATCTCTTCCTCACACTGTAGTATTTCAGATCAATGTGTTTGGAATGAACAGACCTTTTACTGTTCTTTGAGAAAAACACAGCAGCTTCATTGTCACAGTACACAGTAAGTTTGGTAGAAATAATATTTTTCAGAATGTTGGTCTCAATTAGAAAATTTCTAATCCAAAGACCTTCACAAACACCTTCATAAATTGCTATCAATTCAGCTTGCATAGTAGAAGTAGCTATGAGGCTTTGTTTCATGGTTTTCCATGCAACAGCACCTCCAGCAAGTAAGAAAACATAACCACAAGTAGACTTATTTGAATCAGGATAATTTCCTGCAAAGTCTGAATCTGTATAACCTTCTAGAGCTAAATGTTTCACTCTTTTATAAACAAGCATGTGGTTTTTGGTTCTCTGAAGGTACCTTAGGACCTTTTTACCTGCATTCCAGTGTTGAACTGTAGGATTGCTTTGAAACCGTGAGAGCATTCCAACTGCAAATGCAAGGTCTGGTCTGGTACACACTTGTGCATACATCAGACTACCAACAAGAGGTGCATATGGCTTTGCAGCCATGTCAGCATTCTGCTTGTCAGTCCTAGGATTTGTATTTTTAGTTAACTTATCACCTTTAGACATAGGGACCTCACCTGAAGCACAAGTTTCCATTCCAAAACGTTTAAGAACAGTTTCTATATAACTTGCTTGTGACAAACCTAAAAGGCCACGTTTTCTGTCCCTCTTAATTTCAATGCCTAATACAAAAGATGCTTCCCCCAAATCTTTCATGTCAAAATGCTTTGACAGAAAGATTTTAGTGTCTTTAAGCAATTGGAGATTGCTACTAGCAAGGAGAATATCATCTACATAGAGGATAAGGAAAATAAAATTACTTCCCTGTGTTTTAAGATAAACACATTCATCCACTATATTTTCCTGAAATCCAAAGGTTGATATAACTGAATCAAATTTCCTATACCACTGTCTTGATGCTTGTTTTAAACCATAAATTGATTTCTTAAGTTTACAAATCATGTTCTCCTTTCCTGGAATCATGAAACCTTCTGGTTGTTTCATAAAAATTGTCTCTTCCAACTCTCCATTCAGAAAAGCTGTTTTGACATCCATTTGATGCAACTCCATATCAAAATGAGCTACTAATGCCATAATAATTCTAAAAGAATCTTTTGTAGAGACAGGAGAAAATGTTTCTGTATAATCAATTCCTTCTTCTTGTGTGAAACCCTTAGCTACTAGTCTAGCCTTGTATCTTTCTATATTTCCCCGGGCATCTCTCTTGGTCTTAAAAACCCATTTGCAGCCTATTGCCTTTTTGTTCCCATTATGTTGAACTAAATCCCAAACCTTATTTTTCTTCATGGATTCAATTTCTGCATCCATGGCATCTTGCCATTTAGCTGAATCCTCACTTTCCATAGCTTGTTTATAGGTTTTAGGGTCAGTTTCTACTTCCAGTGCTTCCTCAATTTCTTGAGCAAACACCATGTAGTCACTGTCAGTTCCATAAGTAGGAACCTTTTCCCTTGCGGATCTCCTAAGTTCAACTATAGGTTCAGACTGTTCAGCAATAATTTTAGACTGTTTCTCATGAATTTCTAAGTTTTCTGAATTTTCTGAAATGTCTGAAGGTTCATCAGTTTCCATGTTTTCAGAATTTTGTTGATTTGTTGGCTCAGTGTTTGCTTCTTCCCCCAAAATACTAGTTTCAGCTGAATTTATATTTACTGTAGGCATATCTGAAACTAATGGTAAAGCAGACACATTCCTTAGATTTTGTGAATTTTCTGTATCTTCTGCAAGTTCCATAAAGTCTGCAGATAAATCTACATACTCTGCATTGCATACTGTTTCTCCAAGAAATTTGACTTGATGAGTTTCAAAAATTCTTGGTGAATGTTTTCTAGAGTAAAATTTATACCCTTTTGATTTTTCACAATAACCTATAAAATGACAACTTAAGGATTTAGGTTCAAGTTTTCCCAGATCAGGATTATAAATCCTGGCCTCAGCTTTACAACCCCAAACATGCATGTGATGCAGGCTAGGCTGCCTGCCATGCCAAAGCTCAAATGGAGTTTTATCAACTGATTTGCTGGGTGCTCTATTGCAAATATAATTTGCAGTTTTAAGTGCCTCACCCCATAAAAATTTGGGCAAACCTGAAGTGCACATCATGCTTCTTACCATGTTCAAAAGAGTCCTATTTTTCCTCTCTGCCACACCATTTTGTTGTGGTGTGTAAGGGGTTGTATACTGTGCTAAAATGCCATGTTCCTCAAGAAACAGTGCAAATGGCCCTTTATGTTGACCAGTTTCAGTATATCTTCCATAAAATTCACCCCCTCTATCAGACCTCACAGCCTTTATTTTCAAACCTAATTGAAGTTCAACTTCAGTTTTGAAAATCTTAAGGGCTTCAACAGACTGTGATTTTTCTGATAACAGCTTAATGTGACAGAAACGTGAGAAATCATCAATGAAAGTGATGAAATAGACATTCCCACAGATAGTTTGGTGACTGAAGGGACCACAAATATCAGTGTGAATTAACTCTAATAAGGCTTTTTTCCTGTATGAACCTTTATAGGATTTGTTTGTCATTTTTCCCTTATAACATTCCACACATTCGTTTAGGTTGGAAAAATCTAGTTCTGGTAACATCTTTAGCTTAATGAGTGTTTTCATTCTTTCTTTTGATATATGGCCAAGTCTTCTATGCCACAAGTATGCAGATTTTTCATTAAACATGGTTCTTTTAACACCAACAGTAGTGTTATCATTTTTACTTAAGTCATTTGAATTTTCTGCAATATTCTCAATATTATAAACTGAATGAGAAGCTGTAGTACACTGAATTTGCAAATAACCATTCAAACGTGAAACAGAACCAATAACCAAGGAATTTCTGAAAATTTTAATTCCATTGATATCATAAAGAAAACTACATCCAAGTTCAATCAAAAGATCCCAAGAGATTAAATTTCTCTTCATAGCGGGTACAAAATAAACATTCTCCAAAACTAGAAAATTTCCTAGGCCTAAGTCAAGCTTTAAATTCCCCAAGGCCTTGACTGACACCCTGGATCCATTGCCTACACGAATGTGTGCCTCATTTGTTTTTGGTTTCCTCCTGTTTGTTATACCCTGCATGGAGTTAACTATATGTAAGGGAGAGCCTGAATCAAGCCAAAAAGTATTTGGCTCTATGTTTATTAAATCAACTTCTAAATAATAGAGAGATGGGAAATTAATAGATTTAGTTGAAGCAAGAATCTTACCCTTCTTGACTAGCCAAGCTTGAAAGCCTGCACAGTCCTTCTTAATGTGGCCTGGCTTTTTGCAAAAATAGCACTTATGCTTGAATGTGCCATTGCCACTGGTATTACTGGATGTTCCTGCCCCCTTAGCTGAATTAGGTTTAAAATTAATTTTCTTAGCTCCTAGCTTCTTCTTCCACTTGTTTTTCTTGCCCACCAAATTTACTGTTGCTTCAGCTGCAGCAACAGTAGCCTTAATCACACCATAGTTGGGATCTTCACCCCTAATTCTGGTCTCCTCCTCAGTTGCTATGGCAATAAGGTCATTGAAGGTCCACTTGTCCTTTTGAGCATTGTAGCTCGACTTAAGTTGACTGAATTGTGGAGGCAGTGAATGTAGTGCAGTGTGCACTACATATTCTTCAGGGAGTTCCATGTTAAGATTCTTAAGCTTATGTACAGTATTTTCTACTTTAAGAAAATATTCCCTAACCCCACCAACACCATTGTACTTAAGGGTGTTGAACTGAAGGGACAAGTTGGCTCTCTCAGCTTTCTCAGTGTGCTTGAACTTCTTTTCAATCAGTTCAAGCATGTCATAAGCAAAATCCATCTCAGGGATGGTACCAGATATAGTGTCTGAAATGGTGGCTCTGATGATATTTCTGCAGGTGTTATTATTTCTATACCAATTGGTCTCATACTCGGCTGCTGCTGGGTATGTCTCTCTATCCTCTACCTCAATGTGCTGAGGGACTCCACTGTTTAAGCAATCATCTAGATGGCTGGTAGAGAAATAAACTTTCAACTGTTTCAACCAAGTTTTATAGTTTGAACCAGTTAAAAGCTCAATCTGATTGAGGGTGACAACCTGGACACCTAAGGAGCAAACAAAAGGAGTTTTCAATTAGTTCTTGTACTGTATTTGTTAACTGTATGAGTGTTTTTGTATTATTTTCAATGTTTTCTGTGTTTTGAGTAAGGCTTATTTGACAAAAGAAAGCAAAACCAAAATCACAGAAATAGTATAAAACACACTTTAACACACATAAGCATATATACATATCAAAATTATATACATATGTAAGCACCAAATAATCCCAGACTGAAAACATGCTTCACAACACCTATATGGCAGTAGATAAAGCACAACTGAAATTATGAATCCACATCCCACAATTTTAAAACTCAAGTCATATGATAGAAGCAGTCATCACCTATATGGCAGAAGAAAGGCTTCTAAAATAACCAAATATGAGAATGAAAATCATGTATGCAGCTGTTCCAATTTTTTAAGCAATGCACCAACACTTCTATGGAAGACAAAAAGTGCAAATTTTGAAAATCAGTAACACAAGATTAAGTCTTTTACACTTTATGATTTTCAGAAAACATGAAAAAGTTTTGCTGTGTGCAATATACTCGTTCATATCCCCAGAAAACCAAGACTTGAAGATTTTTCTGAACAGTTTTCATCTCAATTCAAGTTAACGAAAATCCTTGAATAAAACTAATCTTCTTCTGCAATTTTTATAGTCATGATCAAAATAAACTGATTTGGGAGACTTAAACAGCCACAACATAACCAAAAATCACAGATTAACACAGAAGACCCTTTGTCATTTGAAAAATTAGATTTTTCACACAATTGACATACCTTGGCCTCTGCTACAGCGCTGCAATTGTTAGCGAAAACAAGAACAATACACATATGCAGCACAGATCATTCAAACAACCAACAATCCATTCATATAACACAGAGATTGAATTTAAATTTCATCCGGAATCACCAAAAATATCTGTCCTAACATAATTGCACTCCGGGCGTGCTCTAGGGTTCTCTAATCTCTTAAACTGACCTGGAGAGATTGGGTTATGAACCCAATGAACTGAATATGCGAAAATTTCGCATTCGCGCTTCCTCCCTCTTCGCCCGCTGAAGAGCCAAGACCCAGAACGCGTTGTTTTTCAAACAGCGGAAGCGCGAATGGATCCCCTTTTCAGGGGTTCCGGGTCGGGTTTTGGGCTTAGGGTACGCGGCTCACAGGCCCAAACGGAAGAAAAAAAAATTTTTGTTTGTTTCTGAAGTATAGCATATAAACCCTAATTGCTATTATGTTGATTTTCTGAAAAACGATTTACATGCAAGACTAAATATTGGCTCTGATACCAATTGAAAGACTGAAAGTGTAGTAATCCATAGTTAGCCAAAAACATGTGAACACGTTTAATCAACCCATAACTGTAAAAGAAAAGATCAAGAGCGTTACCGGCAGCGTTAATAGAAATTGCCATGACGGTGTATGAGCTCAAGTCTTCTGTTCTTTAATCACTGTTTGCTCCTAGAATGGGATAGGCGCTGAATGCGTTTCGTGATAAGAACAGGGACTTATGCTCGTCTATATATATAGTAAACAACTAGTGTCTTGCCCATAAAAGAGTCCTAGTTGTATACTACAAGATCTACTAAAGAATACGAGATCATATCAGATACCAATTAGGATTCCCATATCAATATGTAAACTATATGTTATTTACATATTATATTATTACATTCCATAATATAACTCGTAATATACTTAGATTAGGTTTAATCAATTACTTGGTCTGCAAGTCACGTAATAATATTGTTAATAGTCCAAATAAATCTTTCAGGGGAGAGTTTGAAATTCCAAACCTAATTTAGCAACAAGCTCTTCTGACATTTCATTCTCACAACTACCAGAGTCAATATCCAACTCGTAAATTTTTCCCCTTGAAAATCAACTTGCCTTTTTGCAGCTAAGATAGCTTGTATGGTTGGGGATGATGTATGCTTATATATAACCTATTAAAAAAGTTATACTGTTTATTAGCCACAACGCGATGAGGTGACAAATATGTGGAAAAAAAAATCACTGCCTGATGTGATCATTGTAGACTTGTAGTTAAATAGGTATATTGTAAAAAATCCACCTTGTTTCATATTCGTTACCTTCCCCATCGAATATGTCAAACTTAAAACAATCTCATTTTTTTACACGAAACGTGATTGACCGGCATATTGTGATACCCTAACTTTCCTTGTTTTCGAACCCACAGTGCGTATATATGAGATTTAGGAACCCATTAATTTTTTTGTTAAATTGACCCTCATGTGGTTAGGGTCTTCTTAGGACTGCTTAAGCATATTTAAGGTTAACTGTTTTTATCAGAGCCCAAACGTTACCGGAAGTTTATGATTTTCTTACTAATTTAGTTTTTTTTTGGATATCCAACTAACGCGAACTTAATAATAGCACGGTCATTAAAAATAGGAAGTATTTGAAGCCCAAGTATCGTACCACGGGGATTGAACGGCTAACCTCAATCTTGGGTATTCGTCACTAAGTCACTTAACAATTTCAACAAGCGATATGAATAATGGAGATGATAGAAAAAGTTGAAGTTGAGGTTTTCAATTTTCAAGTGAAAATATTAAAAACTAAATTAACAAAAACAAATAAAAATGAAGGAAAATAAAATAGAGGGTTTTGGGTACTAGGATCGCTCTAATTATTTCAATGCAATGAACAAATTTGAAGCAAACAAACATATTTTCATGAGTACCAAATCTCGTACTTATTGTCGATCAAGGTCACTAAGCCAAACTTCCTCAATGGCATGGTTATATATAACCTATTAAAAAAGTTATACTGTTTTAGTGGCCACAAGACGATCCGAGGTCATAAATATGTGAAAATAAAAAAAAAATCACTGCCTGATGTAATCATTGTAGACTTGTAATTAAATAGGTCTATTGTAAAAATTCCTCCCTATTTCAGGTTCGTTACATTCCCCATCGAATCCGTCAAACTTAATACAGTCTCATTTTATTACACGAAAACGTGATTGACGGGTATTGTGCGAAACCATCGCTTTCCTCGTTTTCAAACCTAAAGCTTGTATATATGAGATTTAGGAACCCATAAATTTTTTTTGTTCAATTGACCCTCTGGTGGATAGGTTCCTCTTAAGACCGTCTAACCGTAATTAAGGTTGACCACTTTTATCGGGCCCAAACATTACTGGAAGTTTATGATTTTTCAACCATAATCGTATTTCAATATTCTGATCACATCCTATATCCCTATTTAAAGGGTACATAGGCAGCTTGACCAGGATTTGGGTGTAGTCACAATTAACATCTAGACCCTAGGTCCTCTGAAATAGTTCGTATTGAAATCCAACTCGGTCATCGGGATAACCTTAAGTTTACTGAGGTTTATTTTGATGTCGTTTGGATTGCTTGAAAATGGTTTGGATAAAGAGTTATCCCTTGTCAAAGCGATTACGAGAAAACCTTTTTTGGAATGGGTCCTGCACGTTCTATCTCGAGTTTAGGGAGGTAAACTTGGGTTGGGGCGTGACCGTATCATACGATGCTACATGGTGACCAGAGGGGTCAAATAACCCTTCTCACCATCTTTTTATGTGTGTTGTGCTTCAGATTTTTATTTGTATATAAGAGTAATGTAAGCTATTTGGCTTATTTTACCCCTTGACAAAGTAAAATTTAATCCCTACATAATTAACTTGTCTAAATTGACCTCTCTTCGTATACTTTCTAGCTATGCCACTGACCGTATGTGTATTTTAGGGAGTTTATATTTCTTGTGAAGCCTTTGACACTGTAACATCCCACATCGACCAACGGAGAGGGTGATGTACCATATATATACATCGGTGACACCCATCTAGCACGAGGCCTTTTGGGAGCTCAGTGGTTTTGGAGGGGATGAGAACTCCAAAGTTAAGCTTGCTAAGCTTAGAGCAATCCCATGATGGGTGACCTCCTAGAAGTTGCTCTGAGAGCTCCTGAAAACAAAACCGTGAGGGCCGGCGGGCCTAAAGCGGACAATATCGTGCTACGGCGGAGATGGTCCGAGATGTGACAGACACCAAAGTCAAAATCAGACTTCCGATTAAAACAGTGGAGATAAAATTTTGAAATAATAAAATAACACTTAGATCTGACATGTCTACTATAATAAAAATTTGTTACAAATGATATTGCCATTTCATATATGTCATAAAAAATTGAAGGAAAAATTTAAGAATAGCATACCACATATGGACCACTGAAAAATATTTCAAAAGAATCAAATCGATACATGGAGTTTTAATTACCGCCTAAAATGAGTACATTCTATTACTTATAAATGAGGTACGAAAATTAGAAAGGAGGCATTTGTTTGTAGGGTTTTTAAAATTTAAATATTTTCCGTCATCGAAACATTAATTATAAATGTTATCCTCGGGGCGACGACGTTTTGCTGAGAAACCCTAAAAAAGAAGAAATCCCCAAATCGGAGGAGCAATGGCAATCGCAAGGACCGGAGTGTACGTGGACGACTATGTGGAATGTAAGCATCTCTCCTTCCTTTGGAAAATAATATGAAATTCTGAATTTGAGATTCGGTTGGAATTGATTTTGTAAAAAGACGCAAGTACTTTACCTGCTGAGCTGCAGAGGCTCCTCAATACCATTCGAGAACTTGACGAACGCTCTCAATGTAAGTCTTGTCTTCTTCTTTTGCTCTCAAATCTCTATTTTGGATGAAATTGCTGAATATTTTCTTATGTTAAGCGATGATACACCAGACCAGGCAGCAGTGCTTGGGATTGTCAAAGAAATGGAACATGGAAGAAGACGAGGCCCCCATTGACAAAATGCGCAAAGAAATCGAAGCCAATCAGGAGAATGCTGTCAGTCTCTGTACTGAGAAGGTTTTGCTCGCTAAACATGCTTATGACCTGGTCTGCTTCGTCTCAGCTTTTCTCCTGTAACTCCCCTTATGTTGCTTCACATCTCTAATTGGAAGCTTACATGGCTCGTGTTGCGTTTTCCCCAGATAGATAGTCATGTGAAACGACTTGACGAGGATCTTAACCACTTTGCAGAAGATTTAAAGCAAGGTACTACACTCTGTTTGATGGGTTTCAATCATTCCATCACTTGTGTAAACATGAATTTGTGTTCCTGTTAATTACCTCACTTTAAGTGAAATAGACAATGGCGACAAGGTAAAAACGTTTAGGTGACTATCAACAACTTAACTCAAGTGAACTCCTCTAAGCCACCATGTTCAGAAAAACCTGCATGAGCAGTGTAATTCTAAGTTAAAGCCATCAATACTCCCTAGATAAAAACCTGTTAAATATGTTCAGGATTTTACAAATTTCAGAACATGTTTGTTTTATTCACTGCATGCTGCCAATTTGAACCGTCTTATGAAGAACTAATGTGGTTCCGTGATATATTTGCCGCTTCGTACAGCACTCACGTTGTTTTGAGGATGCTTATCTTGAGAGCAATGTGTATGAAAGCTAACTTATCTGTCTTTTTAATTCTCTCAGAAGGAAAAATATCACCCGATGAACCAGCAATTCTTCCTCCATTACCCTTTGTCCCCAAAACTGAAAAGCGGAAGCCCATTTATGTAACACCTCAACCAAAAAGGTTTGATTATAGGGATAGGGAATGGGATCGAGAGCGTGACAGGGACTTCGAACTCATGCCACCCCCAGGAATCCACAAAAAAGAATATGCCATTCCCATGGATGCTGATCAACCAATTGATCCTAATGAACCTACCTACTGTGTTTGCCATCAGGTTCTTTTACAGTTCTGTTTTCAGTTTCAGCTATCGTCTGATGATTATTTAGTTTCTTTAATGCCTGCTGCATGTACTGAACTATTAATTATCATGATTTCGTCAGGTTTCTTTTGGAGATATGATTGCCTGTGACAATGAAAATGTAAGTCTTTTTTGCACCATTCTTATTTTTGGGTTTGTCATCTTTTACAATATATTGATCAGGTTTGCTTTAGAACTTCTATGATCTGGTTATGCGTACATATAGTAGACTGTGGTCTTTAAATTATGAGGTATGGAGGGGTATCTTTGTCCTAAAATGAGCCATTTAAACGTAAATGAATACATTGCTGGGATATTCAATTGCAAAGCTAGGTTTCAGTGGATTATTTGATTAAATTCGAGTCTTAATAGGTCAATGCTGGGTTGTAATGGTCAAGTTTATCCACATTATTGAACTATGGAACCACTTCTTATCTTAGGACTAGTACTGTGAGAAAGAATATTGGTCTCTTTTGCTTGGTGATTAAACCGTCCTCATTTCGATTTTGATTAACCTTTACTTTGTGGTTCTCATGCCACTTCCTATCTTTATGAGTAGTATTCTGAGAAGGTATATTGATTTTTTTGCATGTTGCATTATATGTAGTTCAGAGATTCTCAAGGTTCAAAAAATCAAATGAATAATTTAAATGGGACACTCTTGCTGTCGTACGCAATTTGCTCAATATATTTTGGTTTTTTGTCTGTTGCTTGTATTTCTTGACAGTGCCAAGGCGGTGAATGGTTTCATTACGCATGTGTTGGGCTCACACCAGAGACGAGATTCAAGGGAAAGTGGTATTGTCCTACATGCAGACAACAACCACAAGGTTCATAGTTAGTTATATAAATCTAATGTTTTGAATGGAGCTGCCTTGAACAACTGTAGTGGTTTCCAAGTATTACTTTTTCTGAGAAAGATTAATGACTCAGCCATGAGTTGGCTGGATCAAAAATATCCTATCTGGAGACCAAATGCTAAGCTCAATTCTTTTTGGTCAGGAAAGTAGTTAGTAGTTTATTGGTCTTATCAGTTTTATTTTCAGTTACAAAGTAAGAATAATTGTGAGTCTAGTGTTTTAAGAGTCTTGAGTGTGTCTTTATGTCTATTTAAATCTTAGTATTTAAGTCTTATTAATATAAGTTATATTAGTTTTTTGGTATGCTAGGAGTCTTAAGGGTTTTATTTGAAGCCTATAAATGACTTTCTAATATAATCGGAATGATAGATTGGAATGAATTAAGAGTTTATCTTGTTGGAGGCTTGGCCTTGTATTCTCTCCCCTATCCTCCCTTATTCTATTTCTTCCGTCTAAAGCTAAGGTATATCTCTATTTCTTCTAAAAACCTTTGTTTCCTTAATCTCCATACACTAGCTCATCATAACTTCTCTATCACCATCCCTCACTTCCATCCTGCATCAAAGATCTGCCTGCACTATACGGTTAGAATAGAAACAGACTTTTGATAAACTAAAACTTTTACATGCATGTATCTATTTATATTCTCATCTGTCTCCTATGTTCACCACTCCCCCTTTTCCAATTTTGTACAGCACTCGGAAATTTTGCCTTAAATTGTATTTGGGTAGGTTATAGCTAGGGATGACAATGAGGCGTGTTGGGGATGAAGATCACAATTCCATCCCCATTCCCGTAGTCATTCTCCACCCTCGCGTCCCCTTCCCCGGGGATTCCCCATCCTTGTCCCCGTTAGGGACTAGACCTTCATCCCTGCCCCAATCCTTGTTAATGGTTTAGTAAATAAAATATTTTTTTATCGTATTGCCTTTTCAAAATCAAAATATGAAGTAAATAAACTTAGAATTAAATTTAGTTTACTTCATTGAAGTTTAAGGGTAACTTCATGTTAGTCCTTAAACTTTCAATTTTATCAAAATGTCTCTTAAGTTTTTCAAATTTAATCAGTCGTGTCCAATTTAACAAACTGTTCAAATTAGATGTTAAGTCTATTAATATGGCCCATTGAAAGGGCTAGAAGATCATTTTATTTCTAAGGAAAAAAACACACGACAATGCTCTTTCTTCTTCGATTATTTCTTATAAAATTTTTCAAATTGCTCTTAATGACATCTGAGCAATCTTCATCATCCTTCCTTAATTTTAGTGTTATAATATTCATTTACCTCTTAAACATTATCTCTTTTGCCGGTCCCCCACACTACCACAGCTATTAGATAAGAAAATCTCACATGTAAGTTTGACGGTATCTGTTAAATTGGACATGACTGATTGAATTTGAAAAGCTTAAGGGGTATTCTGATGAAATTGAAAGTTTAAGGACTAACATGAAGTTGCCTATAAACTTCATGGGGTTAAACTGAATTTAATTCTAAAATTAACATAATTAAATTCATCCCAATAAAAACATAACTAAATTCATGACTAACTTTATATTTGTAATGGCAAAAATGAGAATCGGAATGGTCTACTTGTCTCATTACATATCATTTTTATATAGAGGTGTGATTACAGTGGTAATTATAATAAATATAAAGGAGAATGACCATTTGCACAAAATAAGAAAAGTCAAATCCCAAACAATGAATTAAAAAGTCAAATGCTCATTTCAATATAAGGTGTATTTACTAATGTCTAAATACACAAATCTTGATTAAATTTATAATAAAATAATATTTTTACGATTAGTTGAATCGCTGGTGGTCTCTAATTAGAATTGGAATTGAGATAAGTATATGAGTATGTCGAGTCTTGCTTGCTGCCCCTTGTTATTTACAATTTTGTTACATGTTCTTGATAGTTTTTCGTGTTTGGTTATGTGTGTGGATGATGATCACATGTATATATTTAATTTAGGATATAATTTTCAGTCCATACATTTTTAGAAAAATCTTCAAAACCCCCCTTAAAAACTTTGTAAATTGTAAATGTGTAATTATGTTTGTTGTGTAAAATGTCACTAACTCTTATTACAGGAACGCCTTTAAGTCCCCGGATTGACCGAACCCTGTTTATCAATGTTATAAATGACAACAAAGGGTTCTAAATTGGTTTGCTCGTGTTTTCATTATTGTGTCTCGGTTTCGGAGACACGCCATCATCTGAACATTAAAGAAAATTAACCAAGTAATGACAATGTACAAATTTACACAATCGTAAGAAAACATCACATCACTTCATAAATCACCTTTTAGCAATTTAGTTCATAATTTCTCTACTTTACGCACATTTTAACCATTGATCTACAGAAAAACCCTTATGATAAATAAATACATATACTACACTAATAACAGATAAGCAAAGCATAAATGAGGATAAATACACATTAAGAACGTAGTATAAAATGCTCCTATCAGTGATGAGAGCTAAAGACATGTCCACCTTTACATGGGAGAGCTTTGTACGACTTTCAGGAGAAGTACTTTCTCGCTACAGTCAAGGAGCAGTTAGAGGTTGAGTTCTTAGACCTACGACAGGGTGATATGAGCGTTAGAGTGAATGAGGCTCGGTTCTCTCAATTGTATCGTTATGCATCGGAGTTGGATCCGGTAGCCTTGGCACGAAAGTTTGTTTGGGGTTTGAGGCGTGAGCTCAGGACTATTATGACTTCTCATCGATTTGCTACCTTAGCTGAGGCAGTCGAGAGTGCCATGGTAGTTGAGTAGGATTTTGTTGTGCGAGAGAGTGAGAGTTTGAGAGAAGTTTGTGGGAAGGGGAAAGCGATTGTTAGGAGTGACGACTCTGAGGATGATAATGGAGAGGATGGGAAGAGGCAACGGACCCATCAGCAGGCTCTAGTGGGGGGGCAGCTACACCTATCAGATAGGTAGCACCACTTAGATGTCATAACTGCGGGGTATTACGACATATTTTCGGAGAGTGTACAAGGCCCAAGGTTCGGATATGCTATAGATGTGGACACGCTAGACACATTGTCAGAGAGTATACCAGACCTCAAGATGGTAGGCAGGGGAACCAACAGAGATGGTTACCCCCAATTCAGGCTAGAGTGTTAGCTAATGATCAGTAGTATCCAGGAGAGATACTTTTATTTTACTCTGCTTGTTGTGATGAGTTATGATGTTGCTTTGTTAGTATGTGTAGTTAAACTGTCACATCCCGATCCTAGAATTGTTTTACGGTTGGTTACTTTGGTCTTTTACCATATAAAGTGATCGTTTAACCGTACAATGATCGTGAAGTTGACTTTTCGTTAAGTCAAGAATTTGGGAAAACTTCCTTCTTGAAAGTTGTAGAGGGCGTCGTTACAAGTTCGTGGACACGTAGCACGCCCAAATCGGAGTTCGTATGAAGAAGTTATGGTCAAAAATGGGAAGTTACTATTCTGGTGTTGAGGTATAAATAGGACTTACCATTTCGGGAAAAACATCAGAACCATACTGAGCTCCCTCGATTCCCTCAGACGCGACCTGTAAACCCGGCGACCCGAACCCGACCCGAATCGGTTTTTCACCGATATCTCTGCCGTCCGGCGACGGTTTGCTGCGAGACCGACAACATCGGGTTCCTTTCTTCCTCCTAGACATCTCCATACCCACCATGTGACTCGTTTCGACCCAAGGTAAGAGCGGTGTCTCAAGGACAGGCGAATCGGAGCTCCGGTTTGAACTCCGTCGTGCGGCCACTGTTCGTCGAGATTTTTCTTGGGTTTTGCAGCCCTCAACTCGCATAACCATCCCTCTAAACAGCTTGAACCAATTCGATTGGAGGTGAGTGTTTCGAACTAAAAAGGTGAAGTCTGTTTTTATGAGTTCTTGGACAGTTCTACTGTTTTTGTTAAATTCTTGAGTTTTGGGTTCTATTTGGGCT
This sequence comes from Comarum palustre, assembly GCA_951800085.1. Lineage (NCBI taxonomy): Eukaryota > Viridiplantae > Streptophyta > Magnoliopsida > Rosales > Rosaceae > Comarum > Comarum palustre. Next base: position 41,765 of record OX637590.1, read on the forward strand.
TCGTATATTACATCAAAGTGTTCTATATGTTGAGAGGAAGATTTTGATATAAATTTCATACGTTTAGGTGAGGATTTGGTTCAAGAGGGTGGATGGCAGCCACTGATGGTGGTTGGGCGGCTGTATTGGGAAGAGTTGGCGAGTGTGGTAGCTGTTACAAGGTTTTGGGGTGCTGCAGGTCAGATGTCCGGCAAGGAGGAGGCCGAGGAGCTGCTGGTTGATTTTGGAACAGGATTGAAGGTAAGATTCGTGTTTGGGTTACGGAGTTGTGGGTTTTGGTGTTGTTGTGTGTTGTTGCTTTGTTGTTTCTGTTTGATGCTTGAGATTGTTGTTGATGTTGTTGTTTGCATGTGGTCGATAACTTGGTGAATCGAAGGAAACGAGGAGGTTATGGCGAAATTCCGGCAAGTTACCAGAATCCGTCGAAGATTCCGGTGATGCTGTAAACCGGCAGAATGCCGAAGAGGTGGAAATCGAATCCTCGTTTTACTTAAGTCAAAAAGTACGGTTAATTCGTAATTGAGACATTTACGGAAAATTGGACGTAATTAGGAAGTTTCTATTTTGGGAAACTTCCCATTTTAAAGAAGACTTGCCATGTTAGGTAACTTTCCGGTTTGGGAAACTTTCCTTTTTTGAAAGGTTTCCATTTATGGAAGATTGACCGATAAATGTAGAATGTGAAAGGTTAATCTTAGTAACTGGTTAAGTTAAGACAACCGGATCTTTAAGTGAGATTCTAGGCAACTTAGGAATCTTGGTCTCTGAGTTGGGTGCTATAAATAATTCGGATAATGTCTTACCAGGTATATCTACTCTTAACCCGTAAATTGGTAAAGTGGTTGATTTGGGTGTCCATAGTAATTCTACAAAATTACTATGTGATAACCTATCGTTAATAAAATAGTAAGGAAAGTCGATACACTGAGATTACGAATTCAGAAACCAAACTTCGAGTCGATATTCAGATTTAAGCGTATTATTGAAAAAGTTATTAAAAAGGTTAAAGTGCCATAAAAAGGAACTTGGGCAACTTGTGGTCAAATAGGATTTCCTGGTCAAATTAGGGAAAGACCAAGGCAACTATGGAATGACTAATATAATGGTTTGTTTGTACAGTCTCTGGTCGGACGTGAGACGGGCTCGACTACGTGGTTAGTTCGAGGGTTTCGCTCGAGGAACTTTCAGAGTAGAAAGAAGGTCGCGATGAGTACTGTGAGTGGACCTTGTTTTTAAATTAAATTGCATGTCATAGACTTTAATTGATTTCTCCTGCATATATGATTTCCTCCATTTATGTTTTACGGTGGTTTTTGGGAAAATGAGATTTAAGGATTTTAAAGACAAACGAGCCGGGAAAGAGGTTCATACCTTTCCCGTGATTTTAAAGGATTTTTCCGGGATATGATTTAATTGTTATCACCGTTTTGGGATTATGGAGGGGGACGATTTTAAAAGAAGAAACTTGGCTCATGGATTTAAAGGGTTTTAAAGTAAAGGCAGAGAACCGGTTTTGGGTTCCTGGGAAGGTTTTAAATCCAATGTATTTGGGGTAAAGTCATGGGAGATTTGACTTGGTTTTCGGATTATTTTTCCCACGAGGGGTTAAAGGATTTTAAAAAGATTTTTAAAAAGGGAAAAAGATATAAGGATTGCATGCTAGCATGGACCCTCTTCGGTGGTAGCTAGTCATTAGACCCTCCCGGATAGAGCAGGTCGGGGACCCTCTCCGGTGGTAGCTGGTCTTTAGACCCTCCCGGATAGAGCAGGTCGGGGACCCTCTTCGGTGGTAGCTGGTCATTAGTGTGAGACCCCGAATTTTTATTTTTAATTTTTCGACACACTTAGGGTTTAATTCCGATTACTTTTCAGTACGTCGTCATTTTCGTCTAACGTTTCTACGTTAAGACACGTCGCCACATGCGTGAAAGTATTTACGGAATATTTTCCGGCACTTCACGTACTTTTCGTACAACTTTTACGTTTGAATTTGACGTTTGGTTATTTGAAATGAATTTTCAAAAATGGATTTGGTTTTAAAATTATTTTGGGAAGTGGGATTAAATCGTGGCCGTTGATTCGATCGATGAATCGTGGCCACTCGTTTTTCTTTAAAACCCTATCTTTTACCCATCTCTTTCCACCTTTCCTTTTCTCCTTTCTCTTTCCTCTTCTTCACTTTCCATTTTGCTCCTTTCCTTATCGAGAGCAACAGCTCTCTCTCTCACTCTCTTCGACCCAGCAGCTCAGCTGCACCTCTGCCCGGCGCGCGTCTTCACTCACCGCCGCCCCCATCAGCTTCGCCTCGCCCCGGCGACCTCAACATGACCACCAGCGACGCCAGCGCCGCCTAGCAACGAGGAGAAGCTCGGAGATCACTGTGCAAGGCAGATCGAAGCGCCTCAACCCTTTTGAAGAGCTAGGAAGCTCCCAGGCGCCACCAGGAGCAAGGAGGAGGGAGGAGAGGGCCAGCGGAGCTCCGCCGGAGGAGATTCGCCGGAGAACACAGTGGAGGAAGCTCAAGGTATAAAACTCGATCTTTTCTGATGTTTGAAGTGTTGTTGGTTAGCCTAGGTTGTGTAGAAGGAGGAAAAACAGGCCTAGGAACTCGATCTGGCCGGAAAAGCTTCAAATCCGGCGAAACCAGTCGATCGGAGACCGGCACGGTAAAAACCAGAGTTTTTACCGTGTCAGTTTTACTTTTACCATTTACCCAGGGATAGAGTTACCAATTTGCCCCTGACTGTTTTAAATAATTACAGTTACTGTTTACTTTTACTGTTACTATTTTACTTTTACAGTTTTACTTTTATTGTTTGACTTTGACAGGTTGACTATTGACTGTTGACTTTTTGACTTTGACCGGTTGACTTTGACCGTTGACTTTTTGATGGTTGACTTTTGACGGTTGACTTTTTGACCTTTGACTTTACTGTTGACCGTTGACTTTTACTATTTCAAAGTTGACTTTTAACTTATACCGTAGAACACCTATTTTACGTTTTCGAACACTACGGTTAAACGTTTTAAAGACTTTTAGTTTATAAACGTGGAAAACGACGTAAGTACTGAATAAGAAATAATCCTGACTTCTCACCGGTTCGAGAATCGGAGTGTCAAAAAAGTCAAACCCTAGTGTCAGAAAGATAAACAAAGAGTGTTTATCAAGTCTTAGTCGTAGATAGTAGATCCTCGAATTGCTTATACCTGACTATCATTGTTATCTCACCCACAGACTCAGGAGCTCGTCTACGCAGGCTTCAGGAGGACCAGGAATTGGAGCGCAGCCAGCTGTACCGTCATACCAGGTAGTAGGGGGAGCACGCCCAATGGGTGAGCCGAAACCCTCTTGAGTCGGCGGCTCTTTCACTTTACTTATATCTATAAAGATACTGTTGCATTGTTTTAAGCTTGACCACACGCTTCTTATAGCACTTGGTGTGTGTGTGAGTTTTGGATCGAAAAGTAGTACCGTCGTCCTGATTTCCGGTGCTTGGCCTGAGAGCGACGGGACATAGTATCTAGCACTCCTGCGGTGTCGATGACCGTAAACCTCCGGAGGGGCTATGCCCTGTTTATTTTATTTATTTATCCCGCTTACGCTCGCCTCGTACAGAGTAAAGCGTGACGTAAGTGTGGCCTGCTGTTTGTTGGGCGTTAGCTGGAAATGGACGCTCTCGCTACTTTGCGCACTCGGGCGCTTAGGTAGTTGGCCCTGGTTTGCAGTGAAGACAAACCCGGGATTTCGGCCGCTCAGATCCAAAAGTTCTTTCATGTGTGGTCCCATGTTTTACCGAGCTTTGTGTGCGTGGCTTGCATTACATTTTGATAGATCGCATTTGCACACGCATCAATTAACCCTGTACACAGTCATTGTCATCGTATAAAGCAAGTAAGGGTATCGTTCTAAACCGGGGATCCAACCACAGGGTAGATCCATCTAATCTAATCAAAGATGTCGAAATAAACATAGAGTTTTAAAGATTTGGATTTTATATTTCCGAAAGATGCAATGAAATAAAGTCCTACATTACTTTTATACATATATACATGTGATCGATCAACAATTACACAAACCAACACCAAACCACAACGCAAGAATATAGAAAACAATTTCTAATCTCATATCAATCTATGCCGAAATACCTAAATCATGCTAGAATCGAAACATGCACATTAGGTTCCTACGTGGTTCCTAAGCCATTAGATGCATTCGAAATCGACTACTTGTTTCATTCGAAACCTTTCACACATCCATGCTCAACGTATCAAACACGAAATCTAACATACTAATTCACTTATGCAATTACGTATCACACAAATAAACTAACATGTTCATTAGCACCATCTAAATCCAATTCTAGCATGTAATTTTCGAACACAACAAAGAACACATCAACCTATCCACTACGTGTATCAAAGTCATGTAATTCTTTGAAGGATTAACTAATGCGACATCAACTACTTGTCTTAATCACACGTTAATATTATGAAGCAAATCGAAAATTAATAAAACCAAACACTTAGAATTATCGGCATAAACTTCAAATCATTGATTAAAAACTAAAAACCATAATTCTTACATCATTCAAAAGTACTTAATATCTCATAGACAAGAATTGAATCGTACTTAAACAAAAACCTAAAACGAACATCAACCATAACAAAGACATACCAATTCGAAAATAGCAGATGAATACACCTTGAAATATTCCTACGTGGTCTATTCTTCAAGTGCACGGAGATCCTAGGCTACGTGCTTCGGATCAAAGGATGGAGTATGGAAATCGGAATTGGGGTCTTGAATGGTGATGGAATTTTCGGCAGCTGCTTTGGCTTGAGTTTGCAATGTTGATGATACCTTTTCTCATGCGATTACAAGGCTTTTTATAGGGAAAAATACTAGGGTTTGGTCGGCACTAAAGCAATCCCAAACCAAGATGGTTTTGGTTATTCCCATGTGCAAGTCATGTGCTCCTCTTTTCTCCCTTCTCTTCGCCAGCCACTTTGATGAATCTTCAGCTTGAAGTTCTTCATTAAACACATATGGACATGTCCATCAAGCCCCAAGGTCCATGATTGTCGAAATTGTAATTAAAAAGTCCAAAGAACTTTCCTGATGCATCCAGGAAAATACTGCAGTTTTCGACAGCATGACCTTGCCTTAGTAATTCCGGCATATCTCCTTCTGTAGTGCTTCAATTGCCGTGATTCCAAGTCCCAGCGAAACTAGACTCGAAGACCTTTCAAATGGTATATGGCACGTTTTCCAGTTCCAAGTATTGCGTCAGATACAGCCCCCGAAAGATCAGACACAGTAGCAGCGAAACTTCTTCAGTCCCTGGAACATTCTTCTCGGACTGCCAACTCTGGCATCGTTCGCAAGGTCTTCCCGTGCTCCAATTGACCTGAAATTTTAACACAATGTATTTCAGCAACCAAAGATTATATTCCCAAATTTTCATGCACTTCCACCATGTTTAAGACACTGCGAACGCTCTTACAAAATCCTTGAAATCACACTTTTAACACTTAGCCAATTTTTTTAACACTTTAGCATATTTTACCAAAAACTCTTCCAAAACAACATTAAACTATATTATGACTCAATCTTAACCTAAATAGACTCAACAAAGCATAAACAAGAGTGTTTAGCACATAATAACGTCACCTTTTAGGCTCCTATCAACAACCCCACACTTAAGCTTTGCTAGTCCCTTAGCAAACACTAAACAAAAACATACTACGACGACTCAATCTAAAGCCTTCAACGAAATTGTTTCAGAGATCTTCAACATCATAGTATCAAGAATAGCACAAGAGTTGAAATCGAAAGAATGAATTCACTGGTTAATAAACATGAGATTTCGATGTAACAAGTAAGACATGGTAGAAACAAAGGTGAATTAATCTCGACATGTTCAAAACAAGTTCAAATTCAACTCACAAGGGATATGCACTCCAAATCTTTTCTCTCAAGAACATGGCATATGCTTAAAAGCTTTTCACACACAAGAATTATATAGATAGTGAATTTCAAAATAGACCTCAAGAAAGATACCAATTACATGCACAAATGAACCACAACCATATGCTTATTCATGAAACAAACTCCACAGATCAAAGGCTACTTATCTTAAGAATCATGCGGATCTTTAGAAAAGGGATAGCTCAGGGTTCGAATAAGGTAGGATATAATCAAAGAAAGAGGAATCACAAAGGTCATCCTTAAGGCTAATAAAAACATGGATATCCTCCTTATATCACCAATTAACATCAAGGCCAAATTTCATCATGTTGGACCCATCCTTCACTATAAACATAGTAAAATCGAACAAAGGCTATGTATAACTTTATTGAGCCTTCAGCAAATACATATCACAACTCCAATTTCACAAAAATAAATCATGCCATGGGTGTCCAAATCAAATCTGCTCTTTGAAAAATTTTCTTTCCTTCATTTTGATTTTTCTTTTCATATATATATATATATATTTTTTTTTCTTTTTTTCTTTCTCACCCAAAATTGGCATCATAGCATTCACAAGTCCACCCCACACTTAGATCTTTTTCGATCACTCCATATTCATACCACAAAACAACATCTCATCAAGTTTGCAACCAAGGTAGAGATAACTATTCTAGGCAAGGTAAAAACATGTTGGTAATCAAAGAAAAGGCTTAACGTAGGCTCAAGGGGGTTCATACTAAGGTGTCCCGAACAGGGCTCATATAGGACTCATGGCTATTTAGATAAGGTGGTGATAACCTAATAAAGATCCAGCAATCATTTTCCAAATCAAAGTAAGTTATGATATAAAGCTTTGAATGTTTCACAAACAAGTTCTAGTAAATCTCTAGTTCATTGGTTTATCTCTATGGCATGCACATTGATCAAATAATGTAATATGAGGTCATAAAACCAACAAAACGATAGATTAAACACTCATCAATGAAAAGGCACATATATGGCTCGAAACTCACAAGGTTAAACATGAAATCAAACATTGTAATAAACATGCTCTGTCTGTACCTAGGTTTCAGTTCCTCATCTACTACTTAAGTGCATGATCTCTTCACATCTATTAACCACTCAATAGCAATGTAATTCAAGAATTCAAGTCCATGCAATCCAATCAACTATGAGATCAAAGATCAAAAATTCATCATCAACGGTTAAAGGCGACTTTCTAGACTCAAAAACTAAAAATCAAGTTTAAAGATCAAAATAAACTCCAAAAATCATGAAAATTTGCCAGAACACCTAAAACAGTATCACAAATACAAACCTAAACTTAAAAATCAAAAACCGAGCCTAAAACAAAAATTCAAAAATCACTGTTCACCGAAATCACTATTCACCGAAACCCTAAAAATCACTGTTCACCGAAATCTTGCAATAAGCTTTTCCCCACCCCACACTTGAAACTTACATTGTCCTCAATGTTCAATATCTAAAACAATGAAAGAACGAAGATAAGGGTTAAGAAAAGCAAACGCTCGTAGACGGCTCCTTCTATGGGTTGCCTCCCATGCAGCGCTTAGGTGTTTATAGTCCTTTAGCCTAGACTCATGCATCCTCATGCTCATGCCGTGAGGTCCTGAAGAGGAACCTCCTCGATGGTGTGATCCACCATGCTCTCCAAATACGGTTTCAAGCGATGACCATTAACTTGAAATTCAGATCCCTTGACCATGCTTTTGATCATTACTGCACCAGAAGGAAAAACATTAGTGATAACAAAAGGTCCTATCCACCTAGAGCGTAGTTTGCCCGGAAACAACCTAAGTCTAGAATTAAATAAGAGAACTTTCTGGCCAATAACAAAGTCTTTCTTTCGAATCATCCTGTCGTGGAACGCCTTGGTTTTCTCTTTATAGATCACGGCAGAATCGTAGGCCTCGTTCCGGATCTCCTCAAGTTCACACAATTGTAGCTTCCTATGCAATCCGGCCTCATCTATGTCCATGTTGAACTGTTGCACCGCCCACCAAGCTTTGTGCTCTAACTCCACAGGCAAGTGACATGCCTTACCATAGACCATTCGAAAAGGGCTCATGCCTAAAGGATTTTTGTATGCCGTCCTATAAGCCCAAAGAGCATCATCCAGTCGTTGGCTCCAATCTTTGCGTGATGGCTTCACACTCTTCTCCAAAATCCGCTTAATCTCCCGGTTACTAAGCTCTACTTGTCCACTTGTTTGAGGGTGATAAGGTGTAGCAACCTTATGCTTTATTCCATACTTTTTCATGAGAGCTTCAATTGTCCGGTTGCAAAAGTGGGTACCTCCATCACTGATGATAGATTTCGGCATGCCGAACCTGGAGAAGATGTTAGAACGTAGAAAATCTGCAACAACTCGAGAATCGTTAGTCCGGGTGGCCTTGGCTTCCACCCATTTCGACACATAATCAACACAAACGAGTATGTACAGAAAACCCTGAGAATTTGGAAAAGGTCCCATGAAATCAATACCCCAACAGTCAAATATTTCAACATGTATAATAGGTTGCATAGGCATTTCATCCCTAGGTCCTAAATTCCTTGTTCTTTGACATCTATCACATGAAGCACAATACATATGGGCATCTCGAAAAATAGTAGGCCAGAAAAATCCACAGTTAAGAATTTTCAATGCAGTTCTACGTGAACCAAAGTGACCTCCACATGCTTGTTCATGGCAAAAGCTAAGAATAGATTTATGCTCAGTTTCAGGAACACATCTCCTAATAATTTGATCTACACAATGTTTCCACAAATAAGGTTCATCCCACACATAATGTTTAGCTAGTGCCTTGAGTCTTTTTCTAGCATGATATGACATAGAGTTTGGAAAATCCTTGGTAACTAAATAATTAACAATGTCTGCATACCAAGGATCACTTACCTCACTTACCTTGAAGAGCTGCTCATCCGGAAAACATTCTTGGATAGCAATGGCATCTTCATCACGCACCAAACGTGACAAGTGATCGGCAACCACATTGTCGCATCCTTTCTTGTCCTTAATCTCCAAGTCGAACTCTTGTAGGAGCAGGATCCATCGAATTAATCTCGGCTTGGCATCCTTCTTTGTCAACAAATACTTCAAAGCAGCATGATCAGTATAAACAATAACTTTAGATTGAAGTAAGTAAGAACGAAACTTATCCAAAGCAAAGATGACTGCGAGAAGTTCTTTCTCGGTGGTGGTGTAGTTTTGCTGCGCATTATCGAGCGTCCTTGAGGCATAATAGATGGCATAGGGCTGCTTGTCTCTCCTTTGTCCTAGCACGGCCCCAACTGCATGATTTGAAGCATCACACATAAGCTCAAATGGCAAACTCCAATCCGGTGGCGCCATGATCGGTGCCGTGCACAATGATTCCTTCAACTTCTCGAATGCGGCCTTGCACTCCTCATCAAAATGGAATGGCACCTCCTTTTGCAGTAGAGAACTCAAGGGTCTTGCTATTTTCGAAAAGTCTTTAATAAACCTGCGATAAAATCCTGCATGTCCAAGAAAGCTTCGAACATCCCTCACACTTGTGGGAATGGGTAAGTGACGCACAAGATCTATCTTCGATTTATCAACTTCAATACCCCTAGAGCTAACAATATGACCTAACACTATACCCTGAGTAACCATGAAGTGACATTTTTCCCAATTAAGCACAAGATTAGTTTCCTCACATCTCTTAAGCACAAGTTCAACATTATGCAAACATGAATCGAAATCTCCACCATAGACAGAAAAATCATCCATAAACACTTCTATCTTAGAACCTATGTACTCAGAGAATATATGATACATGCATCTTTGGAACGTACCTGGAGCATTGCAAAGTCCGAATGGCATGCGTCGATATGCAAATGTACCGAATGGACAAGTAAAAGTGGTCTTCTCTTGGTCCTCCTCCGCAACACTTATTTGATTGTAACCGGAATATCCATCAAGAAAACAATAAAACGAGTGACCGGCTAACCTCTCAAGCATTTGATCAATAAAGGGCAGCGGCATGTGGTCCTTCCTCGTAGTAGCATTAAGCTTCCGGTAATCAATACACACTCTATGACCGGTCACGGTTCGTTGAGGCACCAACTCGTTTTCAGCATTCTTCACAACTGTGATCCCACTCTTCTTTGGCACAACTTGAACCGGCGAAATCCACCTTGAATCCGAGATAGGATAGATGACTCCACAATCAAGTAACTTAGTCACCTCATCCTTCACAACTTGCATCATAGGTGGGTGAAGTCGACGTTGTCCTTCCTTGGTTGGTTTCGCACCATCCTCTAAAAGAATTCGATGGACACACATAGTAGGGCTGATTCCCTTGATGTCGGCTAAAGTCCATCCAATAGCCGTCTTGTGTCGCTTCAATACTGCAATTAATCTCTCCTCTTGGTCCTTCTCTAATGATGATGACATGATAACCGGCAATGTCTCATTCTCTCCCAAGTACACATACTTCAAGTGTTCCGGAAGAACCTTGAGATCTAACTTTGGAGCTTGAACAATGGATGGTAAAAACTTGTTAGATGAAGAGAAAATTGGACTAAAGGGAGAGTAGGTTACCTCAGCAGCGACCTCAAGAGAAGCCGCAGTTTCTATGAGAGCAAGAGGCACGGCCTCTTGCTGCATTGCACAAGTTTTTGATCCAAACTTGTCATATCCGATCCCTTTAGCTAGGGTGAGAGCCAAGATGTCTTGAGTTATCATTTCAACATGTTCTTCTGCAAGAGAATCCACCACATCAATAGAAAAAGAATCACGAAAAATTTCGGGAAGTGGATACCTCATAGCGTCGAACACGTTATAACTAATGATGTCACCATCAATTTCAAACGTTATCTCTCCGGAATGGACATCAATCTTGGTCCTAGCAGTCCTCATGAATGGCCTTCCCAGCAGAATGGGAATTTCCTTGTCATCTGCATCTGTGGGTTCCATGTCAATGACATAGAAATCTGCAGGAAAAGTTAGATTAGCAACCTGCACCAAAACATCCTCAACATATCCCAAAGGGATTGTATTAGAACGGTCAGCTAGTCTAATAATAATATCATCCTTTTTCAATGCACCTAGACCTAAGTCCGCATAAAGATACGAAGGCATGACATTAATAGAAGCACCTAGATCTAACATGATCCTGTCAAAACTATGAGTGCCTATAGTGCAAGGAATAGAAAAACTCCCTGGATCCTTAAGCTTTGGTGGTAGTTTCCTTTGAAAAACCGCAGAGATGGTTTCATTCATAATAGCCACATCCTTCTCTCGTGGAAGCCTCTTGTTAGTGCACAACTCTTTCAAGAACTTAGCATACTTAGGATTTTGTTGAATGCACTCCAACAATGGCATGTTCACTTCCACCTTCTTGAATAACTCAATCATTGCACGATCAGCTTCATCGTGCTTTGATTTTGCAAACCTGTTTGGGAAAGGGTATCGAGTATGGACGTTAGATGAAACTAAACCACTAGAACTAGAAGACTTACCTTTTTCCTTGGCACCTTTCGGATCAGCAGGGGCTGCATGAGGGTGAGGCACGGCCTCACCACCTTGTATTTTCTCGGACTCGGCAGAAAAGTCTGCCGGTCTGCCCCTCGGACCGCCGCCTTGCTGCTCGGACCCTGGCAGGGTTGCTGCCGGAATTTGCTCCACAGAAACCTCCTCTACATTCTCATCTTCCTCCTCTTGCAACAGCTCAACATCTTCTCCTTTAGAAGTCCCCAACTTCTTCAACAATGGCTCCTCAAAAACTCTCCCACTCCGAGTTGCAACTACCTTGAATTGTCCTGCATTTGGATTTGGCAAAGTTTGTCCCGGCAACTTACCACTTTCATGAATTTTTCCCATGAAATCAATAACTTGTCCCATCTGCTTCTTTAACTCCGTGATCTCTTTAGAATTAGCTTGTTGACCTGTCACTAAAGCTTGAGTTGCAGATGTTAAATTCTGTTGCCCTTGAGCAAGGGACTTCAAGAGTTCATCATAATTTGGAGTAGAAAAACTAGCATTATTAGGCACAAAATTAGAAGAGTTGGGAACAAAACCTTGAGGTACCTGAGGCCTCACAAACAAACCTGAAGGACGAGGTCCTTGAGCTTGAGCATTATTCGGTTGAACACCATTACTCCAACGAAAGTTGGGATGATCTCTGATTCCAGGATTGTAGGTGTTCGAGTAAGGGTCATACTTCTGCCTCTGTTGTCCCATGAAATTCAACTCCTCCTCGCTCAATGCACCATTCGGACATGTATCCGAATTATGATCTGTCATTGAACAAATTCCACATGTTTGTGGATCAATAGTCGAACCGGCCATGGCCTTGACCAAGACATCAAGCTTCCTCTCCATGGTGATCATTTGGTTCCGAGCTCCCACGTCATACACGCCTCCACTTCGGCCTCCTGCTGTTTTCCTTGAGTTCTTGGTACTAAATTGACGATTGTTATCCGCCAAATCCTCAATCAAAGCATAAGCTTGAGTTCCGGTCTTGTTCATAAATGTGCATCCACTAGCAGAATCGATCATACCTCTGTTGGCATTGTCCAATCCTTCATAGAAAAACTGAACCAACTCATCTAAACTGATTCCATGGTGTGGACACTTGCGCTGAAGCTCCTGAAACTCCTCCCCAGCCTCATAAAAAGTATCTCCATCCTTCTGAGTGAAGTTCTGAATCTCCCTCCTAAGTTTCTTAGTGAGTTGAGCGGGGAAGAATTGCTTCAAGAACCTCTTGGTCATGTCATCCCAAGTTGTAACCACCCCTGAAGGCAAAGAATACAACCAACGCTTGGCGTCATCCTTCAAGGTGAATGGAAACAAAAGTAACCTCAAAGTGTCTGAAGGCAGGTGGGTGATAGCTTGGAGTTGACAGATGTCAAGAAACTCCCTCAAGTGCACGTTTGGATCCTCCATGGCCGAGCCTGAGTACTTCGGCAGTTGCCCAAGTAGCTGAACTGGAATAGAGAAGTGAGCTTGATCCGGCACTGTAACAGAAATGCATGATGGTGAAGCTGGAGTAGTAGGGTTGAAAGCATCTTTGAGTGGCATGTTGGCCATGACAACGTCGGACTGATTTTTCTCAAAAGCTTGCTCGGTCTCGGCCTCGGATCCGGATGAAGAATCCTCGGACTGAATTCGGAATGGAGATGGTGGTTCTTGCTCTGCAAGTTCTCGAGGTGAGGCCGTGCTACTACTTGCTGCCTTTTGTGTCTTTTTTTGTTTTCTGCAAACACGGTCAATCTCCGGATTCAAAGGAACAAGATATCCTTGTGAAGATGAACGAGTAGCGCGGGGTAGCATGCACGTCTAGCACCTGAAAGAAAAAACCAATTGGCCAAGATCAAGTTAGAATACATGAGGGTTCCAAAAATCAAACAAAACAAAATTAAACATGAAAATTAATTTCAAAAGCATTTCAACAATCATACATGGCACCAATTTTTATAATTACAAAAGCACACAAATATATACATTCGAACCAACTATACAAATATTCACATATAGACATATATACAATGTAAATTTCGACAATTAAAAAGATTGAGGATCCCGAAGGATCCCCGGCAACGGCGCCATTTGATATTTCGCATTTGCACACGCATCAATTAACCCTGTACACAGTCATTGTCATCGTATAAAGCAAGTAAGGGTATCGTTCTAAACCGGGGATCCAACCACAGGGTAGATCCATCTAATCTAATCAAAGATGTCGAAATAAACATAGAGTTTTAAAGATTTGGATTTTATATTTCCGAAAGATGCAATGAAATAAAGTCCTACATTACTTTTATACATATATACATGTGATCGATCAACAATTACACAAACCAACACCAAACCACAACGCAAGAATATAGAAAACAATTTCTAATCTCATATCAATCTATGCCGAAATACCTAAATCATGCTAGAATCGAAACATGCACATTAGGTTCCTACGTGGTTCCTAAGCCATTAGATGCATTCGAAATCGACTACTTGTTTCATTCGAAACCTTTCACACATCCATGCTCAACGTATCAAACACGAAATCTAACATACTAATTCACTTATGCAATTACGTATCACACAAATAAACTAACATGTTCATTAGCACCATCTAAATCCAATTCTAGCATGTAATTTTCGAACACAACAAAGAACACATCAACCTATCCACTACGTGTATCAAAGTCATGTAATTCTTTGAAGGATTAACTAATGCGACATCAACTACTTGTCTTAATCACACGTTAATATTATGAAGCAAATCGAAAATTAATAAAACCAAACACTTAGAATTATCGGCATAAACTTCAAATCATTGATTAAAAACTAAAAACCATAATTCTTACATCATTCAAAAGTACTTAATATCTCATAGACAAGAATTGAATCGTACTTAAACAAAAACCTAAAACGAACATCAACCATAACAAAGACATACCAATTCGAAAATAGCAGATGAATACACCTTGAAATATTCCTACGTGGTCTATTCTTCAAGTGCACGGAGATCCTAGGCTACGTGCTTCGGATCAAAGGATGGAGTATGGAAATCGGAATTGGGGTCTTGAATGGTGATGGAATTTTCGGCAGCTGCTTTGGCTTGAGTTTGCAATGTTGATGATACCTTTTCTCATGCGATTACAAGGCTTTTTATAGGGAAAAATACTAGGGTTTGGTCGGCACTAAAGCAATCCCAAACCAAGATGGTTTTGGTTATTCCCATGTGCAAGTCATGTGCTCCTCTTTTCTCCCTTCTCTTCGCCAGCCACTTTGATGAATCTTCAGCTTGAAGTTCTTCATTAAACACATATGGACATGTCCATCAAGCCCCAAGGTCCATGATTGTCGAAATTGTAATTAAAAAGTCCAAAGAACTTTCCTGATGCATCCAGGAAAATACTGCAGTTTTCGACAGCATGACCTTGCCTTAGTAATTCCGGCATATCTCCTTCTGTAGTGCTTCAATTGCCGTGATTCCAAGTCCCAGCGAAACTAGACTCGAAGACCTTTCAAATGGTATATGGCACGTTTTCCAGTTCCAAGTATTGCGTCAGATACAGCCCCCGAAAGATCAGACACAGTAGCAGCGAAACTTCTTCAGTCCCTGGAACATTCTTCTCGGACTGCCAACTCTGGCATCGTTCGCAAGGTCTTCCCGTGCTCCAATTGACCTGAAATTTTAACACAATGTATTTCAGCAACCAAAGATTATATTCCCAAATTTTCATGCACTTCCACCATGTTTAAGACACTGCGAACGCTCTTACAAAATCCTTGAAATCACACTTTTAACACTTAGCCAATTTTTTTAACACTTTAGCATATTTTACCAAAAACTCTTCCAAAACAACATTAAACTATATTATGACTCAATCTTAACCTAAATAGACTCAACAAAGCATAAACAAGAGTGTTTAGCACATAATAACGTCACCTTTTAGGCTCCTATCACATTTCCACATGCTCTTTCGTATACTTACGAGTACCTACATATATAAGTAAAATGTTTTCTCATGGGTTTTAAACCCCGACTTGGATGGCTTTTGCCCCATTTGGGTTAGCGAGGACGAGTTGCTCACCTCTACATCTTTTCAGGTCTACAGCACCCATCACTAAAGGAGCTGGACTAAGAGATCGCGGAGCGTCGACGGTTATCGTGCATTTCAGTTTTCGAGGACACCCATTCTGGTGTGGTTTCCATGTCGTTTGATTGCCGTATTTTGATATTTGATAATCTGTTGGATACTTTGAGACATTTTTCGGGCTCGTTGTTCCGAGACTTTTTCTTGTACTATTTCTGTCTCGGGTATTTTCCATTATCTTCCGCTTGTAAAACATTTGTATGCTACTCTGTGTATTTGTCATTCCGTATTTGACATTCATATTATTCATGTGTTGTTTATTTCATTCATAGCCTTGTGGTTTCGGTCTGGAGGGTTATCAATACGTCAAATGACGTATTGATTACTCGCCTGATCGGGATTACGGTGGTTACCGTCGTGTTCCGGGGCCGAGAATAGTCCCCGGGATGCGACAGTAATTACTTGGTATCAGAGCATCGTTTTGGTACCTTCCATGTCATTGGTGTACGACCAGTTTGTTTTCTTCGAGTCGTATACTTCGAGTTATTTGTGTGCGATGCTGACGACATTGCATGACCTCATGATGTATTCCTTCATACGGAAGTCAAAAGTTCATTCATGTTCCAGTAGTTGACATCCTCATTATCTTTATTGACTAGACATTGATTCGGTGACTAATCCTTGTTTCTTTTCTGAGTCAGTCACGATGCCGCCACGCCGCGAGATGGATGAGGTTACGCGAGCGTTCCGTGCCATGGGAAATGTTCCACCTCCTACTCCGCAGGACTTGGAGTTAGAGAGGAGGTCCAACTGTTTAGCGACATTTCTGAAAGTTAGGCCACCTAACTTTACTGGCCTTACTGAGGCTGTAGATGCTGAGATCTGGCTCAAGCACATCAAGAAGCTGCAGGGGACAGTCAATACCCCTATTGAGTACCGAGTTGCCTTCGCAGTCCACTGCCTCACTAGAGAGGCTGATAGTTGGTGGGATACCATTGCAGACCGCGACGACCCTGATCAGATGACCTGGGATCAGTTTGAGGAGTTGTTTTATGAGCAGTACCTTCCCCCGGTTTTGAGGGACCAGAAGATGGCCGAGTTCTTCAGCTTTACCCAGGGGAGCTTGACGGTCCACGAGTACGTGGTACGATTATTGTTTCTAACTCAGAGGCTAGGGTATTGTTTGACACAGGAGCTTCTCATTCTTTTATTGCCACTTGGTTTGCGGATGCATTGGGACTAGAGTCTGAGTCCACGGGTAGCACATATTGTTTCAGTTCTGCCCTTGGAATGGGGGCAGCTACAGACAGGATTTTTCGCAAGTGTCAGCTGCTAGTTAAAGAAGGAAAATTACTAGCAGATGTTTACCCATTAGACATTGATGGGTATGATTTGATACTTGGGATGGATTGGTTGGAGAAGTATCGAGCTCTCATAGACTGAGAAGAGGACAGTCACAGTGAGGACTCCAGGCAAGGACAAAGTTATGGTGATCAGAATGGATGAGCGACTCACACAGCCGAGTCCACTCTTGCGACCATGTTCTCGTGGGAGGACTTTGACTTGCTACAGTATTGTGAGATCGTCTAAGGAGACAGATGGATCCAGTAGTGACAGATACATTTCGGTAGTTGATGAGTATCCCGGAGTATTTCCTGGAGATTTACCAGGCTTACCGCCACATCGGGAGGTAGAGTTTCAGATCGAGTTGGTTCCAGGAGCCACGCCGATTTCGATTCCACCTTACCGTATGGCACCAGCAGAGTTGCAAGCGTTGAAGCTTCAGTTGGAAGATCTTATGAGCAAGGGTTTTATCAGATATAGTTCATCACCGTGGGGAGCATCGGTGTTGTTTGCCAGAAAACATGATAGGACCCTTCGGCTCTGTATAGATTATCAGAAGTTGAACAGTGTCACTGTGAAGAATAAGTACCCACTTCCGAGGATCGATGATTTGTTCGATCAGCTTGCAGGAGCTCAGTTCTTTTCTAAGATCGATCTGAGGTCCGGTTATCATCAGCTTCGGGTACGGGATAGAGAAGGCAGCTTTCCGTACACGCTACGGGCACTTCGAGTTCCTTGTCATGTCATTCGGATTGACGAATGCTCCCGCAGCTTTCATGGATCTCATGAACAGAGTCTTCCGGCCTTATCTGGATCAGTTCGTGATCGTGTTCATCGATGACATTTTAGTCTACTCCAAGACACAAGCAGAGCATGAGTATCATCTTCGCACCATTCTACAGACTTTGTGGAATCACCAGCTTTTCGCCAAGAAGTCAAAGTGCGAGTTTTGGCTTTCAGAGGTGCAGTTTCTTGGACATGTAGTCTCAGCTTCAGGCTTGTCAGTGGATCCTTCGAAGATCGAGGCAGTTTTAGATTGGGAACATCCTCGGAATGTTACAGAAGTGAGGAGTTTCCTTGGTCTAGCTGGATACTACCGTCGGTTTGTGCAGGACTTCTCAAAGATTGCCACGCCACTAACCAACTTGACAAAGAAAGGAGTCAAGTTTGAGTTGAGTGACGCGTGTGAAGAGGCCTTTCCAGAGTTGAAAAACCGGTCGACCACCGCCCCAGTCCTCGTTCTCCCCAACGGTGTAGATCCGTACCAAGTGTATACGGACGCTTCAGGGACTGGTTTGGGTTGTGTGCTCATGCAAAATGGCGGGGTAGTTTGTTATGGCTCTAGACAGTTGAAGCCACATGAGAAGAACTATCCTACACATGATTTGGAGTTGGCAGCTGTTGTACATGCTCTGAAGATCTGGAGGTGTTATCTCTACGGAGCCACCTTTGAGATCTACACGGATCACAAGAGCCTAAAGTACATCTTCACTCAGCGTGATCTTAATCTACGGCAACGAAGATGGATGGAATATCTTACGGATTATGAGTTCACTCTACGATACCATCCAGGCAAAGCAAATGTTGTTGCCGATGCCTTGAGCAGGAAGCCGAGGTATGAGCTTGCGAGTATTTTCCTCTCTCGCATGGAAGCTTTAGAGACGCTGGAGGATTATGACTTGGATGTACGGTTTGGGGATTCTCACGGATTCTTGGCTAGTGTGTCACTCAGGCCCCACATCCTACAGCAGGTGGGGGAGTACCAGTGGAATGATCCAGAGAGCCACTTGATTCGAGCCCAGGTTTACTCAGGTGAAGCCGATAGCAAGTGGAGCGTCAGTGATGATGGACTTATCAGGTATAAGGGACGTGCCTTTGTCCCTAGTGATGATTACATCCGGAAACTAGTGTTGGAGGAGTCACACCGGACTAGTTTCACCATGCATCCAGGAGCTACGAAGATGTATCAGGACATGAAGCGCCAGTTTTGGTGGAAAGGCATGAAACAGAGTATTGGGGAGTATGTAGCTAGATGTGACGTGTGCAGGCAAGTAAAGGCAGAAAACAGACATCCTGCAGGACTTCTTGAGCCTTTGGCAGTTCCACAGTGGAAGTGGGACCATATCACTATGGATTTCGTCACCGGCCTACCCCGTTCACAGGAAGGTCATGATGGAATATGGGTGATAGTTGATAGGTTGACGAAATCTGCACACTTTCTACCTGTCAAGATGAGCTCACGTACACAGTACTTTGCAGATCTGTACATTAGTGAGGTGATCAGACTTCATGGGATACCGAAGAGCATCATCTCAGACCGTGACCCACGTTTTACTTCCAAGCTCTGGAAGTCATTGCAGAAAGAGTTGGGTACCGAGTTACACTTGAGTTTAGCATATCATCCTCAAACAGATGGACAGTCCGAGCGTACGATCCGTACCTTGGAGGACATGCTTCGATCCTGCATAGTTGATTTTGGTGAAAAGTGGCATGAGTGTCTGTCACTTGCAGAGTTTGCCTACAATAATAGCTACCACCGCAGCATTGGTATGGCTCCATTTGAGGCATTGTATGGTCGACCATGTAGGTCCCCTACGTGTTGGTTGGACAGAGAGGACAGGGTTCTACTTGGTCCTGATGTGATACAGGAGACTTCAGAGAGGTCGTGCAGAGTGGTGACAGAGTGGTGCAAGGTTCTAGAGCGGAGGTCGTGCGCGTACAAGAGTCGAGGCATAGTCGATCAATCCGTTACCGCTTGAAATTCTTAAGGGTAATCATCTGTGTAGACTGCTCTGACTAACCCAGTTTAGATAGTTCAGTAAGTTAGGGAGCAGGATGCATTCATGAGTTAGGGATTGTTGTTAGATACTCATGGAAGTGCTGAGTTGGTATGTAGGAAGGGTTGACCATTTCAAGGGGGTTTCGGTAAGAAGTTCCCTTGAGGTGGTCCCCGCAGGATTTACTTCGGGTTAAAGGGATTTAACTCGGGGTGGGTCCTGACAGTTGGTATCAGAGCATTAGGTTATCGTTTCCTGTTACTACCTCATGTACTTGGTAGCACTTAGCGTCTATAGAGTGATGGTCTGACCGCGGCGGATCCATCGGCATTTTATGCTTTAGACGCTTAGTGTTTATTAAGGATATGAGTAGTACTTCTTGATTGATTTCTGGACCGCGTGGTCCTACAAACATTGGAACCTTCAAGACTATGCCTCAGTACGCCGACCACACAGAGAACTCCTGTAAGGAACAAGGTAAGCTCGTTACGTATTTACTTTTATGAATTCCCCATTGATTAATTGAGATTTGAGTTGGGGATCGAGCTGGAAACTCACGTTGTTTAACGTTGGTTGAGCATTTATGTGAGTGCTCGGTGGTGAAACAGTTAATTCACGTCTAGAAGGCTGTCATGGTTGTTGACAGGGATGTTGTAGAAACCTGAGGCAAGGCCTTGGTGTTCGAATTATGAGACTTTTAGAAGAGAAGAGTCGTAAGAGTTAATGAAAGAGGTTGCATCCTGCGATGGAAAAAGAGCTGAAGTCGCCTAACGCGATTATTCAGAGAGGATGAATATTAAGATTTGACGATTGCCACGATTTTGTTGAGGTTCGACATTAGTGTGGTTTCAGAGAAACCAACGGACATATGAAAGGGGAATGACTCAAGGAAGTTGAGTGTTGTTATTTTGTGGTCTGGATCTAGTGACGAGTCCATGATGTGACACTACTGGAAATGTTAAGGAAGTAAAGGCTGGTTTGGTCACTTGATGCTTTATGGGACAGCCACTGAAACTAATGGTTTGGGTCACCTTGGTGCTGACATTGTTGTCGTCAGCTACGACCAGATTCTCTTCGCTCCAGCCACCCATGATTGGGGTACTAGAAAGATTTGAGTTGTTAGTGAGTCCAAGCGTGATTTGAATTGTTGGTGACAATGGTCATTGGGTCATTTATCGTGAAGGTAGAAGTTAAATCGTGTCACCAGATCTTAGGGCTCATGTCAACCATAATGTGAGTTATCCACCTGTGGTCAAAGTATTTTAATTAGTACACCTGTGGAGGGGTCTCCAGGTTGGCTGTGTTGGAGTTCGATTTTCAGATCGAGCGTTACTAGTGGCAAATAAAGGTAAATGGTTTCGAAATTTAAAGGAACATGTTGGAAGTGGCAACAGGCCACCGGGTCATGTACCAAGAGTGCTTGGGGTACCGTAAAGGGTGATACGAGTCTTGATTGACTTTATATTATAGTGGTGTAGGAACCAGTCGTGGTGCAAACGGCATTGTTTCGACGGCTGAAGATGTACATGGGTATACCCCACATGAGCACGTGTACCCTCCTTTGTTGGGAAGTGGTAAGTTGAAATCTGGGTAGTACATGCTGGTAAGGCGTAATTATTGTGTGCAGCTGTGTGTGGTCAAAGTGATACAGTCTTATTTTTTAGAGGATGTATCGTGAGAATTCTATATTTTTAGAACGGAGTTTAAGGACGTTTGGTTAGAAGTTTCTGTGCAAAACGTCAATTAAATGGTCTAACCATTTAGTACAGGTCGGAAGTGGGTCATTGATAGTCGTTCCGACTTCTATGATGGTTAGCGAGATTATTATATGTCGTTAGTAGGTGGTTGATTGCATGTTGAGTTAGATGCACGGAAATGGTGAAGTGACAGCAGTGGGGCAAGGTTTACTGGATCATTGAATAGGAGTGAGAATGTTTGTAGATGGTCAAGCTTCAACCTGCAACCAAAGTTGTCTGTTATGACACTTGGTTTCTTCGAGGGCGATTAACTGAGCTTGCTGGCATGAGAATTTGTGCACTCACTGGCTGTGGTTTAATCAAGTATTGTAACCGAAGGTGTACTTAGTCGTGTTTGGGGTTCATAAGTTACACCCACTGCAGTGACAAGAAATATTCTCAATTTTGATATGGGGAATAAGGATTAGATCTGGAATATCAATTATTGATGTTAATTTAAGGAAATCCTGAGAAGATTAAAGTATTGTTGGCGTGGCTATGGTCATTGGTCATTTGAGTAGTGACCCTACTTGTTAGGAATTATTGACCTAGCGGCAATCTTGGCGCCACGAGTGTAGAGTGGTAGCAAGATTAATCACTAGAGGTGACTCTCGAAATTGTCAGCATTTCGGTGAGTATGAAATGCTGTGGAACGAGTAAAGGGTTTCCTTGATGACTCAAAAAGTAATGAGAATCAAGGTTTTGGAAACCAATTTATTACAAGAGTAATAAGGTATGTTGCTAAGTTGCGCAACACTCCATTGGAAATCGTGGAGTGATTAAGCTACGTTCAGATTAAGTTGTGATCTGAGGGGATGTTAACGTGTGGCAGTGGATCTTGGAATTTAGGATCTGAAGTGGTATTGTGATTTCCTGTGCACGCAGTTATTTTTCCTCTTCAATTAGAATGGTAAGTGATTGGGAATCTTGAATCCTACCAAATAGAGGATGCGGTGGATGGTAAACTTGCAGAGCATGGGAGACAGTTTTGTTAGAAACTGTCTAGTTGTACTAGTTGACTCTGTGGTGTGTATTCGCCCAGTGCGGTGATGGCATTTGATAAATTGTGCCTTGATAACTGGATGCTCGGTGATCAATATGGCTAAGATCAGTGTGAAATTAATTCCCGATGCTTTGATCAGGGGTTCCTTTGGGTGTGCATCAGTGGCACTAAATGTTATGTTGATGTTCGATCAGGTTAAATGTCTGATTTTGTTGGTTATTTCCAGACGATTTGGTAATGGAGGCATCTGGGAATGAAATATCCTTGTTGAGCGGGTAAGGCTTTGGGATTCTTTTAATGGTAAGTCTATTCCAGTTTGTGAAGCGGATAAAGTTTATTAGACGCACGGTTATGGTTGAAGTGCAAGTTCTGCACTATGCGTCATTCCAGGTTAAGGTAAAAGATAGGGAGGACGGTGGCACCTCACCTATGAGTAGTACGGTTATGTATTACCAGTGGTAAGTACGCTGTAACCCCACAAGTGATGATTGAGTTAGCGACTCTAATGTTTGGCTTGTGAGTAAGGGTCAGGATTTGTGATGTCAGAATAGTTACGTGTGCGGTACGTAGCCTGACAATTTGTCTTCATACGAGGAGTAAGTATTGTTGGATCTCGATGTCTAGAGACTTGTATCTCCATGATTTAAGGCTATGGTTTTGGGTTTTACGTTAAAAAGTCATGGCAATTCATGTCCTGTGTGTGCAATGGTTTGAGTAATGATAGAGTAAGGGAAGACAATTACTCCACAACAGGACAACTTGACGGAATAATTTATAGAAAGCGTAAACCAGATCAGGGAGCCTTGTTCAATGAGGTGATGGTTTGTGTAACATAAGTTGTCATGGTTTTCTCGTGGGCATGTTGTCATGGGTTTTGACCCCACGTTGTATATTGATATCGAAGGATTTAAATTCATTAGTGACATCGAACCCTACTCCTCAGGCGTGGTAATCATTTCCTGCATAGGGAATATGTGAGCTGAAATCTAAAGTTCAACGAAAGAATACGAATATTCTTGAAGGAATTTTACTCGCGACAAGCGAGGGGTTGTTGAATCGGAATGAGTATTAGCGGTATTGTGACGACGTCACATGCGGTTGGTAAGGACAAATGCTGGTGTTTGTTTGGCTAAACGAGAAGGGATAGGAGGTTAGTTACTGGTCGAAGTTGTTGTGTTGTGCAGTTGGATTTTCAAGGATATGGTTATAATCCGGTTTAGGCAACAAGGAATTGTTGCCAAAGGATGTTTTTAGCGCATGACAGAATTTGTCATCTTTTGGTGAAAAACAATAGTGATTTTCGCGAGAATTACATATGGTGGATCAGTAAAGGCAGTGTCATATTCCACCTCATAAGTGAGATGGAGTATAGTAAGAATTCGGTGATTCAGTTGATCAATGATTCAAGAGAAAATCATTGTGATCCACGGTAAGACTTCAGATGCTTTAGTTTTGACCCGAGAAGAGTGGTCGGGTGTCAGAAAAAGAGAAAGTATTGGAGGTTATCATCCACGTAGGAAGGAGTGCTACGTTGGCTAGATGTGACATGTGACAAGGTTACATGAGTTTGATGAATATGTTGGGTATCCTTAGAGTTAATGGATGCCTAGTGCCATGTATGTCCTTGTTACGTTAATAAGTTTACTACCTTACATCCTATGTCGATAGACTTCTGGCTAGTACTGGAAATTGGGTTATAAGGAGGATAAGTAAGGATGTTGATCGTAAAGGGCAGGTGTTTAGGGTTTTGACAATGCTATTCGTGAGGCGTCTCAGAAAAGTTATCAGAAATAAGTTGATATTGGAGAATAATATCATTATTTAAGTGGTACTATCCCCCACAGTGTTGGACTTTGAGTATAGAAATTTCGAGGACGAAGTTTTTATAAGGTGGGGAGAATTGTCACATCCCGATCCTAGAATTGTTTTACGGTTGATTACTTTGGTCTTTTACCATTTAAAGTGACCGTTTAACCGTACAATGATCGTGAAGTTGACTTTTCGCTAAGTCCAGAATTTGGGAAAACTTCCTTCTTGAAAGTTGTAGAGGGCATCGTTACAAGTTCGTGGACATAGGGCTGGCTCCGGTCCACTTCGGTTCTGTTTATACCCCAAACCGCGAACCAAACCAATGTTATACTTCGGTTCGGTTCAGTTTTTTACTATTCAAGAGGCCAAACCGCAAACCAAACCACACCTACGGTTCGGTGCGGTTTGGTTTTTTTTCGGTTTTTTTTTTCAAATTGATAATTTTTCTTCTTATTATTATAGTGAAAAATGGTTATAGTTCACAAAGTTGCACATTTATTTACAACCTAATAAACAAATTATACAACATTAGTATGCATATTGTGATTTCGATGACTAAAAGTCAAAAATTAAAATTCGACCGTCAGATATGATCATTATGATGAAAGATGTCTGTGGAAAAAAATTCAACTAGATCCGACAAAGTTAAGGGCTCGATCGAAACGGTCAACCCTGATCCATCGTCACTTATCACATGGAAACACTCATATCTACCTCTATATTATGTATTTTTGTCAAACCTTCTACACGAAAAACACTCACGTAGATGAGACGCAACCGCCCATATAAAAATTTTGAGACATTTACCTTCTGACGATAGGGCTCCTCATAGGGAATAATTAAGGTAAATAGGGTTGACCTCTACAATCGGCACCGAGACATTACCCAAATTACATGATTTTTTAACCAAAGCTGTATTTCATCATTCCAAACACATCTTATTTCACGAGTTTTTTGATAATTTTGCTTCTATGTAGAGTTGGTTCATAAAGTTATGCACTTGCTTAAAACATAATAAACAAATTATACAACATTAGTATGCATATTGTGATTCCGATGACTAAAAGTCAAAAATTAAAATTCGACCATCAGATATGATCATTATGACGAAAGATGTCTGTGGAAAAAAATTCAACAAGATCCGACAAAGTTAAGGGCTCGATCGAAACGGTCAACCATGATCCATCGTCACTTATCACACGGAAACACTCATATCTACCTCTATATTACGTATTTTTGTCAAACCTTCTACACGAAAAACACTCAGGTAGATAAGACGCAACAGCCCATATAAAAATTTTGGAACATTTACCTTCCAACGAAAGGGCTCCCTTTAGGGAATAATAAAGGTAAATAGGGTTGACCGCTACAATCGGCACCGAGACGTTACCCGAATTACGTGATTTTTTAACCATAGCTGTATTTCATCATTCTGAACACATCTTATTTCACGAGTTTTTTGATAATTTTGCTTCTATGTAGAGTTGGTTCATAAAGTTGTGCATTTGCTTAAAACCTAATAAACAAGTTATACAACATTAGTATGCATATTGTGATTCTGATGACTAAAAGTCAAAAATTAAAATTCGACCGTCAGATATGATCATTATGACGAAAGATGTCTGTGAAAAAAAATTCAACTGGATCCGACAAAGTTAAGGGCTCGATCGAAACGGTCAACCCTGATCCATCGTCACTTATCACACGGAAACACTCATATCTACCTCTATATTACGTATTTTTGTCAAACCTTCTACATGAAAAACACTCACGTAGATGAGACGCAACCGCCCATATAAAAATTTTGGGACATTTACCTTCCAACGATAGGGCTTGTAGGGAGGGTTTTTAAGTAGAGCTAGGCTATTCTAAGGCTTAGAGCAATTGAGAGACACGAAATTTGATGTACATAGGTCCTATTTATACAGAAAATTTTGAAGAGAAACCCTAGAGAATTCAGGAGCTTCAAAGAGACACCTTCCTTGTTGAGCTTGGTTTCCTCCTTTTATCTTTGGACAAAGATTTCGACTTGGACCTTGGATTTCTGATTTCTTGGACTCCTCTACATGTTATTGGATCCATGTAGGCCTTATACACAAGTTCTTGGGCTCATAGGCAGCCAAAATCATGGACAAACTCGGCAAGGACAGACTTTCCCGGTTTGACCGGAAAAGCTCCATACTTAGTTGTTTCGGCTGCCATGATGACTTCTTCGAATCTCCTTCTTCAATGCAGCTTCCCATGACTTCATTAAGCTTCTCTTAAGTCCTTTGACATGCTTGGGAAGAATTTTGGTGAAGAAACATCCTCCCAAACTCGTGTGACAACTTAGGCAGAAACTGCCCAGTTTTGCAGCTTGACCTCCGTCCATTGTTTTGATCATAACTCCTTCATCTGAACTCCAATTGATGCGATTCCAAAAGATCTGAAAACTAGACTTTCGTAGCTTTCCAATGATATATGGCTCATCCTCAGATTCCGCCTGGATCTTTAGATATGATTTTCCGAAGTTGATGTAGGATTTCTGTTCGCGGGAGAGATTTCTGCTCGGATCAAAATCTTATGTTTCGGAGTCTCTTCTTTTCCATGGCCTCTCTTGTTGTCCTCCATGAGTCCAATCTTCATGATTCTTGTACTCATATGCTCATTTACATGTCATCTACACATTAAACCAAATTCATCAAAAATGACAATGTAAAGGTACGGTGAATCATAAGAGAAATAACCAAGTCTTATCCAAAATCGGTTTTACAACACTTAAGCACAAATTTCTGTATAAAGACACATATTAACCATTACTCTACTGAAAAACCCTTTTGACTTAATATAAGTAAAAACAACATTACTAAGGAATAAACAAGGTACAAATGAGGGTAAAAACATATTAAAAACATAGCGTAAAACACACTTATCAGGGCTCCCCCTAGGGAATAATAAAGGTAAATAGTGTTGACCGCTACAATCGGCACAGAGACGTTACCTGAATTACGTGATTTTTTAACCTGAGCTGTATTTCATCATTCCGAACACATCTTATTTCACGAATTTTTTGATAATTTTGCTTCTATATAGAGTTGGTTCATAAAGTTATGCATTTACTTAAAACCTAATAACCAAGTTATACAACATTAGTATGCATATTGTTTTTCCTTCCTACTACATAATTAAAATCATTTTAATTCATGAGTTTATTTATTTATTTATTTATTTTTTTCCGGTTTTTCGGTTCGGTCCGGTTTCTACAGACCCCAAACCACAAACCGGACCATACATACCTGGTTCGGTCCGGTTTTTGTTTTTCGGTTCGGTTTCAGTTTGGATTTTTTCGGTTTTCGGTTTCGTATGGCCACCCCTACGTGGACACGTAGCACCCCCAAATCGGAGTTCGTATGAAGAAGTTATGGTCAAAAAATGGGAAATTACTATTCTAGTGTTGAGGTATAAATAGGACTTACCATTTCGGGAAAAACATCAGAACCATACTGAGCTCCCTCGATTCCCTCAGACGCGACCTGTAAACCCGGCGACCCGAACCCGACCCGAATTGGCTTTTCACCGATATCTCTGCCGTCCGGCGACGGTTTGCTGCGAGACCGACGACATCGGGTTCCTTTCTTCCTCCTCGACATCTCCGTACTCACCATGTGACTTGTTTCGACCCAAGGTAAGAGCGGTGTCTCAAGGACAGGCGAATCGGAGCTCCGGTTTGAACCCCGTCGTGCGGCCACTGTTCGTCGAGATTTTTCTTGGGTTTTGCAGCTCTCAACTCGCATAACCATCCCTCTAAACAGCTTGAACCAATTCGATTGGAGGTGAGTGTTTCAAACTAAAAAGGTGAAGTCTGTTTTTATGATTTCTTGGACAGTTCAACTGTTTTTGTTAAATTCTTGAGTTTTGGGTTCGATTTGGGCTTCGTATATTACATCCAAGTGTTCTACTTTTTGGTAAGGATTTGGTTCAAGAGGGTGGATGGCAGCCACTGATGGTGGTTGGGCGGCTGTGTTGGGAAGAGTTGGCGAGTGTGGTAGCTGTTACAAGGTTTTGGGGTGCTGCAGGTCAGCTGTCCGGCAAGGAGGAGCCGCTGGTTGATTTTGGAACAGGATTGAAGGTAAGATTCGTGTTTGGGTTACGGAGTTGTGGGTTTTGGTGTTGTTGTGTGTTGTTGCTTTGTTGTTTATGTTTGATGCTTGAGATTGTTGTTGATGTTGTTGTTGTTTACATGTGGTCGATAACTTGGTGAATCGAAGGAAACGAGGAGGTTATGGCGAAATTCCGGCAAGTTACCGGAATCCGTGAAGATTCCGGTGATGCAGTAAACCGGCAGAATGCCGAAGAGGTAGAAATCGAATCCTCGTTTTACTTAAGTCAAAAAGTACGGTTAATTCGTAATTGAGACATTTACGGAAAATTGGACGTAATTAGGAAGTTTCTATTTTGGGAAACTTCCCATTTTAAAGAAGACTTGCCATGTTAGGAAACTTTCCGGTTTGGGAAACTTTCCCTTTTTGAAAGGTTTCCATTTATGGAAGATTGACCGATAAATGTAGAATGAGAAAGGTTAATCTTAGTAACTGGTTAAGTTAAGACAACCAGATCTTTAAGTGAGATTCTAGGCAACTCAGGAATCTTGGTCTCCGAGTTGGGTGCTATAAATAATTCGGATAATGTCTTACCGGGTATATCTACTCTTTACCCGTAAATTGGTAAAGTGGTTGATTTGGGTGTCTATAGTAATTCTACAAAATTACTATGTGATAACCTATCATTAATAAAATTGTAAGGAAAGTCTATACGCTGAGATTACGAAGTCAGAAACCAAACTTCGAGTCGATATTCAGATTTAAGCGTATTGTTGAAAAAGTTATTAAAAAGGTTAAAGTGCCATAAAAAGGAACTTGGGCAACTTGTGGTCAAATAGGATTTCCTGGTCAAACTAGGGAAAGACCAAGGCAACTATGGAATGACTAATATAATGGTTTGTTTGTACAGTCTCTGGTCGGACGTGAGACGGGCTCGACTACGTGGTTAGTTCGAGGGTTTCGCTCGAGGAACTTTTAGAGCAGGAAGAAGGTCGCGATGAGTACTGTGAGTGGACCTCGTTTTTAAATTAAATTGCATGCCATAGACTTTAATTGATTTCTCCTGCATATATGATTTCCTCCATTTATGTTTTACAATGGTTTTTGGGAAAATGGGATTTAAGGATTTTAAAGACAAACGAGCCGGGAAAGAGGTTCATACCTTTCCCGTGATTTTAAAGGATTTTCCCGGGATATGATTTAATTGTTATCACCGTTTTGGGATTATGGAGGGGGACGATTTTAAAAGGAGAAACTTGGCTCATGGATTTAAAGGGTTTTAAAGTAAAGGCAGAGAACAGGTTTTGGGTTCCTGGGAAGGTTTTAAATCCAATGTATTTGGGGTAAAGTCATGGGAGATTTGACTTGGTTTTCAGATTATTTTTCCCACGAGGGTTTAAAGGATTTTAAAAATATTTTTAAAAAGGGAAAAGGATATAAGGATTGCATGCTAGCATGGACCCTCTCGGGTGGTAGCTGGTCATTAGACCCTCCCGGATAGAGCAGGTCGGGGACCCTCTCCGGTGGTACCTGGTCATTAGACCCTCCCGGATAGAGAAGGTCGGGGACCCTCTTCGGTGGTAGCTGGTCATTAGACCCTCCCGAATAGAGCAGCTCGGTTTTCTCATGGATGAGGTTAATACCCCACATAATTGTTTATATTTGAGCCAAGGGATTTATTTGAACGATTTAATCATTCATTGTCTATGAGGTGCGTGCGTAAGGTTTTCTTGGAAAACTCTAAGGGAGAACATTAAAGGAAAATAGAGTTTTTATATTTGATTTTCGTCCACTCACTCTAACAGTTTTCAATGTTTCTCCCCTGGGCCCATCGTTTTCAAATGCCCAGTGGTGCAGGGTTCTAGAGCGGAGGTCGTGCGCATACAAGAGTCGAGGCATAGTCGATCAATCCGTTGTTGCTTGAAATTCTTTAGGGTAATCATCTGTGTAGACTGCTCTGACTAACCCAGTTTAGATAGTTCAGTAAGTTAGGGAGCAGGATGCCTTCATGAGTTAGGGATTGTTGTTAGATACTCATGAAAGTGCTGAGTTGGTATGTAGGAAGGGTTGGCCATTTCAAGGGGGTTTCGGTAAGAAGTTCCCTTGAGGTGGTCCCCGCAGGATTTACTTCGGGTTAAAGGGATTTAACTCGGGGTGGGTCCTGACATAAACTTTCTGGATGACCCATGGCATCATTTTTTTAGAATGTTGTTTGATACATCCTTGTAATGTTGTGTGCTTGAGTGTGATGCCGAAGTAGAATTTTATACACATATAGTTCCGCATTTTGTTATGTGAGAACTGCTTGCGTTTGCAATTGATTTGTGCTGCGCTGTGAAGTGGTTGAGACATGTGATATGTCCATAACGAGAAGTCATGTGTAGGATTTATGACTTTGTGTTTTGTTGACGCGGAGTTTGGTTGTCACATCCCGATCCTAGAATTATTTTACAGTTGGTTACTTTGGTCTTTTATCATTTAAAGTAACTGTTTGACCCTATAATGACCGTATAGTTGACTTTTCGTTAAGTGGAGAATTTGGAAAAACTTTCTTCATGAAAATCGTAGAGGATGTCGATACGAGTTTGTGGACATGTAGCACGCTTAAATCAGAGTTTGTATATAAAAGTTATAAGCAAAAACGTAATGTTATTGTGCGGTAAAATGACTATAAATATGAGTTACCAAGGTGAAAAATCAGATTTTTCACCCCGGCCATTCTCTCTCTCTCCCAGAGCTCTCTCTCTCCCTGTCGGATCTTCCAGCCACCACAGCGCCGCCGTCGAGCCGCCTCAGGCCGCCCTACCTGTGTCAAAATGACCGTCTCTGAGTGTACTTCAATTCTAGGTAAGCCTTTCGACCTATCTCGCCTTGGTTTGAGAGAAATTTCATGTTGAGTATCGAGTGTACAGTAAGAGTTCTAAATCAAAATTTTCCCTCCTCATGCCACCAATTGGTGAGTTCTATATATAATTAGAATGTCAAGACCCACCCCGAGTTAAACCCATTTAACTCGAAGTAAATCCTGCGGGGACCATCTCAAGGGAACTTCGTACTGAAACCCCCTTGAAATGGACAACCCTTCCTAAAAATAAACTCAGCGCTTCTGTGATAATTAAAATCAACCCCCAACTCTTGGAGTCATCATGCTCCTAAAACCATAACTACACTTCACAAAGAAGAAACTAAACTAAGTTGGGGTAATCAGAGCAGATCTTCATAGAAGAGATACCTAAGTAATAAATCCTAGCGTCAGTGGATTAGTTGGCTATGCCTCGTCTTCTGTACGCACGACCTCCTCTCGCATCCCTGAAACACTAGGCATTTGAAAACGAAGGGTCCAGGGGAAAACATTTAAAAACAGGATGTTAGAGTGAATGGACAAAAAGAATATCTTGGCGTGTGAAAAGTAACCAGTTTATGTTCTCCCATTAAATTTCCAGAAAATCATGCCTTGTCGGGAAAGAATCCCAAATCATCGTTCCGGAGACCAAATCGTTAAATGCCAATCTCATTGGCTTGAAAAATGAACAGTAAAAATAGGGGAAGAGGTTTCACCATGATGGAGAGTCTCCCAGACTAGGGTCGGAGCCTTCCGGAGGCTACTAAGTAATGAACGACCCTTCATGGCGGAGAGATTCCACCATGACAATGAGCCTCTCAAGCTAGAGTCGGAGCCAAATAAGGCTACTATTGCCCAGCTTCACCTCTAAGGTGGGGGGCCCATATGGCTAGCTAGCAATGAATGAATATAGGCATATAACGACCCTTCATGGTGATGAAAACAAAAAAATAAGAAAGTCATAATTATATGACTCCTCCCCCGTTAATTAAAACTTGCATCTCATGAAGGAGGCACGGTTCCCTGACTGTCCTCAAAACTATGGCCATAAATAAGTAAATTCCAAATGCAGTCAAAATGACATAAATTCTAGCCGACTAAACAAAGGAGCTCACGGGAGGGGAGCAACCCGCCTTCCTGGCCCCACCGGCTCAACAAACAATAAAAAAACATGTTTATAAATATTCAGAAAATATTTGAGCATGCACGATTTAAAATAAAACGTCCACTCACAGACTTAGGCCTTAGTCTGACGAAATCCGGATCGCTTCTCAAGCGAGAACTCTTCATCTCCTGTTCAACGAATAATAAATCTCAATTTCCAAAGAATAAATAATTAAAATTGGCAATAACGTTACCCTTGGCCAAAACTCTCAAATTTAATCAACAAAAATCCCCGACCTTCCTCAATTCTTCCTACACACTTCGAATCAAGCTACCAAATTCTAGGGGATTATAGTACTCCTAAAACCCATCCTATCCATATAAAGAACTCAACAAATGGTGATCTAGGGAGGGAGAAATTCAATCCCAAAATTCTACTGTACACATGAAGAACAAGTCGGAATTTCTCCCGATTGACGACGAGTTAGGTCGGAAAACTTACCTAGGAATGAAGTAGACTCGGAGGCCGATCTTTTGGGACTGGTGCGGCAGCGATTGGTGGCCGGACGGCGGCACTATGGCGGCCGAAAGTTTCGGCAGAAAAATCTGACAGGAGAGGAGAGAGAAAGGCCGGGTGAAATCTGATTTTTCACCCCGTTAACTCCTATATATTGCCATTTTACCGCATAGTTACTTTACATTTTTATTCATGACTTTCCCATACGAACTCCGATTTGAGCGTTCTACGTGTCCACGAACTCGTAACGACGCCCTCTACAACTTTCATGAAGAAAGTTTCCCCAGATTCTCGACTTAACGAAAAGTCAACTCTACGATCATTGTACGGTTAAACGGTTACTTTAAATGGTAAAAGACTAAAGTAACCAACCGTAAAATAATTCTAGGATCGAGATGTGACATAGAATGGGTTTTAGGAGTACTACTCACCCCTAAAGTTTGGTGGATTGATTTGAAATGTAGAGGGAGAATCGAAGATTTGATGTTTTGAAATTTAAAAAAATTTCAGGTTTTTACATTTTTGTTAAAATTTCGAGTTTTTATATTTTTGTTCGATTGACCTAGTTAGAGGCCGAATTAGCCTTCGAGTTAACTAGAAAGTTGTTCTAAATGATGAGACGAAGATGCTGTTAAAATTTGGTGGCGGTTAGAGGTGTCAGAATTTTGGCTGGAATTCTTGCCGGCCGTCGTTGGTAGCAGAACACCACTTTTTGGATAGATTTTTCCACTAAAAATAGTATTAAATAAGAGGAATTGAATGGTGTGAAGTTTATAATTTTCGGAGGAGTTTTGGTTATGTTCTGAAATTTTTGATGTTTAATAATATTGGCGGATAATAAAATATTATTCTGACCATCGTTTATTACCGATTAAGGTTTAAGAAATATTTTAAGGACTCCTAAGTTATTATTGAAGGTCGAGGCTTTTTGATCTGTGAGACCCCGACTAATTTTATTAATTTTTCGACATATCTAGGGTTTATTTACGACTTCTTTTCGGTACGTCGAGAATGCACTCTAATATTTTAATGTGTATAGTAGAGATCGATTAGGGCTTTTTGATTTTGTCACACCCCGATCCTAGAATTATTTTACGGTTGGTTACTTTGGTCTTTTACCATTTAAAGTGACCGTTTAACCGTACAATGATCGTGAAGTTGACTTTTCGTTAAGTCAAGAATTTGGGAAAACTTCCTTCTTGAAAGTTGTAGAGGGCGTCGTTACGAGTCCGTGGACACGTAGCACGCTTAAATCGGAGATCGTATGAGGAAGTTATGGTCAAAAAAACAAAAGTTACTATTTGGGTGAAAAGCCTATATATAGTGAGTTACTGGGGTAATTCGGTGAAAGGGTAAAAATCGAAAAAGTTACTGTTCACTTCGATTTTTCCTCCGAAACCCGACAGATTTTCCGCCGGATTTCATCACCGGATTTCTCCTCCGTCCGGCGGAGTTAGGGCGCGTGCTAGGTACCGAATTGAAGCCTGCAGCGCCACCTTCAAGTTGGTGGTGGCCATCGGAGCTGGGTCGCCGCCGTTTGAGAGAAATCACGGCGAGAAGGGGGGACCTGTGCACTGTTCATTGACACCGGATTACTCCCTCCTCCGGCCACCTCCCGGTGAGTTCTTTATATGGTTTTGATGGGTTTGAGGTGTACATTAAGCCCCTAGAATTTGGTAGCTAGATTTGAAGTGTGTAGGAAGAATTATGGATTTGAAGTTTGGGTTGACTTTTGGATTCGGGTTGTGTATTTCTTGTCGATTGACCTAGTTAGAGGCCGAATTGGCCTTCGAGTTGAACTAGAAAGTTGTCCCAATTGACGAGACGAAGCTACTGGTAAAATTTGGTGGCGATCCGAGGTCGCCGGAATTTTAGCCGGAATTTCTGCCGGCAGCCGCCGGTGGCGGCGGAGCTGGCGGCGGTGCCGCCACTTTTTGGGCAGTTTTTCATGTCCATTAATTAGTACATATTGTGAGGAGTCTATGGTTAAAATTTGGTAATTTTTGGAGGTGTTTTGGTTAGGTTTTGGAATTGTTCTAGTTTAGTATTATTGGCGGATAATTAAATATTATTCCGACCATCGATTATTGCCGGTTAAGGTTTAAGGATTATTTTAAGGACTCCTAAGGTTTTGGTGAAATGGTTGAATGGGTGTCCATAGTAATTCAACGAATTAATACGTGACACCCTAACGTCAAGTTAAGTGATAAAGGGAAGTTCGGAAGCTGAGTCGGACTTCCGGTAATTTGAGTTAAGAGTCGATAACCGGGGAAAGAAAGTCAAAAAGGTTAAAGTGCTTTAAGAAAGGAACTTGGTCAACATGTGGTCAAATAGGATTTCCTGGTCAAACTAGGAAAAGACCAAGTCGACTGTGAAATGACTAATATAATGATTTGTTGTACAGTCCCTGGTTGCACGAGAGACGGGCTCGACTACGTGTTAGTTCGAGGGTTTCGCTCGAGGAGCTTTCCGAGCAAGAAGAAGGTCGCAAAGAGTACTGTGAGTGGACATTTGTTTTAAATTAAATTGCATGCTATATTCTTTAATTGGTTTCTCCTGCATATATGATTTCCTTCATTTATATGTTTACGGTGATTTGGGAAAATGAGATTTACGGATTTCAAAGGCAAACAAGCCGGGAAAGAGGTTCAAACCCTTCCCGTGATTTTTAAAGGATTTTCCCGGGTTATGGTTTATTGATTATCACCGTTTTGGGATTTGGAGGGGGATGATTTTAAAAGGAGAAACTTGGCTCACGGATTTTAAGGGGTTTTCGATTATTATTATTTTCCCACGAGGTTTTACAGGTTTTACTGGTTTTAAAGGAAATGTTAAAAAGGGAAAAGAAAAAGGATTGTATGCTAGCATGACCCTCTCCGGTGGAGCTGGTCAATAGACCCTCCCGGGTAGTAGCAGGTCGGGACCCTCTTCGGTAGTAGCTGGTCAATGGACCCTCCCGAATAGTAGCAGGTCGGGACCCTCTTCGGTAGTAGCTGGTCAATGGACCCTCCCGGATAGTAGCAGGTCGGGACCCTCTTCGGTAGTAGCTGGTCAATAGACCCTCCCGAATAGAGCAGGTCATGGGACCCTCTCCGATGAGCTGGTCAATGGACCCTCTCGTGGTAGAGCAGGTCAGTTTTCTCGTGGATGAGGTTAACACCCCACATTTAAATTATTTATGTTTGAGCCAGGGCATCATTGATGGTTTACTTGCATGCGGATTTTCTTAGAGATACTAGAGGGAGAGCATAAAGGAAAGTAGAGTTTTTATTTGTTATTTTTCATCCACTCACTCTAACGTCGTTTTTCAATGTTTCTCCCCTGGGCCCTTCGTTTTCAAATGCCCAGTGGTGCAGGGTTCTTGAGAGGAGGTCGTGCGCGTACAAGAGTCGAGGCATAGTCAATCAATCTGTTGCTGCCGCAATTCTTTAGGGTAATCATCTTAGTAGACTGCTCTGGCTAACCCAGTATAGCTAATTAAGTAGGTTAGGGAGCAGGATGCCTCCATGAGTTAGGGTTTGTTGTAGTTACTCATGGAAGTGCTGAGTTGGATCGTAGGAAGGGTTGGCCATTTCAAGGGGGTTTCGGTAAGAAGTTCCCTTGGGGTGGTCCCCGCAGGATTTACTTCGAGTTAAAGGGATTTAACTCGGGGTGGGTCTTGACAATTGGTATCAGAGCATTAGGTTATCGTTTCCTGTTACTACCTCATATACTTGGTATCACTTAGTGTCTATAGAGTGATGGTCCGACCGCGGCGGATCCATCGGCATTTTATGCTTTGGACGCTTAGTGTTTATTAAGGATATGAGTTAGTACTTCCTGGTTGATTTATGGACCGAGTGGTCCTATAAACGTTGGAATCTTCAAGACTATGCCTCAGTACGCCGACCTCAAAGAGAGCTCCTGTATGGAACAAGGTAAGCTCGTTACGTAGTTACTTTTATGTGTTTCCCCAATGAGTATTTGAGATTTGAGATTTGAGTTGGGGATCGAGCTGGAAACTCGCGTTGTATAACATTGGTTGAGCAATTGGTGTGAGTGCTCGGTGGTGAAACAGTTAATTCACACCTGGAAGGCTGTCATGGTTGTGACAGGGTTGTGGTAGAAACCTGAGGCGAAGCCTTGGTGTTCGGGTTATGAAACTCTCAGCAGTGAAGAGTCGTAAGAGTTATGAAAGAAATTGCATCCTGCCATGGAAAAAGGAGCTGAAGTCGCCTAGCGCGATTATTCAGTAAGGATGAATATTTAGATTTGACGATTGCCAAGATTTTATTGAGGTTCGTCATTAGTGTGGTTTCAGAGAAACCAACGGATACATGGAAGTGGAATGACTCAGGGAAAATGAGTGTAGTCATTTTGGGATCAATGGACTTGTTTCTGGTGACGAGTCCATGATGTAACACTACTGGAGAATGTTAAGGAAGTAAAGGCTAGTTTGGTCACGTGATGCTTTAAGGGACAACCACTGAAACTGATGGTTTGGGTCACCTTGGTGCCGACATTGTTGTCGTCAGCCACGACCAGATTCTCTTCGCTCCAGCCACCCATGATTGGAGTACTAGAAAGATTTGAATTGTTAGTGAGTCCAAGCGTGATTGGATTGTTGGTGACAATGGTCATTAGGCCATTTATCGAGGAGGCAGAAATTAAATCGTGTCACCAGATCTTGGGGCTCCTATGAATCATAAGGTGAGTTATCCACCTGCGGTCAAAGTGATTTAATTAGTACACCTGTGGAGGAGTCTCCAGGTTGGCTGTGTTAGAGTTCGATTTTCAGATTGAGGAAGCGTTACTAGTGGTAATTAAAGGTAATTGGTTTCGGAATTTAAAGGAACATGTTGGAAGTGGCAACAGGCCACCGGGTCTTGGACCAAGAGTGCTTAGGGTACCGGAAAGAGTGATACGAGTCTTGATTGACTTTGTATTCGAGTCTTGATTGACTTTGTATTATGGTGGTGTAGGAACTCGTCGTTGTGCAAACGACACTGTTTCGACGGTTGAAGATGTACATGGGTATACCCCACAGGAGCACGTGTACCCTCCTTTGTTGGGAAGTGGTAGGTTGAAATATGGGTAGCACATGCTGGTAAAACATAATTATTGTGTGCAGCTGTGTGTGGTCAGAATGACACCAGGTAAGTGACTAAGGCTGATGATGACATCATTTTAAGAATTTGTCATGAGAGTTTCATTTATTGAGAACGGAGATTAAGGACGTTTGGTTGGAAGTTTCTGTACAAACGTCCAGTAGATGGCCTAACCATTTAAGTATATGTCGGAAGTGGGTTATTGTTAGTCGCTCCGACTTTTATGCTGGTTAGCGAGATTATTAAGTGTCGTTAGTAGGTGGTTGATTGCATGTTGAGATAGATGCACGAAAGTGATGAAGTGACAGCAGTGGGGTAAGGTTTACTAGATCAGTGAATTTGAGTGAGAATGTTTGTGGATGCTCAAGCTTAAACCTGCGACCAAAGTCGTCCGTTATGACACTTTGTTTCGTCGAGGGTGATTAACGGAGCTTGATGGCATGGGAATGTGTGCACTCACTGGCTGTGGTTTAATCAATTATTGTAACCGAATCTGTACTTAGTCGTGTTTGGGGTTCATAAGTTACACCTACTGCAGTGACAGGAAATATTCTCAATTTGATCTGTGGAATGAGGATTAGATCTGGGAAATTGAATTTTGGTGTATATAATGAAATCCTGAGAGGATTAAAGTATTGTTGGCATGACTATGGTCATTGGTCATTTGAGTAGTGACCATACTTGTTAAGAATTATTGACCTAGCGGCAGTTCTTGGCACCACGAGTGTAGGGTGGTAGCAAGTAAGATCTTTTGAGGTGACTCTCGAAATTGTCAGCATTTCGCTGAGTACGAATTGCGGTGAACTAGGAAAGGTTTTCCTTGATGACTCAAAAGTGTTACGAGTCTAAGTTTGGTAATAATTGCTACTAAGATTGGTAAGGTATGTTGCTAAGTAGAGCAACACTCCTTTGGAAATCGTTGAGTGTTGAAGCCACGTTCAGATTAAGTGATGATCTGAGTGGATGTTAATGTGTGGCAACGGATCTTATAATCTAGGATCTGAAGTGGTAATTTGTTTTCCTGTGCACGCAGTTATTTCTCCTCTTAAAATAGAACGGTAAGTGATTAGGAATTTTGAATCTTACCGAATAGAGGATGTGGTGGACGGTAAACTTGCAGAGCATGGGGGACAGTTTTGTTAGAGACTGTCTAGTTGTACGAGTTGACTCTGTGATGTTTACGTGCCCAGTACGGTGTTGGTATTTGTTAAATTGTGCCTTGATAATTGGATGCTCGGTGATCATTGTGGTTAAGTTCGGTGTGGAATTAATTCCCGATGCTTTAATCAGGGGTTACTTTGGGTGTGCACCAGTGGCACTAAATTTTACGTAGATGTCTGATCTGGTTAAAAATGTCCGAAGTGGTCGGTTATTACCAGACGCGTTGGTAATGGAGGCATCTATGAAGGAAATATCCTGGTTGAGCGGGTAAGGTTCTGGAATCCTTTTATTGGTGAGTCTATCCCAGATTAAGATGCGGTTAATGATTGAATAGACGCACAGTATGGTTGAAGTGCAAGTTCTGCACTATGCGTCATTTCAGGCTAAGGTAAGAGATAGGGAGGTTAGTGGCACCTCACCTATGAATTGAACGGAGATGTATTACCCGTGGTAAAGTGCGTGGTAGTTCCACGGAGTGATCTTTGAGTTGGCGACTCTAATGATCGGTGTGTTGGAAAAATCAAGATTTATCCGATCAGAATAGTTTTGTAGGCAGTGTGAAGCTGGACAAATTGTCTTCATGCGAGGAGTAAGTATTGTTGGATCTCGATGTCAGGAGCTTTTGGATCTCACTGATTTAAAGGCTATTGTTTTGGATTTACGCTAAAGATCATGGCAACTCATGTCCTGCGTGTACCAGTGGTTTGAGTAATGATAGAGTAAGGGAAGACAATTACTCTACAACAGGACAACTTGACAGAATGGTTTCTTGAAAGCGTAAACCAGATCAGGGAGCCTGGTTCAATTAAGGTGATGGTTCGCGTAACACAAGTCGTCACGATTTCTCGTGGACTTGTTGTCATTAGATTTGACTCCACGTGGTATTGTGTTACCAGAGGATTTAAAACCATTAGTGACATCGAACCCTGCTCCTCAGGCGTGGTAATCAGTTCCTGCATAGGGAATGTGTGAGCTAATATCTAAGTTCGACGAAAGAATACGAGAATTCTTGAAGAAATTGTACTCGCGGCAAGCGAGGGGTGTTGAATCAGAATGTTTATTAGCGGTATTGTGACGACGACACATGCGGTTGGTAAGACTGCAGATGTTTTAGTTTTGACCCGAAGAGAGTGGTCGGATGTCGGAAAATGAGAAAGTTTTGGGAGTTATCATCCACGTAGGAAGGAGTGCTACGTTGGTTAAATGTGACATGTGACAAGATTACTTGAGTAGAGGATTATGTTGGGTATCCTTAGAGTTGTAATGGATGTCTAGTGTCACGTATGTCCATGTTACGTAAATAAGTTTACTACCTTACATCCTATGTCAATAGACTTCTGGTTGGTACTGGAAATTGGCTTTCAAGGAGGAACAGTAAGGATTTTGATCGTAAAGAGCAGGTGTTTAGGTTTTGACAATGCTTTTCGTGAGGCGTCTCAGAAGAGTTCTCAGAAGAAAGTGGATATTGGAGAACAATGTTATTATTTTAAGTGGTACTATCCCCCTCTGTGTTGGACTTTGAGTATAGAAATTTCGAGGACGAAATTTTTATAAGGTGGGGAGAATTGTCACACCCCGATCCTAGAATTATTTTACGGTTGGTTACTTTGGTCTTTTACCATTTAAAGTGACCGTTTAACCGTACAATGATCGTGAAGTTGACTTTTCGTTAAGTCAAGAATTTGGGAAAACTTCCTTCTTGAAAGTTGTAGAGGGCGTCGTTACGAGTCCGTGGACACGTAGCACGCTTAAATCGGAGATCGTATGAGGAAGTTATGGTCAAAAAAACAAAAGTTACTATTTGGGTGAAAAGCCTATATATAGTGAGTTACTGGGGTAATTCGGTGAAAGGGTAAAAATCGAAAAAGTTACTGTTCACTTCGATTTTTCCTCCGAAACCCGACAGATTTTCCGCCGGATTTCATCACCGGATTTCTCCTCCGTCCGGCGGAGTTAGGGCGCGTGCTAGGTACCGAATTGAAGCCTGCAGCGCCACCTTCAAGTTGGTGGTGGCCATCGGAGCTGGGTCGCCGCCGTTTGAGAGAAATCACGGCGAGAAGGGGGGACCTGTGCACTGTTCATTGACACCGGATTTCTCCCTCCTCCGGCCACCTCCCGGTGAGTTCTTTATATGGTTTTGATGGGTTTGAGGTGTACATTAAGCCCCTAGAATTTGGTAGCTAGATTTGAAGTGTGTAGGAAGAATTATGGATTTGAAGTTTGGGTTGACTTTTGGATTCGGGTTGTGTATTTCTTGTCGATTGACCTAGTTAGAGGCCGAATTGGCCTTCGAGTTGAACTAGAAAGTTGTCCCAATTGACGAGACGAAGCTACTGGTAAAATTTGGTGGCGATCCGAGGTCGCCGGAATTTTAGCCGGAATTTCTGCCGGCAGCCGCCGGTGGCGGCGGAGCTGGCGGCGGTGCCGCCACTTTTTGGGCAGTTTTTCATGTCCATTAATTAGTACATATTGTGAGGAGTCTATGGTTAAAATTTGGTAATTTTTGGAGGTGTTTTGGTTAGGTTTTGGAATTGTTCTAGTTTAGTATTATTGGCGGATAATTAAATATTATTCCGACCATCGATTATTGCCGGTTAAGGTTTAAGGATTATTTTAAGGACTCCTAAGGTTTTGGTGAAATGGTTGAATGGGTGTCCATAGTAATTCAACGAATTAATACGTGACACCCTAACGTCAAGTTAAGTGATAAAGGGAAGTTCGGAAGCTGAGTCGGACTTCCGGTAATTTGAGTTAAGAGTCGATAACCGGGGAAAGAAAGTCAAAAAGGTTAAAGTGCTTTAAGAAAGGAACTTGGTCAACATGTGGTCAAATAGGATTTCCTGGTCAAACTAGGAAAAGACCAAGTCGACTGTGAAATGACTAATATAATGATTTGTTGTACAGTCCCTGGTTGCACGAGAGACGGGCTCGACTACGTGTTAGTTCGAGGGTTTCGCTCGAGGAGCTTTCCGAGCAAGAAGAAGGTCGCAAAGAGTACTGTGAGTGGACATTTGTTTTAAATTAAATTGCATGCTATATTCTTTAATTGGTTTCTCCTGCATATATGATTTCCTTCATTTATATGTTTACGGTGATTTGGGAAAATGAGATTTACGGATTTCAAAGGCAAA
This sequence comes from Comarum palustre, assembly GCA_951800085.1. Taxonomy (NCBI): domain Eukaryota; kingdom Viridiplantae; phylum Streptophyta; class Magnoliopsida; order Rosales; family Rosaceae; genus Comarum; species Comarum palustre. The sequence goes on from OX637590.1 coordinate 83,917, forward strand.
CAAGCCGGGAAAGAGGTTCAAACCCTTCCCGTGATTTTTAAAGGATTTTCCCGGGTTATGGTTTATTGATTATCACCGTTTTGGGATTTGGAGGGGGATGATTTTAAAAGGAGAAACTTGGCTCACGGATTTTAAGGGGTTTTCGATTATTATTATTTTCCCACGAGGTTTTACAGGTTTTACTGGTTTTAAAGGACATGTTAAAAAGGGAAAAGAAAAAGGATTGTATGCTAGCATGACCCTCTCCGGTGGAGCTGGTCAATAGACCCTCCCGGGTAGTAGCAGGTCGGGACCCTCTTCGGTAGTAGCTGGTCAATGGACCCTCCCGAATAGTAGCAGGTCGGGACCCTCTTCGGTAGTAGCTGGTCAATGGACCCTCCCGGATAGTAGCAGGTCGGGACCCTCTTCGGTAGTAGCTGGTCAATAGACCCTCCCGAATAGAGCAGGTCATGGGACCCTCTCCGATGAGCTGGTCAATGGACCCTCTCGTGGTAGAGCAGGTCAGTTTTCTCGTGGATGAGGTTAACACCCCACATTTAAATTATTTATGTTTGAGCCAGGGCATCATTGATGGTTTACTTGCATGCGGATTTTCTTAGAGATACTAGAGGGAGAGCATAAAGGAAAGTAGAGTTTTTATTTGTTATTTTTCATCCACTCACTCTAACGTCGTTTTTCAATGTTTCTCCCCTGGGCCCTTCGTTTTCAAATGCCCAGTGGTGCAGGGTTCTTGAGAGGAGGTCGTGCGCGTACAAGAGTCGAGGCATAGTCAATCAATCTGTTGCTGCCGCAATTCTTTAGGGTAATCATCTTAGTAGACTGCTCTGGCTAACCCAGTATAGCTAATTAAGTAGGTTAGGGAGCAGGATGCCTCCATGAGTTAGGGTTTGTTGTAGTTACTCATGGAAGTGCTGAGTTGGATCGTAGGAAGGGTTGGCCATTTCAAGGGGGTTTCGGTAAGAAGTTCCCTTGGGGTGGTCCCCGCAGGATTTACTTCGAGTTAAAGGGATTTAACTCGGGGTGGGTCTTGACAGATTTACAGAAAAAGTTTTCGAGTTTTTCGTTATTTTAGAAGTCGGAAGAGATCGTGGCCGTTGGATTCGTTCGACGAATCGTGTCCGTTAAAAGGTTGATTTGACGAATCCCCGCCGCATTGGTCCCAAAAGCTCGGCCACCGAGTCTACTTCATTCCTAGGTAAGTTTTCCGACCTAACTTGCCGTAAATCGGGAGAAATTCCGACTTGGTCATCATGTGTACAGTAGAATTTTCGGGATCGAATTTCTCCCTCCCTAGATCACCAATTGTTGAGTTCTTTATATGATTAGGATGGGTTTTAGGAGTACTATAATCCCCTAGAATTTGGTAGCTTGATTCGAAGTGTGTAGGGAGAATTGAGGATTTGAAGTTTTGAAGTGTAAATTTTTGGGTTCTACTGTTCATGACGTATTTGACCTAGTTAGAGGCCGAATTGGACTTCGAGTTGAACTAGAAAGTTGTTCTAAATGACGAGACGAAACTACTGGTAAAATTTGGAAGCGATCGGAGGTCGCCAGAATTTTGGCCGGAATTTCTGCCGGCGACGGAGCTGGCGGCGGTACCGCCACTTTTTGGGTAGTTTTTGATGCCCATTAAATAGTATAAATTGTGAGGAGTCTGTGGTTTAAATTTGGTGATTTTTGGAGGAGTTTTGGTTAGGTTTTGGAAATTTTCTAGTTTAGTATTATTGGCGGATAATTAAATATTTTCTGAAGGTTTGGAAAATATTTTAAGGACTCCTAAGCTATTGTTGAAGGTCGGGGATTTTTTGTTGATTAAATTTGAGAGTTTTGGCCGAGGGTAACGTTATTGCCAATTTTAATTAATTATTCATTTGGCAATTCAGATTTTTTATTATTCGTTGAACAGGAGATGAAGAGTTCTCGCTTTAGAAGCGATCCGGTTTTTGTCAGGCTAAGGCCTAAGTCTGTGAGTGGAATTTTTATTTTAAACCGTGTATGCTCAAATATTTTTGAATATTTATAAACAACATGTTTTTAATTGTTTGTTGAGCCGGTGGGGCCAGGAAGGCGGGTTGCTCCCCTCCCGTGAGCTCCTTTGTTTAGTCGGCTGGAATTTATGTCATGTTAACTGCATTTGGAATTTACTTATTTATGGCCATAGTTTTGAGGACGGTCGGGGAACCGTGCCTCCTGCTGCATGAGATGCATGTATTAATTAACGGGGGAGGAGTCATATAGTAATGACTTTTTTTTTTCTTGTTTTCATCACCATGAAGGGTCGTTATATACATATATTCATTCATTGCTAGCTAGCCATACAGGCCCCCCACTTTAGAAGTGAAGGGGGGCAATAGTAGCCTTATTTGGCTCTGACTCTAGTATAAGAGACTCATCGTCATGGTGGAATCTCTTCACCATGAAGAGTCCTCCATTACCTAGTAGCCTCTTGAAGGCTCCGACCCTAGTCTGGGAGACTCTCCGTCATGGTGAAACATCTTCCCCTATTTTAACTGTTCATTTTTCAAGCCAAGGGATTGGCATTTAACGATTTGGTCTCCGAAACGATGATTTGGGATTCTTTCCCGAAGAGGCATGCATATGGATTTTTCTAAAAATTTAAAGGGAGAACATAAACTGGTTACTTTTCACACGTCTGGATATTCTTTTTGTCCACTCACTCTAACATCTTGTTTTTTAAATATTTTTCCCTGGGCCCTTCGTTTTCAAATACTCAGTGTTGCAGGGATGCCGAGATGAGGTCATGCGTACAAAAAATGAGGCATAGCCAACTAATCCGCTGACGCTAGGATTTTTACTTAGGTATCTCTTCTATGTAGATCTGCTCTGATTACCCAAACTTAGTTTAGTTTTTTTTTGAACCGTAGTTATGGCTTGGGGAGCAGGATGACTCCACGAATTGGGGGTTGATTTAAATTATCATGGAAGCGCTGAGTTTGTTTGTAGGAAGGGTTGTCCATTTCAAGGGGGTTTCAGTAAGTAGTACCCTTGAGATGGTCCCCGCAGAATTTACTTTGAGTTAAATGGGTTTAATTCAGGGTGGGTCTTGACAGTTGGTATCAGAGCCTTAGATTATCGCTTCCTGTTACTACCTCATATACTTGGTAGCACTTTGTGTCTATAGAGTGATGGTATGACCGCGGCAGATCTATTGGCATTTATGCTTGAGACGCTCAGTGTTATTAGGGATATGAGTTAGTAGTTTCTATTGTATTTATGGACCGGGTGGTTCCATAAATGTCTGCATCTTCAAGACTATGCCTCGGTACGCCGACCTCTCAGAGAGTTTTCGTAAGGAAAAAGGATAAATAATTGGTGATTTCCTTGTGTGTTTGAGGGACTATTTGCGATTTTGAATAGAGTTATGAGTTAGGAACTCATATTATTTCATGATGTTTGGGCATCTTGTGCAAATGCCTAGAGAACGAAGCATTTAATTCATGCCTGGGAGACTTGTGAAAATTGGCAAGGACGGAGTTGTATAAGCCTAAGGCGAGGCCTTCGTTTCTGAGTTGCGAGACTCTTAGAAGAAAAGAGTCGGAAATGATATTAAAAGTGTTTTTGTTCACGTAATGGAAAAACAAGTTTTATATGCCTTTCCTTATGAGTTTCAAGTGTGTAAACGAGAAATTGAATTGAAGTACGAGTTGGGAAATCGTTAATGAGATATATTTGGGCTTTGGTAGAGATGTTAAGTTGGGCATTTGATGCCTATTTGTTGTGTTTTAATAACATAATCATGCCCTAGAGTAGTTGTTGTAGACCTTGAGTAAAGAGAGAAAGTGCTCGAGTTGGAGAATTTTGATAAACGATTTAGATACTTTTATAAGTGGCCCATAAGAATGAAAAGTCGAGGGAAATGAGAGGATAAATGATATAGTAGTCGATGAATAAAAATTATTGTTATTTCCAACTAAGGACAGACATTGCAGTTGAGTAAAACGTTACACTGTGATTTTAATATTTTTATTTCTCGAGGTTTGAGTTGATCAAAAGTCGTCGACCTAAGTATTGTGGCCAATGGGATGTTGTGGTTCGGTTGAAGAATTTAGTATTTGAATCGTGCCACTAAATGGTTAGAATTTTAGAAATTATAAGATTATTAAGTAAGTTAAAGAATGTTTAATATGAGGCCATGGTGAGATCTCCGAGAAAGTTAGAGTTGGAGGTCAGGCTTCTAAAGTTGTCGGACGTTTTGGAAAGGTGGTTAAATATAGCCTTGAGTTATATATGGTAGGTCGGAATTTAGATTGCAGTGGTCATTACAACTTGTGATAAAGTTAAGAGAATGTAAGAAAGTCAAAAGTGACTGATCTAGTACGTGTTGAGTCAGATGCACGGAATACGAGAAAGAGGCAGCGGGGAAACAAAGCCCACTGTATTATGGATTAGTAGTAGACCATATTTATTTCAGGCGGTATTGGCAAGGGATTATTTCCATAAGCCCTGAATTTGTGATGAGAGTGGATTATGGATATCATATCTTTCGAAATGGATGACTAGTTGTAATATGTTAAGATTAGGATTTATTCACCCATTTTATTGCTATTTAAGGAAGTTACACTAAAGTCCTAGATGGACGTGTTTTGAGAAATGTGAAATTTGTTGTTGCTACAGTTTGGGCAGCCTTCGCAATAATTGAAGTTATAGAGTGTATACTCTATAATTTGGAAGTGAAGATTTCAGGGTGGTTTACTGGGTTTTTGAAATAAATAATCGATCATATTCTTTGATCGAAGTATTGCTTTGTGGCGTGTTTAAGGGTACATAAGTTATCCCCACCGTAATAATGGGTAGTATCCTTGAATTTTGAGTCCGTGGAGTACGGACATGGGTGTCTAGAGGATAAGTTCTGGTATAATTTTATCGAAATCCTAAGAAGAATGAAGAATTGTTATTAGTGTTGTAGTCAGGGGTCTATTTAGTAGTGACCCATCTTGATCTGGGTTTCGATTTGGCGACAAATATGAGCCTCATGTTTTGACGGATGACAAGAGAGTCGCGAAAAGTGGTTTACCTGTCGGTTGTAGTACGGTGGAAATGTCTTGTGATGATTTCGGGAAAGGAGTTTCCCGGTCGATTTAGAGAGTATTTCTCGTGAGAATTTGTGTTTGGTGAGCAGATTGTCAGATTGGAAGACGTTCCCAAATAGATATCATGGTGTGGTGAGACCACATGCTAATCTCTGTATGATCTGAGAGGTCATCACATGTTGAGTATGTTTCCATCAGCCAGTGTTAAGGTAATTGGCTGAAACTATTCTATAGACATATGGTATTGGCCACATGTTAGTTTGAGTTTGTGGCAGGTTTGTTGGTGTCCTGGGAGAGTGCGGACGTGACTGCAGAGTGCAAGTCAGAGGTTATGGTTAATTAAGTGGTAACCCTATGTGAATTGAGGTTTGATGGAGTAACAGATCCGGGAACCACAAGTGTTTTATTGTAGCAAGGAGTGCGAGGTTCGGTTTATTAATTGTCTGCTAGGTAGTGCAGAGATCTTTATATGGATCGTATTGTGGTCGAATCCCATACTGATCTAGGATTGACCTGTGAGGTCATTGTTGTTGCGGTTGTGGTCACCATTCTGGGTTACTGCAATTGGACGAATCATGATGCTGACGTATGGTTCTGGTTACTGCCTCAATTATACTATTAATAATTGTCGGCGAGGTACAAGACTTTTGAGTAGAAGTTGAAATTTGATTTCCTCTAGAGCTGGAGCCGAGAGTGGACGTGCAATTTGACTTTTGCTGAGGTATCAGACTTGGAGGATGGCAAAACCTTGTTGGTGATGATAGTTCCCAAGTGGAAACTATTTGTCTAATGAAAAGTGATTTGGTGTTCGTCGCACGTGCAGTGCAGTAGAATTCTGAACTAGAATTTTATTACGAGAGTAGAGATACCTGGGAGGTGTATATGATTCGAGTATCTGTCATCGGATCTCAGTCAGTGGTCAGACTTATTAATAGTAACAGAGATAGAATGAGAAGTGTGACCTTAGGTCAGTGATATGACGACAAAGATTGTTGAAAGTATCAATTGAAGTAAAAAAAAGCTGGGTGGTTGTCCAGGCTCAGTGATACTGGTAAAGTTGACAATCACGTTAGAACTGTGGTTTTGTTGACGTTTTCTCTGGTTCGAGATTTCAGATTGAGTTGAGTTTAGCAGTTATGTGCCACCCTAGGCTCAACGTAGAGAACAGTGAGACTCGTGGCGTCTCATCGAGTGGATTGATGTTTTGCTATTGCCTCATTTAAGTTCAATATAACTCCTTTATGTGATGGGCAAGAGTAGCGTAGTGACAAGAAGTATTATCAACTTCTCGAGACTTTATAAGTTGATTGTTCTTATATTTAAGACGTCAACGGAGTCTTATGAGTTGTAGTTCTTATTTAAGAAGTGAGGGATCCCAACTTGTCTTATTAGAGTAGACTTTTAAGGAGAGTTTAACTTTATTGGAGAAGTAGATTTTTTTTGGTCCTTATATCTACAGAATCGGATATTCTGGATGCAGCAGTTGCATCGCTGATTTCATGCATCGTATCTTTAGGATATTGTTTGATGTTTACATGTGAGACCATTTTAGCGGTAATGTGCAGAAAGAAGATTATTTCTTTATCATATCTTGTGATCTATTTGAAAGGACAAAGAGTTTACATGTTTCAATTTGGCTTTGTTTTCTTTCATGAATTATTGTGAGCCTTGATTCTGCATGCGAAGTATTTTTATCATTTAGAATTTTGGCTTCCTGCAGTTTTACAGGGCACGAATTCTCAATCGGTTCGATTGGAGGGTTAGCTGACCGCTATAAGCATTTGTGAATGCTGGAGATATAGCTTATTAACAATTGGCTTTGACGCCGAGTTATTGATTAGTTTGATGACGAGTTATTACTTGACGTCATGTGGTTCGAACCAGGTGGTGGTAACGAACTTGCTCTCGTTAGGGTTAGTTGTTTCCAGCGAGTGGAAGGACGTGGACAAGCCTATGTGTGATTATGACCCTGCTTAGGCAACAAGGAGTTGTTGCCAAAGGATGCTTGCAGTACTTGATGAAGTTTGTAATCTTTTCATGGAAAACAGTAGTGATATTCGTGAGGATTACAGTTGGTGGATCAATGATAGGCAGTGTCGTATTCCACCTCATAAATGAGATGGAGTGCAGTAAGAATTCGATGATTCAGTTGATCAATGATTCAAGAGGAAGTCATTATGATCCGTGGTAAGACTTAAGATGCTCTAGTTTGACCCGAGAAGAGTGGTCGAGTGTTAGAAAATTTGAAGGAGTATTGGAGGTTATCATACACGTAGGAAGGAGTGCTACGTTGGTTAAATGGGACATGTGACAAGGTTACATGAGTTTGTTGAATATGTTAGTGTTTCCAGGTAAAACTCGTGGTCCCTTTAGCGGGTCACACGGTTCCAGAAATAGCGAACTTCCTTGTACTCCGAGTTTTCCTGTGTAAAGAACAAACACGTCAAAGAGGCGTCCCCGGGTTTACCGAGGGAAGCCACTCCGTTGCTTAAGTCAGACACTGTCAGCTAAGCAGAAAACTCAAGAATAGTCAAGAAGTTCCGTACCTTTATGGGGAGGCATGCGCCGGTATTTATAGTAGCACTAAAGACAGCATTCCTTGTCCTTTTCCAATGTGGGAACAGTTTCCCTTGCTTTTATTTAGTTTTATGGCGAAATGGGCCCAGACAAAGACTCCAGAGTGGCTTCTCACATTTATTTGGGCTTTCACCCTATAAACAATAATTCAAGCATAATTAATAATGCATATTTAATAATTAATTAGACATTTAGAGGTTATTTCTTGAATTGTAACCCGGTAAAGGTGAAATATTAGGTTCCACCTATAAACAAGTCCCCCAAGTCCTCAGTCAAGGGGTACGCTTGGGTGAGGACTTAAAATCTTTTCTTTACCGGGTTACAAAGTTAGCAGCCAAACCCGGGGTATCCAGTCCCCCAAGTCCGTACGCAAGCGTAACCCGTAGATCTTTTCCACCTTTGGAATTTAAAACGACGTATCCGGGTTGTAGTGGGGGAAAAAAATTTTAGGCGCTTTTCTCGAAAATCCGAAACGTCCCTTCAGTGCACGCCTTTAACTGTATAAATAGGGGTGAGACTGACAGTTTTGTCTCACCTCCAAACCCGATAACTTTTTCGAGCTTTTCTGCTTTCGCTTTCTTTCTTGTCTCTGTTTCTTTCGTTTTCAAGACTCGAATCTGCCTCAAAACCCCTTCAAACGTTCCCAGCAAAGGTATGGCTTCTCCTCCCCTCTTTTTGTGTGGTTTGGGATGATATTTGTGGTGTTTCTGGGTTTCTGTGTTATTCTGGGTGGGATTTTAGCTTTGTGGTCCCCGGGTTATCTGGGTTTCTGTCTAGCTTTTTGTTGTGGTACCCGGATTTTTTTTTTGACGTCCCCGTGTTTTCTGGTTGTTTTGCAGATGGCCAATGAAGCAATGGACACTCATCTCCCCGAGTTCAACTTTGTAAACTTCACTGATGGGACCGCTCTCGACCCTCCCGGGTATTCACTGACAGCGGAGGAGATTGTGGAGTTGAGGAGCAACTAGAAGATCCCCGAGTCCGTGGAGATACGGCCTTTAGAACCCGAGGACCAATTCTTCGCTCCCGGGGATGGGTGGACGCTATGCCACGAGTACCAGCTGCGGTGCAGCCTGTCACTCCCGTTAAAAATAGAGGTACAGTACCTCTTAGCTGCAAGCAACTTCGCTATCGGGCAGATTGGCCCGAACATGTGGAGGCAGCTTCTTGGATTGTGTGTCATGTACAAGGTATTGAAGCAGCAGATGCCGACATACTACGAGTTTCATGCCATGTACCGGGCCGAGTACTCCCGGAAGGCGGGTTTCAGCGGGACTATCCAGTTGAAATCCAAAGCGGCTTTTAAGAAGATCATCGAGGACTTGCCATCCTCAGTGAGCAGGACTTGGAGGGAGAAAAGTTTCCTAATAAGAAACTTTCAAAACCCGGACTACGCGCTCCAAGTACCGGTTGACATCCAACAATTGATGAGTAAGTCCTTCTTTCTCTCCGGGTTTTTCTTTCTTTTTCTGTCCCGGGTTATAATTATGTTATTTGTGTTGCAGATGTCCCCGACATTCCTCTGGAGCCGGTGATGGAGAAGAGGATCCGGAGGATGCTATGGACCTTCCGAGGTCAAGATGACCGGAGTTCATACCGGCTCTGTAGGCTGTACGTGTACGGCAGATGCCGGTTGATGGAGCTCCCAGGTTTGTCCAGTGTCCTTTAAACTTTCTGTTGTCATATGCTCTTGTCTAACGAGTTATATTTTCTGTATGTAGCTCTTCTACCGATGGAGTTAACCAAGCGGAAGAACCCAGGGATATATGACGGGTTTGAAGATAAGGATGTATGGGCCGGGATCCGGACGCAAGCAACGGATGGTCAACTGTATGACATTGACCTGACCACGAAAGCGGCTTTCCTGCGCCCAGAAGCCGAGCAAGGGGATATCAGGAAATTCATCGTTGATACCTTGTACTTCAACGAGATCCCCGGGTACCTGGCTGAGGTACTCAGTACGGAGGTGTACCAGGAGGGAGAAGAGGAGATTGTGGGGAATCCTGCGGAGGAGGTGGCGGAAGACCCGGTGATTGAAGAACCGGTGATTCAATTCCCCTTTGGAGACGAAGAAGAGGTGGAGATTGAAGAACCGGTGATGAGCGCAGTTCCCTCATCTGTGTTCCCGGGTGAAGAGGAGTTTACTGAAGATGAGGATGACGACGGGGGTGAAGAGGTTGAAGGGGGTGAAAGGGTGATAGGGAGTGAGGAGAACCTTGAGGGGAGTAACGGGAGTGATGAAGTTCACGAAGTGGAACCCGTTCCCTCTCGCAAACGCACCCGGGAGGCATCCAGCTCTGAGAGGTCCGAGAGGAGGAAGAGGAGGAAGGAGCACCGGGCCACCCACGAGATCATGGAAGAATTGGCGAGTGGAGGGATGGAGGATGTGCCTATCTAGAGGATGGTAGCGGACATGAAGAACTGTGCCGCTGACTCCTGCATCCTGGAGCATGAAGACCCGGTAATTACTGCCCGGAGGACACAGGAGAAACTAATGCGGGTAAGTGTTTCTTTGTTTGACTTGTGTTAGTTTGTTTGTTTCTGGATATTAACCCGGTATCTGTTTTATGTAGGCGGTCAGGATGTCATACTTGGCAACTGACCGGCTAATCAATGAAGGTATCCCCGAGAGAGAGAGTGCTCAAGGAGGACCTCCGGGCGGCCCGGACCAGGTGACAGCGAGCGAGGACTGCTTGGCTCGTGTCCGGGAAGAGGCCAGCGCATCAGCGGTTTTGGCTTGGAAGGAGTTGGCCAGGGCAGAAGATTAAGTGGCAGAGATGGTGGCCAAAAACTCTGAGCTAGAGAAGGTCATCGAGGGTCACTGGGAGGACCGGTATTCTCAAGATGCCGCTATAGCTCAGCTGACCGAGCAGAACCAGGCGCTGCAGCAACAAGTGACTTCTTTGGAGTAGCAAAAGGAAGATTTGGTTCAGGCGGTCTCCCGGGCCAAGGACTCTGCTGTCTCAGTGTTTCTGGCCAGCCCCGAGTTCGAGAAAAAGCTGCGGACGGCAAGGGCTGAGGCTCGTGCTGAAATCGTTAGTGCCGGAACTCGCCAAGGCTGGCTCGACAAGGCGGGTTATGATGGCCACCAAGGGCATGTCAGACCTGACCAGGTTGCGGGCGCCTCCCGGCCTAACCCTGCTGTGGCTGCAAAGCCTAGAGCTCCCATGAACCCGGTTCGGAGTCCCCCGGTTCCTGCTTCAGCAGCCAGGAGAGGTGCATCCCGTGGCGGTATTGTCGGGGTCCTCAAAACCGGCCACTACCCCGTGGCGGGTCGAGCACTGGCCAGGGTAACGGGTCTGCAGCGCCATGAGCTGGAGCTTCTCTCAGAGGATTTCTTGTTTTTGCTTTTGTAGACTAATTTTTATTTGTAGCGATTTTCCACTTTGTAACTGACTTTTTTGAATGAAAGTATTCAAGCTTTTCCTTTGCATAATTCTTCCTGTCAAGTAACACGGTAATCTGATGCATAATATGCAAGTGTTGACAAAATTTACACATATAGTGCCGGTTTGGCATGTTAACGTTATAAAATAAAAATAGGGCCGCTAAGGATTTACGGGTCCGTTAGGACTTTCAAGGGCCGCTAGGGCTTTATGGGTCCATAAGGACTTTCAAGGGCCATGAAGGCTTTACGGGTCCGTTAGGACTTTCAAGGGCCGCTAGGGCTTTACGGGTCCGTTAGGACTTTCAAGGGCCGCTAGGGATTTACAGGTTCGTTAGGACTTTCAAGGGCCACGAGAGCTTTACGGGTCCGTTACGACTTTCAAGGGCCACGAGGGCTTTACGGGTCCGTTAGGACTTTCAAGGGCCGCTAGGGCTTTACGGGTCAGTTAGGACTTTCAAGGGTTGAAATAAGGCCATGAAAGGCTTGCAATATTTCATGTCATATGGAGATTGCCGAGTGAGGCATACAAGTAGTGCCGTTAAAGGCTGCATCCATTCAACAAATTGATTGATAAACATAACCCGGTAGGGTTTTATTCATTATGTGGGCCTGAAAGGCTTTATATATAACATCAAAACATAATAAATTTGGACATTTGTAGATAAGTTGGTACCTATTTGGGGAAGAGATGTAGATGTTGTGCGTTCCATGGCCGTGGAAGCGTAACTCCATCTGTACCCCTGATGTAAAATGTGGCCGGGCCCACTACTTCAACAATTTCATATGGACCATCCCATGGAGCTTTCAACCCCGTTGGCTTAGGGATAACCTCCTTCATTACCCAATCCCCGAGTTTAAGTGGGCGCTTGATAACCCAGGAATTGTAATGTTTGGCCACTTTTTGCTTCTTGCTGATATTCTGGAGATGTGCACGTTCCCGGCGTTCCTCCAGTAGGTCTAGGTTAAGGTGAATGCCTTCATTATTGGTTGCTGGGTCGAACAGTTGTACCCGGTCACTAGGGACTTCCATCTCTACCGGGATTACTGCCTCAGAGCCAAAAGTCATAAAAATGGGCTCTCCCCATTGGCCTCTGTTAGAGTTGTTCTAAGTGCCCACAAAACTTCTGGCAGTTTTTCAGCCCATAAACCCTTTGCATCCTCCAGCTTCTTTTTCAAAACTTGCTTGATCAGCTTGTTAACAGCCTCGGTTTGTCCATTAGTCTGCGGGTGTGCAGGGGAGGCATACAGCACCTTTGTCCCATTGGAATGTAAGAACTCCCGGAACTCGTCATTATCAAACTGTGTCCCATTATCCGTGATAAACGTCTTTGGGATTCCAAACCTGCAAAAGACATTGTTCCAGAGGAATTTCTTAACATTTGCGGTTGTGATCCGAGCCAAGGGTTGAGCTTCTATCCAATTGGTATTATAATCCACTGAGACAATGACGTGTTTGAACTGTCCCGGTGCTGTGGGTAGAGGTCCAATGAAATCAATCCCCCACATGCAAAATGGATATGGAGAAATGATGACCGATAGCAGGACTGAGGGGGCCCGGGGAAAGACTGCAAACCGGTGACATTGAAGACAGGAATCTACCACCACTCTGGCATCCTGTTCCAGGGAAGACCAGTAATATCCTATTCTGAGGGTTTTGAAAGCCAGGTTACGGGCTCCAAAGTGATTTCCACATACCCCGCTATAAAGTGACTGCAAAACCCGGTCTCCCTCCTTGGGTGTAATACACTTCAAATCAGGGAATGTATGTCCTCGTCGATACAGCTTCCCATCACGGATACTATACTGTGCCGCTCGAACCCGGAGTCGTTTGGCAGCTACCGGGTCCTCAGGTAAGGTTCCATGTTGGATGAAGTTAATGAACTCATGCATCCAAGATGGTGGCGGCTTTGCTTCCACTGCAAAAATCTCAGAAAATGAGAGTGAGATACTTGGTTTCTCCAATGTCTCGATCAGTAGGTCTTTAAACTCGGCATTGGGATCCTCCCCTGCCCTTTAATTACCGTGCGCGGTTTAAAGTGCAAGTCATGCTCCCCCAACTCAATGGCCCACTTGACCAATCTTCCTGAAGTCTCCGGCTTTTGCAGAACCCGCCGTAATGGTTGGTTGGTGAGCACATGGATTGAATGTGCCTGAAAATAGGGTCTTAGCTTTCTTGCCGCTACGACCAAGGCCAAGGCAAGCTTCTCAATATCTGGATAACGAGTTTCAGGATCATTGAATCCTTTTCCAGTATAATAGACCGGCAGTTCTTCAAACTCTGGCTTTCTCACCAAGGCACAACTCACAGCTGTTTGAGACACCGCTAGGTATAGATAGAGGATTTCCCCCGGGTTAGGTCTGGATAAGGAAGGAACTGATGCCAAGTATTCCTTCAGCTTTTCAAAAGCTTGATTGTGCTCTTCCTGCCATGTAATCTGCTCCCAGTGTTGACTCTTAAGAATTTTGAAGAAGGGGGCACACTTATCTGTCAACCTGGATATAAACCGGGATAAGGCCACCAGCCTACCTGTAAGCTTCTGGACTTCATTCCTGGTCTTTGGCGGTTCCATAGCCAAAACTGCTTGAACCTTATCTGGGTTTGCCTCAATCCCCCGAGCGCTAACCACAAACCCGAGAAACTTTCCTCCTGAAACGCCAAAAACACACTTCTCCGGGTTTAATCTCATTCCCTTGCTCAAGGCAATGTCAATAACGGTCTCCAAGTCATCCGGGTGTTTACTTGTTTCCCGGCTCTTCACCAACATATCATCTATATAAACCTCCATTGTATCCCCAAGTTGGTTTGCAAACATGCCCACTACCAGGCGCTGGAATGTGGCTCCTGCATTCTAGAGTCCAAAAGGCATCACCTTGTAGTAATACATCCCCTTGTCCGTTGTAAAAGATGTATGCTCTTGATCCGCGGGGTTCATCGGAACTTGGTTAAACCCCGAGTATGCATCTATAAAACTCAGCTGCGGCTGGCCTGCGGTTGAATCTACCAGTTGATCAATCTTGGGAAGGGGAAAACTATCCTTTGGACAAGACTTATTCAAATCTGTGTAGTCGACACACATCCTCCACTTTCCATTTGACTTCTTGACCATCACAACATTGGCCAGCCAATCTGGGTATGTTGCATCTGCAATGAACCCGATGTCCTTAAGACGTTTAACTTCTGCTTGGATGGCCTTATATTTCTCTGCACAAAATGTACGACGCTTCTGTCGTACCGGTTTAATACCCGGGATAATATTGAGGGAATGTGTCATAACCTCTGGAGAGATCCCGGGCATGTCTGCATATGACCATGCAAACACTTTCTGCTTCCGGGTTAGAAGCTCGATTATCCGGGTTCTGACTTCTGGGTCAAGGCCTGTGCCAATGCAAATCTTCCTTTCCGGGTACTCCTCTGAAATCTGAATCCATTTTGTTGCTTCAATTGGGGCTGGCCGGGGAAACTTGGCGGGATACTTCTGGCTCTTCTTCTGTGCTGTCTTACTGATGGGCAAGGAATCCGGGTCATCCCTAGGGTCATCAGGTTTGTCAAATGGGGATAGGGAAAAACCCGCTGAAAAAATTTCATGCTGGGCATGAGCTGTTGTTATCGCGTTGCATCTGACAGCGGCTTCTTGGTCTCCGCTAATTGTAACCCAGCCCTCGGGTGTAGGCACCTTCATAAGCAGCATATGACCCGCTATAAAACTCTGCAGGCCCCAAAGGGCATCTCTCCCAAGTATGGCATTATAGGATGATGGGCAGTCCACAATTATGAAGGGAACCACAATTCTTGTGGACTGGTGCCCGGTTCCAACTGTAACTGTTAACTGATCTGACCCCAATGGTTGAGTTGTTTCGCCTGAAAAACTGATCAATGGCTCGTGGTTTCTATACAGGTTATCTCTTCCTCTTTTAAACCCTTTATAGCAGCTGCTGAACATGACACTGACAGCGGCTCCCGTGTCTATCAGAACTCGCCGAGTTCGCCAATGGTCAATCTGAAGAGTAATTATGAAAGGATCATTATGATGCATTTTCAGCGTGTCTTCAGAGTGAGAAAATGACACGGTATCCCAAGGAACCAGTTCTTTGCGGCATTCTTGACGAAGCTGCATTATCTCTAACTCCGGGCCTCTTGGACAAAGTCTTTTGGCCCGGTGACCTGATACTCCTTGGATGCCACCCCCGTGAATTGTCATTATATCCCCATATACTTCAATCAAATTGTCACCTGTAACGGGTGACTTATACTGCTGTAACTTGCCGTTCTGAATCATATATTCAATGGTGTTTCGAAGGGCAAAACACCGGTTGGTAGTGTGGCCGGACTCGTTGTGATAGACACAATGTTGCCCGTTGTCCGGCCCTGCCTTTTTGGGAAACTTCCTTTTGGGAGCTGGGGGAATGTCATTCTTATGGCGGTTCCAAATTTCTTCATAGGAGGCAGTTAAATTGGTTAACACTTCATATCGAGGAATGTATGGGGTTTTTGCTTCCCAGGCTGGGGATTTTGGTTATGGAGCTTCTCTTGGCTTATCTCTTGGTCTGCTTGAACTTTTGCCGTAGGGCCCCTGGCTATTCTTACTCTGCCCTTTCTTTCTCCATCCATCAGCTCGCTGGCTTGTAAACCCGGTATTCGTCCGGCGTTCCCCGAAGGTGTCATACTCGGCTTGAGCTTGCCGAGTCACTTCATTGATCAAATCATCGTAACACCTAAACTGCTGCTTCCTGAGCTCAACCACAAAGCGGGTTGGCTTGAGCGCCTGCAAGAACGCCTCTGATGCCACTGATTCATCCAAGTGCCCACATTTGGAAGTCGTTGATAACCAACGGGTTACAAAGATTGTCAAGCTCTCATCATCCCTTTGCTGCACTTTGAACAGTGAAGTGGTGCTTCGGTTGGCACTAGACAATAAGATAAACCGGGAAAGAAACTTCTGTGTCAGCTGATCATAGCTCTCTACTGACAAAGCTGGCAACTTAAGGAACCAACTCAATGCCTCCTCACTGAGTGTCTCCTGGAAGGCATGGCATGCTTGGGCATCTGTGAACCGGGTTGAATCCAACTGAGACTGGAACAACTCTAAGTGTGCATATGGGCAGCCCGTTCCGGCATACTTCTTGATCTTAAATGGCTTAGCTTCCGGGGGCTTTTTATCTGCTTGAATCCGGGTAGAGAATGGGGTTGCACGGGTGATAAGGGGTTGATACTGCTGTTGCCCTGTCCCCGAGTTAAGACGCTGCTCAAGATGAGTCACAGTTTGCGTCAGCTGTAAGAGAAGCCGGGTCTGGGCATCAGCTGGGGGAAGTGGTTGATTTAATACCGGCTCTGGAGGTGGAGGGGGTCCTGAAAGATTGTGATTAAACAGAGGATTGGAGAGATGGATAATTTGGGGATTTGGGGTAGGGTGGGCAATGGGTGGGAGAATAGCGGGTGGGATGTATGCACTGTCAAAAGTTCGCTGGTTTCCATAACCCGGAGGATTCCCTACTGGGGTTATTACATCAGCAAGTCTGGGTGACGTCTCATTGGCATTCGCCCTCTGAGCTAGGGTTGCTTGAAGAAGACCATGCCCGGCCTGGATAGTTGCTAACTGCTCCCTTAACGTCATTAACTCGGCATGTTCTCGAGAAGATTGCTCCTTCTGAGCGAGAAAGTCATTTTTTAAGAGTTCAAATGCTGCTGCCAAATCTGTTTGGCCAAACTGGCTCTCGGAGGCCCCTGGGTTATTATCCCCTGAGAAGTTAAGCCTCCTAGTTGGATCTTGTTCTCCTGTTATTTCCACCATCGTTCTTTAAAATATTAGACGAGAGGGTCTTGAGTTCGACTCTCAACGAGAGCACCAATTGTTTCCGGGTAAAACTCGTGGTCCCTTTAGCGGGTCACACGGCTCCAGAAATAGCGAACTTCCTTGTACTCCGAGTTTTCCTGTGTAAAGAACAAACACGTCAAAGAGGCGTCCCCGGGTTTACCGAGGGAAGCCACTCCGTTGCTTAAGTCAGACACTGTCAGCTAAGCAGAAAACTCAAGAATAGTCAAGAAGTTCCGTACCTTTATGGGGAGGCATGCGCCGGTATTTATAGTAGCACTAAAGACAGCATTCCTTGTCCTTTTCCAATGTGGGAACAGTTTCCCTTGCTTTTATTTAGCTTTATGGCGAAATGGGCCCAGACAAAGGGCCCAGAGTGGCTTCTCACATTTAATTGGGCTTTCACCCTATAAACAATAATTCAAGCATAATTAATAATGCATATTTAATAATTAATTAGACATTTAGAGGTTATTTCTTGAATTGTAACCCGGTAAAGGTGAAATATTAGGTACCACCTATAAACAGTTAGGTACCCATGGAGTTATAATGGATGCCTAGTGTCACGTATGTCCTTGTTACGTGAATAAGTTTACTTCCTTACATCCTAGTGAATGGCCTTCTGGCTAGTATATTGGAAATTGGCTTTTAAGAAGGATCGCTAAGGATGTTGATCATAAAGGGCAGGTGCATAGGGTTTTGACAATTCTATTAGTGAGGCGGTTCAGAAGAGTTCTCAGAAAGGAGTTGATATTTGAGAACAATATTATTATTTTAACTGGTACTATCCTCCACTGTGTTGGACTTCGAGTATAGAAATTTTGAGGACGAAATTTTTATAAGGTGGAGAGAATTGTCACATCCCGATCCTAGAATTATTTTACGGTTGGTTACTTTGGTCTTTTACCATTTAAAGTAATCGTTTAACCGTACAATGATCGTAAAGTTGACTTTTTGTTAAGTCAAGAATCTAGGAAAACTTTTTTATGAAAGTTGTAAAGGGCGTCGTTACGAGTTCGTGGACATGTAGCACGCTCAAATCGGAGTTCGTATGAGAAAGTTATAAACAAAAATGTAAAGTTATTGTGCGGTAAAATGGCTATATATAGGAGTTACCGGGTGAAAAATCAGATTTTCACCCGGCCTTTTCTCTCTCCTCTCCCGATAGAAAACGGTGCCGGAACTTTCGGCCGCCACAGCGCCGCCGTCCGGCCACCAATCACTACCGCACCTGTCCCAAAAGCTCGGCCTCCGAGTCTACTTCATTCCTAGGTAAGTTTTTCGACCTAACTCGCCGTAAATCGGGAGAAATTCTGACTTGTTCATCATGTGTTCAGTAGAATTTTCGAGATCGAATTTCTCCTCCCTAGATCACCAATTGTTGAGTTCTTTATATGATTAGGATGGGTTTTAGGAGTACTATAATCCCCTAGAATTTGGTAGTTTAATTCGAAGTGTGTAGGGAGAATTGAGGATTTGAAGTGTAAATTTTCGGGTTCTACTGTTCATAACGTATTTGACCCTAGTTAGAGGCCGAATTGGCCTTCGACTTGAACTAGAAAGTTGTTCTAAATGACGAGACGAAGCTACTGGTAAAATTTGGTGGCGATCGGAGGTAGCCGGAATTTTGGCCGGAATTTTTGCCGGTGACGGAGCTGGCGGCGGTGCTGCCACTTTTTGGGTAGTTTTTGATGCCCATTAAATAGTATAAATTGTGAGGAGTCTATGGTTTAAATTTGGTAATTTTTGGAGGAGTTTGGTTAGGTTTTGGAATTTTTCTAGTTTAGTTTTATTGGCGGATAATTAAATATTTTCTGAAGGTTTGGAAAATATTTTAAGGACTCCTAAGCTATTGTTGAAGGTCAGGGATTTTTTGTTGATTAAATTTGAGAGTTTTGGCCGAGGGTAACGTTATTGCCAATTTTAATTAATTATTCATTTGGCAATTCAGATTTTTTATTATTCGTTGAACAGGAGATGAAGAGTTCTCGCTTTAGAAGCGATCCGGTTTTTGTCAGGCTAAGACCTAAGTCTGTGAGTGGAATTTTTATTTTAAACAGTGCATGCTCAAATATTTTTGAATATTTATAAACAACATGTTTTTAATTGTTTGTTGAGCCGGTGGGGCCAAGAAGGCGGGTTGCTCCCCTCCCATGAGCTCCTTTGTTTAGTCGGCTGGAATTTATGTCATGTTGACTGCATTTGGAATTTACTTATTTATGGCCATAGTTTTGAGGACGGTCGGGGAACCGTGCCTCCTGCATGAGATGCATGTATTAATTAACGGGGAGGAGTCATATAGTAATGACTTTCATTTTTTTCTTCTTGTTTTCATCACCATGAAGGGTCGTTATATACATATATTCATTCATTGCTAGCTAGCCATACAGGCCCCCCACTTTAGAAGTGAAGCGAGGCAATAGTAGCCTTATTTGGCTCCGACTCTAGTCTAAGAGACTCATCGTCATGGTGGAATCTCTTCACCATGAAGAGTCGTTCATTACCTAGTAGCCTCTTGAAGGCTCCGACCTTAGTCTGGGAGACTCTCCGTCATGGTGAAACATCTTACCCTATTTTTACTGTTCATTTTTCAAGCCAATGAGATTGGCATTTAACGATTTTGTCTCCGGAACGATGATTTGGGATTCTTTCCCGACGAGGCATGCATATGGATTTTTCTGGAAATTTAAAGGGAGAACATAAACTAGTTACTTTTCACACGCCTGGATGTTCTTTTTGTCCACTCACTCTAACATCTTGTTTTTTAAATGTTTTTCCCTGGGCCCTTCGTTTTCAAATGCCTAGTGTTGCAGGGATGCCGAGAGGAGGTCTTGCGTACAAAAGACGAGGCATAGCCAACTAATCCGCTGACGCTAGGATTTTTACTTAGGTATCTCTTCTATGTAGATCTACTCTGATTACCCAAACTTAGTTTAGTTTTTTTTGTGAAGTGTAGTTATGGTTTGGGTTGCAGGATGACTCCACGAGTTGGGGGTTGATTTAAATTATCATGGAAGCGCTGAGTTTGTTTGTAGGAAGGGTTGTCCATTTCAAGGGGGTTTCAGTAAGAAGTTCCCTTGAGATGATCCCCGCAGGATTTTCTTCGAGTTAAATGGGTTTAATTCGAGGTGGGTCTTGACAACTGTAATCTTCATAAATTCACAGAAAATAGCTTGTTGCTCCGGAAAATAATCCAGACATACCGGTAAGCTGAAATTAAATCCATTATTTATCGATTCTAGAAAAATTTAAAAATAAGCTCGAGCGATAACTTATTAATATCTTCCAACGCTTCCAAAAATCCTCAGTAACACTTACAACTTGTAAATAAGTAACTATTATCTTCGGGTCGATACATGTAATGAACCGATCATTGTTGTCACAGAAGTTTGACACGGTACAAGTTCTAAAAACAGTTGCATGTTCCTTAGGATAGTGTGGGTAGTCCCACTGTCTACAAGACATTTTATCTCTCCACGTGACATACCTGTCCAACAAGGTAGCCTCGTGAGTAAATAGTCACATTCATGCATCATGACCCTTGTTCATTGTTGACAGCCTTTGGCATGCTGCTCGGCAGCTGTGTGCATAGGCGGGCATGGCGCGCTACAGCTAGATGCACATGCGGGCATGCACAAGGCTCGGTAGCTGGTGCACCCAGGGGTGCACAACGGCCAGTAGTAGTGCGCGTACCAGCTCATGGTTAACTCATTCACACGGGTGTGCATAATGCTCGACAGCGATTGACAGTACTCGACAGCTAGCAATTGGTGCCGGTAGCTGAGTGCACAACGCACAAAGTCCATAAACAATGTTATGTTTGGCGTCTAATCTTCGTTATAGAGACTTAGAGAGCATTTTTAACTTAGGAGAATGTCAATAGCCAACATATCGAACATCTGAAACAATAACATTGAAAAATCTTTCATTAATATCGCTTAAAATGATTCTTCACCAAACATCTAGAATAAAAATTTTCTAAAAACAACCGATCTAACCATGGCATTCTAATGATGCCTTATTACATTGCTTAAATGGGAGAAGATTAGGACAAAACAGAGTGAGTGCACGACATCAAAAGTCAACAACAACCAAGACGAGGGTTGATTCCTGAAAATCCGCAATCATGAGATTGGTGTTTATCTCTACATCCATACTCCCCGTACAATTGACATCTATGGACTTTTTGTATTTCTTGTATGCAACCACAACATGGGGAGGAGCTCGACATTGCTTCATACATTCATTTATAGGTTTCGAGTGTTTCAGAACCGGCTTGGCAGCACCACCCTTAGGGTCGGGTGCATCAACCTCTCTCCTCCAGACATTGGGAAGGGCCTCTAGAACCCTGCTTCCTTTTCCGGGTGCCACGTTGTGGGCTTGTCTCACGAGCATAAGACTTAGAATGATCTCTTCCTCTTGGTCCTATTATAGTTATTTTCTAGAACCTTAAGTGTCCCAACAGGTTTTATGTTATTTTGATCCAAGAGCTTGTGATCTTTTTGTTCTGTCAGCAACTGAGTCATAAGGGCACTTAACGTCATCATCCTTGTAGTACGTACTCCTCTACGGTGGTGTAATACAACAACCGCAAGTTATTCCACTGCGTTTGCAGCTCTAGTAAAAGAGCTACATGGATATTACCGAAATGATCAGCCAAAGCATCTCACAGCTCTTATGGTTCATCAATATCCTCGATGTGGCATTAAGATGTCAACGCATGAACATTGTTTATAGGTGGAACCTAATATTTCACCTTTACTGGGTTACAATTCAAGAAATAACCTCTAAATGTCTAATATGCATTGTTTATTGTGCTTGAAGTATTGTTTATAGGGTGAAAGCCCAGTTAAATGTGAGAAGCCACTCCGGGCCCTTTGTCTGGGCCCAATTCGCCATAAAGCTAAGTAGAAGCAAGGGAAACTACTCCCACATTGGAAAAGGACAAGGAATGCTGTCATTAGCGCTACTATAAATACCAGCGCATGCCTTCACTTAGGGGGACGCGCAACTTCTTGACTATTCTTGAGTTTTCTGCTTAATTGACAGTGTCTAACTTAAGCATCGGAGTGGCTTCCCTCGGTAAACCCGGGGACGCCTCTTTGACGTGTTTGTTCTTTACACAGGAAAACTCGGAGTACAAGGAAGTACGCTATTTCTGGAGCCGTGCCACCCGCTAAAGGGACCACGAGTTTACACCGGAAACAATTGGTGCTCTCGTTGAGAGTCGAACTCAAGACCTCCACTTTTGACAGTGCGTACATCCCACCCGCTATTCTCCCACCCGCTATTTGGGTTACAATTCCCGGGTTATCAAGCGCCCCCACGGCCATGGAACGCACAACAACTACATCTCTTTCCCAAATAGGTACCAAGTTATCTACAAATGTCCAAATTTATTATGTTTTGATGTTATATATAAAGCCTTTCAGGCCCACATAAAACCCTACCGGGTTATGTTTATCAATCAGTTTGTTGAGTGAATGCAGGCGATCTCCATATGACGTGAAATATTGCAAGCCTTAACGGCCTTATTTCACTGTCAATCTCCGATAATCTCCGGCAATCTCCATGACGTGAAATATTGCAAGCCTTTCACGGCCTTATTTCACTGTCAATCTCCGATAATCTCCGGCAATCTCCGATAATCTCCGGAAATCTCCATGACGTGAAATATTGCAAGCCTTTCACGGCCTTATTTCACTGTCAATCTCCGATAATCTCCGGCAATCTCCGATAATCTCCGGCAATCTCCATGACGTGAAATATTGCAAGCCTTTCACGGCCTTATTTCACTGTCAATCTCCGATAATCTCCGGCAATCTCCATGACGTGAAATATTGCAAGCCTTAACGGCCTTATTTCACTATCAAAACTCGGCAATCTCCGGTAATCTCCATGACTTGAAATATTGCAAGCCTTTCACGGCCTTATTTCAGTCTTTAAAAGTCCTAACGGACCCGTAAAGCCCCAGCGGCCCTATTTTCATTTTATAACGCTAACATGCCAAACTGGCACTATGTGTAAATCTTGTCAACACTTGCAGATTATGCATCAGATTAACGTGTTATTTTACAGGAAGAATTACCGTGTTATAGAATGGCATCCCCCCGTAAGCCTTAGCGGCCCTTGGAAGTCCTAACGGACCCGTAAAGTCCTACCGGCCCTTGAGAGTCCTAACGGACCCGTGAAGCCCTAGCAACCCTTGGAAGTCCTAACGGACCCGTTATGCATCAGGTTACCATGTTATTTTACAGGAAGAATTTTGCAAAGGAAAAGCTTGAATACTTTCATTCAAAAAAGTCAGTTGCAAAGTGGAAAACCGCCACAAATAAAAACTAGTCTGAGAAGCTCCAGCTCATGACACTGCAGACCTGCTATCCCGGCCAGTGCTCGACCCGCCACATCCTCCCCGGGGCCGTATGATGAACTGTCCTCCACGGGGTAGTGACCGGTTTTGAGGACCCCCGACAATACCGCCACGGGATGCACCTCTCCGGGCTGCTGAAGCAGGAACCGGGGGACTCCGAACCGGGTTTGTGTCCTCCAGGCAGCAATCACCGGGTCTTCCGCCACCTCCGCGGGATTCCCCACAATCTCTTCTTCTCCCTCCTGTTACACCTCCGTACCGAGTACCTCAGCCAGGTACCCGGGGATCTCGTTGAAGTGCAAGGTGTCAACGAAGAATTTCTGAGTATCCCCTTGCTCAGCTTCTGGGCGCAGGAAAGCCGCTTTCGTGGTCAGGCCAATGTCATACAGTTGACCATCCGTTGCTTGCGTCCGGATCCCGGCCCATACAGCCTTATCTTCAAACCCGTCGTATATCCCCGGGTTCTTCCGCTTGGTAAACTCCATCGGTAGAAGAGCTACATATAGAAAGTATACTCGTTACACAAGAGCATATGACAACAGAGTTTAAAGGACACTAGACAAACTTGGGAGCTCCATCAACCGGCATCTGCCGCACACGTACAGCCCACAAAGCCGGTATGAACTCCGGTCATCTTGACCCCGGAGGGCCCATAGCATCCTCCGGATCCTCTTCTCCATCACCGGCTCCAGAGGAATGTCGGGGACATCTACAACACAAACAACATAATTATAACCCGGGACAGAGAAAAGAAAGAAAAACCCGGAGAGAAAGAAGGACTTACTCATCAATTGTTGCAAGTCAACCGGTACTTGGAGCGTGAAGTACTAAGCTCACTGAGGAAAGTACTAAGCTCGTCCCTCTCCAGACTGTTGCTGCAAGCGAGACAATCCCCTGCGAGAAAGCTTCTTGTTCGCCACAGCTTCCTCCCGCGAGCGAAATCTCTCCCGCGACTGAAACTGCCCCCGCGAGCAACAGTCGCGCGAAAAAACCACAAAAAGAGGCGAGGAGAAGCCATACCTTTGCTTGGAACGTTTGAAGGGGTTTTGAGGCAACCCGGCGACGTCGTTTTAAACTCCGAAGGTGGAAAAGGTCTGCGGGATACGCTTGCGTACGGACTTGGGGGACTGGATACCCCGGGTTTGGCTGCTACCATTGTAACCCGGTAAAGAAAAGATTTCAAGTCCCCACCCAAGCGTACCCCTTGACTGAGGACTTGGGGGACTTGTTTATAGGTGGAACCTAATATTTCACCTTTACCGGGTTACAATTCAAGAAATAACCTCTAAATGTCTAATATGCATTGTTTATTGTGCTTGAAGTATTGTTTATAGGGTGAAAGCCCAGTTAAATGTGAGAAGCCACTCCGGGCCCTTTGTCTGGGCCCAATTCGCCATAAAGCTAAGTAGAAGCAAGGGAAACTACTCCCACATTGGAAAAGGACAAGGAATGCTGTCTTTAGCGCTACTATAAATACCAGCGCATGCCTTCCGGTAGGGGGACGCGCAACTTCTTGACTATTCTTGAGTTTTCTGCTTAATTGACAGTGTCTAACTTAAGCATCGGAGTGGCTTCCCTCGGTAAACCCGGGGACGCCTCTTTGACGTGTTTGTTCTTTACACAGGAAAACTCGGAGTACAAGGAAGTACGTTATTTCTGGAGCCGTGCCACCCGCTAAAGGGACCACGAGTTTACACCGGAAACAAACATCAAAGCCTTAGACTTAATCTTCATGGTCGGATGAGGTTCATCATCATTATGAGGGATAATGACACTTGTGTAGCCTTTGCCAATGAAAGTCTGCTTGACATCTAACACCCACCGATGGTACTCTTTACCATGAGCATCCAGAATGACAAATTCCAAGCGAGAGCTTTCTATAAGGCTTTGCATACAACAATTCAAGCAAGTTAGTTATTCGAGACCAAGTGGTTTCGATGCATAAATATAGGCTAACATTGATCCTACACAACGCGGATTGACACAAACAACCCTTTTAATAACATAGCAATAATCCGGCGTTGGATCCAACACAAATGAGGACCTAAAAATATATGTTGGTGCACGGTCCTTGGCAGCAGCACACGCCAGTGCTGTCGCTTTGTAACTGGTGTTCGGCAGCATTCGCGGTACTCGACACTCGGCAGATAGTGCTGGACATCGCTCGATAACACTTGACAGCCAGTGCTTAGCAGCTTCCCTTGGTAGCACTCAACAACTATCAGTAACCAGCGCTCGACAACTTCCCTCGGCAACACTCAACAGCTATCAGCAGCAGCAGTTGACAATGCTCGACAGTTGGTGCTTGACAGCGCTCGGCATCACTCAGCAGCGCTTAGCAGCAGTAGTCGACAACGTTACAGCTAGGCCTTGTGGCTCCTTGAAGGTTAGGTTGAGGCCCTTGGGTTCAATATACACTCGCACTGAGAGAGAAAGCGAGTTTGGCACTACTGGTCTATTGATCAGTGATACTCACTCCGTCTCATGTTAGTCTGAATTGTGACTATCGTTGGGGGACGCCTCAACGTCAAATTCCAATTCATAGAAAGAGATCTCTATAATGACTACACTAGTGTACATGAGGACGTGGGATGATGAGTTTATCGAACCATATTTTGTTAATAAAGCGACAAAGTGTATTGACCTAAAATGGGAACATGCGACCCAGACAAAGGGATAGGTATTTGGGCAGGTGTTGCCGACACCGCAAGTGTAAACCCTATCAAGTAAACCTTTGTGAGTTAGCGTAGTGAGAACAAGAGTCTCAGACTCCCTTATGGCGCAAGGTTTCTCACAACCACGCACTGGGATCGACTACGATGAGAAGTACTCTAGTAATGGATGTTATTGCACTCCACTACCTTGTCAGTTTGGTAGTTTTCCCAATAACTGTACATGCAGCCCTATGAATATTATCATAGTGACGTCTCTATGGGATCAAAGATATGCATGAAGATCTTAACTAGACTTCGTAAGTCAAATCAAGTGGAGCTTGCGTTGGCCAAGTGTTTTGGACGCATAGTACATGACTCCTTGATTTCGGATGGGATATGATGAATAATGCCATTGCGTATTGATTCTAGATGATCGCAGTATATGCTGGATATCCGATGTTAGAATGAAAAGTATCTTGGGAAAGACACAATCTCGTATTGAAGTCGATCGATTGTGTATTGATGATGTATTTCCATCAATCGGCTTAGGTCCTCTGAAGAAGAGTGGAACCTTCATATGCTCTCATGATTAGTCAAAGTCTTTACTCCAAGAGAGAGTGATCCGTTTAATCAAAAGAAAGACTTGACCTCACATTCATTCGTTATAAAACTAAGTAGCTTTGCGCCCACGCAATGCCAATGATATGACAAAAGACATCACTTGAATACTCTAAGAGTATCTGGCATATTTAATCCCTATGGAATGAGAGAAAGGTTGTTACCTATGCGGTAACATCTCGTACCTAAAAGTTACATTTTCACAGAGGTTTACGAGTTACCGAGGACTTTTAATTACGATCAGTAATTTGATAAGTTATCGCTCGAGTTAATTTTTGAGTTTTTCTAAACTCTCCAAATACCTGATTTAATGACTCGATGTTGTAGTACGTGTCGACACGAGTCTCCCGGTATTTTCAGAATATTTTTCAGAACTTCGGTTTATTTTCTACGAATTTTTGAAGTTTTCTGTAACTTTTAATTATCAATCCGGTAAAAAGAGTTTTACCATTTAACCTTTTTACTTTTCATCTTCTTTAAATCTGGATCGTTGGATCGTTTGGGGAGTTAATCTCAGCCGTTGATTTGGGTATAAATAGGGGAAGAGAGAGTTGACCCAAGTCAAACCCAACTCGGGCGTTGACCCGAGCCGGTCTCTCTCTCTCTTTGCTCTCGACCCTCTGCCCCGCCACCTCCACCACCGTCGCGTCCGGCCAACCCACACCGGCGCACCACCTTCAAAATACTCCTCTCACTCTCCTCTTCAAAACCCCCTTACCAATTCGTTCTACCATCCATTGTGGAAGGAGATTGGCCGAGGGGAGACGCGACTGTGCTCACCGGATTTTGGCGAGCTCAGGTGACGGCGAGGGCAGCAAGAGGTAGGGTTCATCTTCTCTTCCCTCCTTCAATTGTATCGCCTGGCCCTTTTGTTTGGAGGCCTAATTCAAAATCCCTCCTTTTTCTGTTTTCTTTCTAGGCTTCAATCCCTAACGTGTTTTTTTGGGGCTCTTGGTGGACTTCTCGAGTTCTGGTGAGACCTGGGACGCTGAGGATTGGAGCTGCTGAAGTTGAGTATAGGAGAGGCAGAGTTCTGGGGTTCTGTCGAGGAGAATCCGAGAAGTGGTGCTGGTGACTGGTGCAGCAGTTGGGCATTATTGGTGGTTATTGAGCTGCTGAAAGGGGTCTGGGTGGAAGGATTCAGCATGGAGGCCGCTGTCGAGCTTCTGGAGTTTGGGAGGCGAATCAGCAGGGGTAAGGTCGATTCCCCTGTTATTTTATCCGTTGTGTGTGTTGTTGTGTGTTTTATTGAATTGGTGTTGTTGCTGAAATTGTGTTGTTTTTGTTGCTGTTTGTCGATAACTGGGTAAATTGGAGCTACGGCGAAGCCATGGCCGTTTTCCGGTAAGATTGCCAGAATCTAGCAGGATATTCCGGCAACTTGCCGGAATCCGGCGAAGCATCAGTTTTACCGGCAGAATGCCGAAGAGGTAGAAATCGAATCCCTGTTAAGCTTTTAGTCGAAAGGTTCGGTTAATTCCTAATTTGAGTATTTACGGAAAAATTGGACGTAATTAGGAAGTCTCCATTTTGGGAAACTTCCCATTCTAAAGAACACTTGCCATTGTAGGACACTTTCCATTTTGGGAAACGTTCCCTTTTTGGAAGCTTTCCATTTATGGAAGATTGACCGATAAAAGGAAAAGGGGAAAGGTCAATCTTAGTAACCGATTAAGTTAAGACAGCCGGATCTCTAAGTGAGATTCTAGGCAACTCAGGAATCTTAGTCAGAAACCAAGTTGGGGCGCTGTAAATAATTTGGTTAGAACTGTAGTTTGGGTGTCCATAGTAATTCAACAAAATTACTATGTGATAACCTATCATCAATGAAATAGTAAGGAAAGTCGATACGCTGAGATTACGAAGTCGGAAACCAAACTTCGAGTCGATATTCAGAATTATGCGTATTGTTGAAAAAGCTGTTAAAAAGAAAGGAACTTGGTCAACACGTGGTCAAATAGGATTTCCTAGTCAAACTAGGAAAAGATTAAGTCAACGATGTAAAGACTAATATATTGGTTTATTTGTACAGTCTCTGGTCGAACGTGAGACGGGCTCGACTACGTGGTTAGTTCGAGGTTTACGCTCGAGGGGCCTTCCGAGCAGGAAGAAGGCGGCAATAAGTACTGTGAGAAATATAAAATGTTTCTCCTGTATATATGATTTTCTCAATTTTATGCTTTACGGTGATTTTGGGAAAATAGGAATTTTATACTTTTTAAAGATAAGTGAGCCGGGAAAGAGGTTCCTACCTTTCCCGTGGTTTTAAAGGATTTTCCCAGATTATGGTTTTTAATGGTTATCACCGTTTTAGGATTATGGAGGGGGATGAGTTTTAAAAGGGGGAAACTTGGCTCTTGGATTTAAGGGTTTTAAAGTAAAGGTAGAGAACCTGTTTTGGGTTCTTGAAAATGTTTTAAATCCAATGTATTTGGGATAAAGTCATGGGAGATTTGACTTGGTTTTCAGTTTATTTTTCCACGAGGTTTTAAAAGAATTTTAAAGGATATGGATATGGATATAATCATAAAGGCCTTCAAACTTGCGTTACAAAACTGACGGACAGAATTCTGTTCAGTTTGTCCATCTTTTTTGTAACATAAGTTTGAAGGTCTTCCTGATCACCAAATTGACTGAAATTTTGCAGAGATGATCTACATAAGATGATATAGATATGTCTAGAAGGAAGTTTGAGGAAATTCGATCGGGAAGTGGGTCAAAATGATGAAATCCGTTCCTAAGCTTAGGAACGGACCTCCGCTCCTGATCCGCACTGTGTGTGTGTGTGTGTGTGTGTGTATATATATATATATATATATATATATATATATATATATATATATATATATATATATATATGAAATGCTAGCATGAACCCTCTTTGGATAGTAGCAGGTCGGACCCTCTTCGGTGGTAGCTGGTCAGTATGACCCTCCCGGATATATATATATATATATATATATATATATATATATATATATATATATATATATATATATATATGAAATGCTAGCATGGACCCTTTCTGGATAGTAGCAGGTCGGACCCTCTTCGGTGGTAGCTGGTCGGTTAGACCCTCCCGAATAGAGCGGGTCAGGGGACCCTCTCCGATGAGCTGGTCAATAGACCCTCTCATGGTAGAGCAGGTCGGTTTTCTCGTGGATGAGGTTAATACTCCACACATTTATTTGTGGATTTGAGCCAAGGGAGTTATTTATGATTTAATTATTCATTGTCTATGATGTGCGTGCATAAGGTTTTCTTGGAAAACTAACGGAAGAGCAGTAAAAGATGTTTATCTTTTATTCTTTTATTTTTGTCCACACACGCTAACGTATTGTTTTTAAATGTCTCTTCCCTGAGCCCTTCGTTTTCAAATGCCCAGTGGTGCAGGGTTCTGGAGCGGAGGTCGCGCGCGTACAAGAGTCGAGGCATAGTCGATCAATCCGTTGCTGCTTGCAAATTCATTAGGGTAAACTTCCATGTAGATTGCTCTGTCTAACCCAGCTTAGCTAGTTAAATAGGTTAGAGAGCAGGATGGCTTCATGAGTTAGGGATTGTTTTTAAATACTCATGGAAGTGCTGAGTTGGTATATAGGAAGGGTTGTCCATTTCAAGGGGGTTTCGGTAAGAAGTTCCCTTGAGGTGGTCCTGCAGGATTTACTTCGGGTTAAAGGGGTTTAACTCGGGGTGGGTCCTGACATATGTCATCGCTAGCCATGCATAAATCGAGATGCATCGGAAGCAGAATCATGATCTAGGCACCGGTTGGTTTAGTGGCCGAGTTGTCGGACATATGGCACATTGCTTGAGCGCTGCCTGTGAACGCTGCTTGAGCACTGCCTGTACGCTGCCTGTATGCCGCCTGTGCGCTGCCTGTGCACACTGCCTGTGCGAGCTGCCTGTGCACTGCATGTGCACTGCCTGAGCGCTGCCTGTGCACTGCTGCCAGGCACTATACGTGCACCTGTGCACTGCTGCCAGGCACTATACGTGCACCTGTGCACTGCTGCCAGACATTATACGTGCACCTATGCACCCAGATGCCGAGCACTGTGCACCAGAGGCCGAGCGCTGTGCACCTGCTGCTGAGCATTGTGCACCTAGCTGCTGAGCATTGTGCACACCAGCTGCCGAGCGTTGTGCACACCAGCTGCCGAGCGTTGTGCACACAACTGCTAGGCACCGTGCACATAGCTGCTAGCACTGAGTGATGCCACATTTGAGACATGTGAAAGAGCATACATATGCCAGGTTGTCAAAACAGCTCCGTGGTCACTAGAGATCCGGAAGCGCCCTATGAATGATCTTGAGATCAGGGGGAGATGCAGATTTGAAAGAAAGTCTAGCATATACATGTCATGATCAAATGTGAAGGGTGTGGTTGTTTGTATCAACCATATTGCACTCTTTTTCCCTTAGTCACAGCTTTTTGTCCCACTGGGTTTTTGCTTGACAAGGTTTTTAACGAGGTAACATTGCATGCACCGCTAAGACCATTAATCCCCATTTGTGGTTGATCATGACAGACTTGTTTAAGTCTTGACTCACATCTACTCTTGAGAAGCATGCACCATTCATCAGGAAAATCCGATTGAAGTACACATCAGGTGGAGCATCACATGACGAGTTCTTAATTGAGTAGTTGGTGTGTTGTACTCTTTTTCCTTCGATCAAGGTTTAGTTTTCCCACAGAGTTTTTGTTACATGACAAGGTTTTGATGAGGCAACACCGTAAGCACCATACCGTCATGAAGACACGCGACACAAGGGGGAGTATTCTAGGATATTTGATATATATGTGTGTCTTGGTCCATGTCTTGTATACGGACTTTATGTAGTAAACCATGTTGTAATAGCGTTTTACACATATCTATGTAAGAGGCCCATTGGCCCATGTAATAGCCCAAGAGGCCCATATATTTTCTTATATAAAGGGACTTCATTCTATCAATAAGATAAGAAGAATTCATTTCCTCAATATGATTCTACACCACAAAACATATTTTGGTAAAAATTTAGACGGCTAAGATGGATATTTAAAAAAAAACTGATTTTGTTTTTGTTTATTACGACTGCGAGGGGTGGAAATGGAGTTCCGGGGTAAAGTCTAAAACTGGGAATTATTTTCTAGGGTTGAGTGTGGATTCAGTCTCCGCTTGCCGATCTCTCTGTCTGTAAGAAATGAGGTACGTCTTTCTCTCTTTTTCTCTGAAATCTGTTTGTGTGTGTTGGGATTGATTTGGTAACGGTACAGTCGGCACCCGGAGGTTCTATGGGCGCAGCGGTCCGATAAATTATACCTTACGGTGGCGTTACCGGATGCGAGAGACATTAACGTCCAGTGTGAGGCTGAGGGCTTGTTCTCCTTCTCCGCCACCGGACTCCAAGGCCACCCTTTTCACTTCACTCTCGACCTTTACGGCCAAATACAACCCCAGGTCTCTCTCTCTTCCCTTCCCTTGCTCTATTTATTATATCTCTATCTTACTTGGGCATTTCAGGGTTGTGAGACTAATGCGGGCTCAAGGAACATCATCTGCTCCATCCAGAAACAACACAAGGGTTGGTGGAAACGACTTCTCAAAACCCAAGAAAAACCTGCCCCTTACATTAAGGTCGATTGGAACAATTGGTGCGACGAGGACGATGAGCAAGACTCCACTTGTAAGTTACTCCATTCCTTTCGCTGTCTGTTTATACTTGTAGTCTTTGATTACTCTAATAATTAATTGAATGTTTTATTTTTTTTCTCCCATTCCTTATTGGAAGGATGTTCAAGCCTTGGAACATAGAAATTTGAAATCCTTTTTGGTTTATTATATTGTTCGTAGTACTCCACCATACAACTGCCTGAAAGTCTGGTCTAGTTTGAATTTTTCCTGGTTATGACAGTGTTTTGTTTTTGTGTGGTCTTTGCAGCTGATTTGGCCTCTGATGAAGATGATGCTGCGGTAATTTGACATCCTATATCATTTAAAATAATGAATTGAATTCACTTAATCAGGTAAATTGATTTTGTATTTTGCAGATCCGTGAAGATGATGGAAGCAGTGAAGATGAAGGAATGCTCTGTAAGTCCAACTTTCTATCTTACCTATCAGGTTTAATCATACATTCGGATAATTTAGTTCAGTTAATTTAGAATGATATAAATTTAAGAAATAGTGTAATGTTGTAGAGGCGAAATGAAGGTTTAGCTATTGTTGTTTGCAGAAAAATAAAGGATAAAAGGGTAGAGAAACCAGAGAATAATGTAGAAGAAATTGATGCAGTACACAAACTGCCTTGATACCAGGATTGAGACACTAATACCTAAGCTTTAAACACATAAATAACATGAATTAGGAATCACTAGCAGGTTTTTCGCCTAAAACTTGGCTTCTTGCCAATCCTTTCGCGGGAAACTCAAACACTGATAGTTTTATTCATATCACAACATGACATAACATAGCATGACCAGCGATTCCGCACTTACACTTGATTATACTAGAGACAATAACTGACAGTAACTAACATTGAAGATTCATTTTGACTCTTAAATATCCAAAACTGAAGCATAAAAGACCTAATAAAAGAAATCTTAAAACTTCTAAACTGCAATGGAAAGCTGAAAAGACACAAGACAGAAATTTGAGAGGACACAAAGCTTTGGGACTTCTAGAATTATTCTCAGCTTTCCCTTCAAGTTGTAGATATTATTCTGATAGTATTTAATCAGGCCTTATGGAAAAGGAATCAGGTGCTCTCTTTTTCCATGTTTCGCTCATAAACCTTAAAATGTTTCACCTTTGATGTCCTCATCAGTTCTACTTAGCTGAGAAGTGCTCCCCTCCAGATCAATGATGTTAATTAGAGTTGTTGTATCTTTCCAAGTTATCCAGATCGATGCACTGTAGCTCTCCTTAGTTGCCCAAGTGTGGTTAGAGTTTGGTCAGTCCTTCCATTTAATTAGATACTTATGCCGGCCTGTCAGCCACCTTGCCTTGTTGAAACCACCTGCTCATCCACAATGTTATCTACCACATCTCTTGTAACGATGATGTCATCCAACCGGTTTGGGTTGGATAGAATTCAGCTTGATGTGCTTTCATTCATGAATAAAGGAGCATGAGTTGGAACGGCCTGATATGGTTACATCAATATCATACAACCATGCTCCGCCCAAAAGATTGTGTCCCACGTCCATTGGCACCAGATCACACCAAACAATTGCCTTTTATAATGTGAATTGAATAGGATCCTGACACCTGTGTTACAGGAATAATACACTTAATAATCCATGCCACATGATAAGGTTGAGGATAATTAGCATAGGTCGAACACTGGTTAGAGATGGTTGGAGGGGAGACGAAATTGATGCAGCTTCCATTGTCATTGATGATCTTATTAACTCTTGTCTCCACAACATAAGCCTGAAAAATGTTTGTTCTCCGCTAATCCTCAAAACCCTTGTGTTGAGTTGAAGTGCGCCTGACTACAGTTCTCTTTTTTTTATCAAACTACAGTTCTCCGTTGAGCAATGTCTATAGGTTCACCTTCAAAATCAACATTATCAATTTATCAGCTTTCACCATGGAATTGGCAGTATTGGAGCCATTGGAAAATGGTGGTGTTGTTCTGGACGAGCTGTGTCAAAATTTCGGATTTTGCTGGTCAAATCGCCTATGCACAATGGTTGTAGGGGTCTTCAAGTAGCGCTCCAGTTCCTTGACTATCTGAGAAGCTCGCTCCAATGAATACACATCATGAGGAATCAGCTCCCTTTGAAGTTCTGATGAAGGCTGGTTCTGAAATGTGTGAGAGTTACAGCTGGAGCTTTTACATCTCACCTTAAATTCTTCAAACTTATCAATTACTCGGCAGCTGTCATGTTCCCTTGATGGAGAGACCATTGATCCAACAAACGATCTTTGTAACCCAAATGACTATTTATCCTTAAGCCTTTCTTTCATCTACTCCCAATGAGTGATAGGCTCATCATTGGCTCTTGCAATTCGGCTTCCCACGCCACTAAATCATTCTGAGTTTTAGACACCCCCGCCCCCCCAATCAAAGCTTCTTCAATTTCACCCAATCATTGGTCAAGAGCAACTTTTTGATCTTGTATGCTGGTCTCAAGATGACCAATTTGAGCAACCAAGGCTTGTATAGTTTTAGCCAAGGTTTCAAGATGCATGGCTAAATGAGTTTCTATTTGCTGGAGCTTAGAAACACTGATAATTTTATTAGCAATCTACAAATGAGTTTCTCTTTGCTATTAACACCCTTTTTTGCTATTAACACATCCCCAATAATTTATTAACCAAATTTCATTTTACAAATACATTCTCACATTATCTTACACATTTATGGTCAAAAATTAACAAATTAAGTCAAATCAATTTCCAAATGTCATCTGTTAGTGCATATTTTACCAGAATACCCCTGTCTACATACTCTTCTACTACTGCCGAGTCGGAATGTACTACTGCCGAGTCGGAATGTGCTACTGCTGAGTAAGAATGAGTTGATCGGAGTCCAATTCCATTATAGAGGTGGTATTGAAATACCATCTTGTAGGGTGGTATTTCACTTCACTACATGGAGTTGAAAGTTTACTTATATTGCCTTGATCAATTAATGATTCTTTGCATATTTAATTTTATTGGATATTAATAAAAAGCCATTAATAAGTTTTAAACCATTTCCTAATCTCAAGTTTTAAATTCTTCCAAACATCACAAATGTAAATGCTAAATCAATTCCATTCCATCCTTGAAAAGAAAATGACTA
Organism: Comarum palustre; assembly: GCA_951800085.1. Classification (NCBI taxonomy): domain Eukaryota; kingdom Viridiplantae; phylum Streptophyta; class Magnoliopsida; order Rosales; family Rosaceae; genus Comarum; species Comarum palustre. Next base: position 119,160 of record OX637590.1, read on the forward strand.
CAATTCCTTTCCCACCATCACATTCCATTCAACCAAACAGGGCCTAAAAGGTTCAATTGTGATGTCCTCATCAGAAATACATCAAGTCTTCATGAAAGCTCGGGCTATATTCACTCAATCTGATTAGGCGCATTGATATTAGGTTTTATTATTAAATACATCAATTCACTCTTTAATTACTTAAAACATTGTATTTATCCTTAAGACTTAAATGGACTCAAATACCATCATTTTCGAATAAAACACCTCAATAAAATTGAACTACAAGTTTTAGATTACTCTTGGTTTATTTGTGTATCATAATTTCTACTTTTTCAGACACTCAAATTGGTGGGAGAGGGACCAAGTGACATAAAACTGTTGCCCTGATTTTTATTAAACTTAATTTAGTAAACTTGTGCATGAAAGATTTCCCTTTTATCAGATTCTTTGGGTGTCCTTAAGTCTGTCTGCAATTGATTATGATTAGCTATCAATCTGAGCCTACCAAAGTGGTTGAGCAACCGATTTAGTCGTTTTTTTTCATCCTATTTGCAATTTGAGGTTTGCAAGTATGGAAGACCACTGCTGTGGAGTGTTCTAAGGGTCCAAACCGTTGATTTTTAGGTCTACGCAGAAATTCGAGCGACTTCAGATATTATCCAGTCGTTTGACGTTCCAGTATTTATCAGAAGCTGTAGTCATAAATTGTTTCTCTAATGTAAACATTGCACCTTCCTTCCTGAATAATCCAAAGTTCTCTTGGGTAGTTTCAGTTCTTAAGTTTAATTTATCATGTCTTTCAATGTGAAGAAACATGCACTATGCTTTTTGATATAATATTTGTAAGGTGTCTTGCTGGAAATGCTATAGTTGCTTTCAACGTAACTCTCAATCTCTCATTTGACTAGAAATGGTCTTTGATCATTTGCAGATCTGCCGGACCTCGAGAAGGCAAGAAAAAAGTAGCTTCATGGCTTGTTAGTTAGGAGCGGAGTGAACCACCATCTGCTCTTGTTAGGTAGATAGATTAGGTTAACGTATTGTAATGTCAAATTTTATGAACATTACATATGCTTGTAACTTTATTCTCGATGTTTTAAACTTCGGGTAGTGCAGACCGCTTATTGTTTGTTTCCGTTTTTATTTCAACTAAAAGGGATTGAACAGATCGTGAGGTCGATTCAGTGCTATGTGAAGGAGAAAACTGCCAATAAACACTGGTTCATGATCTTCTGGCTATCGATAGAACAGATCATCCTCAAACACAGAAAAGATCCGTGCCGGTCCTCAAAGCCTGCAAATGCACTCACCAGGTCTCGGTGGGATGAGATGGTTATGTGCATCATTTGCAATGTAGACCCAACTTTTCATGCGATGACACTGCAATTTCCCAAGCTGAAAAAACTTTTCATGCGATGATACTGAAAAAACTTATAACAAGCGATGACACTGCAATTTCCCAAGCTCTGAATTTACATCAGCTATGAGGTTTTTTATTTTTTTCCTCATTTTTCCTTCTCACTGTATTTTTCTTCTTCACCATAGAAAAGATTGTAATTGGTATACCAGTTTCTGTTGCTCCACTAAAAAAGAAAAAACATTTCTGCCATCTAGTCTGCAAGGACCGAAAGAAGACGTAATTTTTATACATGCACAACGGATCTAGTCATCTAGCGTTGCCCAGCTGCGCATGAAATGCGACTAGGACTGTTCGGGGTCTCATCTACAACACGTACGGGAATAATTGGGATTGAATCCCACCATTCTTTCGCTCGTCTATAACATCCCTGGTTGCTCTCCTCAATCTTCCCCAACTTTGATAATAATGTCATGGTGAAGTAATACAACAACGCTCCCATTATAAATACCCTCATCGGAACCACAGCAAAAAATACCGAGGCTGCACTTAGCACCAACATTGCTGTATTTGCATGCTGCAACATTTAAGGATTACTAATTAAGGAAATAAATCTGCAGTGAACTGTAAAAAATTGCTTGACATTGTCAAAATACCTTGTGGGCCTTTGAAATGAATATGGACCAGAGTTTCAACACGGAGACATTTGCTTTCTTCACTATCTCATGTACAGTCTGTACCCCCTGTTGAGCTGACACAATGTTTTCCGCTGTTGTCTGTTCAGATGCAGTGTACACCACTAGCTCTTTGCATGTTTCATCAATTCTATCTTGCCTTGCTCTAACCATCTTTACGACCACCCAAACCAAGAAAGCAGCTATGGCTTTGCCCACCCACTCCCTACATATAAATTCTTAACCATCATTACACAACTCAAGCTTACCAAGCTGTTTGTTCACTTAAAATATGAGTCAAGGTGAAAACAGAAACTTACTTGTACGTGACAATCAGAGCCACACCAATCACAGTTAGTGTAGTTGCTGGCCTTTCCCATGTAAGGATTTCTTCAAACCAAGGCCATGTGTTTCTAAGGGGCTTTAGTAGCTCCTACAGGATAAAAACAAATACACATCTGGTCAGTTTATAATGACGGAACTGAACTACAAGCTGTCAACCATGTAAAGATAGCGTATGCTCAACTGTATGCTCAAGCGTATACACATCTGGTGGCATTTAGTTAGAAGTAAACCAAAAGAACCAAAGTATAATGGATAAAGGTGCGTCATGTGACCTACCCCCACCATTGGATTATAATCTTATAACTCAATAAGAGTAACCTCATCATTACTTAGAAGTTGCTATATCTTAAAAATGGGTTATTACAATTCTTACCATAAAAATAGTAGTGCTTTCAGTGATTCCCTCTTCTTTCAGTCTCTCTGTGCTCGCTCTGGCAATAACAATTTCCTTTTCTTCTCCTCTTGCTTGATTAATTATGCTTTCTAGTAAGGATTTGTCTTCAACTTGACCACTTGTACCTGCACTTTCCTTTACCACTTCGGTTACTTCTACACTAGAATGAATTGACTCAGAAATGATCATGCTCCTTAGGATTGAACTTGCACAACATGGATGACCACTATTGACCTTGTTTAGACTCTCAGCAAGCTCATTTAGAATGTAATCCCCCTTAGGTAACTCCTCAAACAAGGAAAAGATCAAGAATCGTGTCGGTTCAGGGGGAGATATTCTTAGCATTTCCCTAGCGGCATGGAGCCTAATTATCGACAGAATTGTCCTTGCATGCATGTCCCAGGCTTGTATTGGACATTCTAATTTGAATTTTGACAGAAAACGGTGCATCAACATGATCTCTTTTGTTAGTGCAAGCCAATGGTCACGCCTTGTGGAGCTTGTTATCTCCGGGAACTCAAGCACAATCCCCTCTGATCTAAAAAGTTGGTAAAATGAGACATTCAAGAACAATACAAAAATTCCAAGAAGTTTTTTTTTTCTAATTTGTGGATATGACATCCTATGGACTAGAGTTTACAGAGGCCACAATGAGGGCTTGAACATGTAAATTTAAGTGCTATCCAAATGTAATTGAGCAATCCAAGGTATTAAAGTAGGGACCTTTCATCTGCCAATGAGTCAAAATAACCCTAATAAGTAGTAACTGGAGATGCATATGTACCAATATTGTGATACTATTTACTCATTTCTAAAAAGCAACACTATATTTGCAACTTACAACTCAAGAGACTCGTAAACAATAGCCTTGTCAAAAACTGGGGCACCCCATGGTCCTGTTGAGGCTGGTTTGACACTCTGCTGCTTATCCTTTGAAAGGTCTATTTTAAGAGCATCTTCATATGTTATCACACCAGAGGCCTCAAAATAGAGTGCATAGTTGGTCAGGGTGAGCTTACCTGAGATGAACAATTTTCACGCATGATTAGACAGACACAATTAATTATATATTTAGCCCCTGGCGAAAAAAGTGAATAAAACTCAGAGATGACCAACTCCAATATTGAACATACCAGGCCAACTTGTCCCGCCAATGTGGCGTACCACTCTTTGTGTGCTAGCAGTTCCCTCCACATGTAAAATGAATTCATCATCTGCAAGCTCCACACCCTTTGGCTTTGCTTGTTTTAGCAGATGTTTTATGCATCTAAAAACAGTGAACAAATAATAAAGAGATAATTTTCTCAGAATTTAACATACAAGCATGCTCTAGAAGTTATGCTACTCTTATTCTATTTCCCCAGTATCTATTACATTTAACCCTCATAAACAACAGTGTGAGCTGGTGGATGTTATTTACTGATTATTGAACTACATGAGCATAGGCGGAGCTACTATAAGGCCAAAGGGGGGGTGTCATGGCACCCCTTTGATTGCTACTTTATTCTATAATTGTGGAATTTAGGAAGAAAAAGCTCTAGTTCTTGCTTCTTCATGGCACCCGCACATGGTTTCTGCTTATATTTTGGCCCCTCTAAATAAAAATTTCTAGCTCAGCCATTGTACAGGAGGTTCCCTGACAAAAAAGAAAATAAAAAGGGCACACACGCTTAAGTTTTTTGAAGTGTTGTTCAAAGGCCAAAGAATGAGTTGTGGGATGCCAAATGAATTGATTTTTCTCTACTCCACTAAAACATTTAACTACAAAATTTTGGCCTTGCATTGTTCCAATTGAGGGTAATAAATTGACAGCAATTATTTGTGTACAGATGTTTATCAGCAAAATACGCTCACTTGTCGATTTCCTTGATGTATTTGTCATATGCAGGAAAATGGAGACGGTTTCCTGTAGGTGCCGTTAAAGTTTCAAAAGTAAATCTTCCATTGACAACATCTGTGACTAATGGAACAAGTGATCCCAACCACACAAATGAATCTTCTCCGATGTTCCGTTCATTATCAATCTGAGAGACACAATCATCAACAAGAACAAAACATATACTACCGGATCGGAAGAACAAAACACTAGTCTTTGATCATAATCAATGCCTACTATATAATAGAATTGAAGCTCTTCGAGTCGTGGAGCTTACCAGAAGTGGCATGAGATCTGTATAGAACAAAGAAACATCATCTTGTTCTGGAGTAAGCTTTGCAACTACTGCCTTGTCTTCTTTCTCCTTTCCCAAACACTCCTGGAAACCCCAAAAAATATGACACAAGCAGACGAGAGGATATAATCAACAATTATAAAGAGAAGTCCGGGGATTGGCTAGTTCAATCTTTAAAAATAACGATAAAAGAACACAGTAACCTACATATGCACAAAGGTTACAAAGGTTCATATATATAATAAATAACCTGAAAAAATGATAATTAATAACCTGAATACTCTAGTGGAAGGAAGGATGCGATAGCATGTAATATTATTGCGAGTTCAATGTTCAATGCATGAAATGAAAATGTTGACCCACTAAAAATGATTTGGGTGCCAGGTTTCTGTACTTCTAACACTAGGAATTTTATATCTGTACGTAGCCAGCCAACTCACCCCATATAACATTGATCATAATAATGTTGTACATACTGTTGTTGTTTTTCCATACAGAAGAAATTGATTATTCTTTCTTGTGTGAGTTAGAGTACCTAGTCAGACTACAATATATATATATAGGCCAGATATGAAGCGGACGTCTGCACTCTGGCTAAAGTGCGGACGTTTCTGGTTTTCCGGTCATTTGGCGTCGACGGCCACTTCACTCCATCTCGGACGATAGCGCAGCCTTCTAAGACTGCTTCCTTCCAAGACTCGCCGGCGATGAGTTTTCCGCTTAGAATGAAGCTCTGGACGGAAAACACCATGTTCGATCAAGGTTGGCCAGAAAACTCGTCACCGGCGAGTCCTTGAAGGAGGGAAGCAGTCCTGGAAGGAGGGAAGCAGTCTTGGGAGGCTGTGCTGTCGTCTGGGAATGAGAGAAGCGATCGTCGACGCCAAATGGCCGGAAAATCAGAAACCTCCGCACTTTAGCCGGAGTGCGGACGTCCGCTTCACATCCTTTATATATATATATATATATATATATATATATATATATATATGAAGCGGACGTACTCAAACCCCTAAACTACGGACGGTTTTCTAGCTGAAGGAGGCTCCCAACGGAGTCAATGGCTGTTCTTTTTTTTTGTCGTTGAAGACATCAAACATTCGTCATCGTCATGGTGAAAGCCGCGGTGAGCTAGATCGTTGGTCCAGACGGAAATTTTCTTAGAAAACTTCAAGCACTTCATTCTCGACTTCGAACTCGTCGCTGGCGAGTCCACCGACGAGAAGGATAGGTTGTCCGTCTAGCAACAAGTACGGCCATCGTCGACGCCAAATTGCCAGCCAGAAAACCAGAAACGTCAACAGCTTAGGGGTTTGCGGACGTCCGCTTTACATCCCCGGCCATTGTGTGTGTGTATATATATAGGTCAATCATTCACTTGAGGAATATTATTACACACTCACAGTAGCTGTAGCAACGATTTTTTGATTCATATTGTAGCAATTATTCTGAAGTTCTGACAGTATTCTTGGTTGATTATATAAGCAGATATGTAGAAAAACAAGACAAGAATATGAATTACGTACTCTCAAACTTCAAAATAGAATAAAGAGAGGGAAAATGTAGAAAGATTTACGGTGAAAGAGTCCTCTTGGGCAGCGTCTGGAATCTCCCACGAGAGCATCATGTCGAATGTGAAACGACTGAAGATTCCATCGGCAATTTTCTCCTCAATATTGTTTTGGCATAACTCACTCACACCCTTTGCACTGCAAAATTCTATGAATTTCCTCCCGTAAGTGCCGCCACCACCAAGGGAAGGCGCCGTTTCATTGTTCAATGAGCTGGTCGCTTCGAATTCCTCCACCAACTTATCCACCGATGTGTTCAGTCTCCTGGAGGGCATGTACGTAGAATTGATATCATGTTCATACGCACGTAAGTTTGTCGATCAAATTGTTGAAAGTTTAAGAAAATATCAGGCCGGACTTACATAGCGCAGGATTGTACAACATCATTTGCAACGGAGGAGAGATGTTTCAATCTCATTTTCGACACTATATCTATCTCTTCTTCTTCTTCTTCTTCTTCTTCTTCATGGCACAGGACAGAAGGGGGAGGTGAGAGGCAGCGGTGTTTGTTCTTTAAGAGTGCCACGTTTGTATATGCATGCAGGAGTGCAACACCTGTAGCCCGTTCCCCATTTCCCTCCCCAGATCAATCTCTCCCACGTACCCTCGGTTGGGCTTTTATGGCCCAGCCCACGCCGAAACCCCTGACCCAAAAAAGCCGTAAATTGTGTCGACTCAGGCCGTCTCGTTGGTTCACCGAAAAGAGCAATTCTTCATCTTTTCTGAGAATCGAAAGTGAACTGAAATGAAATTTCCAGCTGTTTCATTCTGATGTTCAGTAACACAAAGTAAGTTATCAAGAAAGTTATAAGAAAAATATTATTAACATATTATTGTATAAGTAATATATGTAGGAAAAAATGAAGGAAAGTAGTTCAATTGGATTTCGGAGGGAACCACTTTCCCCCATATTTTTCCCTTCAATCACGAAAACATTTCCTTTCCTTTAACTTTCCTAAAAAGGAACAACTTTCCTTTCTTGATGCTAACTTTCCGCAAAACAAACGTGGCCTAAACCCGACTGATTTAGCAGGCACATGTGGGACATAATCTCAGGATATGTTTGTTACACAAGATTATCTTAGACATGTTTTTGTTAGGGAGCTGAAATTTACTCTTTATTTTTTACAATCTACAGATCATTTTAATATTATTTTGTAAATTCACCACATGTAACAACCAAAACTACCCTTCTCGTTTTGTCCACATAAATGCTTTGAGCCTCAGTGGAGTGAATTGACCATTTCAGCTAAGGTATCAAAATCTATTAGTTCTGCCTCATCACGAGTTTCTGATCCAAATTTAGGTTCGTGAATGCAGGTTTCGGTTATTATTTTGTCAAATCGCCCAAGAAGCAATTGGGTTTGAACATGCAAGATCAATCAAATCCTTTGTCTTGATTGAATTGGCAAACCTGCATTACAAGCTCCTCAATGGAACCTTTTGGATTCACCAAAAAATGGCGACATCTCCAGGAGCTTGTAGAGTTGAGATTTAGAGTAATATGAGGAATTGGGGCAATGAAGCTTGGAATTGGTGAATTTTGACAATGAGAATGAGACGGATAGATCAGAGATGCTTGATCATCGTAGAGACCTTTTTAAATTTTAGTGCGTTCTCAAAAGTCAGCTAATGGATGGTTTTCTGTGAGAGCTAGAGTTAAATGGTTGAGTCTTTTTTCCATGGAGAAAATGTAAGGGAGACTAGGACAAGTTGGGGTTTTGGGTAGTTGGGTATTTGTTGAAGGATCCAGCTCCTCTAAAGTGAGGAGGGCTTGAAGTTTGTCTAAATTCGAAACATTGACACTCGATCTAATCTAAGTGTTTTGAACATAACACCATCATCTTTGAATTAATTTAACCTAAATTATGGTTAACTAGGTTAGCTCCAAACAAAACTACGCAAAAAAAAAGTACTTTATTCTCTCATCCATTCTTCTCGTCTCTCTCAATCAAATTCTCTTTGTTGTATTTTCTCGTGACCACCATCTTCTTCCCTCCACCACAATCACTGACAACACCACCACCACCACAAACACAATATTCACAATATATTCCATAATTAACCAAATCCAACTTCTCAATTTTCACCAAAAGAGATATTCAAACCCAGCTTCCAGATTACAAGTCATCAAACTTTAATCAAATTGCAGATAGTAAATTAAAAGTTAAACCTAAACCAATTCAATATATTCCACGAATAATCAAACCCAGCTTCTACAAATATAATTGTCTAAGCAGCCATCTAGAATTATATTCATGGAATTTTGAATTAAGTTGAAACAAAACCCAATTAAAATCGAACATAACCTAATCCAATAGACCGAAAGAGGGTTGGTTGTTACGGTGGAGGTGGAAGGGAGGTGGAGTTGAAGTGGTCGGCGACGGCGACGACGACGACGAGTAATTTAGTCTTGCTGGGTTCGAGAGAATGACCAGTGGAGAGAAATGGGTTAGTTTAAGGTTGCGACGGAGAAGAATAGTAATGGTCGAAAATACAATGGCTGAGAAGGGGGTGTTATGGTCGTGGTGGTGGGGGTGGTGGAGGGTGGTGGAGGGTGATCTTAGAGAAGACGAGGAGAGAAGGTCTGGAGATGGTGCGTGAAAAAATAAAGCATGTTTTTTAGAGTTAACCCAAGTTAACTCTAGTTTAGGTTAAATTAATTCAAAGATTGTGTATCATTTTCAGAACCCTTAGATTAGATCGAGAGTGTAGATATTTCAAACTTAGACTAACTTTAAGGTGTGAGACCCCGACTTATTTTATTAATTTTTTGACACATCTAGGGTTTATTTACGACTTCTTTTCGGTACGTCGAGAATGCACTCTAATATTTTAATATTAGAGTGAACGTCGCTACTTGCGTATGAGTATTTAAGGAATGTTTTTCCGGCACTCTACATATTTGTCCTGTTTTAGGGACGTGATTTGACAATTTATTTTCAAATGTGTGATTTACAGAAAACGTTTTCGAGTTTTTCGTTATTTTAAAAGTCGGAGGAGATCGTGGCCGTTGGATTCGTTCGACAAATTATGGCCGTCGATAAAAGGTTTTATAAAAACCTTTCTCTCTCTTCCTTATATTTTCTTTTCTTTTTCTCCTCCTTTCCTTTTTCTTTTCTTTCTTTTCTTCTCTTCTCCCTTTTTTTCCTTTCTGGTCGACTTCACTCTCTCTCTCTCTCTCTCTCTCTCCTCGACCGATCAAGACCGCCCCAGGCTAGTCTCGCTGGCGCGCGTGTTGCTTCACTGCCACCATCGCTAGACTCGCAGTGCCCCGGCGACCGAACCCTAGCCTCAGCCACGTCGGAGACGTCGTATCCGCCGCCCAGTAGAGGAGGGAACTCGTCGGAGAAAACTGTCTAGACGTCAAACTGGACCGGAGGAGCTCAAGAAGCTTCATGAAAGCTTGGAGGAGTTATCCAGAGCTCAAAGGAGGAGGAAAACACCCTTGAACACCTCGCCGGAGGAGGTTGCCGGAGCTCTGTATATTTCAACTTGGAGGCATAAAACCTTACATTTTCTATCGATTCTTGACTTGTTTCGTTGTTGGGAGGGTGTAGAACTTGATTTTGCAGGTGTTGGGAGCTGATTTGGCCGGAAAAGCTTCATTTTCCGGTGAACTAGTCGATTGGTAAACGGGGGGTAAAAATCCTGGTTTGTACCGCGGTAGATTTACATTTTTACAGTTTTACTGTGAGGTGAATTGACCAAAATACCCCTGTCAGTTTTTAATATTACAACCTGCCACTTTTACTGTTTAACTTTTACGGTTTTACAGTTTTACCTTAGTTACTATTTAATGGTTGACTTTTACTATTTACAGTTTGACCGGTTGATTTTACTATATATCGGTTGACTTTTACTATTTTACAGTTTGACTGTTTCACTTTTATTATTTACCGGTTGACTTTTACTATTTACATATTGATCGGTTGACTTTTACTATTCACTAGTTGACCTTTGGCTTTCACTATTCACTGGTTGACTTTTACTATTCACCAGTTGTCTTTTGACTGTTGACTTTTACAATTCATAGTTGACTTTTTTTTGTAGAAGATCAATTTTTACGTATGACTGCTACAGTTAAATGGTTTAAAGGTTTTATAAATTAAATTAGCGACGGAAAGACCCCATTTTAGTCAACTCTCTCTTCTCTCAGCTCTCTCAAGCACTCTCTGCCCTCCGCCGTCTCCAGCCGACATCTGCGCCGTCTAGCCACCTCATACCGGCGCACCACCACCAATCATTTCCTTTTCCTCTCCTCTACCTAGCTAGATTCTCCAATCCACCACATATCCACTCTCAATGGAGATCGGTCAAGGAAGAGCTCCGCCTGTGTTAGACGGATTTCTACCAGTTCAGGCAGCGTGAAGGCGCGTGAGTGGTATTGTTCTTCCCGTCTCTTCTTCTTCCTTTCCTTGTCATTACATGTTCAAACCGAGGCCCTAATCAAAATCCCATTTTCTGGGTTTCTGCTCTTCCTCCGACGACCGTGTTTTTAAGGTTCTGGTGGACTTTTGGAGCTCCGACGCGACTGAAGCTTAGGATTGGAGCTAAGACGAGGCTTTGGGTGGCCAAGGAGGTCTTGCTGATGGTGTTATGCCTCAAGGCAGAGAGGGTTGTTGAACCGAGTCTATCCGTGGGACAAGGAGGAGCTACTGGAGCTAATGGAAGGGGTCTAGGTGGAGGCAGGCAACATGGAAGCTGCTGTTGAGTTTCTGGGTTCGAGTTCGAGATACACAGAGGGTAAGTCTCGTCCCTCTAGAGCTGTTGTATTGTTGTACTATGTTGTCGTTTGGTTGTTGATTTGTTGTTGTTCGAATTTTTCATGTCGAAAACTTGGTGAATCAAAGAAATGGGGAAACTAGGGCAAATTTTCGGCAAGGTGACCGAAATTCGGCAGAAGATTCCGGCAAGACGCTGGAATCCGGTGACTGTCCCAGTGAGGCAGTGAATCTGGCAGTATGTCGAGGAGATAGTTTTCGATTTCTTTTAAAATGCGTTGTTTCCATTTAATTGAGCTTAAGGGTTGTAATTTGTAATCCGAATTACATTTAAGGAAACTCTAAAAACAGAAACCAACAATAATTGGAATCTTTCCCATTATAGGAAACTTTCTATTTTGGAAAAGTTTCCATTTTAATTTGGAAAGTGGCTAGTAAAAAGATTTGAGTTAGTCGAAAATTGGTTAAATATTGAATTGTTATCGGAAAATGATAATTAAAATTCCGGAAGTGACAAGTTGACACTTTTAAATAAATTAGATAATTTGAATTATCAGAATATCTACTCTTAGTGAATAAATTGGTTAATGTAATGCATTGGGTGTCCATAATAATTCAATGAATTATTTTGTGACTATTTAGTGTCAAATTAGAAATAGTTAAGGAAAGTTTGGGAGTTAAGCCGCACTTCCGGAAAATAAGCAAAGAGTCGATAATTAGAAAAGCAAGCTAAAAAGGTTAAAGATTCAAAAAAGGAATTGGTTGGTCAACTTGGTCAGTGTGGTCATTCCTAGTCAAACTAGGAATGCTGAGGTCATTATTATTGTTACTTCGTTGCTAAGCTACTCTTTTTACAGTAATTCATGGGACAAATTAGCTTACTCAGAGACCTTGGATTACTGAGATAGTTCTTGGAAGCTTGGAGCTTACGTAAGGAATGATAATTCCAGGTAGGGAGAGTTAAACCCCCTTTAAAAGTGGTTTTGCCTATATATGAAATTTGCATTGTCTTTGTATGCTCATGGTCGATGCCTCGGGAAAGCTTTAATTATATTGTGTGATAAATGATTTATGATTAGGCCAAGAAAATCTGAAACTAGACGCGAATGATTTTATATAATGATGTGATACATTGAGGAACACCGTTGTCCTAATTTTAGGTGCGTGACCTGAGAGTGCGTGACCTAGTATTTGGACTATGCTTCTCACGGTGTCGATGACCGTGAACCTTTGGAGGGGCAATGCCCTGTTTATGTTTTTCCCCACTTACGCCCGTCTCGTACAGAGTTAAGCGAGTCGTAAGTGTGGCGTGCTACTATGAGTGATCTGTTGGGAATTCACTATAAATGGACATACTCGTTACTATTCATCCTCGGGCGCATAGGTAGATGGTCTCGGTTTGTGAATAAGCTAGCCCAGGATTGTTCACAGAGATTTGAGAAGTCCTACTGGCTGTATTTGTACATTGAGTGGTCTGGCCCATGTTTTAGCATATTGCATAGCTGTTCCTCCGAAGATATAAAATGATGGTTTTTGTGTTCCAAAATTTTCTAAATGGTTTTATTCAGAGCTCAAATCTATATGTATATACATATGGTTTTGTGGATTTCAAACCTAGCATTGGTGGACCTATATGTGAACAAGCGAGGACGACGTTCACCCTTACAATAGGTTGTTTGTAGGTACTGTGTACTGTGACAAGATAGATAGAGAGAGCTATGTGTGTGATATCTCATTTCCTACTCAGTGTTTCTTTCGAGCCGTACTCACTTGTCATGCTCTACTCTTCGAGTCATTTTCCAGTGTATTTAACATAAACTACAAAGGTGTCTTCCTAAATTAGTAATCATGTTATATGTTTTTATTGTTGTCGTTAAAGTTTTAAATTAGTCCTTTTAATTTGTCTACCTTCCGCGAAAAATTTGAAAACTCTGATAAATGTTTTGTTAAACTCTTGTGGTGCCACTTAAGTTTAAAAATTAATTTTAACTACTAAATAGCCTGTGACTTTAGGTTAATGAGTTGTCAGCACGTCCTTCTAACGTGTTGGCTTCTTATTGGCTTAAAATTGTGGTCACTGTAGCTCCCCCTCACGAGGTGTTACATTACCTTTGAGTATGGAGGATAGATTTATATATCTTGAACGAAACCATAATTTTTTTTATAACTATCGCGTATCCACGTGTGAATACGTTTTAAATGACACGAAGTAATTTTTCGGGCATCAACACATCTAAACCCGAAACCTTCAACGAAAAATCTTTAAACTCTTATCCCTTAAAGGAAATGAGATATAAGAAAAGTCAGAAAGCCATCTAAACCCTAAACCCTTGATGAAAATAACTTTATGCATTTCGTAGATCCCATTTCCTTTAAAAATCTCAAAATTTAAATTTTGCGGATCCATTTTTCCTCCTAGTTTGCACATCGAAAACCAGAGTTGACAGGACCCACCCCAGGTTAAACCCTTTTAACCCGAAGTAAATCCTGCAGGGACCACCTCAAGGGAACTTCTTACCGAAACCCCCTTGAAATGGCCAACCCTTCCTACTAAACTAACTAAACCGGGTTAGTCAGAGCAGTCTACAGAGATGATTACCCCAAAGAATTTTTTTCGCAGCAACGGAATGATCGACTATGCCTCGACTCTTGTACGCGCTCGACCTCCTCTCAAGAACCCTGCATCACTGGGCATTTAAAAACGAAAGGCCCAGGGGAGAAACATTTAAAGACTGTTAGAGTGAGTGGACGAAAATGAAATATAAAAACTCTATTTCCTTTAATGCTCTCCCAACACTTTAATGATTCAAATAACATTTATGCATGCCCATAATTACCAAATTTCCACAAGCGCATGACAAGGTAAACAAATAAAGAATATGGGAAGAGAAATGTTCACCAAACATAATAAGTCTGACCTCTCAGACTAGGGTCGGAGCTAAGAGCTCTAGTAGCGCCCTCACGCTACGCTATGCTAGCTAGATAAAATAATACGGTCAACCCTTATAATATCAACCTGACCTCTCAGGCTTGTCTGACCTCTCAGACCAGGGTCGGAGCTAAGAGCTCTAGAATATGTGATAACGGTCAACCCTTATAATATCAACCTGACCTCTCAGGCTTGTCTGACCTCTCAGACCAGGGTCGGAGCTAAGAGCTCTAGATAAAGTGGAAATGGTCAACCCTCATAGTGCACTACGTAGTTTGCCTGACCTCTCAGGCTAGGGTCGGAGCTAAGAGCTCTAGTAGCGCCCTCACGCTACTCTAACTAGCATATTTATTGGTCAACCCTTAAAATAAAAATTCATAACAATACAATAATCAAATTCTCTTCCCAAAACAATTAATTAAAACAATTCCTTGTCATATATGCATAAAACCAATTTCCAACGAAGTCTCGGGTTCAAATCCATTCGAAGGACGGCCATCACCGTCTATAACCATTTTCGGGAGAAATAGAAAATTGAGTAATAATGTAAATACTTCACGCATAAGTGTCAATATCTCAAACCATAGTAAAAATCTTTAACCGAGGCTCCCGCTAAACTTTAACCAAATAAAATCGTTCAAGAACCCGAGAAAGATATAATTCTCGAAAACCATCATAAAACCATGCAATTAACTCAATAATTAAAGCATGCATTTATTTAAAATAATATGTCCACTCACAGTACTATTGCGACCTTCCCGCTCGGAAAGCTCCTCGAGCGAAACCCTCGAACTACCCGCGTAGTCGAGCCCGTCTCACATTCATTCAGAGACTGTACAAACAAACCACTATATTAGTCATTTCATCGTTGACTTGGTCTTTTCCCTAGTTTGACCAGGAATCCTATTTGACCACGTGTTGACCAAGTTCCTTTATTTAGCACTTTAACCTTTTTAACATTCTTTCCCGGTCATCGACTCTTACTCAATTTACCGAAAGTCCGACTCAGCTTCCGAACTTTCATTTATTACTTTAACTTGACGTTAGGGTGTCACGTATTAATTCGTTGAATTACTATGGACACCCAACGTGTCACATTAATCAGTACATTTAACCTTGAGTCGATTTACCGATTTAACCTTTCCTCATAACTGGTAACCTTCCATAAAGGGAAAGTTTCCCAAAATGGAAAGTTTCCTAAATTGGTAAGTCTTCCTTAAAATGGGAAGTTTCCCAAAATGGAAACTTCCTACTTACGTCTAATTTTCCGTAAATGCCTCAATTACGAATTAACCGTACTTTTTGACTCGAGTAACGAGGATTCGATTTCTACCTCTTCGGCATTCTGCCGGTTTACGGTATCACCGGAATCTTCGCCGGATTCCGGTAACTTGCCGGAATTTCGCCAGAGTTTCCCTCGTTTCTTCGCCTCCAAGTTACGACAACATGTAGGAAAAACAACAGCAATTCAGTCACACCAACAACAACACAGCAACAAGAACAAATCAAGCAGCAGCTTCAACCATTAACACAGGGGAAAATACTGAACCTTACCCACTGCTCGTCCAACTCGGACCTGAGCACAGTGCCTCCTCTGCCTCCCCTTGTCCAACACTCGAACTTTGAAGCTCCACAGCAGCCCTGCCTCCTCCTCGGCTCCTTCCTCTTTTGTTCTTCCCTCTGCCTCCTCTGCTTGCGACCCGAATCCAGTAAGTCTGGCTTTGCTCTAAAACCAGTACCAGCAGCCTTCAAGCTCCTTCCAAACCCCACTGCAGTGCCCAAGACTCCCAAAAGAGGTCACTGGGCTCGAGAGCCACGCCAGAAACCACCTTCGGAGGGAGGGGCAGAAATCCCAGAAAACAGTGAGAAGAGGAGACATTTGATTAAGGACTCAAATCGATGATCAGAAGCAAGGAAAAGGAAGAGAAAGAGAAGAGAAGACTAACCACACCGGTCACGCGCCTTAGCGCCGCCTGGAACGCCGGAAATCGTCCGTTGACCGCCGAGACAGTTTCCTTCGATCTCCATGCACGGTCGCCGCCTCGGTGAGCTGAGAGTATGGAGGAGTAGAGGAGGAAGAGAGGAGAAGAATGGAGCTGGTCCGCCGCCCTGGGGTGGCCGGAATCGCCGGCGCCGGGCGGAGAACAGGGAGGAGGCGAGAGAGAGCTCGGGGAGAGGCAGTGTTGACCGGTTTTGTGAGTTTTGACCGAGTCAAAACTCACCCCCCTATTTATAGGGAAATCCACGGTTGAGATTCAATCTTGAAAAGATCCAACGGTTCAGATTAAAAGAAGGTAAAAAGTGAAAAGGTTAAATGGTAAAACTGATTTACCGGATTATAATTAAAAATTACCATAAACTTCTGAAATTCACAGAAATTAGCCGGAAGCTCCGAAAAATATTCCGGAAATACCGGGAGACTCGTGTTGACACGTACTACAACATCGAGTCATCAATTCAGGTATTTGGAATACTTTTAAAAACTCGAAAATTAACTCGAGCGATAACTTATCGAATTACCGATCGCAATTAACAGTCCTCGGTAACTCGTGAATCTCTGTGAAAGGTAACTTTTATTAACTTCAAAAGATTCGGGGTGTGACAAGAGTTTTCATTCTGGGTGTCACATCGATCATTCCAAAAGAGTCTGGGGGCTGCTGATATGGTTATCTATTGACACAATATATTTATGGTGGGTCTCATACGAGACACGTCATCAAACAAATGGCGTTGTGACGGAAAATGACCTCAGACATTTTGTTGGTAGCGAAAATAAAGTTTGTGTACCACGTTGGTAGTTTTGTAAGTTTAGCTATCACTTTAACCATGTGACAAGAGTTTGGGTACCGGCATTGCCAAAAACTTATAAACAAATTCACAATTCTATGTCCACCATACTCCGTCAATTTTTAATTTTCTGAAAGCAAACTAAAGATAAAAAAGAAAATGTTATTTTGCTCTTTTTGGTTGCCACTAACGGCAAATTCTAAAAAACCAATAGAATATTCTCAAAAATTAGACGCCAATGAGGGTTGGTTCAGTTGGAAAATGGCGGACTTGAGGTGTAAACCCACACAAGTTTGATCCCCGCTAACAACAATCCCTCATTGGTGGGTAATCTGTAAAATGTCCCTGGATCTTTAGGCTATAAAAAAGTCTTTAGGCCGCTGGGTGAGGATGAAGGTGTGGTCCCCTTGGGGAATGCCTCCGGGCTCTTGAGGAGGGTGCCACCTCTCGCAAACGTGGCTGAAACTCCCTCCAGTCAACAAATCCGAAAGCTTCCGGGCCTAGATCGTAGGGTTTGCCCTGACCCTGGTAAGTAGGGAAGCCCCCTTTTTACCTAAACTTTTTAATACCAAAAAAAATTGATGAAGACCCCTTGTTGATATCATAGTAAGTTGATATCATAGTAAGACTTCAAGTATCACTTGGATACGTATTAAAGTTTACATATCTTGACAGCATAGTTAAACCCTTCTAATTATTCTGTTTTTGGCCATAGATGACGTGAGATTAAAGCAACTGAACAAAGCACAATGCTATGTTGATAGCCGCCTGAATATACCAAGACTCGAAGAGAAAGGAAAATGACATTACAATACCAGTTGTGGTTGTGCGGGTCTACTGCTTGCGAGATAAGCACCTAAGCACCTTTAAAGTCAACTACTCTCACAATAATCCATAACATTACATGACCATAGTTGGGAACCCCATTACATTAAAGATAATACAATCAATCTGAGGAACCTATTGCATTACATGACTGCCTTGCAAGGGGACAATGACAACAAACTCAGATTTCTAACCATCACCATGGTTGATCTGAATAGAAAGAAGGAAAAATAAACAGAAAGTTAAACAAACCATCCTACTTATTTATATCACAGTTAATATTCATATCTATAAATAACAAAAGGGCAGCTTATTCAATCCTTTTGCATTATTGGCCAACCTTGATTCATTCTTACCTGAATTCATATGAAAATTGTAGCAAACAAGTAGCACCAATCTAACTCGAGAAAGGTTTCAGCACTTCATGTGTACTATCAAGAATCTCTTCTGTGCAGATGTGGGCTAGATATTCTGCATAATTCTCCATTTCACTGAAACCAGATTGAAGTCTCCACCGGCTTCTCCATTGGCAGTGCCAAACCTTGTAAATCTTCTTTGTAATCAAATGAGGCTAAGTCAAATGACGACCCACACATCATGGGGAAGTTACTATTATGGTTGGTCTCAAATGGAGAACTCATAACCTTAAACCGGTCGAACTGACCTTCCTCTCGAATAAACACATGATGATTACTGGATATGTTGGATTCTTCAAAGAAGCTCCCATCAAACGGAACTCCTAGACCACGGAAGTACTCAACCTGTTGAATTGCAACATTAGGTTGAGAAAAATTCTTCACGTTGGTCGCTAGGCTGTTTGGATTTGCATTCTTGTCACCTTGAACATTACTATCATAGAATGACATAAGATCACTGATCATTTTCTGCCCATCCTCTGGAACTCCACCTGATAGATCAAAGGAAGGTGGCACTGGCTTGGTGGAGCTACTTGCTGCCTTGTTTTGGACAAAGGAATGGGGGAAAATGATTGGCTTAATTTCATTAACAAGGAGATTAGGTGCCCCAAACTCAGAAGACCTGTTACAGAATGGGCAACTCAATTGATGGTTGTCCCTGGATGTTCTGTCTTGAAAACCATGACGTAATTCACTGTAAGGACACTGATCAAACTCACAGGTGTAGATTTTCTGATCCACCACCATGTTAAGATCACATGACGGCTTCCTTTTCCTCATGAACTCTAAGTTGGTCATGACTTCTCCTTTAACTGGAAAGGAAGTGGGTTGATGGACTTGAAGCCTTTCCCTCATTGTTTCCATCCCAAAATTCAATGAATGAAGATTATGAGGCTTACACTCCTGCACATCAAAGTTTGGCTCATCTTCAACCCCTTCAACATCATACTCACTGCAATCATTAATCACCAAAGATCCACAAGCCCCAGCTGAAGACAATGGGGGGCAAGAATTGGGGTAAAGCTCTCGAGCCAGGCACTCTTCTTGGTTGATGATGGCTAGCCAGGTCGAACTCTCCTTAGCAGTCATCTTGTCTTGCAAGCATTTAGATTGCCTGACAAGCTTACGAATCTTGGCAATATCAGGAGACATGTGCTTAATAACTGCAGTGAGAACACCCACCTTCCATGCCTTTTTCAAGTCATGTGGCTTCTTGTATGGTGGAGGACCCTGATTCTCAGGCAAGCCAAGTTCAGGCCACCATTCCTCATTTCCAGAAGGCCACCATGGTGGCGGAACACCTTTCTCTAAAGGAAACCGCCTCTGGGGAGGATCACAGTGCTGCATAAGTGCTGACAAGAGAGAACCCAGAGTAGTGTCTTGAAGCTCTTGCAAGGTGTAAGGGGTCGGACCAATTGGGTTGCACCCATCGTTCCTGCCAGGAACAGCATTATCAGCTTGGTATTTGGTTAAAGCTGCAGGTCCATTACGGTCAAACCTGACTTTATCCTTCCACCATTCACGAAGATTGTCAGATGCCCCTGTGACTGGTTTTCCTTTCTCTGGAATAATACCATAGACAAAGCCTTGAGCATTACAAACTTCCATCATCTTCAAAAAGTACTTTAAAATCCCATCTTGGGCCCTCGACATCTTCTTCCTCCTTGCCTGCTCTTGAGACTGCCTCTGCTTTGCGGTGACCAGCACATCCTTACCACCCTTAGTCATCTGTTCTTTGAGTCTTTTGAGTCGCATTTTATCTCTCCACATCCTTCTCTCAAGCTCGTCCACATCAATCTCGTCATCAGTATAATCATCCTCCATAGTGGCCTCAGTTTCAGCCTGTGGGATGGCCGCTTCTCCCCCAAGAGTTGCAGATACAAAATCCAAATCACCACAAAATCCCATTTCATCAAACGTCATCACCATTTCCCAAACCAAATCACAAAAATCTTACAGATATAACTTGGGGACAACCGAAATCGCAAGGTTTCTTTTCTACTGTAAAATCTGTCACAACACCAAATAACCGAACATAAAAAAACAATTTTAATATAGAATTCTGTAAAGGAAATCAATTCCACAATTTCAGAAGGCGATCTACAACATAATCACAGATGCAGCTTCACCTAGAAAAGTCTTTATACAAAAGAACACAGATCAACTTAGTCATCTGATATCAGCTGGATCGGACTTAGTTTCAACACTTACTGCTCCAAATTCAATCCTTTAAAGACACCCAGAAAAAGAAAACGAAAACAAGAGCCAATAGCATCAAGGAATCAAGGCTGAACAGATCGAAAAACAGAAGAAGATAAAAAAGCGAAAGGGACAAAGAAGAAGGAGCTTACCCAAAAGCATGGGAAGGAGAGGGGGGATGAACTCTAGCACTTCTCTTCTTCGACGGTCAATTACGAGGGCGGATCAAGTTTTCAGAAAAGGCGAGACCACAGAGATAAGCTCAAGCATCATCATCTCTTGTATTGACCCTGGTTCTGAATTTTATATTTTAATGAAGTATTATTGGGTGATCGTGATGGTGATGGTCGGTTTTGGCTACTCAAAACTAAAAAAAGAATTTAGCCCATGAAATAACCAAAACCGGTAGATAAAATTGTTTTTAGGTTGATAAAATTTTTTTCAGGTCGATAATGTTCATTTTAACCGATGAAAAATTATTTGGTCGGTTAAATTAAAGTTTTGTCGGCTAATGTGAAATTTTAGCAGATGAAAAAAAAAATTTATAGGCTAAACCAATTTTTTCGTCGGTTATAGTCTGTGAACTTTAGCCGACGAAATTTGAAAAAGTTTTAGCCGACAAAATTAGGGTATTTCATCAGCTAAAATACCTTTTAGTTACAAAATTACACTATGAATATTTCGGTGTTCGATTGACTATTGTAATACCAATCTGGAAGCGGAACAGACGTACGAGTAAAACTCATAGCTAATGTTATGATGTATGCGTTTTTTTGGCCATCCGAATTCGTTTAAAACTTTAAAATGCAATTTTTCTAACACACTTCATACCCAAAAACGCCTATATCTGCATCTATATAAGGAATTTTGGTGGAACCTTTAACACAAAAAACTCTCACCATGATGAGACGCACATGCCATCTAAAAATTTTATGACATTTTTCCCTCGATGATAGGGCTCCCCATATGGATAAATATTGGTAAATAGTAGACATATTGTGATTCCGGTCATAAAATTCACAAACAAAAATACGACCGTCAAATATTATCAATATGTTGAAATATGTCTATGGTAAAAAATTCAACTTGATCCAATAAATTTAAAAGGCTTCATTTGGACGGTCAATCCCGTAAGTCAAACCCCTAAATTGTATTGACCGCAACTATCGGCACCGATACTTTACCGGAATTACGTGATTTTTGAACCGTAGACATATTTCACCATTCCGGTCATATCTTATTTCACGACTTTTTTGTGTTTGAAGTTTCTATGTAGAGATTGTTTTAGAAACGGAACATTTATTTAAAGCTTTGTAAACAAGTTATATAATATTAGTAGACATGTTGTGATTTCAATGATCAAAGTTAAGAAACAAAATTCCGACCGTCCGATATGATCATTATGTTGAAATATGTTTATAGGAAAAAATTTAACTTAATCTGACAACGTTAAGGGCTCGATACTTACGGTCAATCCCGTAAGTCAAACCCCTTAACGCACGGAAACGGTTATTTGACCGTCTAAATTAGGTATTTTGCCCGGACCTTCAATTGAAAATAGTTTCAAATCGATGAGACACAACCAGTGGTATAAAAATTTTATGAAAAATAACCACCGGAGATAGGGCTACCGCTAGGGAGAAAGAATGGAAAATTGCGTTAACCGTAACTATCGGCACCCAGACTTTACCGGAATTACGTGATTTTTCAACCGTAGACGTATTTCACCATTCCGGTCATATCTTATTGCATGACTTTTTTTCGTTTGAAGCTTCTACGTATATGGTTTAGGGTTTAGGGTTTTAGCCGACAAAATTAGGGCAATTCGTCGGCTAAAGTTAAATAAATAAAAATAAATAACTATAGCCAACGAAATTAGGGTTATTCGTCGGCTAAGGTTAAATAAATAAATAAAATAAACAAATAACTATAGCCGACGAATTACCCTAATTTCGTCGGTTAAATAAATAAATAAAATAAACAAATAACTATAGCCGATGAATTACCCTAATTTCGTCGGCTAAAGTTAAATAAATAACTATAGCCGAAGAAATTTATTAAAATTCGTCGGCTAAAGTTAATTAAAAATTCAAATTTTTTGACGGGGATTTTGAAAATTTTGAAATTTTTCCGACTAAAATTTTGAACTTTAACCGATGAAATTAAGGATATAGAAAATTTTGAACTTTAGCCGGTGAAATTAAAGATATAAAAAATTTTGAACTTTAGCCGATAAAATTAAAGATATAGAAAATTTTGAACTTTAGCCGATGAAATTAGGGTATTTCATCGGCTAAAGTTCAAAATTTTCTATATCTTTCATTTTTCTCATCCTCCTCTTCATCTTCCTTCCTCCTTTTCCTACTCCGGCAGCAACAACGTACTCCTCATCCTACCTCCTTCTCCTCCTCCTCCTCCTCCTCCTCCTTTCTCCTCCTCATTCCTCCTCTAAATCCTTCTCCTCCTCCCCTAGCTTCTCTCTCCTCCTCCTAGCCTTGCTCCTCCTCTTCTCCTCCGATCCTCCTTTTCTCCTCCTTCTCTTCTCATTCTCCACCACCGGTGTAGAAACAAAAAAGAAGCAAAAAAAAATTAATCAAAAATACAAGGAAAGAAAAGAAAAAAAATATGCAAAAAATAAAATAATTATAGCCGATGAATTTTAATATAATTCGTCGGCTAAAGTTAAAAAAAAATAATAATAATAACTATAGCCGATGAATTACCTTAAAATTCGTCGGCTAAAGTTTAAAAAAGAAAAAAAATAAAAAAAAAAATAACTTTAGCCGATGAAATTTAATAAAATTTCGTCGGCTAAGGAAAAAAATTAGTTGGCTAAAGTTTTAAAAATGATGTTTTTAGATTCAAATATATGGACTTGATAAACTATGGTCCATAGGGTAAGTAAAATGAGTTTTCTGTTATAAGAACGATTATAAAAGTATGCGGAATGAACTATGGTTGGTGATAAGGTTGATCGTGGTCCAAGGAACATTATTTGGGTTTTGTGCTTGATTTGTGTGTGGTGTTAGGTGAAAAGTGAAAATGGTCGAGTTATGATTGGTTGTTATGTTAGTAAAATCTCACAAGGTCGCTTGCGACCGATTTCCATTTTATTCACAAATGCATGGTTTGTTTCCTAAGTAAATATAATTCTATTGTTTTAAAATAAATGAGCTTGATCGACAACGGCTCATCGGTAAGTTAAAATAAATTTTTTATGACATGTATGATCAGGATAGTGGATCCCTGAATAGTTATTCACATGTGAATAACTAGGGACTTATACGTATATTTATATATACGTTATTGAGATTTTAGACCTTCGGGTCAGTCACAGTTAATGACGTTTATTTTCTTTTAGACATTTGGGTCAGTCACCGTGTGTGACGTTTTGTTTGGACCTTCGGGTCAATCACAACAGTGACGATTTGACAGTACACTGAGAACCAATGTCTTTGGCCGGGTGATTGGTTACGATTAGTTAGAGCTCTAGTCTATCTATCGTTGCATGCCACGAGACCCTTCGTGTGGGGCTCTAGGATGCATATTTATTTTCAGTAGAGTTGAGTTTGACTTTATTGTCGTTGTATGCCTTGAGACCCTTTGTGTAGGGCTCCGGGATACATGAATTATTTTTCGGTAGAGTGAAAAATATAATTGTGATGTGTGATTAAGTGTTGGTGATTCATAGAGTATTTGAGTGACTTGAATTTTGTATTTCTGCTTTGAAATATTGTTGTTAGTAAATTATTTGTGTCATTGCATTGTTTTACTCATACGAGCTTTTTAAGCTTATCGAGCTTGTTGTTTACAACCCGGTGCACAATTTCTTGGTGTAGGGTTGGACATGCAGGTGTTAACCCACATGCGTGCCTTCGAAACTTGTATGGATTTTTGAGTGGGAATAATCTAGTTGTAAGATCATGTACTAGATGTTTATGTAGTTTCTTCGAGTATGTTTCTCATTTATTCGAGTGACTGTAAACAAGAATTGTTTTATGCGATTCACATGTTGAGATTGTATTTTATTTTTATTACTCTAGATTACTGTTGCTGGGTTTTATGTGATTTGCAAGTTTGGGATTGTCAAGTTGTTAGATGTTATCATGCATAAGTTTTGAACAAAAATTATTATTTAAAATTGGGGCCGTGACAGTTGGTATCGGAGCATAGGTTTACATATTTGGTGATAATTGGTACTTCAGTGTGATGATCCGACTGCAGATAGCCACCATTATACTGCAATACTGATATGTCATTGGGTATGTGAAAAGGGTTAGGTGTCGTCTACAAGTCTTGAGGTTTTTAGAGTATAGTTATTTCGATAGAGAGGTTTTAACCTTGTGTTCCACTTCGAGTGGTGTCGTGATTATTGCAAATATGTATCAAACTTATACCTTGGTTTAAGTCTTATGCATGTGTTAGCCAAGTTTTTTTTCATGGTTCTTAGGTGATGGATGCTCAGCGAGGTAGGGCTTAGACCGAGGTAGAACCAGGGGAGCATGTAGGGCTAGTGGCAGAGGCCAAACTCGACTTGTGGAGGAGTTTGGTGGGGCTGAGTTGGGAGGTGGATGTATGACTCTTCTACGAGACGTACTTCCTGACCACGTTGCATGAACTGTTGAAGCTGAAGTTCATTGCACTAAATCAGGGGAGATATTAGGGTTATGGGTCACGAGGGCTCATTATCATGCCCAACAAGGTGGCGGCTGCACCTATTAGGAAGGTAGTGCCAATTGAATGCTTCAAGTGTGATGAGTCTAGTTTCATCACCCTATCGATGTTGTCGTTAGACTTAACAAATTTTGGTGGCATGTGTCTATAACAAGTGGAAGTAGAGCGTTCTCCACATCTATAATGGTGATTCTAGACCACTCCTTTGATGTGATGTTGGAAGTGGATTGGTTAAGGCCAGACCCCCCATGATTGGTTTTTGGAAGAGGGTAGAGTTTTTCTGTTTTCCGGGACAACTAATGTTTCTATATTTATGTCCTAAGTCTAACACTGCCATGTGGAAAAGAATTCTAAAGCAGTTGAGGTTACATGAAGTATTGCAGACATTGTGGATATTTCAGTAGTCTCTGAGTATGAGGAGTGTTTTACGAGGTTTCGGGGTTGCCTCCAAGTGGGATAATTGATTTACTGTAGATGTGATACTAGGTACCTTACTTTTATCGATGACTCTTTATCAAATGGAAATGACTGAACTACAGGAGTTGAAGGTTTAGAATTGAGGGTCTGTTTATGAAAGGATTCATGAATCGGTGTTCCACTCTGGGGAACACTAGTGTGGTTATGAGGATGAAGGATGATATTGTGGATGTGTGTGGATTACCGGTAGTGGAGCGAGGTAACAATTATGAATAGGGTATTCATGACATATTTTTGTTTAACCAGTTTAGAGGAGCTATGGTGTTCTCTGAGATTGATTTGAGGTATCCTTCATGGATGATATTTTGATTTACTTCATGTCATTAGAGGATCATGATAGACATCCGCGGATTGTACTACAGGTTCTCAGAAAAGAAAAGTTTGTTAAGTTCGAGAAGTGCGAGTTTTTGGAGGGGTGATGTCATGTGTCTTGTCCAAGTGGTTCCTAACATAAGATTTCAGTGAATCCCTATATGTTAGAGGTGGTGTTGAGTTGTAGTCATCTCACGACTCCTATGAATATCCATAGTTTCCTTGGGTTGGTGGGATACTACCAGAGGTTTATAGAAAGTATTGTTAGTGTCATTTCCCATTGACCAAGATGGTCAAGGAAGATGTCAAGTTGGTGTGGATCGAAGAAGTGGGAGGAGTCGAGGAATAATTAACTACATCACCCCGTGTTGGTCATTTCCACTAGTGATGTGGGCTACGATAGTAAAGTGCCACATCGGGGCTTGAGTGGTGTGTTGTTGCTGCTTGGCAGGGTTTCTGCCGGTTTAACTGTATCACCGGAATCTTTGTCGGATTCCGGTCAACTTGTCGGAATTTCGCCTGAGTTTCCCCGTTTTCTTCGTCACCAAGTTATCGACACACATGCACAAAACACAATCATCAAATCAACAACACAGCAACAAGACTACTATAGCACAGTAGCAACACTGAAAACTCAATTCAACAGGGATTTAGTCTTACCCCTAAAATACGATCCAGTATTCGACATTAGCTTCCCTTGCTGCCTGCCTCCCCTAGACCCTTTTCCAACAACTCTAACCTGAGCTCTAGCAGCTCCTCCATGTTCCACACCCAGCGCCTGCACGGCCAACACCACCTTGCATCAAGGAAGGGCACCATAGTGCCTCCAACTCCTCTCCAGACGCGCTCAAACTTTCCCCAACCAATCAGGCCTCGTCGGAGCTCACCACTCACGCCAGAAACGTAAAAACACCAGGGTCGCCGGAGTTACTCTTAGAAGTGAAGAGTCGTAAGAGTTATTGAAAGAGTTTGCATCCTGCGATGGAAAAGGAGTTGAAGTCACTTAGCGCGATTATTCAGAGAAGATGAATATTAAGATTTGACGATTGCCAAGATTTTGTTGATGTTCGTCTTTAGTGTGGTTTCAGAGAAACTAGCGAATGTGTTAACGTAGAATGACTCAAGGAAATTGAGTGTTGTTATTTTTGTGGTCTTGATCTAGTGACGAGTCCCGAGTGTGACATAATTAAATACATTAAGTAAGTGATAGTTTGATTGGTCACTTGATGTTTATGGGACAGCCACTGAAACTAATGGCTTGGGTCACCTTTGGTGCTGACATTGTTGTCATCAGCTACGATCAGATCCTCTTCGCCCTAGCCACCTATGATTGGAATCCAAGCCTGATTTTGAATTGTTGGTGACAATGGTCATTAGGCCATATATCGTGAAGGCATAAATTAAATCGTGTCACCAGATCTTGGGGCTCATGTCAACAATAAGGTGAGTTATCCACCTGTGGTCAAAGTATTTCAATTAGTACACCTGTGGAGGGGTCTCCAGGTTGGCTATGTTAGAGTTCGATTTTCAGATCGAGCGAGCGTTACTAGTTGTAATTAAAGGTAATTGGTTTGAAAAATTTAGGGAGATGATGGAAGTGGCAACAAGCGACCGGGTCTTGGACCAAGAGTGCTTGGGGTACCAGAGAGAGTGATACGAGTCTTGATTGACTTTGTATTATTGTGGTGTAGGGACTGGTCGTTGTGCAAACGACACTGTTTCGACGGCTGAAGATGTACATGGGTATATCCCACATGAGCACGTGTACCCTTCTTTGTAGGGAATTGGTAAATTGAAATCTGGGTAACACATGCTGGTAAGGCATAATTATTTTGTTGCAGCTGTGTGTGGTCAAAATGATACATTCATATATTCGAGAGAATTCTATATTTTGAGAATGGGGGTTAAGGACGTTTGGTTATAAGTTTTGTGCAAAACGTCCAGTAGATGGCCTAACCATTTAAGTGCAGGTTGGAAGTGGGTTATTGATAGTCGCTCCGACTTTTATGATGGTTAGCAAAATTATTAAATGTCGTTAGTAGGTGGTCGGATGTTTTCTGAGATAAATGCACGGAAGTGGTGAAATGACAGCAGTGGGGCAAGGTTTACTGAATCATTGAGTATGAGTGAGAATGTTTGTAGTTGCTCAAGCTTCAACCTGCAACCAAAGTTGTCTGTTATGACACTTGGTTTCATCGGGGGTGATTAACTGAGCTTGATGGCATGAGAATCTGTGCACTCACTGGCTGTGGGTTAATGAAATATTGTAACCGAAGGTGTCCTTAGACGTGTTTGGGGTTCATAAATTACGTCCATTGTAGTGACGGGTAATATTCTCAATTTTGTTCTGGGGAATGAGGATTAAGATCTAGGAGATCAAATTTTTGTGTAATTTCCTGAAA
This sequence comes from Comarum palustre, assembly GCA_951800085.1. NCBI lineage: Eukaryota > Viridiplantae > Streptophyta > Magnoliopsida > Rosales > Rosaceae > Comarum > Comarum palustre. The sequence goes on from OX637590.1 coordinate 147,396, forward strand.
TCCTGAGAGGATTGAAGAATCGTTGGCATTGCCATTGTCATAGGTCATTTGAGTAGTGACCTTATCTGTTATGAATTTTGATCTAGCGGCAATCTTGACGCCACGAGTGTAGAGTGGTAGCAAGAAAAATCACTAGAGGTGACTTTCAAAATTGTCAACATTTCGGTGAGTATGAAATGCGGTGGAACTAGGAAAGAGTTTCCTTGATGACTTAAAAAGTAATATGAGTCAAGGTTTTGGAAACCAATTTATTACAAGAGCAGTAAGGTATGTTGCTAAGTGGAGCGACATCTTATTAGAAATCGTTGAGTGTTGAAGTCACGTTCAGATTAAGTTATGATCTGAGGGGATGTTAACGTATGGCAGTGGATCTTGTAATCTAGGATCTGAAGTGGTAATTTGATTTCTTGTGCACGCATTTATTTTTCCTCTTCAATTAGAATGGTAAGTGATTGTGAGTTTTGAATCTTACCAAATAGAGGATGCGGTGGATGGTAAACTTGCAGAGCATGGGGGACAGTTTTGTTAGAAACTGTCTAATTATGCGAGTTGACTCTATGATGTTTAAGAGCCCAGTGCGGTGATGGTATTTGATAAATTGTGCCTTGATGACTTGATGCCTGGTGATCAAAGTGGCTAAGTTCGATGTGAAATTAACCTTCCAATGCTTTGATCAGGGGTTACTTTGGGTGTGCACCAGTGGCACTAAATTTTATGTAGATGTTCGATCTGGTTAAATGTCTGATTTTGTCGGTTATTGTCAGACGATTTGGTAATGGGGGCATCTATGAATGAAATATCCTTGTTGAGCGGGTAAGGCTCTGGAATTCTTTTAATGGTAAGTCTATCCCAGATTGTGATGCGGATAATGTTTAATAGACGCACAGTTATGGTTGAAGTGTAAGTTCTGCACTATGCGTCATTCCAGGCTAATGTTAGTGATAGGGAGGTCGGTGGTACATCACCTATGAGTAGTACAGATATGTATTACCAGTTGTAAAGTACGCTGTTACCCCACAAGGTGATAATTGAGTTGGCGATTCTAATGATCGGCTTATTGGTAATGTCAATATTTATCCGGTCAGAATAGCTTTGTAGGCAGTGTGAGGCCTGACAATTTGTCTTCATGCGAGGAGTAAGTATTGTTGGATCTCGATGTCTGGAGCTTTTGGATCTCCCTGATTTAAAGGCTATGGTTTTGGTTTTACGCTAAAATTCATGGTAGCTCATGTCCTGTGTGTGCAAGTGGTTTGAGTAAGGGTAGATCAAGGGAAGACAATTACTCTACAACAGGACAACTTGACAGAATAATTTATAGAAAGCGTAAACCAGATCAGGAAGTCTTGTTCAAATGAGGTGATGGTTCGTGTAACACAAGTCGTCATGGTTTTCTCGTGGACTTGTTGTCATTAGTTTTGACTCCACGTTGTATTGTGTTACCAGAGGATTTAAATCCATGGTAACACAATACCAAGTCGTCATGGTTTTCTAGTGACATCGGACCTTACTCCTCAGGCGTGGTAATCATTTCCTGCATAGGGAATGTGTAAGCTGATGTCTAAAGTTCAACAAAAGAATACGAGTATTCCTGAAGAAATTTTACTCGCGGCAAGCGAGGGGTTATTGAATCAGAATGATTTTTAGCGGTATTGTGACGACGTTACTTGCGGTTGGTAAGAACAATTGTTTGTGTTTTATTTGGCTAAACGAGAAGGGATAGGAGGTTAGTTAATGGTCGAAGGTGTCGAGTGGCGCAGTTGGAATTTTGAGGATGAAATTTTATAAGGTGGGGAGATTGTAACATCCCGTACCTAAAAGTTACCTTTTCACAGAGGTTTACGAGTTACAGAGGGCTTTTAATTGCGATCGGTAATTTAATAAGTTATCGCTCGAGTTAATTTTTGAGTTTTTAAAAGTTCTCCAAATACCTGATTTAATGACTCGATATTGTAGTACGTGTCGAAACGAGTCTCCCGGTATTTTCAGAATATTTTTCGGAGCTTCCGGCTATTTTCTGTGAATTTCTGAAGTTTATGGTAATTTTTAATTACTATTCCGGTAAATAGTTTTTACCATTTAACCTTTTTACTTTTTACCTGCTTTAAATCTGAACCGTCAGATCTTCCTAGGGCTAATCCTGGCCGTCCATTTTTGTTCAAAAAGGGGTGAGAAGGCTGACCTCGGGTCAACCCTCCCTTCTTCTTCTCTCGACGCTCTTCTCTCCTCTCCCTCGACCTCCCTCATCTGCTCCACTCATCGGAGCTGCCTCCGACCAACCCACACCGGCCCAACACCCCCAAAACAACCCTCTTCCTCCCTATTTCAAAACCCCTCAACTGTTTTCTACTGGCGGCCAGCGACGAAGCAGATCGGAGGCGAGGCGAGGTGCGAAGTTTGCCGAATTTTGACGAATCCAGCCAGGAACGGCTTTAATGAGGGGTAGTTTCTTGATCTCCTCTCCCTCCCTATCTTATCTATGCTTTTGTTTTCTCCAAATCATCCCCTAATCAGAAACTCATGTTTCTCTCTTTTATGGGTTTACACCCTAACTCCGGCGACCCTGGTGTTTTTACGTTTCTGGCGTGAGTGGTGAGCTCCGACGAGGCCTGATCGGTTGCGGAAAGTTTGAGCTCGTCTGGAGAGGAGTTGGAGGCACTGTGGTGCCCTTCCTTGATGCAGGGTGGTGTTGGCCGTGCAGGCGCTGGGTGTGGAACATGGAGGAGCTGCTGGAGCTCAGGTTAGAGTTGTTGGAAAAGGGTCTAGGGGAGGCAGGCAGCAGGGGAAGCTAATGTCGAATACTGGATCGTATTTTAGGGGTAAGACTAAATCCCTGTTGAATTGAGTTTTCAGTGTTGCTACTGTGCTATAGTAGTCTTATTGCTGTGTTGTTGATTCGATGATTGTGTTTTGTGCATGTGTGTCGATAACTTGGTGACGAAGAAAACGGGGAAACTCCGGCGAAATTCCGGCAAGTTGACCTGAATCCGGCAAGTTGACCGGAATCCGGCAAGAGGTTCCGGCAAAGATTCTGGTGATGCAGTTAAACTGGCAAAATGCCGCAGAGGTAGAAATCGAATCCCCGTTAAGCTTTGAGTCGAAAAGTGTCATTTGAATCGTAATTGGGATATTTACAAAAAATTGGACGTAAGTAGGAAGTTTCCATTTTGGGAAACTTCCCATTCTAAAGAACACTTGCCATTTTAGGAAACTTTCCCTTTTTGGAAGGTTTCCATTTATGATAGATTGACCGATAAAAGTAAAAAGGGAAAGGTCAATCTTAGTAACCGGTTAAGTTAAGACAACCGAATCGCTAAGTGAGATTCTAGGAAACTCAGGAATCTTAGTCAGAAACCGAGTTGGGCGCTGTAAATAATTCGGATAATTTCATACCGGATATATCGACTCATAACCCGTAAATTGGTAAAGTGGTTGTTTGGGTGTCCATAGTAATTCCACAAAATTACTATGTGATAACCTATAGTCAATAAAATAGTAACGAAAGTCGATACGCCGAGATTACGAAGTCGGAAACCAAACTTCGAGTTGATATACGGAATTTAAGCGTATTGTTGAAAAAGCTGTTAAAAAGAAAGAAACTTGGTCAACACGTGGTCAAATAGGATTTCCTAGTCAAACTAGGAAAAGATCAAGTCAACGATGGAAAGACTAATATATTGGTTTATTTGTACAGTCTCTGGTCGAACGTGAGACGGGCTCGACTACGTGGTTAGTTCGAGGTTTTCGCTCGAGGGGCTTTCCGAGCAGGAAGAAGGTCGCAATAAGTACTGTGAGTGGACTTTATTTTTTAATTATAATGCATGCCATAGACTTTAATTAGTTTCTCCTTTATTTATGAATTTCCTCCATTTTATGTTTTTCGGTGATTTTGGGAAAATGGGAATTTATACTTTTTAAAGATAAGTGAGCCGGGAAAGAGGTTCCTACCTTTCCCGTGGTTTTAAAGAATTTTCCCGGATTATGGTTTTTAATGGTTATCACCGTTTTGGGATTATGGAGGGGGATGAGTTTTAAAAAGGGGAAACTTGGCTCTTGGATTTTAGGGTTTTAAAGTAAAGGCAGAGAACCGGTTTTGAGTTCCTGGAAATGTTTTAAATCCAATGTATTTGGGGTAAAGTCAGGGAGATTTGACTTGGTTTTCGGTTTATTTTCCCACGAGGTTTTTAAATGGATTTTTAAAGGATATGGATATATATATATATATATATATATATATATATATATATATATATATGTATTGCATGCTAGCATGGACCCTCTCCAGGTGGAGTTGGTACCCTCTCTGGATAGTAGCTGGTCTGACCCTCTTCGGTGGCAGCTGGTCAGTATGACTCTCCCGGATAGAGCATGTTACGCCCCGACCTTAGTTTACCTCCCTAACCCTGGGTTGGGATGTGCGGGACCCAACACAAGAGAGATTTACTCAAAATCCCCCTTGAGCCAGGATAACCCTTTTTATAAACCAATTCAAACAGTCTAAACGGTACCGGAATAGACCTCAAACCAGAAGTTATCCCGATTCCTACATTTGGATCTCAAATCAACCATTTAAAGAACCTAGGGGTTCTAATAATATTTGTGACTGCACCCGAATCCCGGTCAGGCTGCCTACGTACCCTGTCTTCAGGGATCAAGCCACACGTAGCTCTTGTTTTAATTAACACCCTATCTGGACGAATCCCGCTATTCTATTTAACGGTCGCTTTATAATTGAGGATAACATACACCTAACGCATATCCTGAGTTAACCTCGCAAATGAGGTATCCACCGACCAACTAACCCTCGGGATTAACCCGAACATTCCACCATTCGTAACAATAACATCCATACACAACAAGACAGATAATAAGGGCAACCACACGAGTATAAACCACAATAACACATAAATATAAATATAAAACATTGTGGCATCCACGTAATTAACCAATCCTCCAGGGGCATAACTGTAATGTCAACTGGAAGGTACCCTTGTAGTTATACTAAACTGTCAAGGGCAATAAGGTCAATTCCACCTCAATGGCAGTATGGTAGATATGTTAAGCTGTCAGGGGTAGTATTGTCTTTTTACCCCAGTGGCAGACGTGTGATTATACCAAACTGTCTAGGGCATTTTTGGGATTTTAGTCCCAAGGGCAGCCTTGTAAATATACAATTATGGCAGGGGTATTCTTGGAATTTATGCTCTAGTGGCAGTCCGGTAATAAACTCAAACTACCAGGGGTATTTCTGGGATTTAACCACGATGGCACCCCTGTAATTATCCTAAACTGCCAGGGGCAGTTCTGTCATTTTATAGTCACGGTAAATCAGTAAAAACCTAGATCTACCACAGTAAAAACTTAGGAATTTATCCCATTTTACCCTAACCCAAACCGGTCAACTGGTTTGGCCGGAAATCCGAGATTTCCCGGCCAATCTCCCTATCCTAACCCATTCAACAAACATCACACATCAACACTAACAACAACAATGCTACACAACAATTCGAAACATAAATCCTAGAGGACAGAATTTACCCTCTGCCTCTACTCCGAGTTCGACGACAGCAGCTCCAATTCTCCTCCAGCTGGACCTCCTTTGCCACCCACAGCCTCGCCACCGTCTCTTACACCCTAGAGCACGACCATTGGAGGCTCACCGGAGTGCTCGACCAACCCAATATTCAAACAGTGACACAGTAAAATGAGAAAACTTCGATTAGGCTTCAATCCAACAAACAAAGAACACAGGAAGGAAGCAAAAGAGACGAGAAGGAGATCCTTACCTTCCACGCGCCCTAACTCCACCTGGTTTGTCAGAAACCGGCAAAACACAGCCGCTCTCCTCCTCCCTCGATCTCCAGCCATAGCGATTGTTTAGAAGTTTGGAGGGTTGGGTTAGGTAGAGGAGGAAGAGGGGAAGAAGATGGGAGTGGTCAGCCGGCCTGGGGCGGCCGGTGTCGCCGGCGCCGGGCGAAACACAGTGAAGCAGCGAGAGAGAGAGAGAGCGAAAGGAACTCGGTCAACCCGAAGGGGGGGGGTTTGACTCGGGTCAAGCCTCTCTCTTCTTTTATAAAGAAACCAACGACCCAGATCAAATCTTAAATCGATCTAATGGCCAAGATTAGTTTAGTAAAAGTTACCCTGAGTGGTAAATGGTTATTTAACTTTTACCGCACGGTAACAACATATTAACCTGAATATCTTTGGCCTACGAACTCCGATTAAATCATAGGACATACCCACGGGTTCGTATTAACGTCCTCCACAACTTTCCTGAAGGAAGTTTCTCCAAATTCCTGACTTATCGCAAAGTCATCTTTTTACGGTAAAGTAATTAACATTTGTTACTTTCCTAAATTGGATAAATTCGTAACTAACAACTCGTAGCTCCGGAAAATCTTTTGGACATACCGGGGAACTCGTATTAACATAATCTACCCCTCAGGACATTAATTCTATTTTCCCCCAGAATCGAGAATATCTCGATATTAATTCGCCACCGTCTCTTACACCCTAGTGCGGTTACAATACTCAGTAACTCGCCTAATCCCGGTAAAAATGTCAATTTGGGACGCGGTGTTACAGAGCAGGTCAGGACCCTCTTCGGTGGTAGCTGGTCAGTTGGACCCTCCTGAATAGAGCGGGTCATGGGACCCTCTCCTATGAGCTAGTCAATAGACCCTCTCGTGGTAGAGCGGGTCGGCTTTCTCGAGGTTGAGGTTAATACCCCACACATTTAATTATGGATTTGAGCCAAGGGATTTACTTTAATGATTTATTTAATCATTGTCTATTGGTTGCGTGCATGCAGATTTTTTGGAAAATTAACGGAAGAGCAGTAAAAGATATTTATCTTCTATTCTTTTATTTTTGTCCACTCACGCTAACGTATTGTTTTTAAATGCTCTTCCCTAGGCCCTTCATTTTCAAATGCCCAGTGGTGCAGGGTTCTTGAGTGGAGGTCGCGCGCGTACAAGAGTCGGGGCATAGTCGATTAATCCGCTGCTGCTTGCAAATTCATTAGGGTAAATCTTCCATGTAGACTGCTCTGACTAACCCAACTTAGATAGTTGAATAGGTTAGTGAAACGTCGCTGTGACTTGGGGAACAGGTTGGCTCCATGATTTAGGGGTTATCTTAATTTGTTCTTGGAAGTGTTTAGTTGGGTTGTAAGAAGGGTTGTCCAGTTCAAGGGGGTTTCGGTAAGAAGTTCCCTTGAGGTGGTCCCCGCATAATTTACTTCGAGTTAAAGGGGTTTAACTCGGGGTGGTTCCTGACAATAATAGTAGCCATAGAGGGTTCCGACCCTAGTCTAGGAGACTCTCCGTTATGTTGAAACCTCGTCCCATTTTTTTAATATTGTTTTTAAGCCAATGAGATTGGCATAGAATGTTTTTGGTTTTTGAAATGATCGTTTGAGATTTTTCCCAACAAGACATGTATGAACGATATTTTTTTGGAACAATAAGAGGGAGAACATAAAAATGAGATATTTTCTCACGATTGGATATTATTTTTGTCCACTCACTCTAACATCATGTTTTTAAATATTTTCTCCTGGGCTCTTCGTTTTCAAAATGCTCAGTGTTACATAATTGTAGAGAGGATGTCGTGCGTATAGAAGACGAGACATAGTCAAAGAATCCGCTGACGCTAGCTTGTTTATTTAGGTAGCACTTCCTTATAGATTTGCTCTAATTATCCTAACTTAGTTAGTTTAATTTTTTTGGTGAAGCGTAGATGTGATTTGGGGAGTAGGGTGGCTCCAGTTGTTGGGATTGAAATTTATATTATGTGGAAGTGCTTAGTGGATTTGTAGGAAGGGTTGTCCATTTCAAGGGGGTTTCGGTAAGAAGTTCCCTTGAGGTGGTCACCTCGGGTTAAAGGGGTTAATCCGGGATGGGTCTTGACACTAAATCAGAGTTGTTTCGACACTGTTCATTACTGTTGGTAAGAGGAAACAGTGTAATGACAGTTTTGTCCTTTGCAGAGTTGGTTAAGCACTGTTCACGATAGTGCTTTTTATGTCTTTTCTTGCCCTCTCTCGATCATTCTCTTGCTCTCTCGTTCTCTCTTAAAACACAACCGAATCTCTTAAGAGACTCGGTCGCTTCTGTGAGACCCCGATATTTTTATTTAATGTTTTGACATACTTAGGTTTTAATTTTGATTACTTTTCGGTACGTCGTAAGTGTATGTAGCACTTTTACATTAGAATACACGTCTCCACATGCGTAGAAGTATTTACAGAATATTTTTCAGGCACTGCACCTATTTTACGGATTAATTTGACATTTTATTTTCAATTAAATGATTTTTAGAAAATATATTTGGTTTTAACATTATTTTAAAATTTAGGTTTATTCGTGGCCGTTGATTCGATCGTTGAATGGTGGCCGTCGAAAACCTATATATAATCCCCTTCCTATCCACTTCCACCGACACCTTATATTTCTTTCTCTTTTCTCCTCCTCCTCCTTTCTTTTTTTTCTTTCCTTTCTTTCTCTCTTTCCTTTTCTTCTTCTTTCCGCTTCGGTTTCTCTCTCCATAGAGAGAAAACCACATCTCAGGCTCTAGTTGAGCCTCGTCGCCACGCGTCCTGCCTCACCGCCACCACCAGCAGCTCCACCTCACCCCTGTGACCAAGCCTTGACCCTCAACCGTTCGGAGACACTGGCATAAACGCCTAAATGAGGAGAGAGACATGTCGGAGCTCTACCTCATCCAGTCTGACGTCGAACCAGACCGGAGGCGAGCCATGGAAGCCCCAAACAGCAGTAAAAGCTGCCTAGAAGCTTGGAGGAGGAAGGAGAGAGCCTGGAAAGCTTTGCCGGAGGAGATCCGCCGAAGATCTACGGTTTGTGACTTCGAGGTATTCTCATTTGTCGCCTTGTTAAACTACTTGGGCTATGTAGAACATAGATATGCAGGTGAAGCTTGGTTTGGCCTAGAAAGCTTGGTTTCCGGCCAAACCAATCGATCGGAGAAGACACGGTAAAAACTCTTGTTTTTATAGCGTCAGTTTTAACTTTTTACTGTTTTACAGTGAGGTGAAATTACCAGTTTAACCTTGACATAATTACTTTTAACTTTTACAGTTTTACTTTAACTATTTACTATTTTACTGTGTTGACTTTGACTGTTACTAGGTAGACTTTGACAGTTTACTATTAGCGGTTGACCGTTGACTTTACTGTTTACCGTTTATCGTTGAGTTTTACTGTTTTAAAGTTGACTTTTGATTTTTACTATAGCAGACTTACTCTTTTACATTTTTATCACTACGGTTAATTAATTTAAAGGTTTTAGAATTACGAAAGGGTTTATAACCTTTTACTAAACATTGTTTAAAACTAAATAAGCAACGAAATGACGTACGTACTGAATAAATAACAAGTGGACGCTCACACAACAGGGCAAGTCGTGCTGGAATAGCTCAACAAGGATTTAAACTCGCTCGTCTGTGAGCATGTCGAATACAAGGAAAGGGTCGGCGGAACGCTTAACTTTTCGATGAAACCCTCAAGCTACATCAAACTCGGCTTGACAGGCAGGCTGAGGCCATGAAGAAGCAGCAAGATGCCTCTTTCTTCGGCTGTAAGAACAATCTGGACTGGCTCACTGAGTTCAAAGAAGAGCTCAGGGGCAAGCAAGAGAACACAGACATAAGACTTCTACAGCTTGAAGAAACAGTCCGCACCTTCACACAGAAGAACTAGCTACTAGATTTTTCTCCAGGAGGGATTCCGGTAGAGTCAACTACGAAATACATCCCTCCAAACGCACGTCCTCAAGCGAATCCTAGGGTAGGGTTTCAGAAGCCCCCACCTATTATTACAGCGCACAACGCACCAAAAGGGGGCCTTCCTGTGCTTTTACTCAGGTTCCGCAACCCAAACACGATGCATAAAAGATCCGCTAACCTCTTCCTGAAGCAAAGGCGCCAGAGGAACTAGGACCGAGATTTGCCACTCCTCTACTAAATTACTCCTAATTACTGAACAAATGAAAATCAACCAATGACATGACAACATTTCCCAAAATCATTGTAGGGGCCATGACCCCTCCGGCCCTAATGAAGATTCGCCCCTGCTACCATCCTATCTCCGTCTTCGATTTTAAAGACTGTTTGGTCCACATTGGGTCCGAAATTAATCAATTTTGGATAACATTTGGGCCAACACCAGTGGCCCAATAAGAAGATTTTTCAGTTTTGGCCCTGGAAGGTGGCGAGGCGAAATACGAAGGCGAGGCCGTCTCGCAGGCGCGGGCTCGTGCAGATCGGGTTTGGCCCTAATTGAAAATAGCTAGGGTTGGCTAACCCTAACAGAGGGCCGGGTAGGGCGAGTTTTAGGGTGGTTTAGGGCCGAAAGGCCAAATGATAAGGCCTTTATGAGGGAAAACTCTCCTTTTTCATTGACAACCAGAAAATATCGACGTTAAGACCAATAGTCCCTGTACATGGCACCAAACATGGCCTTACTAAAACCACCAAAGAAGCCAACCAAAACTCTCTCCCAAAGGGAGGGACACCCTCACCTAAAAGGAGGGACAGCTAACCAACTGTACATGGCACCAAACATGGCCTTACTAAAACCACCAAAGAAGCCAACCAAAACTCTCTCCCAAAGGGAGGGACACCCTCACCTAAAAGGAGGGACAGCTAACCAACCAAACCAAACAACCACTACAAGGAGAAGCTATTTAGCCGACAAAATAAAAAAACAGGCCTACAAAATTTTTTTCGTCGGCTCAATCATTTTTTTTCTCGGCTGTAGTCTGTGAACTTTAGCTGACGAAATTATAAAAGTTTAGCCGACGCAATATATAATTTTGTCGGCTAAAATTCCTTATATTTGTAGATCTAGACAACAGTCATTATGGATGAGGTTAATAGAGCGGGTCATGGGACCCTCTCTGATGAGCTGGTCAATAGACCCTCTCGTGGTAGAGCAGGTCGGTTTTCTCGTGGATGAGGATCCCACACATTTAATTATGGATTTTAGCCAAGGGATTTACTTTAATGATTTATTTAATCATTGTCTATTGGTTACGTGCATGCGGATTATTGGAAGAGTAGTAAAAGATGTTTATCTTCTATTCTTTTATTTTTGTCCACTCATGCTAACGTATTGTTTTTAAATGTCTCTTCCCTGGACCCTTCGTTTTCAAATGCCCAGTGGTGCAGGGTTCTTGAGCGGAGGTCGCGCGCGTACAAGAGTCGAGGCATAGTCGATCAATCCGTTGCTGCTTGCAAATTCATTAGGGTAATCTTCCATGTAGACTGCTCTGACTAACCCAACTTAGATAGTTGAATAGGTTAGTGAAGCGTAGATGTGACTTGGGGAGCAGGTTGACCCCATGAGTTAGGGGTTATCTTAATTTGTTCTTGGAAGTGCTTAGTTAGTTTGTAAAAAGGGTTGTCCATTTCAAGGGGGTTTCGGTAAGAAGTTCCCTTGAGGTGGTCCCCGCAGAATTTACTTCGGGTTAAAGGGGTTTAACTCGGGGTGGGTCTTGATAATTTTAATTTGTGTAGTGCTCTATGATATAAAAGTTATATGATATGATATGATGTTTGATTGTGCATAGTCGATGCCTCGCGATATATGTTTTCTTACTTTATCACATCATAAAATGTTTAGAAAACCGAGGCTAGACACATGTGAAGTTTCGGATCAAAAAGTAGTACCGTTGTCCTGATTTCCGGTACTTGGCCAAAGAGTGACGGGACCTAGTGTTTAGCCTATGTTTTCCCACGGTGTCGATGACCATGAACCTACGGAGGGGCAATGAGGTGTTTATTTTATTTTTCCCGCTTACGCTCGTCTCGTACAGAGTTATGCGATTCGTAAGTGCGGTGTTGTTATGAGTGATCGGACGCGACATTTTAGCTTTCGAGAAGACAGAATCGACGTGCCATGAGAGCGTGGAGGATTAACTTCGCCACTTGGCAATCGATGAGTTGAAGACAATGGAGGAAACCATAACTAGATAAAGTGACGCTAGAATATGTAGCAACTCACAGTTCAACCAAGTTCGAGATGAGTAAGCGAAAGTCTACTTACAGTTGTCGTCGCGAGTTCGAGGTTAGACGCTGAAGACGACAACAGCTCTTCGACCAAAGACTTCTAGATATGATTGAGTACCAGTATGGAAGACCTACGTCTTTACGACTCAACGTTGCTAGTACGTGAAACTTTTCCACCTGAACAGTGGAGCATGTCATGCTATGTTGTGAAAGTTGACGTAGTGGATGAAGCAACGTTTCGTCTTTCGAGGCACCTTGAGGCTACCTTGCCATCGACGTTCTAGCTGTTTCGACGCGAGTGTGAGCGTCTTCACCTTGAGGAGCGTTGATCCTTATGTGTCCCTTCGATGTGGACCCTAATTGCAGGAGCATGAAGCTTTTCTTGACTCCAGTTTCCTTGACGACGCGTGATCTCATCCTTGCAATTTCATATCGTTTGGATTGAATCTTGTGATCATACAAGATTTTGCCGTTTCGGCTTGGCGACGAGTTAGACTTGTGGATCTCGTTACGAAAGTGATTCTTCTTGAACATTAACTCGTACCCTTGTTATCTTCAGTTACGAGTACATGTGGAGTTTACCGAGACGATAAACCTTGATTGTTGTTTTGACACTTCGAGTCCGTCATGCTACTATCCAGATTTTCGAGCACGCCATTGACATGTTTGATTTGGTGGGCCATGAGTTCAGACTGTAAGTGGACCAGTCTATGGTTGTTTCTTTCGATGACCTACTTGCTCGAAGATTCGAAAGGATGTACGTCGGATGTGTGTTCCCCGACTGTACGAGTATGTGATAGTCCCAACACGTGGACTACTGGAGATTTTAGTGGTCGGCTTGACACTTGTTTCACATTGTTTGTGGAGGAAGAGTCCAAGCAGAGTTTGGCTTGGCACAGTGTGTTGCGATGTTTGAGCAACTGTGTTCGATCCCTACGCAGATCGTTTGTCTTGATGTTTGGCTTTGAAAGAAATTCTGGTGATTTAAGAGAGGCTAAGTATAGCCTGTAAATGGCAGAATCCATGTGCATAGTTATTTTGGTAACCCCTTCAGTTTGTTGTGGTCGACCTTGATTGTTTGAGAGGTAGTCTCTATTTTGAGATTACGTGTTATGGGGTTACAGTTCATGCTAGCTAACACCACTGAGCTGTTTATCTTATTGACTTTACAAGTCAGAGTTGAGGTGTGTAGATTTCTCTACCGCTATAGTTAGAGCATTACACAATTAATGTCACGGTTAGCCACTAGAGGCATCTTGTTGAGCATCCCCGTAGGAGACGTCGTGTAGATGCACCAATTGATTGATAGAATCTGTTCATTTTCTTCCCGTCAAGATGAACTGACTAAGTACCTTGCCGATTTGTGCATTAGTGAAATGATTAGACTGCATGTGATACTAGAGAGTATCGATCATCTCGGATCATGACCCACGAGTCACATCCAAGCTTTGGTAATCATTGCAGGAAGAGTTGGGCCTTCCAGATAGCCCAGAGGGTTGGATATATTGCTTATCAGATTCACTTGCCGCCACAGTTGCAGTGTATGTATGACGTGTCACACGTCACAATTACAGGAAGCTCATCGGGAGCCCCACAAACTATTGTTTGGACAGGTATGCAGCTGTGCAGTTATATTTCTTACGAGGAAAGTTCATACCGCATCTTGGATCATGATGTGAGAGTGTAATGGGATCATCATGGTGAAGAAAAGCTACTTGAGAGCTTGAGACTGTTATGCGGAAGACTTACCAGCACCTCGATTGACGTCTTGTCTTATTTCGAGGACGAAATTTCTTTAAGTGGGGTGAGTGTGAGATCCCGACTAATTTTATTAATTTTCTGACACATCTAGGGTTTATTTACGACTTCTTTTCGGTACGTCGAGAATGCATTCTAATATTTTAATGTTAGAGCGAACGTCGCCACTTGCGTATGAGTATTTACGGAATGTTTTTCCGTCACTCTACGTATTTGTCCTATTTTAAGGACGTGATTTGACTAATTTCTTTTCAATGTGTGTTTTACAGAAAATGTTTTCGAGTTTTCGTTATTTTAAAAGTCGGAAGATATCGTAGCCGTTGGATTCGTTCGACGAATCGTGGCCGTTAAAAGGTTTTATAAAAACCTTTTTTCTCTCTCCCTTATCTCTTTCCACTTTTTCTTCTTTCCTTTTTCTTTCTTTCCCTTTCTTCTCTCTTCTCCTTCTTTCCTTTTCTGCTCGACCTCTCTTCCTCTCTCTTCGAGCAGCGACAGTCCAACCCAGGTGCTCCACCACCAGGCGCGCGTTGACCCTCACCGCCGCCACCATCGATTTCGCACAGCCCCGGTGACCTAGCCCTGACCTTCAGCCAAGCCAGCGCCGCCGCGAGCGCTGTCCAGTCGAGGAAGAACCGAAGCGCTGTGCACTAGGGTCAAACCAAACCAGACCCTCCGAGGAGCAAGGAAGCTCCTAGGCGCCACCAGGAGCGAGGAGGAGGAAGGAGGGGCCGAGCGGAGCTCCGCCGGAGGAGGTCTTCAGGAAAACCCAGGAAAACACTTCGAGGGTAAATTCTCCACATTTTCTCTTGATTCTTAGCTTGATGTGTTGTTGGGATAGTCTAAAAGTTGTTTTTGCAGGTGTTAGGGAATGGTTTGGCCGGAAAAACTTCGTTTTCCGGCGAACCAGTCAATCGGAAAACAGAGGGGTAAAAACCCTGGTTTTTACCGCGGTAGATTTACATTTTTACAGTTTTACCGTGAGGTGAATTGACCAAAATGCCCCTGTCAGTTTTCAATATTACAACCTGCCATTTTCACTGTTTTACTGTTTAATAGTTTTACCTTAGTTACTATTTACAGTTTAATCAGTTGATTTTTACTATTTACCGGTTGACTTTTACTATTTACCGGTTGACTTTTACTATTTACAGTTTGACCGGTTGACTTTTACTATTTACCGATTGACTTTTACAATTTACAGTTTGATCGGTTGATTTTTACTATTTACTGGTTGACTTTTACTTTTTACAGTTTGACCGGTTGACTTTACTATTCATAGTTTGACAGGTTTGACTTTACTATTCACTGGTTGACTTTTGACTATTGCCGTAAAAGACCAATTTTTACGTTTTACCGCTACGGTTTAAAGGTTTTAAAAACTAAACAGGTGACGGAAAGACGTAAGTACCGAATGAGTAATAATTCCGATTCTCACCCGGTTCGAGAATCGAGACATTAAATAGTTAGACTCTATTGTCGGAGAACATAAACGGAAATTTTGTCGAGTTTACCGAGTTTTGGTCAACTTTGACCAACTCAGTGGACTTGGTCAACCCTAAAGTCAACTTTTGACATTTCCTGATCAAACTAGGAAAGTAGGTAGTTGACCATAGAATGACCGTTACGTTTTTACTTTCGACTTGTTTAGTCGTTAACTTCTCTTGTGACGGATTCAGGATTTCGCCTACACTCAGAGCTTAAGGACTAAGGCTTGGAGCACTAGGATTTCGGCTTCGTCATAACAGGTAGGGTGAGCCGTAACTTCCGGGTTAGTGGCTTTTTAATTTGTGTAGTGCTCTATGATATAAAAGTTATATGATATGATGTTTGATTGTGCATAGTCGATGCCCCGCGATATATGTTTTCTTACTTTATCGCTTCATAAAATGTTCAGAAAACCGAGGCTAGACACATGTGATGTTTTAGATCAAAAAGTTGTCATGATTTCCGGTACTTGGCCTGAGAGTGACGGGACCTAGTGTTTAGCCTATGTTTTCCTACGGTGTCTATGACCGTGAACCTCCGGAGGGGCAACTTCTATAAATCTTATGCTTGATGTCAAATGACAGGTAATCTCGGTCCAAGAGACCAAATGCCTCAACACCCGATTCTTATAGTTGAAATATTTGATGTGTGGGGTATTGATTTCATGGGACCGTTTCCGAACTCCCAAGGGTATTTGTATATTCTCCTTGCTGTTTATGTTTCTAAATGGGTGGAAGCAAAAGCCACCCGGACTAATGATTATAAGGTTGTTCTCAATTTTCTTAAAGAAATATTCAGCAGGTTTGGAACACCTAGATGCATCATCAGTGATGGAGGATCTCACTTCTGTAACAGGACCTTTGATGGTTTGCTTAGACGATACAGTGTAAGTCATAAGGTTGCAACACCTTATCATCCTCAAACAAGCGGGCAAGTGGAGGTATCAAATCGGGAGATCAAGCAAATCTTAGAAAAGACTGTTGGACCAACCTGAAAAGATTGGAGTCAACGCCTTGATGAAGCACTGTGGGCATACAGGACAGCATATAAAACACCTATTGGGATGTCTCCCTATAGGCTAGTGTATGAAAAAGCTTGCCATCTTCTGGTGGAACTGGAGCACAAGGCATATTGGGTTGTCAAGCGGTTCAATTTAAACATAGATAAAGCGGGCTTGCATAGGAAGTTGCAGCTGAATGAGTTGGATGAAATCCGACACAATGCATATGAGTCCAGTAGAATATACAATGAAAAGACTAAAGCTTTTCATGACCGGAATATCAAAAGGAAAGAGGATGTTGGTCAGAAAGTTTTACTCTTCAGTAGTCGTCTTCGTTTGTTTCCAGGTAAGCTCAAAAGTAGATGGACCTGACCTTATGTTATTACTAATGTTTTCCCTCATGGTGCTATAGAGATTATGAGTTCAAAAACAGGGAAGACTTTTAAAGTGAATGGACATCGACTCAAGCCCTTTTATGAGTCGTTTGTGGAGCATGTGTTTGAGGATGCAGACCTTAAGAACGTGTCTCCTACTGTGGAATGATTGACTCTGTCGTCTGGCTGAAGACGTTAAACTTAGCGCTACTTGGGAGGCAACCCATGTAGATGGAGAAGCATGGTGACCAGATTTGATTTCTTATCTCCTTTCCTTTCCTTTATTTTTAGTTTTCTCCACTTAGTGTGTTTTGTGTGTGATATGTGTCGTAGTCATACTTGTTTGATGTATTGCATGATTTCATTCAAGATTATTACATTGAGGACAATGCAACTTTCAAGTGTGGGGTGAGGCTATATCATATACTTAGCGTCTGTTTAGTTTGGGTTTCGAATTATTGAGTTTTTCGAATTCTTGTGTGTTTTAGCTTCTTAAATGAAAAACAAAATACAAAAATAAATAGTGTCAAGAAAAATAATATAAAAAGAGTCTTTTGTTTTTGTTTTGAGTTTTAGGAGCCCTTAACTAGTCGATGATGTGTTTATATCTTCTTACTTTGTGACTAAGAGATGATTATGTGACTTAAGTTTCTTTGGTTAATTTTGATATATGATGCATATGCGAATGTGTAGTGGATATAGAATTGTATTAACATGATACAGATTATGAGCATGCTTGGACATTGTTGAGATTCATTTAACCTGTGAGATTTTGAGCCTTTATGTGAAATACATATTTTCATTGTTGAGTGTCAATTGCTTGCCGCAGATTAAGTTAATGGACTCTAGACATAACTAGAACTTGCTCTTGTACTTTTCAAAGCTTTTAGTCAATACATGTTCTAATTAAGGAAGGGATAAAGGGATTTAGGATCTATCATCATTGCCATATGTAACCTGTGTCTCATATTTTTGTACACAAGTTGTGCACCCCTTAGTTAACCACTTTGAGCCTATATGTTTAAAATTTTTGTCATCACCCGCATAACCTTTAAACTTAGTGTAGTATACCTTTACCTTTGTTCTAGGACTTAGTAGAGATATACATGAAACAGAATATGAAGACCAAGGTGAAAGTGTGTGAAGGTGATACCAAGAAATAAGTGTGGGGTATCAAGCTAATGTGTTGTAAAAAAAATAAAAAAAAATAAAAATGAAACGAAAGAAAAAAACAAAAAATCAGTTCTTTGTGATGTCTAGCTTGATACCCATGATTGACTGTTGACGAAAAGAATGACATGAAGGCCCAACAAGATGAAATCTGGTCACAATGGTGACACATTTGAATTCAACGATGAGAAAGCTCCATGGTTGTAAACCTGAGAAAGTTTCTTATTTGGTGCTCTACTAGGTTCTAGAATTTGTGTTTGAATTCCATATCTTTTTTTTCTCTAAACCTATGAGCCTAGCCCCACTACAACCTATGAAGACCTTTTTTATCCTCAAGATGACAGCCTTTGATCTGTGGAGATTTGTTACAAGAGCAAAGCATATGGTTTGGTCCATTTGGCAAGAAATTGAATTGAGTGATACCTTAAACACATTTTGAGTGAAACACTTCTGAGAATATATCTATGTGAGGTTGAATCTTGACTCGTTCATTGCATGATAAGCTCTTTATTCACCGTGATTATGTCTGTGTCCTACATGTTACATGTGTGTCATGCATTGGAATTAACTTCTGAAACTTTGTGGAATGGAAATGTGGAATCATATTAATCTTGGTGTTACAACTGTAGGAGATTGCTGAGACAACATGTTGAGGGCATTAGAGTCTTGTCGTTAGTGTTTTGTTGAGTCTTAGTTTAGTGTTCTGCTCGAGGACTAGTAGAAGCTAAGTGTGGAGTATTTTGATAGTCGCATATTTATGCGTATTTATTGTGTTTAATTGAACTGTTACACTTGGATTATTACTATTAATTGAGTGATTTAATTAATGTCTATTGTTTTATTAGGTTTTGTAGAGAAATAAAGAAAAGAAAGAAATAAAAAGGATTCCTAGCGCCATAAGGAAGGGGAGACCAAGAGGGATTCGGAAAAGAGACAAAGCAGCCGAAAGTGTCCTAGTGCAAATAGAAGAAGGAGAAGCCGAGAGAGACTAGGGGAGAACAAAAATAGGAGTATAAAAGGACTCTAGGGTTCTCTTGGTTGGGCAGTCAGAATTGGCGAGAAACAAGAGGGAGTTAGAGTTCGATAGAGAAAAGAGAAAAAAAAGAAAAAAAAACCAAGCGCACGCAGACGCTCGGCAGGCAGCAGCGCACGCAGACGCTTGGCAGGCAGCATACCTCTAGGGAGAAAGAATGAAAAAATGCATTGACCACAACTATCGGCACCAAAACTTTATCGGAATTATGTGATGTTTCAACCGTAGACATATTTCATCGTTCCGGTCATATCTTATTTCACGACTTTTTTCGTTTGAAGCTTCTACGTAAAGTTTGTTATTGAAACAGAATATTTACTTAACACTTGGTAAACAAGTTATACAACATTAGTAGACATATTGTGATTGTGATCAATCTTGTGAAACAAAAACCCGACCGTCAGATCTCATAATTATGTTGAAATATGTGTATGGGTAAATTTTCAACTTGATCCGACAATGTTAAGGATTCGATCCGGACGGTCAATCTCATAAGTCAAACCCCTAAACGCAAAGAAACGGTAATTTGACCATTTAAATTACGTATTTTACCCGAACCTTCAACTGCAAATAGTTTCAAATCGATGAGACACAACCAGTGGTATCAAATAATTAATTTATTTTTTTAACTATAGCCGACGAAACATTAGGGAATTCGTCGGCGAATATTGTTTTAGCCGAAGAAACATGATATAATTCGTCGGCTAAAACAATATTCGCCGACGAAATATGGCCTATTTCGTCCGCTAATACTAAAAAATAAATAAAAAACAAGTTGTTTACTGTAAATCATACCAATTTCCTATTTATATATCACTAAAATTAAAAAAAAATATGAATTCAACAGCTGGTAGCATATAAAGCATACTTCAATTTGTATTACAAATTCAAACTAAGAAGGCTCGTAATCGGAATCATCCGATGAGTCTTCTTCGGTGTCAGAATTAATTTCTGGCAATCTATGCATTTCCTCAGCACAAGTGTCTTCGTTTGTTTCTTGATTTAGATCAACATCAATAAGCCTTGTGTCTAAATCATGAATTCGAACCGAACGACCCGCTTTAAAATTTTTAAGGCGAATTGTTGAGGAGTCAGGAATACCTATTGCGCTGGGCTCTTGATACGCAACATCTTCTTCTTCGTCTTTGGCCTCTCCAAGTGTAGCCGCTCGGTAAATGTTTCGAGGGTGCACAAGGTTGACTACTTTCCACGCATCACCCTTATCAAGGTCATCAATATAAAACACTTGTTTTACCGATGTGGCAAAAACGAACGGATCATCTTCGTAACAGCTTGTAGCAGTGTTCACCGATAAAATCCCTTACTGATCGATCTTCATGCTCTGTGGGCTCCTAGTATCAAACCATCTAAACTTGAAGAGATGCATTGTCATGCATTGTCCATAAACGAGTTCTACCACTGAATCGAGAACACCGTAATAGTCAACTCCATTCCACCCACCATGTGCCATCACCCCAGAATTTTGTGTTCTCCGTCTGTTGTCTCTCTGTTCACATATAAATTGCACGTTATTCACCTTGCACATCAGATAAACTCTTGACATTATCGGCTTCATCGCTAGAAGTCTTAGATACCGGACATGCGTCAAGTCATTCCCTTCTGGATCTTTACCCCAGAAGAGAACACAGTTATATCTGCATGCATGGATCTTGATGTAGGAAAGCCCAAGATCTTTCAGGATACATCAGACCTTATGATGAGTGGTAGGAAGACGATGATCGTGGGGCAGCATCGAAGCAGTGTACTGTAGAAAATCATCAACAGCCTTCACGGTCAATTTTGTCTCAACTTTAATCTTCATAAAGTCCATCACACTTTCAAGAACCGTCTTCTGACAACCGGGGTACACAAGGGTCTGTTGGAAAGCAATTAGTTTGTTATACTTGTCAATACCAACAGTGTTGACAACTCTAGGGAAGGGCTGCACCGGCCCAAGCATATACGGTCCTTCAGAGCATACACCGTTCTCATAAGGAAACATATCGTCGATAAAGGCCGTTGTTGGATCGTTGGATGTACTGCCCGTCTCAGAAAATTGTCCATGATTATGCGGACCCCCTGATAATGTTTCACCCTGATATATCCAACATGTGTACTTCTCTCAAAACTCATTACTCTTCAGGTGCTGCCAAACATTGTCAATTACAAATCGATGTATATCGCAGCGACATTGACATTTAGTGCACAGGCAATAGAAAATTGTATTCCCGTTAGCATTATCCATCTCATATTCAATAAAACTAATAACTCATTTACCATATATTTTGTCCCATTTTGGAAACGAAATCCAACTCTTAACTATATCTTGAAAATATAACATAATATATATGTATAAACTTTAATTAATTAATTAAATTTTCAAATCATTTAGTATTCAATCTACAGTTAACGTACAATTAATTAATAACAAATTAATAATTAACACACACACACATATATATATACTAATTAGTAATTATATAACAATATTATATATATATATATATCAATTAACATCAATCATAATCAAAATATTACTTAATTCATACTATATATAAGCATCAACACAATATTATAATTAAATTAATATATATATATATATATATATATCTATTACTACTTATTAATAACAACTTCATATATATTATCAAATTAAAATCGATCAACTCAATCACACTCAAAATATTACTTAATTCATACTATATATAAGCATCAACACAATATTATAATTAAATTAATATATATATCTACTACTACTTATTAATAACAACTTCATATATATTATCAAATTAAAATCGATCAACTCAATCACACTCAAAATCCAATAATTCAACTCAAATTAAAACTCAAAAACAATATATGTAACTCAAATAAAACTCTTAAATCAACCCAAAAACAATATATATACATATATATGTACCAATATATAGCGTCACAAACTAATTTTGGACAAATTTTGAGGACACCCAACAATTTCGCCAACACCCAAACTTTTGCTCCCGTTTTTTTTTTCAATTGAGCTGCTGTCTAGATCTGGAAATATAAGGATTTTTAGCCAACGAAATTATATATTTCGTCGGCTAAACTTTTGAAATTTCGTCGGCTATAGTTTACAGACAAACTATAGCTGACAAAAAATTATTTTAGCCGACAAAAAAACATTTCGTCGGCTAAAAATCTACTTTAGCCGACGAAAAATTAACTTAGCCGACGATTTTTTGTTTCGTTGGCTAAAGTGGACGTTAGCCGACGAAAAAAAATTTTGTCAGCCTGTTTTTTTTGTCGACTATAATGTTTATTCTAGTAGTGTGAGAACGCCAAGCTCAGCTCAAAATTCACCGAACTGACTCTTGAGCTCCCCCAGCAAGCCCGATCTGAACTCAGCAAAGGAGGAGCGCATCTCATGCCATATTTTTGACAGCTGCGCCGTTGTTGGATCCCTGTGCTCCGAGAGCTGAACTCCCGTCGTATCCCGATGGGATTGTAACTCGTTCTCGAATTGAACCAACTCACCAAAAACATCTGGTTCGTCTGAGTTTTTGGTGGTGTTTTTAAGCTTTGACATGGAATCGTAACCTTCTTCCAGTATGGATTGAAGGCTCTGATACTAGATATTAGGGATAAGAATCAATTGATGCAGAAAGAAAGAAAAGCATAAGAAAACAAACAGATTTTTCCAAATAATCACTACAGTCCACAGCTAGGGTTCATATACCCCAAATGAACCTATCACGAGCCGACAAGTGCTCCATTAAACTAATTAACCAATTAACAAACTAAACAGAGTTTAACAGTAATTAATAGTCAATTAGAGCTAAACCTCGGTCTTCTCCTAGTTAAGGCAGGAAACCTGTAATCTTCTGGGTTTTCAAATTAATTCATAACAAGGAGGAGGGTAAACGGTGGGTTCCCTTGGTCTGAGATCGAGTTGGCTTTTGGAGACTAAGTTAGTACTCGCGGTTGTACTAGACGAGGAGGCTCACGCTTTGAGATCGGCGGCTGCGCTGGTGATGAACAAAGAGAGGTTGGGCTAGAATTTGCAGAGGCAGAACTTCTTGCAAGTCAGGGAGGAGGCGTATCTGCTAGGTGGAAGCAGTTCGCTTGAAATATTTCTGGTTTTCGAGCGTCGCTCGTACAGTTCTAGACAGGATGATGGCATCAGGGAGGCCACCGGATTGACGCGGCGGTGCCGGTAGCTCAGGCGGGTTGAACTCGGGTCTGGGTTCTAATTAGGGTGTGGGAACAGGCCAGGCTTTTCGTCTTGTCCACTTCCCTACTTCATTGGATTTGGATTTGGATTTGGTTTGGGTTGGGGCTTTTGTTTAGCTTATTATGGGCTAATATACCCCTACCAAATCCTAGAGTAATTTCTGTCTCTACTTAAACGATGAAAAGTACACCCTGAGATCTTAGTCTTTAATCGTTTGAGAGTTTAATTACTTTGGGGTGTGGTAGGTTATTATATGCTTTCTAATTTCATGTCCACCTTTTTAAGCATAGTTCTTCGGTTGTATCTTCAATTTGTAGTTGTAGTTTGATGTAAGTACTTTGCTTTGTACGTGGGTAATCCATGTATTGCTCAAGTATTGACCTTTCAGTCGTGATTTGCATTAAGCTTCATGAAGTCATTCCAATTTTCTAAAAAAAAATACAAATCGTAGACCCCTATCAAATCCTAGAGTACTTTCTCTCTCTACTTAAACGATGAAAGGCACACCCTGAGGCTCTGTTTAAAATAGCTTACCTTGAAACACGCTATGGCTTAAGACGTAGCGTAGCTTCTTCATTTCGCTTCAAGACTCGCCTTGAAAGGCTTTTGTCACAAAAGACGAGGTAAAAGCATGCCTTTTTCGCCTCAAAACGTCTTTTATGCCTTCATGCACTCAAAGACGTCACGAGAAGTCACTATTTGTGTGTGTGATTTTTTTCTTCACCCTAAAATTAAGTTGTTTTGTTGAATTTTCAAAGAGAAAAATAACGTTGTATGATTTCTTTCATTTTATTCATGAGCAACTTCTCTTATTTTTTCTTTTAGATCATGAGTGAATGATTTTATGTTGTTGTGCATTTGTCATTAAGAATCTTAAACATTATCTTTAAGATGTAGCTACTTAAATTTTAATTTCAAATGTATTAATTATTTTAGTGATTTTTATTTATTTTTATTTTAAAAATAAAATACATGAGAGAAAATCATAACAACAGTACACCAACTTTGCTCCACTGATAATTATGGTGTCTGAACTTTGTTAAATAGCACATTGGTACATGAACTAACAAGTTAAGCCTAATTTTCGTACATGCCGTTATAACACCGTTAAAAAGAAAAAAAGATAAGAGATTTCAGAAGAAAAAAAATGAACAGTGACTTTTAACGGTGTTATAACGCGGCATGTACGAAAATTAGGCTTAACTTGTTAGTTCATGTACTAATGTGTTATTTAACAAAGTTCAGACACCATAATTATCAGTGAAGCAAAGTTGGTGTACTGTTTTTATAATTTTCTCAATACATGAAGGCTTCGCCTTTTTTCACCTCAAAGCTTTTGTAAGGTAAGGCTCTTACAAAACACCTCGCCTCATGCTTTCGCTATTTTAAACATTGTCGTGAGGTCTTAGGCTTGAATCGTTTGAGAGTTTAATTACTCTGGGGTGAGGTAGGTTATTATATGCTTTCTAGTTTCATGTCCACCTTTTTAAGCCTAGTTCTTCGGTTGTATCTTCAAATCGTAGTTGTAGTTTGATTACTTTGCTTAGTACGTGGGTAATCCATGTATTGCTCAAGTATTGACCTTTCAGTCGTGA
Source organism: Comarum palustre (assembly GCA_951800085.1). Lineage (NCBI taxonomy): Eukaryota > Viridiplantae > Streptophyta > Magnoliopsida > Rosales > Rosaceae > Comarum > Comarum palustre. Next base: position 172,049 of record OX637590.1, read on the forward strand.
TTTGCATTAAGCCTAATGAAGTCATTCCATTAAAAAAAACTACTATGAGAAGAATCTTGCATAATACCCGCTAAAAACTAGAAAAGCCATCGCTATGGAGAGTACCAGAACTATTCGAAGCGTTCATGTTTTGCACGACCTAGGTATCGAGTTGCTGTCACTCATTCCTTGGGCAAGGCGGTGATCGTATGCATCAGTGTGGTATGTCGGCGATGTGGAGAGGATTCTCAATAGGAACCTTTTTGCTGCGAGAGGCTCTAAATCGGTGACTTCTTCTACCATGTTATGAGTTTTCATTATGTGGGATTGGCGATGGCGTGGCTTTTAGCAAAGTCGATCGTGGTGAGAGGAACGGTGTCGGGTTGAACCAGGCTGTGCAGCACTGTACGGACACCGGACAGGTTGGAAATTTGGTCGACGCTGCATGCAAGCTTTCAAGGCAGATGTTGTGACCTTGTATACTGAATGTTTTTTTGGTTCAGGCTCTAAGAGGCGTCACTAATGTTTGTCATAATTCAGTGGTAGTCAGGCGAATGCAGATGTTGGCTGCTTCCCAAATTCGGACTCGGGCTTGAATATGGAGCTAAATTTCATGCTTGGGGCTAAATGATCGATGATGGCTCAGACCTGGTAAGAAGGAATCGAGCCCTTTCTGGATATTTATGTATCTTAGGTTGGGCTTGTTTCCTTATAGCATTAAAATTTATTAGAGAGATAATTTATGTAGTGGTTTTGAAATTGAATTAGAATACAACCCGTGACAAGGTAATTGAATTCATGTTTAAGAGGGAGTCAATTTCCTGTTAGATTTCTTTGTTTCCTTTTTAGTCTCTATTTTTTCTTCTTTTCGAATAATATAACGATTTCATTCATAACTCATGTAGAGAATGTGAATCCAACTATTGCCTTGAGAGGAACTAAGATCATGTGATAAACAATTTGGTAGTAATCTCCTATTACACTTCCGCTCACAACACAAGTGAGTCGCGTGCCAAACATACCAAAAGGTAAAAGGTCTATAAGTGTAAACGGACTCCACATTTTGTGGAGCCTCATACTCAAACCTAGGGTTTTGGCGCGCAAGGCGTTGGTGGTCAGGAAGGTTCCCTACCTGCCACAAGACGTCCATGACGTCGAGGCTAGTAGGGAAGAGAGGAACAGATTCAGAGTTTCTTTTAGAGGACGGCTTGGGGCTGGATTCGATCGTCGATGGTGCTTCTGTGTTGTTTGGTTGGATTCACGACGACCATCTTTGGTTATGATTTCGTTCGACCATCTTCGATTCGACGAAATTTTAGCGGCGAGCCGAAGGCTTAGATCTGCGTCAAGCCAGAGATGATAGTCGGATTCTGAGGTAGTTTCACGGTGGCTCTCCGACCGAGCAAACCTCCATATTAAGTCGGTGGCGGCATAGTCTCCTAGAAGACCTTTCACTGCGGTCGGGATTTGTATGGATGAGAGGAAGGTAGACCATTGGTTTGGGCATCACTCTTTTCTCCATGTGGGCTGGGCTACTATGCTTGGGATTAATGGGTCGAGAGAAGGATCCTTTCTGAACCCTAGTATGTCTCTTATCTTTCTTCTTGTGTGATGAAAGGTACACCGTTGTAGGTCTTAGGTCTAATTCGTGAATAGATTTAAGGTTTACTAGGAGTAGGAAGGTTCATTGTTTTTTTAGTATTTCATATCCAACTTTTTGGATGTAATTTTGAGGTTTGTCTTTTAATTCTTAGATATAGTTTTGATTTAGCTCTAGCTGTGTTATAGTCTTCAAACTATTCATGCTAAACCTTTTAGTCATAATAATCTTTGATCATTGGAATTTTCTCTATTTACCTAAAAAACACAAGTGAGCCTATACCTAATAAGAATTAGAGCAGACCCTAAAAATTAACATGTACGTAAATTGCAGAAAAACATAAAACCTATAATACATGGAAAGCCATAGATCATAGGCAAGTTCATGCAAATAAAAGAAACAAACACAAATTTGCCCATAAGATTAGGGCTAGGAGGTTTGGGCACCTTCACAAAGCATGGTTTCTCTCTTCCTTGACTGGATTCAGCTTCGGCTTCGGTCATTCTTAGATCTAGATTCCTGGCACCCAAATCTAATTGCAAATCTTCTTCAACATCTGCGCACACAAGAGGCTAGCAAGGATGTTCACAACCTTCGTCCTCGCAAAAGCATGAGAAGTTGCAAACCTGATGCCTTCATCGATTGAAGACGACATGATGGAGGAGGATGCGTTGGTCTTCTTCGACGACAAGGATACGGAGAATGTGATAGCTTGACTGATTGGAGGTGTTGAGTTTTGGGGTTTGGTGGCTATTGCAATAGCCTTGGAGGTTTTTGTCAACAAGTCACATTGGGTCGAGTGAAAAATCCTCATTTTCAGCCTCTATTTACAACCGATCAACCCAATGCAATGGAAAACCATATTATTCATTTTCTACACCCTAGCTTCCTACCAAACAAACGGAACCTTAGCGTTAGATCTTAAACGTCAACCAAGGTTTTGGAATGGTTAGCGATTCAGACAGAATTGTGCAGTTTTTGGCCCGTTCATTATTTTTGTCTGCCAACTGGTAGAATACCAACTCACATTGAATTCATCAACTTCAACTTCAACTTCAACAGAACATGTTAGAAATGATACTATGGTAATAAAAATGTCACTAGTTCAATCATCAGCTAGTCTGTATGAGAATAATCAAATCTTAACCTCTACGGCTCAAAGTGATAACTCACTCGCTCTCTACGACTCAGAGGTAGCTCACAGCCCACCATTTTTTTGTATCAAAAACACCCAGGATTCAATGATTCATCCTGTTCACTTGACGCTAGATTATGACAAATGCAGTAAAAGTAGCTTCCAAGTTCCAACCATGCAGACACGCTCATTTCAGAGTTCATAGTCAAAATAAACTATAATTAACTTCATCAAGTACGACTTCAGCAAGATAAAGCATAAACATATCCATAAAACAACAGGTCACCACCAAAACCAGCATGGAACTGTGACTTTTGTGACACCTAAACGTCCAGGAAAAGGTGACAACATGAAATGGGGAGAGCAATGTTTCTAAAATCTTCCTCTTCCCCTGAAGCCACGCCCACCCCTCGGAGGTCCTCTGCCACCCCTCGGAGGTCCTCTGCCACCCCTCGGAGGTCCCCTGCCACCCCTCGGAGGTCCCCTGCCTCCACGTCCTCCACCTCGAGAAAAAGCTGGTTTCGGTCCCCTGCAACAAATTTTAAATTATTTCAGTGAAGACCAAAATATCCAAAATAGATTGCGCAAGATAAAAGGCTACTCATACACTAACATCAAAGTTGATTACACAAGATAAAAGGCTACTCATACACTATAACATTAAAGTTCAATCACAACGATGCATATGAATTAGATGAATGCATTTGTGTTTTCCTATTAGAATCAAATAACACCTGAAATCCCCCTTCAAACTCGATACACAATCCCAAATACTTAAAAGAACAATAGAACTCTCAAAAAACACACTTATCAACCACTCTGGAACTCATGGATAGGAATGGCAATTGAAGATACTACCAAAAAAATCCAAAAGAAGATTCCCAAGAACCATCAAAATTAAAACAGGAAGATATAGATTCAAGATCTCAGCAGGGAAAATTTTAGTAGGTTTATTTGCGGAGCTAAGACTGTTGTGATTGTTTTAGATTATCCAGATTTCACCTAGGATGCTAGTAGGAACAAGAACCATATAAAGCACGTAGCGGAAAAATTGTTTTAGATGACATATAAAGCAACAATGAGTGTCTAGAGTATGGAGTTAAACAGACATGGTGTGGCTGAAAAAACATATAATATTACCCAAAGAGACAGCTTAAAGCAGGCTTGAACTACGAAACAATGAGAACACAAAGCAAAGCTGGAAAAACAACAAAAGAACACCAGAAACCCATGGGAAATCTTCAAGAAGTACAGAGTAGTGGGTCTAGAAATGTGAGACCAAAGGTAAAGCTAAAGTGATCAGCTTAATGCTTCCCCTGTTAGCCTAAAAAGAAGCTTGATAGCAAGACAGAATTTTAGGCTTATCATTCTATTACCACAACCAGCTGTCTCGCTAAAATAAACCTGCGGCACCAAAACCACGAATCACAAGAGAAGAAATCCGCATCCCCTCTATTCATACTGACAATAAGTTAATAACCTTCAATGAAAAAGAGGACACAAGTAAAATGGCATGCAGCCATTCATGTTCTTAGTTACGGGGCACATAATGTCTAATGTAATACAAGAAAGAGAATCATACTTGGGCTGAGGAAGAAATCTTGCAAGAGGAAGAAGCTTCGCTGGGTCGATGTAGAACTTATCACCATGTGAATATGAGGTGGCCACAATGCCTTCCTTCATTTTGACTGAGAAATACTGCAATTAGAAGCATATTAAATATCAAAACTAAGCACAAGCTACTACAAATGATATCATAGAAGGGACAATAGAACTCACAGATTCATTAATTGGGCCGAAAATTTCATCAACTTTGCCTATCTGAGTCTTGTTCTGCAGATAGATTGGGGCATTGAAATAGGGTATCTTCTCATGTGTGAGCTTTGTGACAGCGTCATCCTCACATGCATGAACAAATGACGAAACCTCTGCACACCCAAAATCGAATCCTCAACCAAAATGAAGGAACATACAAACAGAGAACCACGAACCCTAATAGGAATAACACAATGAAGAAGCTGAAGGAGAGAAGAATGAACGCACCTACCACTTCCGAAGGAGGGCCTTCGTCGCGGTAGCCACCACCACGGCCTACTCCGAAACTGCCGCCGCGGCTGCCTCTGAAGCCTCTGCCGCCGCCTCTGGGAGGTCGCATGATGATGAGTTTGGGTGATTGAGAATGGGAGGAGTAATGCTCTCTAGGGCGACGCTGTGTTCGGGAGAAAGAGGCTGCTCGATTTAAGACGACTCAAAGAATTGTGAAGGGTTTAGGGTTTTCATGGCGCTTTGCTCAGCTTCAAAAGACTAAAGTACCACTCCTCTATTCTCTATCTCTCTGTTTATTTTATTTTTTTATTTTTTTAAGAAATGCCTCTGTTTTCTTTTTACACGCACGGTATAAGAGTAATATGACTTTTTATTTTATTTTTGTCTCACAATATTTGACATGTGTGTGTTGTTCATGAGTTTTATGTTTGTAATAGGATAATTATATAAGTTTTTTAGTATAAACTCAATATGTGACATGTAAATATCTATATAAAGAAATCATATGAATATGTATCTGAGTTAGAACAATTGCAAAAGCCTATCTGATAGCAGTGTTAAGGTCCGATCAATTATAAGTTTGAACAGAATTACTTGCCTTGTTTCTTTCCCTACATGTCTTCTGTTGTAAATGATAAGAAGCAACAATTACTGATTTTGAGCAAAAAAGGTTGTTAGTGAGTTTCAACACTCTTGCATGGTGAGCCTTCCGGTTCTGAATATTGATGGTTTCTTTCTCTCTTTTTTTCCTTTTCTTATTGTGATATGATTGAATGGATAATATACCAGGTTAGCATAATGTCTAGCCTCTCTTGTCATGCACATTTACATTTATCGTCTCCTTGTCAATACATGTTATGGAAACTCCAGCATTATGATTATAAATACAGTAGTAATAGTATTTTGATGGTCAACACTTCGAATCCTTGATTCTACGGATATATTCCTTGTAGAAGTTACAGCATGGTTGATATAAATTGATTTCGCAAGCAAAAGGAAGTTGGGTAAAGAAAAGCTGACAAGGGGCAAAGGGAAGCTAACAAGGGATAAGGCACACAAAGCTCTCCCATTGCTTAAAACTAGTCATAGTCTATATTGTTATTGCTTGATTAGAAGTAGTACAGTTTTTGTGTTTTTTTTCAATGAATATATGTTCTGAATTGGTTTCCATTTGATTTTGATGATATATGGTAACCACCGTGATCCCGAACTGATGGATAACTGATACGTCATCTGACGTATTGACTACCTACTAGGCCGAAACCATAAGGCTAATTTAAATAAAATGGTAAAAATGTGAGGAGCAAATGAATGAATAAATAAAGATATGTATAAGTGCGGAAGGTAGTATACAAGAATTAGACTCCAAAATACATGAAGAAAGTCCAAGTCAGTGAATATATAACATGGGTCAACGAGAGAAGTACAAGTGGATAAAAGCTCGAAAGGTCAGAGTGCGCCAAATGCGTCTAAATCAACAGTCACGGAGATCGAAATGCTGAAGTACCACGAAGTATGAATAGCTCCTCCAGGGTGATCCTGAAACACAGATGCTAAACAGCACGCACTGCCAAGCCCCTAGTCTCCGATCCATCTCTTCTAAAGCAAGTCTACCGAGTACCTGCAAAGTAGAGGTGAGCACTCGTCCTCGCTAACCCAAAGGGTCCAAACCCAACCAATATAGGGTTTGAAAACAAAGGTGTAGTTCTCATAGATAGATACTACATATAGCTTTCATCGGTGATTAAACAATTCGTAAAACATGTAACAACCAAAAACTGTATTTGGTTTTTCAAGCAGATTTATATAAATTCCTTTTCCATGTAAAACAACAGCCTGCAAGGCTTCACGGATCTGGGCAGCCGAATCCCGGGTTTGTCTTCACAGCAAACCGGGGCTAACTACCTATGCGCCCGAAGATGCGTAGTAGTGAGTGTGTCCATTTACAGCTAATGCACAACAGATCACTCATGACAACGCACCGCCCTTACGACTCGCTAACTCTGTGCGAGACGAGCGTAAGCGGGAAAATAAAATAAACAGGGCATTGCCCCTCCGGAGGTTCACGGTCATTGATACCGTGGGAAAACATAGTCTAAACACTAGGTCCCGTCACTCTTAGGCCAAGCACTGAAAATCAGGACAACGGTACTACTTTTCGATCTGAATCATCACATGTGAGTCTAGTCTCGGTTTTCTAAACATATAATGAAACGATAAAGTAAGAAAACATATATCGTAAGACATCGACAATGCATAAACAAACATCATATAACTTTTATATCGTAGAGCACTACACAAATTTAAAATGCCACTAACCCGAAAGTTACGGCTCACCCTAACGAGTGACTCACCCTACCTGATATGACGAAGCCGAAATCCACGTGCTCCAAGCCTCAGTCCTAAGGCTCTGAGTGTAGGCAAAATCCAGAATCCGTCAAAACACAAGTCAACGACCAAACAAGTCGAAAGTAGAAATGAAACGGTCATTCTATGCTTAACTAACCACTTTTCTAGTTTGACCAGGAAAGATTAAAGGTTGACTTTAGGGTTGACCAAGTCATTTCTGGATTGACCAAGAAATTGACCAAGTCTACTAAGTTGGTCAAAGTTGACTAAGACTCGGTAAACTCGCTAAACTTTCTGTTTATTTTCTCCTACACTAGAGTCTAATTATTTGATGTCTCGATTCTTGAACCAGGCGAGAATTGAGATTATTACTAATTCGGTACTTACGTCTTTCTGTCGCCTATTTAATTCATAAAACCTTTAAACCATTTAACCGTAGCGGTAAAAACGTAAAAATTAGTCTTCTACGGTAAAAGTCAAAAGTCAATCATGAATAGTAAAAGTCAACAGTCAAAAGTCAACCAATGAATAGTAAAAGTCAACTAATTAATAGTGAAAGTCAAAGGTCAACTGGTGAATAGTACTCAAGTAAAACTGTCAAACCGTATAAGTTAAACAGTAAAAATGACAGTTTGTAATATTGAAAACTGGCAGAGGTATTAAGGTCATTTCACCTCATGGTAAAACGGTAAAAATGTAAATCTACCGCGGTAAAAACCTGGGTTTTTACCCTCTGTCTTCTCCGATCGCTGGTTCAAAAGTTGTTCCGGCCAAACCAGGCTTCTCAACCTATAATCCTATATTCTACACGATCCAAACATCTTAAATAGGATAAACCAAAACAGAAGAAAATAAGGATTAGAAAGTTACCTGATCGAACCCGAAGGCTCGACAGCGGTTGCAAGACATTCTCTGGCCCTTCCTCCACCTCCACTACGCTGTAGCTCCTCCTAGAGCTTCTCGCTCCCTGCTTGGAGCTGCTGTAGCTGGTTTGGAGTGAGGGAATAGCTTAATGGAGCTCCGACTGGTTTTCCTGGGTTGGACGGCTGGGCTGGACGTCTTTGAGAGTGAGGCGGACCGCCACGGCGGCGAGGCGGAGCTGATGGTGAAGGCGGTGAAGCTAGAAGTGCGGCGGTGTGGCTCAGCTGTAGCGGTCTCCGGTACCTGTGTCTCATTGTCGAGAGTGAGAGAGAGAGTTTGAATAGAAAAGGAAAGGAGAGAAGAGAAAGAGAAAAGAGAAAGAGAAGAAAAAAAGGAAAGAGATAAGGGAGAGAGAGAGAGAAAAAGGTTTTTATAAAACCTTTTAACGGCCACGATTCATCAAACGAATCCAACGGCCATGATCTCCTCCGACTTTCAATATAACGAAAAGCCCGAAAACATTTTCTGTAAATCTCACATTTGAAAATAATTTGTCAAATCACGTCCGTAAACAGGACAAATACGTAGAGTGTCGGAAAAATATTTCATAAATATTACGCAAGTGGCGACGTTTACTCTAATATTAAAATATGAGAGCGCATTCTCGACGTACCGAAAAGAAATCAAAAATAAACCCTAGATATGTCAAAAAATTAATAAAATAAGTCAGGGTCTCACACTCTACCCCACTTAAAGAAATTTCGGCCTCGAAATTAGACAAGACGTCAATCGAGGTGCGGGTAAGTCTTCCGTATAACTGTCTCAAGCTCTCAAGTAGCTTTTCGTCACTATGATGATCCCACTACACTTTCATAATTGGAACCTCACAGTTCCTGAGCTTCCTCACATCGTGATCCAAGATGTGGTACATCATCTCCTCATAAGAAGCATCACTGCGCAGCTGCACATCTGCCCAAACAATGACCTATAGGGCTCCCGATGGGCTTCCCGTAACTGTGATGTGTGACACGTCATATATATGCTGCAACTATGGCGGCAAGTGAATCTGGTAAGCAATGTATCCAACTCTCTGGGCTATCTAGAAAGCATAACTCTTCTTGCAATGTCTTCCAAAGCTTGGATGTGACACTTGGGTCACAATCCGAGATGATCAATGCTCTCTAGTATCTCATGTAGTCCGATCACTTCACTAATGTACAAATCGGCAAAGTACCGAGTCAGTTCATCTTGACAGGAAGAAAATGAACAGATTTCGTCAATCTACTGTGCATCCACATGACGTCTCCTGAGGTGCATCCATACGACGTTTCCTGCAGGGATGCTCAACATGATGTCTCTAGTGGCTAACCGTGACATTTATTGTGTAATGCTCTAACTATAGCGGTAGAGAAATCTACGCGCCTCAACTCTGACTTGTAAAGTCAAGAAGATAAACAGCTTAGTGGTGTTAGCTAGAAAGAACTGTACCCCATAACACGTAATCTCTAAACAGAGACTAACTCTCAAATAATCAAGATCGACCACATCAAACTCAAGGGTTACCAAAATAACTATGCACATGAATTCTGTCATTTATGGGTTATATTCAGCCTCTCTTAAATCACCAGGATTTCTTTCAAAGTTTCATGTACATATCAGAATAAACAATCCATGTAGGAATCAAACACGGTTGCTCAAACATCGCAACACATAGTGCCGAGCCAAACTCTACTTGGACTTTTCCTCCACAAATGAATGTGAAACAAGTGTCAAAGCCGGACACTAAAATCTCCAGTAGTCCACGTGTTGGGACTATCACATCCTCGTACAATTAGGGAAACACATCCGACGTACATCATCTCAAATCTTCGAGCAAGTAGGTCATCGAAAGAGACAATCACAGACTGGCCCACTTACATGTATACTCCTCAGGTACTCGTAGCAAAAGATAACAAGGGTACGAGTCAATCTTCCAGATGAATCAATTTCGCAATGAGATCCACAAATCTAACTCGTCACAAAGCCAAAATGGCAAAAACTCGTATGATCATAAGATTCAATCCAAACGATATGAAATCGTTAAGATGAGATCACACGTCATCATTGAAACTAGAGTCAAGAAAAACTTCATGCTCCTGCAAGTAGGGTCCACATCGGCGGGACATATACATGTCAACGCTCCTCAAGGTGGATGCATGGTTCATGAAGAAAACGCTCACACTCGTGTCGAAACAACTAGAACGTCGATGGCGAGGTAGCCTCAAGGTGCTTCAAATTATAACACGTTGCCTCATCCACTACGTCAACTTTCATAACACAGCATCACATGCTCCACTGCTCCGATGGAAAAGCTCCATGTAACGTTGAGTCGTAAAGACGTAGGTCTCCCATACTGGTACTCAATCATATCTAAAAGTCTTTGGTCGAAGAGCTGTTGTCGTCTCCCACGTCTAACGTCAAACTCGCGATGAAATCTAGAAGTAAACTTTAGCTTACTCGTCTCGAACTTGATTAAATTGTGAGTCGCTAACGTCTTCTAGAGTCGCTTTACCTGGCCATGCTTGCCTTTATTGTCTTCAACTCTTCGATGAACATGTGGAAAAGTAAATCCTCAACGCGCTCATGACAAGTCACTTCGGTCTTCTCGAATGGTAAAATGTCGCGTCGTCAAATCGTCCCATCGCTCAAGATACATGATCGAGTAAGAACTTCTGTGTGAGATCGTAATTAATTTATTTAATTTTCTGACACACTTAGGGTTTAATTCCGATTAATTTTCAGTACGTCGTAAATTGGCTAACGTTTTTACGTTAGGACACACGTCGCCATATGCGTGAGAGTATTTACGGAATATTTTCCGGCACTTCACGTATTTTTCATACAATTTTTACGATTCAATTTGACGTTCGGTTGTATTTAAATGACTATTTTCAAAAATAAATTTGGTTTAAAAATTATTTTGAAAGTTTGGTTGAATTGTGACCGTTGATTCGATCGTCGAATCGTGGCCGTCGATTTTTCTTTAAAACCCCATCCTTCTCCCTTATCCTCTTATCTTTTCTTTCCTTTCTCCCCATCTTTCCTATTCTTTCTCCTTCCTTTCCTGTCTCCCTCCCTTTCCTTTTCGAGAGACTTTCTCTCTCTCTCTCTCTCTCTCTCTCTCTCTCTCTCCTTCGAGTAGCTCGACAGAGCCACCCAGGCACACCGCCCAGGCGCGCGTCGACCTTCACCGCCACCACCAGTGGCCTAGTCCTGCCTCGGCGACCTAGCTCAGGCCACCAACGACGCCAACGCCGTCCAACAGCGAGGAGAAGGAGGAGAGCACTGTACATTAGAGATCGAACCGAACCAGATCTTTTGGAGAGCAAGGAAGCTCCCAGGCACCACCAGGAGTTGCCCAGGAGCAAGGAGGAGGCCAGCGGAGCTCCGCCGGAGGAGGTCTGTCAGAAAACCCAGGGAGAATCTTCGAGGTACAAAAACTCGACAATTTCTTGTGATTTTAGTGTTGTTGAGTAGCCTAGGAAGTGTAGAAGAAGGAAAGACAGGCCTAGGGACTGGATTTACCGCGTCAGTTTTACCGAGGGGTAAACTTACCAAATTACTCCTGACAGATTTACTAATTACATTTATAGATTTAATCTTACCTTTACGGTTTACTTTACTATTTACTGTAACTATTTACTTTTATTATTTACCAGTTGACTTTGACTATTTACAAGTTGACTTTGACCATTGACTTTGACTATTCACCAGTTGACTTGTGACCGTCGAGTTTTCACTATTCACTGGTTGACTTTTAGTCGTTGCCTTTTCACTATTCACTAGTTGACTTGACTGTTGACTATAACTATTCTAAATTGACTTTTGACTTTTACCGTAGAACACTTTTACGTTTTAAATCACTACGGTTAAATGATTTAAGAGTTTTTAAATTAAAAACGCGACAAAAAAGACATAAGTACCGAATAAGAAATAATCTCGAATTCTCACCGGTTTGAGAATCGGAGTGTCAAATAAATTAGACTCTAATGTCGGAAAGATAAACAGAAAATATGTATCAAGTCGTAATTGTAGAAAGTAAATCCTCGAATTACATTTACTTGACTATGTCATTATTATCTCACCCACAAACACAGGAGCACGTCGACGTCGACTTCATGAGGATCGGGAATTAGAGCGCGGCCAGCTGTATCATCATATCAGGTAGTAGGGGGCACGCCCAATGGGTGAGTCTTAACCCTCCCGGGTTGGTGGCTTTTCTTTATTTATACATATGAAAGTATAGCTGCATTATTTTAAAGTTTGACCACACGCTTCTTATAGCATTTGGTGTGCGTGTGTGTGTTTGGATCAAAAAGTAGTACCGTTGTCCTGATTTCCGGTGCTTGGCCTGAGAGCGACGAGACCTAGTGTTTAAACTACGCTTCCCACGGTGTCGATGACCGTGAACTTCCGGAGGGGCAATTTTCAAGACCCACCCCAGATTTTACCCTTAAACCTGGAGTGAATCTTGCGGGATCCACCTTGAGGGAACTTCTTACCGAAACCCCCTTGAAATGGACAACCCTCCCAGTAAACCAATTAAGCACTTCCACAAATAATAATCTAACCTCACTCCTCGAGCCATCCTGCCCCTAATTCTCAGTCGACACTTCACAATGCCCAAGGTAATCAGAGCAATCTAAATCAAACGAGTACTAAAAAGAGAAAGCGACAGCGGACTATTGACTATGTCTCGTCTCTTGCACGTCCAACCTCTACTAAGTTGACCTGGAATCTAGGCATTTTTAAAACGAAGGGCCCAGGGGAGACACATTTTAAAACTTAACGTTAGAGTGAGTGGACAAAATGGAATAATTGAATTAAAAACTGGCATTTATGCTCTCCCATTTACTTATTAAAAACACTTATGCATGCCAAAGATTTAACCGTAACCTGGAGAGATAATAATAAAATAACGTACAATGAATTTAAACCGTAAATATTTTCGCAACCTTAATATTCCCAAGCCCAGCACACCTCATGGTGCGGACCACAACCTTATTAATACTCCCGCGCCCAACTCACCCATTGGTGAGGACTGCAACCTTATTAATATTTATGTGTCTAGCTCACCTATTTGTGAGGACCGCAATCTTATTAATACTCCCGCGCCCAGCTCACCTATTGGTGAGAACCGCAACCTTATTAATACTCCCGCGCCCCTCACCTATTGGTGAAGACCGCAATCTTATTATTATTCTCGCACCTAGCTCACCTATTGGTGGACCGCAATCATATTATTATTCCCGCACCTAGCTCACCTATTGGTGAGGACCGCAATCATATTATTATTCCCTCACCTAGTTCACCTATTGGTGAGGACCGCAATCATATTATTATTCCCGCGCCTAGCTCACCTATTGGTGAGGACCGCAATCTTATTCTGGATCCATAAATAACGACGTTACAACCCAAGAATATAAGAAAATAAAACTCCAGACGTGTCTCTAACGTCAAAATACCTCTAAATCCGTAATTTGGAAATACTAAATAATATTAAAGAATTGCTTTAAATCCCATCCTTGAAATCCTTTAAAAAACCTCAAATCCGATAAATACGAGGATATAATTTAAATCTGAAATTCATCTCATCCGTGGCCATCGAATCTCAATTTAAAACCCACGCTTGTGAAAGAAAGCGTATAAAATCATATGCTCAAAACCAAAAATAAATACGGATTCCATCGGAAAACCCCATTTCTAAAAACTTTTCAAATAATAAAACTATCCCTTTAAAATATGGTCACTTCCTTTGGAAATCTATTTTATGGAAATTTAATACATGAGTAAAATTATCTTTTAAATTGTATTTCCATATAAATAAACCATCTATTTAAATAGAAAATCATTGCATGCATTTCCTTTAAATCAAAAGTCCACTCAACGGCTTAGGCATTAACCTGACGAAATCCGGATCGCTTTCCAAGCGAGAACTCCTCATCTCTTGTTCAACGAATAATATTAAATCTCAATCACTTAACGAAAAATTATTTAATATTGACAATAACGATACCCTCGGCCAAAACCCTTAAACTTAGTCAACATAAACCCTGACCTTCGTCAGTGGCTTAGGAGTCCTTAAAATATTTCTCGAACCTTAATCGGCAATAATCGATGGCCGGAATAATATTTTATTATCCGTCGATAATATTAAACTTGAAAATTCCAAAACCTAACCAAAAATCCTCCAAAAATTACCAAATTTAAACCATAGACTCCTCTCATTTTATACTATTAAATGGACATGAAAAACAGCCCAAAAAGTGACGGCACCGCCGGCAGAAATTCCGGCCAAAATTCGGGCGACCTCTGATCGCCACCAAATTTTAACAGTAGCTTTGCCTCATCATTTGGAATAACTTTCTAGATCAACTCAAAGGCCAATTCGGCCTCTAACAAGGTAAATCAAAGGAAAAAGTAAAAACCTGAAATATTTTTTAAAATTTCAAAACTTCAAATATTCGATTCTCCCTCCACACTCCAAATCAATTCACCAAACTTTAGGGGTAAGTAGTACTCCTAAAACCCATTCTAGCCATATATAGATTCATAAATTGGTGGCTTGAGGAGGGAGAAATCCGATCTAGATCACCTACTGTACACTCGGTAATCAAATTGAAATCTCTTCTAAACCATGAAGAGATAGGTCGAAAAGTTTACCTAGAATTGAAGTAGACTCAGAGGCGCTTCTTTTGGAACCTGTACGGCAGCCTGAGGTGGCATGAGTCGGCGGCAGCAACGCCGCTAAGGTCCGGCAAAAAATCCCCCTAATTTTCTGGGTTTTGGGCTATTTATAGCCATTTTTACGAAATTACTCATATGTCCCTGATTTCGAACCCTTATAACTTCTTTATATGAACTCCTATTTGAGCGTGCTACATGTCCACGTACTCGTATCGACGTCCTCTACAACTTTCATGAAGAAAGTTTTTCTAAATTCTCGACTTTACAAAAAGTCAACTCTACGGTCATTATACGGTCAAACAGTTTCTTTAAATTGTTAAAGGCCAAAGTAACCAACCGTAAAATAATTCTAGGATCGGGATGTGACAGCAATGCCCTATTTATTTTAATTATCCCACTTACACTCGTCTCGCACAATGTTAAGCGAGACGTAAGTGTAGTGTGCTGTTACGAGAGATTAGTTGGGCATTAGCTGTAAATGGACGCTCTCGCTACTATTCATTCACAGACGCATAGGTAGTTGGCCTCAGTTTGCTGTGAAGACAAACCTGGGATTTCGGCCGCGTGGATCCGAAGAGTTCTTTCATGCGTGGTTAACATGTTTTACTCGAGCTTTGTGTGCATGGCTATTCCATATGTTTTTAAATACCTTGGACGTATACTTATACATATATCTACATATATAAGCTATATGTTTTCTCATGGGTTTTAAACCCTGACTTGGTTGGCCTTCGGCCCCATTTAGGTTAGCGAGGACGAGTTGCTCACCCATACATCTTTTTAGGTCTTCAGCACTCATCACTAGAGGAGCTAGACTAGGAGCTCGTGGAGCGACGTCGTTCATCGTGCACTTCCGCTTTCGGGGACACCCATTCTAGTGTGGACTCCATATCATGTGATTTCCGTATTTGATGTTTTTAATAATCTATCACGTACTTTGATACACTATTCAGTCTTGTTATTCTGAGACCTTTTCTTGTATCATATTCGTCTCGGGTATTTTCATTTGCTACCTTCCGCATGTAAAATATTTTTATGCTATTCTGCACATTTGTCATTTCATATTTGACATTCATATCATTTGTGTGTTGATTATTTTATTCATAGCCTTGTAGTTTCGGTCTGGAGGGTAGTTAATACGTCAAAAGACGTATTGATTACTCGCTAGACCGGATTACTACGGTTACCGTCATGTTCTAGGGCTGGAAATAGTCCCGGGATGCGACAATAATTACTTGGTATCAGAGCATCATTTTGGTACCTTCCGTGTTAGTGTTGTACAACTAATTTGTTTATTCGAGTCGTATACTCCGAGTTGTTAGTGTGCAATGCAGACGTCATTGCATGACCTCATGATGTATTCCTTCATACGGAAATCAAAAGTTCATTCATGTCTCGGTAGTTGACATTCATGTTATCTTTATTTACTAGACAGTGATTTGGTGACTAATCTTTGTTTCTTTTTTCTGAATCAGTCACGATGCCACCTCGCCACGAGATAGATAAGGTTACACGAGCATTCCATGCTTTGGGGAATGCTCCACCCCCTACTCCACAGGAGTTAGAGCTAGAGAGGAGATCTAGCTGTTTGTTGAGTTTTCTGAAAGTTAGACCACCTAAATTTACAGGCATTATTGAGGCTGTAGATGCCAAGATCTGGTTGAAACATATCAAGAAGCTACAACGGACGGTCAATACCCATGTAGAGTATAGAGTTGCCTTTGCAGTTCACTGGAGAGGCTGATAGTTGGTGGGAGACTATTGTAGACCGACATGATGCTGATCAGATGTCTTGGGAGCAGTTTGATGAGCTATTCTTTGACCAGTACTTTCCCCCAGTTCTGAGAGATCATAAGATGTCCGAGTTCTTCAATCTGACATAAGGGAGTTTGACAGTTCATGAGTATGTGGTACGGTTCATGTCACTACTTAAGTATGTTCCAGGTCTCACCGAGAAGGTGAAGGCCCAGAGGTTTGAGTCCGGTCTATGAGATTCCATCGGCCGCGAGTTGCTCTCCAACACTACTCGCACATATCAGGATTTTGTCAGTGCTACCTACAAGATTGAGAGTGATCAGGCGACACACTTTCTGGCGAGAGATGGGCATGGTAGCGGATCTTACGCTTGCTACAACTACGGTCAGCCAGGACATACATGTTGGCACAGCCCCAACAGGGATTGTGGTACGGCTTCAACTTCAGGTTCCTCTAGCCGTGGCCAGCCATAGTTTCAGCAGCCTTACTAGCAGGCTTCCCAGCAGCAGCCTTATCTACAGCTTCCTAGTAGCAGTCGTATCAGCAGCAGCCTTATCAGCAGGCCTATCAGCAGCAGCCATATCAGCAGGCCTCACAGTAGCAGCATGCCTAGAGTTAGGGCAGCCAGGCTAGTCAGGGTTCACGTACCAGATTTCGTAGTGGTCGTAATACCGGAGGACGTGGACTGGCAGATACACGCCAAACACCCCTTGAGTTTACAGTGGGAGACTATGAATACTTGAAAGTCAGTCCCCTCAAGGGAGTTAGACGTTTTGGGGTAAGGGGAAGTTGGCACCGAGGTTTGTAGGGCCCTTCAAGATAGCTCAGAGAGTTGGATCCGTTGCTTACCAGATTCACTTGCCACCACGACTGCAGCAAATACATGACGTTTTCAAGTCTCACAGTTACGGAATAGCCCACCAGGAGCCCTAAAAAATATTGTTTGGGCAGATGTGTAGCTGCATAGTGATGCTTCAAATGAGGAGACACCGTACCGCATCTTGGATCGTGATGTGAGGAAGCTCAGGAATCGTGAGGTTCCAGTTGTAAAAGTGTAGTGGGATCATCATAGTGAAGAAGAGTCTACTTGGGAGCTTGAGTCAGTCATGCGGCAGGCTCATCCGCACCTCTTCTAATATTAAGTAAATTTTGAGGACGAAATTCAATTTAAGGGGGGTAGAGTGTGAGACCCCATTAATTTTATTTAATTTTCTGACACACTTAGGGTTTAATTCTGGTTACTTTTTGGTACGTCGTAAATTTTGTCTAATGCTTTTACGTTAGAACACACTTCGCCACATGTGTGACAGTAATTACGGAATATTTTCTGGCACTCCATGTATTTTTCGTACATTTTTTACGATTCAATTTGACGTTCGTTTGTATTTAAATGACTTTTCAAAAATGAATTTGGTTTAAAAATTATATTGAAAGTTTGGTCAAATCGTGGCCGTTGATTCGATCGTTTGATCGTGGCCGACAATTTTTCTTTAAAAACCCTTATCTCCTTATCTCTCCTTCATTTCCACCCCCACATTTCCTTTTTTCCCTCTTTCTCTTTCTCTTTCCTCTTCCACTTTTCTTCTCCTTTCCATTTCGAGAGAAACAGTTTCTCTCTCTTCTCCTTTGAGCAGCTCGACAGAGCCACCCAGACGCACTGCTCCGACATGTGTCGACTCTCACCGTCACCACCAGTGTCCTTGCCCTACCTCGGCGACCCAGCCCAGGCCACCAACCGAGCCAGCACCACCGCCAGCACCGCCCAGCAGCGAGGAGAAGGAGCCGAGCTGTCAGGACCCACCCCAGGTTAACCCCTTTAACCCGAAGTAAATCTTACGAGGTCCACCTCAAAGAAAATTTTTACCGGAAACCCCCCCTTTGAAATTGACAACCCTACCGACAATCCAACGAAAACACTTCTACAAATGAATACAACTAAATACAATATTGGGTATTCAGAGAATTCTACGTGGAAGCAATACTTAAATAGACTAAATAGTGACGGCTGAATAATTTGACTCTGGCTCTTCTACAATACGCATGGCCTCCTCTCAGCAACCCAGTAACACTCGGCATTTAAAAACAAAATGTTAGAGTGAGTGGACAAAAAGAATATCCAAGTGTGTTAAAATAATCAATTTATGTTCTTCATTTGAATTTCCAAAAATCCATATGCATGCCTCGTCGGGAAAAAATCCCAAATAATCGTTCCGGAAACCAAAACGTAAAATGCCAATCCCATTGGCTTGTAAATCAACATTAAAAATAGGGGTAGAGGTTTCACCATGATGGAGAGTCTCTCAGACTAAGGTCGGAGCATTTCGGAGGATACTAAGTAATGAACGACCCTTCATGGTGAAGAAAACAAATACGAAAAGTCAATAATATATGACTCCTCTCCCGTAAGTTAAAACATACATCTCATGCATGAGGCACGGTTCCCTGACAACTCCAAAAACAATGACCATAAAACAATGGATTTTCAAATATAATCGACATAACAAAAATTTCTGCCGACAATACAAGGAGCGTCCGGGAGGGGAGCAACCCACCTTCCTTGCCCTATCGACTCAGTAAATCAATAAAATCATGTTGTTTATAAATATTCAAAAATATTTGAGCATACACGGTTTAAAATAAAAAGTCCACTCACAGACTTAGGCCTTAGCCTGACGAAATCCGGATCGCTTCTCAAGCGAGAACTCTTCATCTCCTGTTCAACGATTAATAATAAATCTTAATTGTCAAATGAATAATTATTTAAAATTGGCAATAACGTTACCCCCGGCCAAAACTCTCAAATTTAATCAACAAAAATCCCCAACCTTCAATAATAACTTAGGAGTCCTTAAAAAAATATTTCTCAAACCTTAATCGGCAATAATCGATGGCCGGAATAATATTTTATTATCCGCCGATAATATTAAACTTGAAAAATTCCAAAACATAACCAAAACTCCTCCAAAAATTACCAAATTTAAACCTTAAACTCCTTTCATTTTATACTGTTTTATGGGCATGAAAAACTGTTCAAAAAGTGGCAACACCGCCGGTAGAAATTCCGGCGACCTCCGATCGCCACCAAATTTTAACAGTAGCTTCACCTCATCATTTGGAACAACTTTATAGTTCAACTCAAAGACCAATTCGGCCTATAACTAAGTCCATCGAAGGAAAAAGAGTAAAAACCCAAAATATTTTTTAAAAACTTCAAACCTTCAAAAATTTGATTCTCCCTGCGCACTCCAAATCAATTCACAAAACTTTAGAGATGAGTAGTACTTCTAAAACCTATTCTAACCATATAAAGAACTCACAAATTGGTGGCCTGAGAAGGGAGAAATCCGATCTAAAACTCCTACTGTACACTCGGTAAACAACTTCAAATTTCTCCTAAATCAAAGGGAGATAGGTCGAAAAGCTTACCTAGAATTAAAGTAGACTCAGAGGCGCTCCTTTTGGGACTGGTGCGGCGGCCTAAGGTGGCTTGCATCGATTGTCAGGACTCACCCCGAGTTAAACCCCTTTAACCCGAAGTAAATCCTGCGGGGACCACCTCAAAGGAACTTCTTACCGAAACCTCCTTGAAATGGACAACCCTTCCTATATACCAACTCAGCCCTTCCATGAGTATTTAAGAACAATCCCTAACTCATGAAGGCATCCTGCTCCCTAACCTACTTAACTAGCTAATCTGGGTTAGTCAGAGCAGTCTACATAGAAGATTACCCTAATGAATTTGCAAGCAGCAACGGATTGATCGACTATGCTTCGACTCTTGTACGCGCGCGACCTCCGCTCAAGAAACCTGCACCACTAGGCATTTGAAAACGAAGGGCCCAGGGGAGAACAATGAAAACTGTTAGCGTGAGTGGACAAAAATCAAATATAAAAACTCTATTTTCCTTTAATGTTCTCCTTTAGAGTTTTCCAAGAAAACCTTATGCACGCACATCATAGACAATGAATAATTAAATCAATAAAACTCCCTTGGCTCATACATAAATAAATGTGTGGGGTATTAACCTCATCCACGAGAAAACCGACCTGCTCTACCACGAGAGGGTCTATTGACCGGCTCATCGGAGAGGGTCCCATGACCTGCTCTATTCGGGAGGGTCTATTGACCAGCTACCACCGAAGAGGGTCCCGACCTGCTACTATCCGGGAGGGTCTATTGACCAGCTACCAGCGAAGAGGGTCCCGACCTACTACTATCCAGAGAGGGTACCAACTCCATCTGGAGAGGGTCCATGCTAGCATGCAATACATATATTCTTATCCTTTTAAAAATCCTTTAAAACCTCGTGGGAAAAATAATCTGAAAACCAAGTCAAATCTCCCATGACTTTACCCCAAATACATTGGATTTAAAAACTTTTCCAGGAACCCAAAACCGGTTCTCTGCCTTTACTTTAAAACCCTTTAAATCCAAGAGCAAAGTTTCCCCTTTTTAAAACTCATCCCCCTCCAATATCCCAAAACGGTGATAACAATAACACAAATCCCGGGAAAATCCTTTAAAATAACTGGAAGGGTAGAAACCTCTTTCCCGGCTCACTTAACTTTAAAAAGCATTAAATCCCCATTTTCCCAAAATCACCGTAAAACATATAATGGAGGAAATCACATATACAGGAGAAACTAATTAAAGTCTATAGGCATGCAATTTAATTTAAAAACAAGGTCCACTCACAGTACTATTGCGACCTTCTTCCTGCTCGGAAAGCTCCTCGAGCGAAACCCTCGAACTAACCACGTAGTCGAGCTCGTCTCACGTTCGACCAAAGACTGTACAATTAAACCAATATATTAGTCTTTACATAGTTGACTTGGTCTTTTCCTAGTTTGACTAGGAAATCCTATTTGACCACATGATGACCAAGTTCCTTTCTTTTTAACAGCTTTTTCAACAATACGCTTAATTCCGAATATCGACTCGAAGTTTGGTTCCCGACTTCGTAATCTCAGCGTATCGACTTTCCTTACTATTTTATTAACGATAGGTTATCACATAGTAATTTTGTGGAATTCCTATGGACACCCAATCAACCACTTTACCAAATTACGGGTTATGAGTAGATATATCCGGTAAGGCGTTACCTGAATTATTTACAGCGCCAAAATAAAAACTTCCTACTTACGTCCAATTTTCCGTAAATATCCTAATTACGATTCAACTGACACTTTTTGACTCAAGCATAACGAGGATTCGATTTCTACCTCTTCGGAATTCTGCCGGTTTTACTGCATCACCGGAACCGTCACCGGATCCTGGTAACTTGCCGGAATTTCGCCAGAGTTTCCCCATTTCCTTCGTCACCAAGTTATCGACATTCATGCAATAACACAACAACTCCCATTCAGCAATAGAGCACAACAACAACAATAACAGCAACAACAACCTAGTTCTAACGCTCACCTGTAGCAATTGAGCACGAACCAGATGCTTCTCCTCAGCCATTATAACTGAAGAACAGAAGCCTATCCCACACCGGATTCATCTGCAACCCCCCTGCAGTCACCAAGACATTACTCAGCTTGCATGAAAAATAAAAAGCCTATTTACTCCCTGACCAACAGATTAGCTAAAATTCACTTGATTCCTCCATTTCTTGAAATCGATAATAACCATTCACTACTAGCTTCTTTCAATAACAATTCAGCAACTCAAACTCCAAAATCATCAAAACTTGCACTAGACCCGAATTGAGCAGAAAACCCAAAAACCCAACTTTCTCCAAAACTTAGCCAAACTCAAATCCAATTATATAGAGGTGTAAAACACGAAGAGTACATCGTCTTTCATACCTCATTTGTTTCCGCCGGTTACCAGAACATCAAGAATTCACCTCAAAACGCAGAGCCACCTTCTCTCCTCCCTCTCTCTGTCACCAGAGCTCCTCTCCTGAAACTGAAACCACATAGAGGTTGTGGACGACGAGGCGAAGCTGTCACCACCACTTGCACTCTCTATCGTGGCCAAAATCGGAAAACTCGATCGGAGAACAGTCACCTCTCCTCCTCCTCTCTCTCTCTCTCTCTACAACTGCTCAACAAAAACCATGATTGCAGAACGGTCGAGGATACCCAGTCGAAGCTTGAGCTATGGCAGGACGCCGAGAGACGACTGGTCGACAGAGGAGCAATTCGAGCTCCGTCGCTGCTCACTGTGTCAACACTGTGGGTCTGAGCTCGATCTCCTCTAAAGATTCTTTAAGGGTTTTGTAGAGAAAGGTGAGAGGAGTATTGTGGTGGGTGTGGTTCGACATGGGGTGGCTGGAGACGGCGGGGCTCCGTCGTAGAGTCGCTTGGAACGACGAGAGGGAGACGACAGAGAGAGAACTCAGATTTGACCCGATTTTGGCTTTGACCAAAGTCAACCCAATAATTTCCTTTTTATACTTGAATGAACGGTCCAGATCAATTCCCCAAATGATCTGACGGTCCAGATTTAAATAAGGTAAAAGTAAAAAGGTTAAGTGGTAAAAACTATTTACCGGAATAGTAATTAGAAGTTACCATAAACATTAGAAATTCACATAAAATAGCTGGAAGCTCCGAAAAATATTCCAAAAATACCGGGAGACTCGTGTCGACACGTACTACAACATCGAGTCATCAAATCAGGTATTTGGAGTACTTTTAAAAACTCGAAAATTAACTCGAGCGATGACTTATCAAATTACCGATCGTAATTAAAAGCTCTCGGTAACTCGTAAACCTCTGTGAAAAGGTAACTTTTAGGTACGGGATGTTACATTGATGACGACGCCGAGAAGCTCTGGTAGATTTTCTGCCTGATTTCTGGGTTTTTCAGGCTATTTATAGCTTTTTTTTCAAGCTCATATATCCATGACTTCGGACCCTTATAACTTCTTTATACGAACTCCGATTTGAGTGTGCTACATGTCCACGAACTAGTATCGACGTCATCTACAACATTTATGAATAAAGTTTTCCTAAATTCTCTACATGACCCGTATCAACTTTACGAAAAATCAACTCTACGATTATTATACGGTTAAACAGTTACTTTAAATGGTTAAAGACCAATGTAACCAACCGTAGAATAATTCTCGGATCGGGATGTGACAATTCTCCCCACCTTATAAAAATTTTGTCTTCGAAATTTCTATACTCAAAGTCCAACACAAAGAACTCTTTCGAATCACATCGCAAATAGATTTGTCAAAATTCAACCCACTACCTCCTTTCGATCAAAGATCAACACCGATTCTTACTTATAAGCCCATTTCCAGTACAAACCGGAAGGATATTCTCACCGGGCATCAGATAATATAAGTACTTATTTACGACACATGCATATAAGCACATCCATCCCATGGATCACCAACCTATTCTGCATCCTCATATATAACCTGGTCAAATTTCACATTTATCCAACGTATCACACATTTTTACATGGATCATCTCAAAATATTCCATTACCTTTTGAGGCTCAGCCACTCTTTTCACGTCTGCTCTAAAGCGTCTGACATCTTACCTCTGATCACAATGATCATCTCCTCAAATCATTGATCAAACCACTCACCGAATTCTTACTATACTCCAACCTATTACGAGGTGGGATACGACATTGCCTACCAATTATCCACCGACTGAAATCCATGTGAAAATCACTTCTGTTTTCTTTGAAAATATTACATACTCTGTCATGCACTGAAACACATCCTTTGGCAACAATTCCTTGTTTCATAAGCCGGATCAAAATCACTCATAAGCTTGCCCACGTCTTTCCACTCGCAGGAAGCAGGTAACCCAAACGAGGGCAAGGTTCGTTACCATCGCCTGGTTTGAACCTCATGAAGTCAAGTAACCACTCGTCATCAAGCTACTCAATGACTCGACGTCAAATCCCACTAGCTATGACTCTACCGTCCACATATCGACACATGCTCAAAGTGTTCTGCTAACCCTACAATCGAACCGATTGGGAATTCGTACCCTGCAAAATTACAGGAAGCCAAAACTCTAATTGGCAAAACACTTCACCGAATCAAGACTCACGTTAAATCATGGAGAAACCATAACCAAATCGAAAATTGCAAACTCTTCTCCTTTGAAATAGATGACACGATAAGGTTCACGTTTTACGTTGTACAAGTCAGATAAGGAATAATTCTCTTTCTGCACATGACCGCTAGGATAGTCTCACTTGCATACACCAAACAATACCCGAAAGATACAAACCATAACATCAAAGCTGCAATTACTGCATACAGAATATTCGATTCTGTAGACATAATTTCTCAAAAGATTTATTCAAAGAAAATTTATCGTAAAACTACGTTAAACTCTTTCTGACGTCAACTCTAATAAAATAAGTCTGGATCCCCACTTCTCTATCAAAACCATACGCATAAGACTCAGTTGACATCTCCAAACAAGACAGTTAACTTGTAGCACCCTGGGAGGGGAAACTACAGTGGCTACGATTTTATGCCAATAAGAAACCAACACGTCCGAAGGACGTGCCAACAACTTATTAACCTAAAGTCGTAGGCTTTTTAGTAAGTAAAATAAAATTTAATCTTTAATACTTTGAGTGGCACCACATAAAATTCTTAAAACATTCATAAGAGATTTTCCAATTTCGCAGAAGGTGGTCAAATTAAAAGGGGCAATTTAAAACTTTAGCGACAACAATAAAAATATACAACAAGGGTTATGAATCAGGGTGACGCCTTTACTGTTTATGTAAAATGCTTTGGTATATGACTCGAAAGGTAAAACCAGAAAAGTGAGTACATCTTGGACCAAACATCGACTAGGACATGAGGCTCCACATACACAGCTCTCTCTATTTATCCTGTCACAGTACATAGTACATGCAAACAACCTGTTGTAGGGGTAAGCATCGTCCTCGCGTGCTCACATATAGGCCCACCAATGATAGGTTTGAAAACCATAAAACCATATATATACGTATAGATTTGAGCTCTTGATAAAATCATTCAGAAAATCCTTGGCACACAAAAACATCATTTCATATCTTTCAGGAAAACAGTGCAGTATGCTAAAACAGGGGCTCAGAGCGCTCAATGAACAATACAGCCTACAGGGCTTCACGAATCTCTGTGACCGAATCCCAGGTTTGTCTATACAGCAAACCGGGCCCAACTACCTATGCGTCTGAAGACGAATAGTAGCGAGAGTGTCCAACAAATCTCTCGTAACAGCACACCGCACTTACGTCTCGCTTGACTCTGTACGAGACGAGCCTAAGTGGGATAATTAAAATAAACAGGGCATTGCCCCTCCGAAGGTTCACGGTCATCGACACCGTGGGAAGCGTAGTCTAAATACTAGGTCCCGCCATTCTCAGGTCACGCACCGGAAATCAGGACAACAGTGCTCAACATATCACATCATCGTATAAAAATCTTTTACGTCTAGCCTCGGGTTTTCTTGGCCCAATCATAAATCATTTATCACATATATAAAGAAAACTTTCCCGAGGCATCGACCATGAGCATACACAAAATCATGCACTTTCTCATATATAGAAAACCACTACCAAAGTGGGTTCAGATTCCCTACCTGGAATAGTCGTTTCATACGTAAGCTCCAAGCTTTCAGGAACTGCCTTGGTGAACTGAGGTCACCGCGTAAACTACCTCGTCCAATAATCGCTACAGAATAAAGTTGCTTAGCAACTAAGATACAATAATAGTCAACAGACCTCAGCATTCCTAGTTTGACCAGGAATGACCACATTGACTAAGTTGACCAACCAATTCCCTTTTATGGCACTTTAACCTTTTTAACTTGCCTTTCCGGTTATCGACTCTTTACTCAAATTACCGGAAGTCCGACTTAACTTCTGAACTTTCCTTAATCATTTTAATGACGTTAGGGTGTCACATAATAATTCGTTTAATTACTATGGACATCCAACGTGTCACATCAACCAATTTATTTACCAAGAGTCGATTTACCGATTTACGTGAATCACAAACTTTAATTAAACGGTCAACTTGACATTTTCCAGATATTTCCAGTTATCATTTTCGATAACAATTCAACACTTTACCAATATAACCAAATTGTGTCAAACTTCGTTGAACTTCAATTCTTTACTAAACCGTTTTTCTGAAACTAGAACTATCCGAAAATGGAAACTTTCTCTTAATGGAAACTTTCCCAAAATGGAAAGTTTCCCAACTTATTAGGTTTCCAAACTTAGAAGGTTTCCTAAAATGGAAGGTTCCCAAATTACGGTTAGTTTCTGTTTTAATACGTTTCCTTATACGTAATTTCCGATTACGACTCTTTAGCCAGACTAAAAGGAAACAATACATTCTTACGGAGTCGAAGACTACCTCTCGGCATTTCAGCCGGATTTACTGCCCCATCGGAATTGTTACTGGATTTCGGCAACTTGCCGGAATCCTCTGCCGGATTCCGGTCAACTTGCCGGAATTTCGCCAGAGTTTCCCTCGTTTCTTCGTCTCTAAGTTATCGATAACATGTAAGGAAAACAACACCCAAAATCAACACCAGATCAACAATTCAACAACAAAAACACATAATCGAGCACCAAAACCCAAAACTAAATACCAGGTCTTACCCTTTGCTCCCTCAACTTCAAGACTCATCGGAATTGCTCTCCACACCCAAGCAAGGTCTCGGCTGCAACCAACACAGCCTCTGCTCTGCCACAAACAGAGTATCACCCCTCAGTCCTTTCTCCATCAACCCCAAGACCTCAAATAAAACACAACAGAGACAAAAACCAAACCAAAATAGTGGATCACAACCCCATTCACCAACAAATCGGAGAAAACCCCGAAAAATCTAAAACTTGAACAAAACCGAACTAAAATAATTTCAGGAGAGGGGTTTCTTACCAACTGCCTAGGAGTGATAAACAAGACCTCCTGGAGCTCGAAAGCAGCCTAGAATCTTCAGAAAACCGTTGCCGGAGCAACCAACCTCGGCGGGAAAACTCACTGCCTAAATCAGAAATTTGGGGTTTTTCGATTAGGGCTCCAATCTAATAAGCAAAGGCAGTAGAAAGGAAGAAGAAGAGAAGAGGAGAAGAACAGTACCTTCCACGTGCCAAATCGTCGCCTGAACGGCGAGTTCTCACCGGAAAACAGTCGAGCTTTCCCCTCGCTCGATCTCTGGTTGTGGTGGGTGTATGGTGGTCTTGGAGGCTGGGCTAGGTAGAGGAAGAGAAGAGGGAGAGAAAGAAGGTGGTCCACCGCCTTGTGGTGGCCGCTGTCATCGGCGCCGGGCGGAGGACAGCGGAGACAGAAGCGGAGCTCGGGGAGCTCGAGTTTACCGAGTGGGGAGGTTTGACTCGGTCAAACCTCTCTTCTCTATTTATAAGAGAAATGAACGGCTGAGATCAGATCTTGGAAAAATCTGACTGTCCAGATTTATAGAAGGTGAAAAGTAAAAGGTAAAATGATAAAACTCTTTTTACCGGATTGATAATTAAAAGTTACCAGAAACTTCAAAAATTCATAGAAAATAAACCGAAGCTCGAAAAAATAATCTGAAAATACCGAGAGACTCGTGTCGACACGTATTATGACATTGAGTCATTAAATCAGGTATTTGGAGAGCTTTTTAAAAACTCAAAAATGAACGTGGTCGTTCACTCGCGAAGTTTCCGAATGCGACTTAAACCTCAATAACTTGCCATTAACCACAGTTAAAACGTGCGGGGTCTCACATAACTAATGCAATCTCGAGAAGTCAATAATACTCCCTGTTTATTTGTTATTCAAGAAAATAACATCAAGGCATTAAAATAACTTACACTGGGAATCAGCGAGACACCTAACTCGCTAGACGAGACGCCATGAATCTCATCATCCTTCATGCTAAGTCTTGAGTAACGAAGAAATGTGAATCCGAACTCAAGCTGAATTTACGAAGCAGAGAACACGTCATTAAAGTCACAACTCTAACGAACTCATTAACATTACCAACATCACTAAGCCTGGACAACCACCACTTTCAATACTCTTTGACATCGTATCTCTGACCAATAGCCACACTTCTCTTTCTACTTCCATTGCTATTAATAGGTCTGACAACCGACTAAGATTCGACGTCAGATACTTGAATCGCATACACCTCTCTGGTGCCACTGCTTCCCGCAATAAAATTTCTTGCCCGAAAGTCCTACCGCACTGCATGTGCGATGAACACAAAATCACTTTTCAAAAGTCAAAATAGTTTCTATTCGGGAACCAATATCACAAATGAAGCTTTGCCATTTTCTAAGTCTGATATTTCAGGAAAAAGTTAAATCATGTGTCCACTCTCGGCGCTAGCTCGAGAGGAAACCAAATTCTAACTTTAAACTCAAAAGTCATGCACCTCACCAACATTTATTAATAGTCCAATTGAAACCATAATCTGGACCATATGTCAACATCATGATTCGGCCAATTACCGTAACCCAAATTGATGACCACATCCGCAAATAACATTGACCTCACAGGTCATCCTTGAATCAGTATGGGATCCCACCCCAATACAATCCCTAAAAAGATCACTGCTCTACTTAGCGGTAAATTTGTCACCTTTAATATTAAATCTCTTATAACCCTTGACTCATAACACTTCTTGAGTCAACATCTGTTCCAACGGCTCATATTCAATGCTCCCACAGTTCATACTCGACACTAATAAACCACACTTCGTAACTCTCTCGCTACACATAAATACTTGTGGCTCAAGATTTATCACTTAGTCATATTCGGATTCACACAGAATCACCACTTAATTATCTATGACCTCTGTCTTCCGCACTACAGTCAAGTCTGCTTTATCCTCGGGAACCCAACAAAACATCCAAAATGTCAAATCTTTTAATTATGAAGTCAACACCTTTGTAATTCTTGTTGCTAACTCAGTTCCAACCCGTAGGAAATATCATACATCCACATAATGATTTTAGCTCATTACCTTAATACTGGCTGATGAACAAAAGTGATGACCTCTCAGACCATATCGAGATTAGTAAGTGGTCTCACCACTCAATGATAGTCATAGGGAACGCCGCCCTTTTGGCAATTTGCTTGCCATTCACAAACTCTAAAGAAGAAATACATTCTAAATCATCAGGGAAACTCCTTTCCTGAAATCACTACAAAACATAACCATCAAAATGCAATCATTTTAATAAACAACTTCTCATGACTCTCTTACCACCACTCAATACACGAGGCTCTACGATTTGTCTCCAAATCGAAATCCAGATCAAGTAAGGTCACTACTTAATTGGCCCATGATTGCATCATTACTATCGATTCTTCATCCATCTTAGGATTTCGATAAAATTACATCAGATCCTTATCCTCTAGACACTAATGTCCGTACTCCATAGAGTCGAAATTTGAGGATGCTACACATTACTGCAGTGGAGATAATTTATGTATCCTTACATATGTTACATCACAATACTTTGATCAAGAATATAATCAATTTAATAACAATCAATGAGTGGGCAGATTCCCACGTCAACATGCCACAGCTAATCACCACAATAGGACCAAGTGTCGTTAACAGCCAGACTATGGTCACAAATAAAGTTAGTTATCCAAGCACATTCATATACTCTTAACTTCTTCATATGTCAGAATGACCACTGCCATCTAACTTCCGACCTACCATATATACCTCAAGGCTATACTTACCGTCTTTCCAAAACGTCCGACGACTCTAGGAGCTTGACCTCCAACTCTAACTATCCCGGAGGTCTCACCATGGCCTCATAATTAGCATTTTTAACTTACTCAATAGTCTTATAATTTTGGAAAATCTAACCATTTAGAGGCACGATTCAAATACTAAATTCCTCTTCCAAACCATAACATCCCCTTGGCCACAACACTAGGGCCGACGACTTTTAATCAACCCAAACCTCGAGAAATAAAAATATTATAATTGATGCTCGACAACTTATACAATTCCAATGTCTTCTCTTAACAGAAAAAAAATCATAAATATCGTCCATCTACTCCTATATCCTTTACTCTCTCGCTTCTCACTCTATCCAACTTTACTTGATCATTTCCACACATTTTACATTTTTCTCTCGACTTTCCATTCGCATGGGCCACTTATATTAGTACCTGAATTCTCCAACTCAAGTACTTTTTTTACTCATGGTCTACAACAACTATTCTAGGACACGATTATGTTATTAAAACACAACCAATAGGCATCAGATGCCCAACTTAAAATTCCACAATAGCCCAAATAAATATCTCATTAACGAGTTCCCAACTCGTATTTCAATTCAATTTCTCGTTTACACACTTGAAACTCATAAGAAAAACATATAAAACTTGCTTTTCTAATACGTGAACTAAAACACTCTTAATATAATTTCTGACTCTTCACTTCTAAGAGTCTCACAACTCAGATGCCAAGGCCTCGCCTTAGGCCTCTACATCTCCATTCTTACCAACTTTAATGACAGTCTCCCAGGCATGAATCATATGCTTCGTTCTTTAGGCATTTGCACAAGATGCCCAACACATCATGATATAATACAAGTTCCCAACTCGAGTTTCCACCTCAGAACTCTAATCCAAATCTCAATTAGTGCCACAAAAGGAAATCACCAATTATTTACCCTTTCTTTTTAGAAACTCTCTAAGAGGTCAGTGTACTGAGGTATAGTCTTGAATATGTAGACATTTATGGAACCACCCGGTTCATAAATACAATAGAAACTACTAACTCATATCCCTAATAACACTGAGCGTCTCAAGCATAAAATGCCAATGGATCCGCCACGGTCGGACCATCACTCTATAGACACTAAGTGCTACCAAGTATATGAGGTAGTAACAGGAAGCGATAACCTAATGCTCTGATACCAACTGTCAGGACCGACCTCGGGTTAATCCCTTTAACCCAAAGTAAATCCTGCAGGGTTCACCTTAAGAGAAATTGTTACCAAAAACCCCTTTTGAAATGAACAACCATACCGGCAATCGAACGAAAACGCTTCCACAAACGAATACAACTAAACACAATACTGGGGTATTCAGAGCATTCTACGTGGAAGCAATACCTAAATAGACTAAATAGCGACGGTAGAATAATTTGACTATGGCTCGTCTTCAGTACACATGACATCCTCTCACCAACCCTACAACACTAGGCATTTGAAAACGAGGGGCCCATCAGAAAACATTTAAAAACACAACATTAGAGTGAGTGGACAAAAAGAATATCCAAGCGTGTCAAAATAATCAATTTATGTTCTCCGATAATACAAGGAGTGTCCGGGAGGGGAGCAACCCACCTTCCTGACCCCACCGGCTAATTAAATCAACAAAATCATGTTGTTTATAAATATTCAAAAATATTTGAGCATGCACGGTTTAAAATAAAACGTTCACTCACAGACTTAGGACTTAGCCTGACGAAATTCAGATTGCTTCTCAAGCGAGAACTCTTTATCTCATGTTCAACGAATAATAATAAATCTCAATTGTCAAACGAATACTTATTTAAAATTGGCAATAACGTTACCCTCAGCCAAAACTCTCAAATTTAATAAAAAAAATCCCTGATCTTCAACAATAGTTTAGGAGTCCTTAAAATATTTCTCAAACCTTAATCGGCAATAATCGATGGTGGGAATAATATTTTATTATCCGCCGATAATATTAAACTTGAAAAATTCCAAAACATAACCAAAACTCTTCCAAAAATTACCAAATTTAAACCATAGACTCCTCTCATTTTATACTATTTTATGGGCATGAAAAACAGTCCAAAAGTGACGGCATTGCTGCCAGCAGAAATTCCGGCCAAAATTCCGGCTACCTCCGATCACCACCAAATTTTAACAGTAGCTTCACCTCATCATTTGGAACAACTTTATAGTTCAACTCGAAGGCCAATTCGGCCTATAACTAAGTCAATCGAAGGAAAAAGAAAAAACCTGAAATATTTTTTAAAAACTTCAAAAAATTGATTCTCCCTCCACACTCCAAATCAATTCACCAAACTTTAGGGGTGAGTAGTAATCCTAAAACCCATTCAAACCATATAAAGAACTCACAAATTGGTGGTCTGAGGAGGGAGAAATCCGATCTAGAACTCCTACTGTACGCTCAGTAAACAACTTGAAATTTCTCCTAAACCAAGGGGAGATAGGTCGAAAAGGTTACCTAGAATTGAAGTAGACTCAGAGGTACTCCTTTTGGATAGGTGCGGCGGCCTGAGGTGGCTTGGATTGGCAGCGGCGACGCCAATAAACTCCGGCAGATTTTCTGCCTAACTTCTGGGTTGTTCGGGCTATTTATAGCCTTTTGCAAAATTACTCCTATGCCCCTGATTTTGGACCCTTTTAACTTCTTCATACGAACTCCGATTTGAGCGTGCTACATGTCTACGAACTCGTATCGACGTCCTCTAAGACTTACATGAAGAAATTTTTCCTAAATTCTCTAATTTACGAAAAGTCAACTCTACGGTCATTATGCGGTCAAATAGTTACTTTAAATGGTTAAAGACCAAAGTAACCAACCGTAGAATAATTCTAGGATCGGGATGTGACACGAGCACTGTGCATTCGAGATCGAACCAAAACAGACCATCTGAAGGGCAAGGAAGCTCCCAGGCACCACCAGGAGCTGCCCAGGAGTAAGGAGAAGGAAGGAGGAGGGTAGCGGAGCTCCACCGAAGGAGGTCTACCGGAAAAACATAGAAGAAAGCTTCGAGGTATAAAACTCATTCTTTTCTTGAGAATTTGATGATGTTGTGAAGCCTAGGATGTGTAGAATATGGAAAAATAGGCCTAGGGACTCGATTTGGCTGGAAAATCTTAGTTTTCCGGCGACATAGACGATCAGAAACCGATGCGGTAATGGGTTTTAGGAGAATTACACATGTTAGATATATCACTGTGAAACATCATCAGGGGGTCCACATGATCATGGGCAATTTTTTGAGACGGGCAGTACATCGAACGATCCAACAACGGCCTTCATCAACGATATGTTTCCTTATGAGAGCGGTATATGCTCTGAAGGACCGTATATGTCTGAGCCGATGCAGCATTTCCCTAGAGTTGTCAACACTGCTGGTATTGACAGGTACAACAAACTACTTGCTTTCCAACAGACCCCTGTGTACCCCGGTTGTCAGAAGACGGTTCTTGAAAGTGTGATGGACGTGATGAAGATTAAAGTTGAGACAACATCAACTGTGAAGGCTGTTGATGACTACCTACAGTACACGGCTTCGATGCTACCCCACGGTCATCGTCTTCCTACCACTCATCATAAGGTCCGATGTATCCTGAAAGATCTTGGGGTTCGAATTCATGATTTAGACGCTCGGCTTATTGATGTGGATCCAAATCAAGAAACAGACGACGATTCTTGTGATGTAGAAATGCATAAATTGCCAGAAATTAATTCTGACACCGAAGAAGACTCATCGGATGATTCCGATTAGGAGCCTTCTTAGTTTGAATTTGTAATACAAATTGATGTGTGTTTTATATGCTACAAGCTGTTGAATTCATAATGTAGTTTAATGTTGGTGATATATGTAGGAAATTGGTATGTCTACGGTTAAACCACCAGTTTTTTTATCTATTTTACAGTTTTAGCCGAAGAAATATGATGTATTTCGTCGGCTAAAACTATCTTGGCCGACGAATACCCTAATTTCTCGTCGGCTAAACTGTAAATCTTAAACTCTAAACCCTATAATATAGCTGACGAATACCCTAATTATTCGTCGGCTAAAGTTAAATAAATAAAATAATAATTTTTTTTATTATAGTTACGTCTCCTTGATTTAAAACTATTTGTAGTTGAAGGTCCGGACAGAATACGTAATTTAGGCGGTCAAATCACCGTTTGCAAGTGTTTAGGGGTTTGACTAACGGGATTGACCGTGCGGATCGAGTCCTTAAGTTTGTCGGATGATGTTGAAAATTTACCCCCGCACATGTTTCAACATAACGATAATATCTGACGGTCGGATTTTCGTTTCACAAGATTGATCGTCACAATCAAAATATGTCTACTAATGTTGTATAACTAATCTACCAAGTGTTAAGTAAATGTTCGGTTTTAAAAAACAAACTATACGTAGAAGCTTCAAACGAAAAAAAATCGTGAGATAAGATATGACCGGAACGATGAAATATGTCTACGGTTGAAAAATCACGTAATTTCGATAAGTTTCGGTGTCAATACTTGCAGTCATTGCATTTTTTTCATACTTTCTCCCTAGAGGACGCCCTATCTCCGATGGTTATTTTTCTTATAATTTTTATACCACTAGTTGCGTCTCCTCGATTTGAAACTAATTGTAGTTGATGGTCCGGACAGAATACGTAATTTAGTCGGTCAAATCACCGTTTGCAAGTGTTTAGGGGTTTGACTAACGGGATTGACCGTGCTGATCGAGTCCTTAAGTTTGTCAGATGATACTGAAAATTCACCCCCACACATGTTTCAACATAACGATGATATCTGACGGTCGGATTTTCGTTGAATACTGATAAAACATATAAATTGGACATGAATTTACTAAATAATTATAAAAAGTACTTTAGGCGACGAATTTTTAGTAATTTTGTCGGCTAAAGTGGGACTATAGCCGACGAATTTTTAGTAATTTTGTCAGCTAAAGTGGGACTATAGTCGACTAAATTACTAAGTTTTAGCCGACGAATTTTTTAATTCGTCGGCTATACTTCTTCCTATATATTCGGACCCAGCGACAGAACCCTACTTTCTCCTCTTTCTCTTCGTCGGCTATACTTCTTCCTATATATTCGGACCCAGCGACAGAACCCTACTTTCTCCTCTTTCTCCTTTCTAGGCCGCACTCCTTTCTCCCTCTCCTCTCGATTTTCTTTCAATTTTTCCGTCTCCTTCCGACCTCCAATCCGCCTCCCCATCTCCCAAACAATTAAGGTATGTAATTTCATGCCTATATTGAATTATAAAACTATTTTCAATTATTTTCAATATATTGAATTATATGATAATGTTGTTTGTGATAATGTTGTTGGTGATAATGTTGAATTATATTGAATTATTTCCATTAATTGGTATACTTTAATATATTTGGGTATATTAAGTAAATTGGTAATTTTTAATATATTTGGGTATATTAAGGAAATTTGGTATATTTAGTAAATTGGGTATATTAAAATATTAATTGGTATATTTAATATAGTTGTGATAATGTTGTTAATTTTTTAGTAATTCCGTATATTTAATAAATTTGGTATATTAAAATACTAATTGGTATATTTAATATATTTGGGTATATTAAAATATTAATTGGTATATTTAATATATTTGTGATAATGTTGTTAATTTTTTATAATGCTATATATTTAACAAAATATTAATTATATTAGTGATAATGTTAATTATTTAATAAACATGATGAAAGGATTATTTAGTAAATCAAAGAGTTCAGAGGGTCAAAGGGCTGAATCGTCTGAGGGAACGTCTTGCAACCCTCGGGCGTCGTTTCAGGGCCCAATGACGGCCCGACGTGCGTCTCTTCTAGAGCCGACACAGAGACAGCTGGGGGCCACACATTCCTCTAGGCAGCCGGACGCCGTTCGCTCATTCAGGCAGCCTGACGCCCCTATCTCCTCCAGGCAGCCGGACACCTCTCGCTCGAGGCAGCCGAGCGTCCCTCACTCCTCGAGGCCGCTGTGGCCTCTGACTCAGGCGGAAGTGTCTGCACCACGTATGCCTGAGATACACAAGCACCGACTTTGGGCCCTACTGTTTCGGAGGGTAGGTCTTCTGGGGTATAGATGTCGCCGCCTCTTCTCTACCTTCCGCTGTTGATACCGGCATTACCTGTAGTGGATGACTCAAGGGCGTCGATTTATCCACTACCCCCGTAGGTGACCCTACCAGCGGCGTACCTGTTTGTGCCGTTTGGTACGGATTTAATTTCTACGAGGGTATCATCATCGGCGACAGAGTCGGAATCCGTCGCATCCGCCCCAACGCCCTCAGGTAATGATATATAAATAATTTGTTATCTTATAATGTTATAATAAAAATAATCTATTAATAATCAATTTATGATAGGCATCATCGGAGCCAAGCTGACAAGGAAGAAGAGAGGTCCCGTCACAGGGAATGCTCTCGAGAAGACAGTGAGTACCTCGAGAAGGTCCCGTCACAAGGAAGTCGTTTTACGTTTTAAAATTTAGTAAATTATATTTATATATATATATATATATATATATTTCAAAATGTTAATTAATTATTTTTTCCTATCTAATTAGGCGAGGGTGAGGCAAGCTAGTGACGAGGTGATGACTGCTATAGTCAGGGAGACATGGCCTGACACGCAAGAGGAAGACATGTCTGAAGCCATGTCCCAGATCGACACTTCGGATCTCAAGGTTGGGACGAGGATCATGGGCACAACATTCCCACCGCGAGGAAATAACTTCTACTGCCGAGGTCTAGGAAAGAAGGGCGAGGGGGTACTGAAGACCACTCCCGGATTTCAGAAAAAGGGAGCCGCGACCAGCAGCAGAACGACTCAGCTAGAGGCGGAAGTTTAGATGTTACGGGAACAGCAAGCCACCCAGACAGCATATACTGCCGCTTTACAGAAGTATAATGCGGCAGTATATGCCACCCAGCAGGCACAGCAGCAACAGATGTTCCAGTACTTGCAAGATTTTTCAGCTGCACAGCTTCAGGGACTTCCACCTCCGCCCATGCCTACGCCTATTCCCTTACCTCAACCGCCGCAACCTCCTCTTGGCGCGGATATAGATTTAGATGATATCGACTTTATTTAGTTTTTTAGGTTTATGAACAATTTATAAATTAAAAATTTAATACAAAATGTTTATGCTACTTTTGACGGTGTTTGTTGTTGGTTATATCAAATTGCTTGTGTAATTTGCAGCTTGCTTGGATGATAATTTAGAAATTTTGTAGTTTTTTTAGTATAAAAAGTACTATAGCCGACAAAATTTACCATAATTTGTCGGCTATAGTATTTTTATTTTCAATGTTTAGCCGACGAAATTTACAATATTTTGTCGGCTTTTCTGCATTTAATTTTTAATTTTTTTAAAATATTTAGCCGACGATTTATACTACATTTCGTCGGCTAAAGTTTTTTAAGTTGGCCGATGAAATGTTAATATTTCGTCGGCCAAAGTCTTATGTTTAAACCGACGACAATGTATTTCGTCGGCTAAAGTAAGAGTTTGGCCGACGAATTATTGGAAATTATGTCGTCGGCTATAGTGTAACACTTAGCCGACGACGGGTTTTATTTCGTCGACTAAAGTTATAGTCGACGAGCCTTTGCCGACGACTTCATAGCCGACGAATTTGATGAACAGGCCGACGAAAAATTTTCGTCGGCTAAAGTGCTTATCCTGGTAGTGCTCCGCTTGTTATACAAAATGAAACCTTCATTTTTGTTAAAAAGAAATAAAGTAAATAAAGTTCATATTACAAATTAAGAAATCTCCTTAGCTAAAATAAAGAACACTGGTGTAGAGGTTTTTCTAAATTAGCTACCTAAAATGACTTTTTAGCTATTTAAGCTAAAATTTGACTATAAAATGGCTAACATTGCTAAAGATGTTATTATATGTATGCATTAATACTCTCTATTTTAGTTAGAATTAAACTAATATTATTCAATAAATGAAGGGAAATTTTATATACACACCCTTAAAATTTTAATACACATCCCTTTCTCTTATTATGATATTTTACCAAATACACAATCCAAAGTACCTAAAATATCCTTAATCTAAAAATCCATGATATATCATATTTTGTGACATATTAAGACTATTATTATTTTATAATTAGTATATACTTATATAAATTAACATTTTATTGATGTTCATATCTATTAATTACTTGTGTTAGTTCTTGAGAAATGCTTACAAATTCATTGTCCATTTCAAATACTTAAACATGAAAATGATAAACAAGATGAAATATATATATATATATATATATATATATATATATATAGTGTGTTTGGGTGAGAAGAAAAATATTAAGATAATAAAATATAATGAAATAGATGCCATTCTAAACTTGGAAATTATGAATTGAAAGATAAAAAAGAAATTTATTGATTATCTAAATTTCCTTGTAAATTGTTTGTTTACTTCAATAGTTTCCCTAAATAAATTATCTCGACCGTAAAATTTTTAATTTATTCTATAATTCATCTTATAAGATTCCAAAAATAAATTTTCATTTTTTAATATTGCAACTGTTTTATATTTCACCTGGTTTCCAAATATAAGTTCTTTGTTTTAAATAATTTAATTGTATTACACGTCTCTTTTGGTCATTAAACATACAAATGAATTTTGATTTGAAATATCAAATAATAAGGATGTGTATTAAGTCATTTGGGGGTGTGTATTTAAAACCACTCTCAAATGAAAGTTAAAAAGTGTTTAAATATAATTATGTATCACAAAATATTTTAAGAGGAATGTATTAAATTATTAAAAGTCTCATCGTAGTCATCTCGCTCTAAATTTAGCTAGTGAAATAGCTAAACTTTAGTTAATCTGTTGAAGCTTCTAAAATATCTAAAAAATATAAACAAGGTCTTTGAAGATACAACTAAGCAACCAAAATATAAAATATGCTAAAAATGTTCTAACGACGGATTCTTATTTGTAGGGGTGAGAGTTTGATACCGAAATCCTGATACCGATCTTGACCGTCTCGTACCAAACCCGGTCGGGTCGGGACACAAAGTGAAAAATGTGTTGTCCCGAGCCGTACCAAATTTAGTAATCGGTTCGGGATCGGTATGAGCCAAATAGATACCGAATGTCCCGAATCCTCCTAAATTTATAATTTTACTAGTTTTAAAGAAAAAAAGTATGTATTTATAATGAAGAATTAATCATCTTAAAATGATGAAGTCGTCTAATTATGTTAGTTTGT
Source organism: Comarum palustre (assembly GCA_951800085.1). Lineage (NCBI taxonomy): Eukaryota > Viridiplantae > Streptophyta > Magnoliopsida > Rosales > Rosaceae > Comarum > Comarum palustre. The sequence continues at coordinate 211,464 of OX637590.1, forward strand.
TGATTTATGTTTAGAAAAGTGTTAAATATTACACAAATATAGTACAAAAGTGATTGTTTAATTTATAGATATAAAATCCTATCTTAAAACCTTATGTCCCTATTGGTCCCGAACTTGTCCGGAATTTTTCGATATCTGGACGGTTCAGTACCAAACCTTAAAATCACACATCCCGTCCCGATACCGAAAAAAAAAATCAAAATCGATATCAGGATAGGTCAAATCACGTACTGTCCCTTACCGATCTCATCGGTAGTTATTTGTGCTAGTACGCGCCTGATTTGGGGGAGGCGTCTCATGTTTTTGATGGCTTATTGAACAGTTGAAAAGGTTGCGTTCACGGTGGTGTTGGTAATTAATAATGCAGAGAATATATGCCACGATATCTCATCGATCTTCCTTTAACTTCCCTGAAAGGTCAAAGCTAACTCATTCATTGTGTTCTTTTCCTTTCCTTAATGCAGTCACTGTTGGTTGGTTGTCAGGCACACGAGATAATTCGATCTATATGTTATAAATAAAGGCGAATTAATTCCCATAAATACGTAGCTTTCTAGGTTTTACAATTCGATCTTATTGGCTTTTGCGTTTCCATTGCATCTAATCTAAACCTCGCCCAGTCCACTCTCTTCCTTTCAGCTAGCAAAGTTGACTCGTCTAGATCGATATGTGCGGAAACGAACGCGTATTAGAATCCCTAACTACCTTTTGTCAAAACAGAAGACAGATACCACCTCCCCTAGCTAGCTGGTTTCACCAAGTAAAACTAACAAGAAACAAATGAAAATGTCATAAACTAAGGAATAGTCTACAAACCATGAGAAGGTGGCACATGATGGAATCCACAATGGATATTAAATCTTTTTTCTTCTTCTAGACTCACATGGTGGAATACACGGTGCAATTTAAAACCCTATTATTTTAGTAATTGTAAGTATTGATCGTTTTAGCTGGGGACACTAGAGAAAGATTATATCTACATTAAAACAAGTTAGTAATATTCACAAATATAAAATAACCATACAAGTACAATTCTGTCACAACTATACAAGTATAAAACACATAAACACATAATCGTATGCAATCGGCAAGATATAGACATGACATCGATATATATATATATATATATATATATATATATATATATATACAAAAAGAATTAAATTATTTACAATCTATTCACATATTTACCGAATTATGATAGAGTTTTTATAGTGATTTCTAGGGTCCTAGGACATACAATTGAACATAGAATGTAAAACCGATAAAACCAAAAGATGAATAATATAAATGAAATAAATGAAACATAATTACACAGTAAAATTACATAAACCTTATGAAGATCCATACCTAACCTACCTAGATTAGATCGACTAAAGAATGGTTGAGAATTGGTGGAGGATTGGCGGTGATCGACGGCGGTGAAGTGGTGACGGCATGTTTGGGAATTTTATGTGTTTTGGTTTTTTTGGGTAGAGCTTGACTATCTAAGCAAAAGTAAATTGTTTGACGACAGCTTGATCTTTCTCTGTGTTTGGGAGGGTTTTTAGGTAGAGCTTGGCTATATTATGGTTTAAACAAAGATTGACACCCTTAACTGAACTATTACATGTGTATTTATAGGGAGAAAACCCTAGCAAATTCGGCTGCAATCCTTGTCCATATCGGATTGGGCTTCTTGCTTTTCCTTGTTGCACTAGACTTTGACTTCTTCAATGGCTGACTTGGATAATACTCCATGGACTTATTTCTGAATTTTAGACTCCGCTACATGTTAAGGGATCAATGTAAGACTCCCTTACACGTTTTGGGCTTCATAGGACAGCCGAATCCCCTCCATAATCTTGGTAGAACAAGTTATCATGTTTTGACCGGAATAACTTTCCTAGTTGTTGTTTTGGGCTTCTCCATATGGTTTCTTTGATTCTTCTTCTTCTAAACAACTTTCCATATTTTAATTAAGCTCCTCATCAATCATTTGGCATGCTTGAAAAGGATTTTGGTAAAGAAACACACTCACGAACTCGGTAGACAACTTCAGCAAAATCTGTCCTGTTTCCAGCAGACTGACCTCCGGCCATTCTTTCCATCATAACTCCTTCCTCACAACTTGGATTGCTACGATTCTAACATATTTAGAAACTAGACATCCACAGCTTTCCATCCATATATGGCACATCTCCTGGATCGTCCTAGGAAAATTTTTGAATTTGGGTTATGGTTTCTGGAAATCCTCTGTTTTTATTCCGAATTCATGCTTTTGGCCTCTTATGTTTTCATGCTTCTTTTGCTGCCTTCTATAAGTCCGATTTTCATGATTTTTGTTTCGTTAAGTCCATATACATGTCATCTAAACATTATAGAAAATTAATCAAGTAATGACAATGTACAAATTCACAGAATCATTAAAAATAACACGATAACTTCATAAGTCAGCTTTTAACAAATTAGTTCATAATTTCTCTACAATTGTACCTACATTTAGTCACATCTCTTAGGATTTAATTAGTAATTTCTTAATAAAAAACTCTGGTCGGGTCTCAATAAAGTCATGAAAAACATTTAGATTTATTCATCTTTTATTTTACATATAATGGATTTGCCTGGACCAATACACGACTTTCTTTTAATCTTTCTGGGATCGGGTCTCTTTACGCACATTTTAGCCATTGCTTTACAGAAAATGTAGCACCCCTGGGGGGTAAACTACAGTAGCCACGAATTTAAGCCAATAAGAAGCCAACACGTCTGAAGGACGTGCCAACAACTTATTAACCTAAAGTCGTAGGCTTTTTAGTGAGTAAAATAAAATTTAAACTTTAATACTTTGAGTGGCACCCCATGAAATTCTTAAAACATTCATCAGAGTTTTTCTAATTTCGCGGAAGGTGGTAAAAATAAAGGGGACAATTTAAAACTTTAGCGACAACAATAAAAATATACAACATGGTTAACAAATCGGGGTGACACCTTTACTGTGTATGTAGAAGGCTCTGGTAAATGACTCAAAGGCTAAATCCGGAATAGAGAGTACACTAGGACCAAACATCGAGTAAGGAATGAAGCTCCACACATACAGCTCTCTTTATCTTTCCCGTCACAGTACCTGCAAACAATCTGTTGTAGGGGTGAGCGTCGTCCTCGCGTGCTCACATATAGGCCTACCAATGATAGGTTTGAAAACCAAAAACCGTATATATACATATAGATTTGAGCTCGTAATAAAACCATTTAGATAATCCTTGGCACACAAAAAAACATCATTTCATATCCTTTAGGAAAACAGTGCAGTATGCTAAAAACAGGGGCCTAGAGCGCTCAGTGAACAATACAGCCTGCAGGACTTCGAATTTCAGTGACCGAATCCCGGGTTTGTCTTCACAGCAAACCGGGGCCAACTACCTATGCGCTTGAAAACGCGTAGCAGCGAGAGTGTCCATTTACTGCAGTGCCCATAAACAACAAACTTCCAAGAGCTGCCTCGGTGAAACGAGGTCACCACGTAAGCTACCTCGTCCAATAATCACTGCAGAATTTAAGTAGCTTAGCAACCAAGAAATAATAATAGTCAACAGACCTCAGCATTCCTAGTTTGACCAGGAATGACCACATTGACTAAGTTGACCAAGCAATTTCCTTTTATGGCACTTTAACCTTTTGACTTTCTTTTCCGGTTATCAACTCTCAACTCATTTACCGGAAGTCTGACTTAGTTTCCGAACTTCTCTTTAACCACTTTAACTTGACGTTAGGGTGTCACATAATAATTCGTTGAATTACTATGGACACCCAACGTGACACCAATCAATTTATTTACCAAGAGTCGATTTACCGATTTATGTGAAACACCAACTTTACTTAACATGGTCAACTTAACATTTTCCAGAAATTCCAGTTATCATTTTCCGATAACAATTTAACCAAAAAGTGTCAAACTTCGTTGAACTTCCAAACATAGAAGGTTTCCTAAAATGGAAAGATTCCCAAATTACGGTTAGTTTCCGTTTTACACGTTTCCTTACGAAAATTCCGATTTACGACACTTTAACTCTATTAAACGGAAACAACATACTTGAAGGGATCAAAGGACTACCTCCTCGGCATTTTCTGCCATTTTAACTGCATCTCCGGAATCTTTGCCGGATTCCGGTCAACCTGCCGGAATTTCGCCAGAGTTTCCCTCGTTTCTTCGCCTCCAAGTTCTCGACAACACATGCAGGAAAACATCCAAATTATCATCCCAACAGATCAACAACAAATAAAACTTAAATCCAAAAACAGTAACACAGTTGCCCAAAAACCATGAAATCTGTCTCTCACCTCCAAACCATGATCGAACAGCTTCTCAGCCTTCTCAACCATCCCCTTGCCGGACTCCACCCTCTGATCCACCCTGAACCGAGCCTAGCTGCTCCTCCATAGCTGCAGCACACCAAGCAGCTCACTACCTCATTCCAAAGCCTCACCAGCTGCCTCCAAGCTCTTCCCAAGCATCACATAGGTGTCCAAGACTCGCTAGAACACCAAGAATAGGTCGCCGGAACTGCTAGCCTCGAAACCCAGAAAACCGTAAAACACAGAAAACAGTAAGAACAGTGGAAGAGGAGGTTTCGATTAAGGCTCGAATCGAATGATCAGAAGCATGGAAAAGGAAGAGGTAGAGAAGAGAAGAAGAGCAGCACCTTTCACGCGCCGAACTGCCGCCTGGATCGCCGGATTCCGGCCGTTGACCGCAGAGCCAGTGAAGTTTGATCTCCCTGCACGGTGGCTGCTTGGACATTCTGAAGGTTGGGTCGGGTAGAGGAGGAGAAGAGGGAGACTTCGAAAATTAAAATGGTAAAATGGTAAAAACTCTTTTTACCGGATAGATAATTAAAAGTTACCGGAAACTTCAAAAATTCGTAGAAAATAAACCGAAGCTTCGAAAAATAATCTGAAAATACCGGGAGACTCGCGTCGACACGTACTATGACATTGAGTCATTAAATCAGGTATTTGGAGAACTTTTAAAAACTCGAAAATGAACGTGGTAGTTAACTCGCGAAGTTACTGAATGCGACTTAAACCTCAGTAACTCGTCATTAACCACGGTTAAAACGTGCGGGGTCCCACACTCTACCCCCCTTAAAGAAATTTCGCCCTCGAAATTCACATACCAAACTGGTCACTGATCAAGGGTCAATTTCTCCATCAATCTCTGTTTCTTTCGGAATCATGATGACTCAACGTTGCCAGTCCACGTGTGGCGACGTCACAACCGATACCCTGGTGACTTAAGTCCACCAATAACCTCGCTTACCGCGAGTCCAATTTTCTTCAAAATCACTGAATTTTCTGCAGAATCTCAAATCTCTGTTCGTGCTTAGAACAACAATGTCGATACCAAGGCATGTACACTTAAGCATTTCCACCTTTCGTTACCTCGTGTAAGGAGTGCTGAAGTCACGATCGAAGTGTAACAGTCGATTCGATCGTCAATCTTGCAGGTTCTACAGCCAAGTAACAAACTCGAACTTGTCACTTTCTCATCTTGATCGCAAAGACAAGATACTCGAGACAAGCTGTCACATCCGCTAACATATAGCGTCACAAAGTCCTTGCACCAAAACGACCTTAACAAAGCCTTGCTGTAAGAGAGGATGCACAAATACCAACTGACAAGTGATGACACACAAGGTCACGTCTTACTTTACAGTGTCGTGCTTGCACGCTCGATGAACCACGAACGATGTCTCAACACCGAAGAACCACTAATGATGAGCCAAGTCAAACACGTTGTCATACTTTCAACTCTTAGATGACTCGTAGTGATGTCGCCGATAGACTTTTCCTCAAAGTCGATATCCTGAACCTAGTTTCCACGTCATCGAAAATCTGAACAGACACTCGCAGATGCTTTCGCTAATCCCCTCTTTTAATACCACTATGACGACGAATCGTCTCATGCGAGTGTTTCCGTCAGGCTCCATCAGAAAGATAATGGTCAGCCTTGATAACATGTTCGAGAAGATCAGAAGACATCTTTGTTACCGCATCCTATTTAAAGGATCAGTACGTCTTCGCCTCTGAAGCTGTCAGGTCGCACCTCGTACGAAGCTTTCCTTAAGATAGAAGTTCAGGTTCCACACTTGTCAAGAGGGATGTTACACGTCATCACGTCGTAAAACGTTCCCCAGGTCTCTTGCTTAATGGACGTTTCCCTCATTGTCGTGCCTCGTCATAGACTCACAACGTTACTAACTTAAACCGAATAATGCTTTATCTATGAATCAGTCATAGGCACCAGATACCTTGAAAACATACTTTCTTAACCGTGATCACTTGTTGAAGTGATTAACTCAAAGGTAATTTCCACCTCGAAGTCCAACACTTGGTTGAACTGAGACTCTTTGATAATGTCCTCTAGCCACAATCTTTTTCATCTGCTTTACACTTTCACTTTCCAGTTGCCCGCTATCAACTTGCACTGAAGTGATGTTCTCTTTTGGCACTGACTTTCACAAACTCGAAGCTGACCAAGATTTCGATATTCTGAACATCGGTCAAACTTAACTGCATGACTATTACAGTGGAAAATTTGTACCTACCACCTTGGCTACAAGCCAACAAATTACCACCAAAATTTAAGGTACTCACCAAATATCCTTAGGTACACTTTCTTTCCTGTCTTAGATCGTTTGTTCAAATCATGAAGCTACCACTTGGTCATCAAACAGTGTTTTACACTTTTCCTCACTTCAGGCTTTCCATGCTTAGAGTTCAAGCAGAAAACAACATGTCCAATTACACTCATGGACAATCTGATAACGTTGCAAACTCTAATGCAAATAACCAAACTGATGCACAAACTCAAGTTCGTCGTTCCAATCTTTGACAAATCGGTCGTCCAACATTTTCCTGACACATCACTTGGTCAGAACCGATTCTTAATGCTCCACATGGCTCCAATAACATCAAATTTCCTCAGCCATGGAAAGTCTTTTACATATTGGTGTCTTGACGAACCACAAAGTCACAAGAGTACGTGAACAATTACAAATTCCAAGTTGCAAAGTACCCAAGAAAACGGGAATGAATCACAAGTCTTAAGCTGCCTGCTCCCAACACTTGCAACATCTTGAGACCACTCTTACCTCATCCAACATACAAAGTCGATGGTAAGGCCTCACATACACATACTATCATGTTCACATCACACACTCTTAATTCAAGACCTCAAAAGGTCAACACAGTTTCCAAAGCTTCACCACGCATCGGAGTAAGCACTAGCGTCGACGCCAAGCTTAAATAATGCACTGGGAAGGATACGATACTCATCGCTCAATCCACTTCCTCGATTGTCTCTTTCACATTGCGGAGGATAATACCAATCACCTCAACGCTACATCACAACTTCCCACACTAGGGGAGAGACACCACTGATTCGTCGTAATTCATGCTAATACTCAACCAAGCACGTATGACAAATGCAAACTCAGTCTTAAAGACTATGAGCAAACAACGGAGTCACCTAACTCCAATAAGATCTGGGAAACCACCTTGGATTCCACCAACAGTAACATCTCTTTTCAATCATGAACTTTCTTTACAGGATCTGCCACTACAGGACCCACAATCTCCTTTTAAACTCCAGGATCTACGACTATGGGATCCTCAATCTCAAACTCAAGGATCTACCACTACGGGATCCTCAATCTGAATCTCAAACCCAAGGACCTCATCTCCAACTCACTATCTCAGCAAGGAGGGTCCGTAAACACAATCCAGATACCATGCTCATGTACATCAAATCTCATACCCTGCGGCTCAAATAACATGCTCTGGCCCTACATGAAATCTCATAGCATAAACAATATCCATCATCCATATCACATGCACAAGGTTTTCCTCCATATCATCAACAATCCAAACAGGACGTTTTCACATCCATAATCCTCCAGTATGCCAAGTTTTCAGAGCTCAAAATCTATAGTTTTAATTTATTGCCACTCTTATCATATGTCGCAGCCTGTGTACTGTGAGAGAGCTAAGTGGGAAAATACTCGATGAAACAATGACCTCATTATCAAATAGGTTTGGACATGACAGAATCACAAGAAATTCTTCTGTAATCATTGAGGTACTCAAGACAAAACAATGGTAAAGATACTCAGGCAGGACATAACACATGAATAGAATCAAGGTGACAATAAGGCTTTTTAGCTCAAGGCATAACTGTCACTACCATAAAACAAACCTGAGTCACAAAGGGATTTCATATACTACTAGAAGGCAACAAGTCGGATTTAAGGAATGACACCAAGGGTAGGAACACGACTCGTGAATGAATTTAAAGTTGTCGCTAAAATTTAAAATCGTAAATGAAAATTCCCAAGAGAGAATTTTCAAAACCCTTATTATGTCAACTCACGAAACTCTACTAGCTCCGAAATTTCTTAAAGACCACTTTCGGAAAAATTTTGACGCGCTAGCACAGACTTCAAGGCATCAGAGGTGTTAAAACATTTTTAAAAACAAAAGTCCGAGGAACGATTGCTCTGATACCACTGCTGTAGCACCCCTGGGGGTAAACTACAGTAGCCACAAATTTAAACCAATAAGAAGCCAACACGTCCGAAGGACGTGCCAACAACTTATTAACCTAAAGTCGTAGGCTTTTTAGTGAGTAAAATAAAATTTAAACTTTAATACTTTGAGTGGCACCACATGAAATTCTTAAAACATTCATCAGAGTTTTTCTAATTTCGCGGAAGGTGGTAAAAATAAAGGGGACAATTTAAAACTTTAGCGACAACAATAAAAATATATAACATGGTTAACAAATCGGGGTGACACCTTTACTGTGTATGTAGAAGGCTCTGGTAAATGACTCAAGGGGTAAAACCAGAATAGAGAGTACACTTGGACCAAACATCGAGTAAGGAATGAAGCTCCACACATACAGCTCTCTTTATCTTTCCCGTCACAGTACCTGCAAACAATCTGTTGTAGGGGTGAGCGTCGTCCTCGCGTGCTCACATATAGGCCTACCAATGATAGGTTTGAAAACCAAAAACCGTATATATACATATAGATTTGAGCTCGTAATAAAACCATTTAGAAAATCCTTGGCACACAAAAAAACATCATTTCATATCCTTTAGGAAAACAGTGCAGTATGCTAAAAACAGGGGCCCAGAGCGCTCAGTGAACAATACAGTCTGCAGGACTTCGAATCTCAGTGACCGAATCCCGGGTTTGTCTTCACAGCAAACCGGGGCCAACTACCTATGCGCTTGAAAACGCGTAGTAGCGAGAGTGTCCATTTACTGCAGTGCCCTTAAACAACACACTGCACTTACGACTCGCTTAACTCTGCGCGAGACGAGCGTAAGCGGGAAAATAAAATAAACAAGGCACCACCCTCCGGAGGTTCACGGTCTCGACACCGCGGGAGTGCTAGATACTAGGTCCCATCACTCTCAGGTCACGCACCGGAAATCAGGACAACGGTGCTCCTCACATCTCACATTATCGCATAAAAATCATTTACGTCTAGCCTCGGGTTTTCTTGGCCCAATCATAAATAATTTATCATTTAATATAAAGAAAACTTTCCTGAGGCATCGACCATGAGCATACACAAAATCATGCACTTTCTCATACATATATAAAACCACTACCAAGGGGGCTCAGATTCCCTACTTGGAATTGCCGTTCCATAGGTAAGCTAAAAGTTTCCAGGAGCTGCCTCGGTGAACCGAGGTCACCGCGTAAGCTACCTCGTCCAATAATCACTGCAGAATTTAAGTAGCTTAGCAACCAAGAAATAATAATAGTCAACAGACCTCAGCATTCCTAGTTTGACCAGGAATGACCACATTGACTAAATTGACCAACCAATTTCCTTTTATGGCACTTTAACCTTTTGACTTTCTTTTCTGGTTATCAACTCTCAACTCATTTACCGAAAGTCTGACTTAGTTTCCGAACTTCTCTTTAACCACTTTAACTTGACGTTAGGGTGTCACATAATAATTCGTTGAATTACTATGGACACCCAACGTATCACACCAATCAATTTATTTACCAAGAGTCGATTTACCGATTTACGTGAAACACCAACTTTACTTAACATGGTTAACTTAACATTTTCCAGAAATTCCAGTTATCATTTTCCGATAACAATTTAACCAAAAAGTGTCAAACTTCGTTGAACTTCAATTCTTTAACCATTTTTCTGAAAATGTAACTTTCCCTTAATGGAAACTTTCCCAAAATGGAAAGTTTCCCAAATTAGCAGGTTTCCAAACATAGAAGGTTTCCTAAAATGGAAAGATTCCCAAATTACGGTTAGTTTCCGTTTTACACGTTTCCTTACGAAAATTCCGATTTACGACACTTTAACTCTATTAAACGGAAACAACATACTTGAAGGGATCAAAGGACTACCTCCTCGGCATTTTCTGCCATTTTAACTGCATCTCCGGAATCTTTGCCGGATTCCGGTCAACCTGCCGGAATTTCGCCAGAGTTTCCCTCGTTTCTTCGCCTCCAAGTTCTCGACAACACATGCAGGAAAACATCCAAATTATCATCCCAACAGATCAACAACAAATCAAACTTAAATCCAAAAACAGTAACACAGTTGCCCAAAAACCATGAAATATGTCCCTCACCTCCAAACCATGATCGAACAGCTTCTCAGCCTTCTCAACCATCCCCTTGCCGGACTCCACCCACTGATTCACCCTGAACCGAGCCTAGCTGCTCCTCCATAGCTGCAGCACACCGAGCAGCTCACTACCAACTGCCTCCAAGCTCTTCCCAAGCATCACATAGGTGTCCAAGACTCGCTAGAACACCAAGAATAGGTCGCCGGAACTGCTAGCCTCGAAACCCAGAAAACCGTAAAACACAGAAAACAGTAAGAACAGTGGAAGAGGAGGTTTCGATTAAGGCTCGAATCGAATGATCAGAAGCATGGAAAAGGAAGAGGAAGAGAAGAAGAGCAGTACCTTTCATGCGCCGAACCGCCGCCTAGATCGCCGGATTCCGGCCGTTGACCGCCGAGCCAGTGAAGTTCGATCTCCCTACACGGTGGCTGCTTGGAGATTCTGAAGGTTGGGTCAGGTAGAGGAGGAGAAGAGGGAGAGAATGAAGCTGGTCCGCCGCCCTGTGGTGGCTGGAGTCGCCGGCGCCGGGTGGAGAACAGGGAGGAGACGAGAGCTCGGGGAGAGCTCAGTTGACCGAGCTGGGATGGTTTTGACCGAGTCAAAACTGATCCCCTATTTATAGAAAAATGGACGGCTGAGATTCAATCTTGAAAAGATCTGACGGTCCAGATTTAAAGATGGTGAAAAGTTAAAGGTAAAATGGTAAAAACTCTTTTTACCGGATAGATAATTAAAAGTTACCGGAAACTTCGAAAATTAGTAGAAAATAAACCGAAGCTCCGAAAAATAATCCGAAAATACTGGGAGACTCGCGTCGACACGTACTATGACATCGAGTCATTAAATCAGGTATTTGGAGAACTTTGAAAAATTCGAAAATGAACGTGGTAGTTAACTCGCGAAGTTACTCAATGCAACTTAAACCTCAGTAACTCGTCATTAACCACAGTTAAAATGTGCGGGGTCCCACAGAAAAACCCTTATAATAAATAACTAACAATACTAAACTAATAATTGATAAACAAAGCATAAATAAGGATAAAAACATATTAATAACGTAACATAAAATGCTTCTATCATTGGTTGTCAGGCACGCGAGATAATTCCATCTATATGTTATAAATAAAGGCGAATTAATTCCCATAAATACGTAGCTTTCTAGGTTTTACAATTCGATCTTATTGGCTTTTGCGTTTCCATTGCATCTAATCTAAACCTCGCCCAGTCCACTCTCTTCCTTTCAGCTAGCAAAGTTGACTCGTCTAGATCGATATGTGAGGAAACGAACGCGTATTAGAATCCCTAACTACCTTTTGTCAAAACATAAGACAGATACCACCTCCCCTAGCTAGCTGGTTTCACCAAGTAAAACTAACAAGAAACAAATGAAAATGTCATAAACTAAGGAATAGTCTACAAACCATGAGAAGGTGGCACATGGTGGAATCCACAGTGGATATTAAATCTTTCTTCTTCTTCTTCTTCTTCTAGACTCGATAGCTACATTGTAGCAAGGCGATGTAAGAGCTAACTCGATTAGATATAACTATTTAATGAAATGTGACTCTTTCCTATTCTATGAATAATACAATGTCTTTGCCTTCCTCAATATCCAGTCATATCTTTGGATCGATCCAGGAAACCCGTGTATGTATATATAGAGAAACATCTATTAAGATATCTTTATTTTTAGTTTATTTATAGGGATAAGTATTCGACAAACTTTTCGATCATATTTTTCAATCTTAACCGGTCAATTTTTAAGTCTTAATATATAGACCACTTCTGTAAAATTTCAACCAAAGCTATGATCGTTAAGATATTCAAAACTGCAAATTAAAATTATAGGCATTAACGGTTCATGTTTGGCAAATTTGATCCCTTAAATGAATTCAGTTATTTTAAAGCCTTAACGATCACCAAATTTGATGAAATTTTGCATAAATGATTTATATATATGCATCTACATATTGAACGGTGGAGATGTTGTTATGTGATTGAAAAGTTTGTCGAATGCCTATCCCCATAAATAAACCAAAAATAGGGATCCCTCAATAGAAGAGTCCTATATATATATATATATTAGAGAGATAGGCCAATAAAGACTGATCAGGAGTCCATACTGGTGTTCGTCATTTTCAATCAAGAATTCGATCTCATGGTCAAATTGGAGCGAGCCATGCAAGTAAAACTCCATTTCTCTCTGATGTTCAAACCAACAATTAAAGGCAACAATTAAGCTAAGAAAGAAAGAATGAGATGGAGTAATCGAATGGCACAAAGTACGTGGACACATACAAAAATCAATTCTTTGCTTTCTTACTCGAAAGATTACCGTCCACACAATTTTTATTTTATCAAAGGATCATATGATTTAAATAAGAGCAAGCAGTACAAAGACGACGTATCCAGTTGACATGGAGTCGTCAGAAAACATCGTCTTGCATAATCGCATGTATTATACCGGATACAACATAAGTTATAAATCTATTGTCACATCCCGATCCTAAAATTAATTTATCGTTGGTTACTTTAGTTTTTTACTATTTGTAGTAACTGTTTTTACATAAAGGGTTCTAAAGTTGACTTTTTTATAGGATTGTTATTTTGGAAAACTTCATTCATGGAAGTTGCAGAGAACATTAATACGAGTTTGTGCACATGTGACGCGCTTTAATAAGAGTTAGTATGAAGAAGTTATGACCTAAAAACAAAATGTTACAATTTTTGAAAATAGTTATAAATATAGAAACTTACCAAAATGGTAAGTAGCAAAAAAAAATAGAAAGTCAAAATTTTCCACCCTGTTGTCGCCCGATATTTCCCCTGTTGAACTACCGGATTTTCTTCTCGGCTTAGCGCCGCCGTCAAGTCACCGGAGACTGCCGCACCAGTCCCAATAGTTTCATCGTCGTCTCTACTTCATTCCTAGACAAATGGTTCATCGAAAGGTGCTGCTTTGAGGGAAAAATCGATCTCCAAAGCTCTTTAGTTTGGATTTGGATTTAAGGAGACCATGTTTGAGTGACGATTTCAGAGTCGTCAGACAAAGGCCTAGATCTGTGAGTGGACTTTTATTGGAAGTAAATTTCATGCCATGTTTTTATATTTAAGTGGATAATCTTATTATTTGGAAAGTATCCGAAAATGAGATTTTCTGATATAATTCGTATTTATATTGGTTTTGGCCATATAATTTTATACACATTTATTTAAGTTGTTTAAATTATTTATTGGACTAGTGGGCTGAGATACTATTTTCATGAGCTCTATCTAGTGGGCCAAGATACTTTTCCTGTGAGCTCTTGCTAGTGGGCCGAGATATTTTTATTCCCGTTGTGAGCCCCGCACGTTGTTACTGTAGTTAATGACGAGTTACTAAGGATTAAGTCACTTTCAGTAACTTCACGAGTGAACAACCACGTTCATTTTCAAGTTTTTCAAAGTTCTTCAAATTCCTTATTTAAGGACTCGATGTCATAGTACTTGTCGACACGAGTCTCCCGGTATTTTCAGAATATTTTTCAGAGATACCGTCTATTTTCTATGAATTTCTGAAGTTTCTGGTAATTTTTAATTATCATTCTGGTAAAACAGTTTTTACCATTTCAATTTTACTTTTATCCTTCATTAAATCTGGACCGTTGGATCTTTTCTAAATCAGATTGAGGCCGTTCATTCCCCTAAAAATAGGGAGAGAGTTTTGACTCGGTTAACCCCCCCACTCGGTCAACTCTCCCTCTCTCTTCTCCCGAGTCGGTCACCCTCTTCGGCGACCACCGTCGTCCGGCCACCACTAGCCGGTGGACCACCACCGTTCGACTCGCCTCCTTCTCCTCTACTCAGCCCTATCCTTGAAACCTCCAGACATTCACCGAGAAGAGAGATTGAGCTCCACTGGCTCGGCGGTCAACGACCAGAATCTGATGATCCAGGCGGCAACTCAACCTCCAACCGGTATGGTTCTTCTCTTCTCTTCTTCTTCTTCTTCTTCTTCTTCATTTCCCTGTCCTTGAAATGTCAGATTGAGCCCTAATTCGATGTGCTCCATTTTCACTATTTTTTTCCTTTTTCCTGGGTTTCGGGTTCTTGACCTCCAGCGAGGGTGTTCTCCGAGTTTTTGGCATCTCTAACGTCTTCTTCAAGCTTTTGGAGTTGCTGACATCGAATTCGAACAGGGGCAGAGGTTATGGGTTCAGGGCAGTGGCAGGCAGGGGGTGAGTGGTGGTTTCTAAAGCTCATTGTTTGTTTGTAGTTAATGTTTTGTTGTTGTTGGAGATTAAATTGATGTTGTTTTGTTGTCGATAACTTGGAGGCAAAGAAACGAGGGAAACTTTGTCGAAATTCAGGCAAGTTGACCGGAATCCGGTGATGGTTCTGCTGAAGCGGTGAATCCTGCAGAATGCCGAGAGGTAGTCTTCGACTCTAAGAAATGTAATGTGTTTCCGTTTAACCGAGTATGGAGCCGTAAATCGGAAAAGTTGCATTTAAGAAAAAACCACAATTGAAATCTTATCCATTTTAGGAAACTTTCCATTTTTGAAAACCTACTAATTTGGGAAACTTTTCCATTTTGGGAAAGTTTCTATTAAAGGAAAGTTTTCATTTTGGGAAAGTTCCATTTTCAGAAAAACAGTTTAGTAAAGAATTGAAGTTCAATGAAGTTTGACACAGTTTGATTAAGTTGGTAAAGTGTTGAATTGTTATCGGAAACTGATAACTGGAATTCCAGAAATGTCAAGTTGACTATTTTAATGTAAAATTAGTGATCAAGTAAATCGATAAATTGGCTCAAGACTAAAGAATTGGTTAAAGTGACACGTTGGGTGTCCATAGTAATTCAACGAATTATTATGTGACACCATAACGTCAGATTAAATGGTTAAAGAAAGTTCGAAAGTTAAGTCGGACTTCCGTTAAATGAGCAAAGAGTCGATAACCAGAAAACCAAGTTAAAAAGGTTAAAGAGTTAAAAAGGAAATTGGTTGGTCAACTTGGTCAATGTTGTCAGGACCCACCCCGAGTTAAAACTCTTTTAACCCGAAGTAAATCCGGCGGGGACCACCTCTAGGGAACTTCTTACCGAAACCCCCTTGAAATGGACAACCCTTCCTATAGACCAACTCAGCACTTCCATGAATAATTTAAATCACCCCCGACACTTGGAGCTATCCTGCTCTCCAAGTCACAACTACGTTTTACTATCTTATTCCACTATCATGGTTGGGGTAATCAGAGCAGTCTACATGGAAGTTATACCTAAAACACTAAGTGAGTAACAGCGGATTAATTGGTTATGCCTCGACTTCGGTACGCACGGCCTCCTCTCAGGAACCCTACAACACTTGGCATTTGAAAACGAAGGGCCCATGGGAAAAAAATTAAAAACAATATTAGCGTGAGTGGACAAAAATCAAATATGAAAAGGTAAAAATCTTTTCATGCTTTCCCTTTGATTTTCCAAACTTCACATGCACGCAGCCAATAGGAAATGAATAGATAAATCATAAAATAAATCTATTCGCTTAAATCCATAATTTAAGATGTGGGGTATTAACCACAACCACGAGAAAACAACCGACCAACTCTACCACGAGAGGGTCTATTGACCAGCTCAATCGGAGAGGGTCCCATGACCCGCTCTATTCGGGAGGGTCCAACCGACCAGCTACCACCGAAGAGGGTCCTGACCTGCTCTATCCGGGAGGGTCCTACTGACCAGCAACCACCGAAGAGGGTTAGACCAACTACTATCCAGAGAGGGTACCATCTCCATCTAGAGAGGGTACCATCTCCATCTGGAGAGGGTTCATGCTAGCATGCAATACATATAACCATATCCTTGGAAATCCTTTAAAAACCTCTCGAAAACCAAGTCAAAACTCTCATGACTTTACTCCAAATACATTGGATTTAAAACATTTCCAAGAACCCGAAACCGGTTCTCTGACTTTACTTTAAATTCATTAAATCCAAGAGTCAAGTTTCCTCTTTTTAAAAATCATCCCCCCCATAACTCAAAATGGTGATAACAATTAAAAACCATACTCTGGGAAAATCCTTTAAAATCACGGGAAAGGTTGGAACCTTTTCCCCGTCGCACTTATCTTTAAAAAGTATTAAATTCTCATTTTTCCAAAATCACCATAAAACTTAAAATGGAGGAAATTCATAAATAAAGGAGAAACTAAATACAATCAATTGCATGCATTAAATTTAAAATAAAAGTCCACTCACAGACTGAGGCCTTAGCCTAACGAAAACCTGAATTCCGCTCAAGCCAAGTCTCCACAACACGAGTCTCTTCGCGTCCTGTTCCACAATTAATATTAATTTTCTGGACGTAAGAATAATAATTAAAAAGCATAAGCGTACACATTTAAAAGCGTACAGCTCGCTCATCGACTTCACATTTCTCAAATTGTCAACTAAAAATCCCCGACCTTCACCAATAACTTTGGAGTCCTTAAAAAAATTCTTAAACCTTATCCGGCAATAATCGATGGTCAGAATAATATTTAATTATCCGCCAATAATACAAAACTAGAAAATTCCAAAACCAAACCAAAACTCCTACAAAAATTGCCAAATTTAAACCACAGACTCCTCATATTATATACTATTTAATGGGCATGAAAAAAACTGCCCAAAAAGTGGCAGCACCGCCGCCGGCAGAAATTTCGGCGACCTCCGATCGCCACTAAATTTTACGAGTAGCTTTGTCTCGTCATTTGGAACAACTTTCTAGTTCAACTCGAAGGCCAATTCGGCCTCTAACTAGGTCAATTATGAGATGAACAGTAACCCAAAAATTTACACTTCAAAACTTCAAATCCTCAATTCTCCCTACACACTTCGAATCAAGCTACCAAATTCTAGGGGATTAAAGTACTCCTAAAACCCATCCTAATCATATAAAGAACTCATCAATTGGTGATCTAGGGAGGGAGAAATTCGATCAAGAACAATTCACTGTACACATGATGAACAAATAAGAATTTCTCCCAATTTACGGCGAGTTAGGTCGGAAAACTTACCTAGGAATGAAGTAGACTCGGAGGCTGAGCTTTTGGGATCGGTGCGGCGGCGCTGTGGCGGCCGAAAGTTCCGGCAGAAAAACTGTCGGCAGAGGAGAGAGAAAGGCTGGGTGAAATCTGATTTTTCACCCCGGTAACTCCTATATATAACCATTTTACCGCACAGTAACTTTACATTTTTGTTTATAACTTCCCCATACGAACTCTGATTTGAGCGTGCTACATGTCCACGAACTAATAATGACGCCCTCTACAACTTTAATGAAGAAAGTTTTTCTAAATTCTCGACTTAACGAAAAGTCAACTTTACGATCATTGTACGGTTAAACGGTTACTTTAAATAGTAAAAGACCAAAGTACCCAACCGTAAAATAATTCAAGGATCGGGATGTGACAATTCTCCCCACCTTATAAAAATTTCATCCTCAAAATTTCTATACTCGAAGTCCAACACAGTAGGGGATAGTTCCACTTAAAAAATAATAATATTGTTCTCAAATATCAACTCATTTCTGAGAACTCTTCTGAATCGCCTTACGAATAGAATTGTCAAAACCCTATACACCTGCCCTTAAAACTCATCAACATCCTTACTGATCCTCCTTATAAGCCAATTTCCAGTAATAGCCGGAAGGCTATTGACATAGGATGTAAGGAAATAAACTTATTTATGTAACAAGGACATACGTGACACTAGGTATCCATTATAACTCCAAGGATACCCAACATATTCCACAAACTCATGTAACCTTGTCACATGTTACATTTAACCAACGTAGCACTCCTTACGTGGATGATAACCTCCAATATTCCCTCATTTTCTGACTCCCGAACACTCTTCTCAGGTCAAAACTAAAGCATCTGAAGTCTTACCGTGGATCACAATGATTTTCTCTTGAATCATTGTTCAACTGAATCACCGAATTCTTACTGTACTCTATCTCATTTATGAGGTAGAATACGACACTGCCTATCACTGATCCACCAACTGTAGTCCTCGTGAAAATCACTATTGTTTTCCACGAAAAGATAACAAATTTTGTCATGCATTGAAAACATCCTTTGGCAACAATTCCCTGTTGCCTAAGCCAGATTATAACCACTCAAAGGCTTGTCTACATCTTTCCACTCGCTGGAAACAGCTAACCCAAACGAGAACAAAGTTCGTTACCATCACCTGGTTTGAACCTCTTGACGTCAAACAACAACTCGTCATCAAACTACTCAATAACTCAGCGTCAAAGCCAATCGTTAACACGCTATATCTCCAGTATTCACCCATACTTATAGCGATCAGCTAACCCTCCAATCATATCGATTGAGGATTTCGTGCCTCGCAAATTGCAGGAACCAGAAATTCTACATGATAAAATACTTCGCATGCAGAATCAAGGCTCACGATAATCCACGAAGAAATCCATAGCCAAATCGAATCACGTGAACTCTTTCTCCTTTCAAATATGTCAGAAGATCCGATTCATTTTTTTTTTCGTCGTACGAGCCTGATGAATAACAATATTCTTACTACACATGACCGCTAAAACGATCTCTCTTGTCTACATCAAACAATATCTTAAAGATATGAAACATGAAAACAGCGCTGCAACTGCTGCATCCAGAATATCCAATTCTGCAGACATAAGGACCCAAAAGATTTACTTCTTCAAGAAAGTTAAACGCAAAACTACGTTAAACTCTCCTTAAACGTCTACTCTAATAAGGGTTTAGAGTTTTGGAGAGTAGTTTTTGGATGTGTATCTTATGGAGGATGTTGGCTCTGATACCAACTATCAAGACCAACTGTCAAGACCCACCCCGAGTTAAACCCCTTTAACTCGAAGTAAGTCCTGCTGGGACAACCTCCCAAAGAAGATTCTGCCGAAATCTTTGACATAGTCTCCCTTGAAAAGTGGACAACCCTTAACCTGCAACAAACCCAAATGAACACTTCTAAAAACAAACAACCATCCAAAAACTCCTGGAGCCATCCTGCTCCCAAAACCAACATCCTCCACAAGATACACATCTAATTAGTTTATAACAAATGTTACATCAACTCCAAATTTAAAACCTACAATGGGTTCTAGATCCATAGGAGTTCACCGACAAATATAACAACCCGATGTGTATCAGGGCGACTAAGAAAAGTGAAAGCAGGGAAAAATTACAAGTAGGTTAACCCGGAACCTACTGTTGGTTTGGAAAATGGCGGTAACTATGCTTGGCCTCCACGAAGACTAGTCGGATTGAGCACTGCAATCTGGGCATTAAAAACGAAGTGCCTAGGGGAGAAATATTGAAAAATATTAGCGTGAGTGGACAAAAATCAAATATAAAAAGTCTATTTTCTTTAATGTCATCCCTTGGAGTTTTTCAAGAAATACCTTATGCACGCAATTCATAGAAAATGAATAGATAAATCATAAAGCAAATCTCTTAGCTCAAATCCATAATTTAAATGTGGGGTGTTAACCTCAACCACGAGAAACAACCGACCCGCTCTACAACGAGAGGGTCTATTGACCAGCTCAATCGGAGAGGGTCCCAGGACCCACTCTATTCGGGAGGGTCCAACCGACGAGCTACCACCGATGAGGGTCAGACCAGCTACTATCCAGAGAGGGTCCATGCTAGCATGCAATATATATAACCATATCCTTGAAAATCCTTTAAAAACCTCGTGGTAAAATAAATCGAAAACCAAGTCAAAACTCCCATGACTTTACCCCAAATATATTGGATTTAAAACATTTCCAGGAACCCGAAACCGGTTCTCTGACTTTACTTTAAAATCGTTAAAACCAAGAGCCAAGTTTCCCCTTTTAAAAATAATCTCCCTCCAAAACCCAAAATGGTGATAACAATTAAAAACCATATTCCGGAAAAATCCTTTAAAATCACGGGAAAGGTAGGAACCTCTTCCCCGGCTCACTTATCTTTAAAAAGTATTAAATTCTCATTTTTCCAAAATCACCATAAAACTTAAAATGGAGGAAATTCATAAATAAAGGAGAAACTAAATAAAATCTATTGCATGCATTAAATTTAAAATAAAATTTCACTCACAAAATGTCGCTAAGTCTGCCGGCTACCTGAAGGCTGCTCAGCTCGAGCTCCCCCACGTCCTGTTCAAAATACACAATTAGGTCTTAATCCCACAATTAAAGTAAGGGCAACTGCAATAAATCTCTACCCTTAACGTTCATCCTTAACCTTCTCTAGAAAAACGTGGGGAGTCGGCCTCAAATACCTCATTAGCATAAAAACCCTTAATTACACCCTCACGCCGAGCCGGTACTTCCTAAATGACCGGTTGTCATTTAATTATTCGATTAATAAGTCCAAATCTTCAAAAAAATACTAAACGTATCAAATAAATCTCAAAAAATTAGAAACTGCCCTTCAATGGCCTTCTCTTAATTTTTACAATTTAATAGGCAAGAAAAACCATCCAAAAGGTGGCGGCGGCGGCCGTCGACAGAGGATTCCGGCCAAACTCCGGCCACCTCTGATCGACACCAAAATTTTACAATTTGTTCCTCTCGTCATTACGAACAACTTCCTAGTACAACTCGAAGGCCAAATCGGGCTCTAACTAGGTCAATCGACAAAAAGTTCCAAGAACCCGACAAATTTCAATTCGAAACTTCAATCCTTCAATTCTCCCTCCACACTCCAAACCGAGCTACCAAATTCTAGGGGATTAAATTACTTCTAAAACCCATCTTATCCATATAAAGAACTCAACATTTGGTGATCTAGGGAGGGAGAAATTCGATCAAGAACAATCACTGTACACTCGAAGAACAAATCAGAATTTCTCCCGATTTACGGCGAGTTAGGTCAGAAAACTTACTTAGGAATGAAGTAGACTCGGAGGCTGAGCTTTTGAGACCTGTGTGGCGGCGATTAGTGGCCGGACGGCGGCGCTGTGGCAGCCGAAAGATCCGGTAGTCTTTCCGTCGGGGGAGAGGAGAGAGAAAGAGGTTTTGTAACTTTTTTTACTTTCTACCTACGCAACTAGTGGTATAAAAATTATAAGAAAAATAACCATCGGAGATAGGGCGTCCTCTACGGAGAAAGAATGAAAAAATGCAATGACCGCAAGTATTGGCACCGAAACTTATCGGAATTACGTGATTTTTCAACCATACACATATTTCATCGTTCCGGTCATATCTTATCTCACGACTTTTTTCGTTTGAAGCTTCTACGTATAGTTTGTTTTTAAAACGGAACATTTACTTAACACTTGGTAAATTAGTTATACAACATTAGTAGGCATATTTTGATTGTGACGATCAATCTTGTGAAACGAAAAACCGACCGTCAGATATCATCATTATGTTGAAACATGTGTGGGGGTAAAATTTCAGCATCATCGGACAAACTTAAGGACTCGATCCGGACGGTCAATCCCGTTACTCAAACCCCTAAACACAAACAAATAGTGATTTGACCGCCTAAATTACGTATTCTGTCCGGACCTTCAACTACAAATAGTTTCAAATCGAGGAGACGCAACTAGTGGTATAAAAATTATAAGAAAAATAACCATCGGAGATAGGGCGTCCTCTATGAAGAAAGAATGAAAAAATGCAATGACCGCAAGTATTGGCACCGAAACTTATTGGAATTACGTGATTTTTCAACCATACACATATTTCATCGTTCCGGCCATATCTTATCTCACGACTTTTTTTCGTTTGAAGCTTCTACGTATAGTTTGTTTTTAAAACGGAACATTTACTTAACACTTGATAAATTAGTTATACAACATTAGTAGGCATATTTCTTGCGCTTCTGTCAAGTCCAAACCTACTTGATAATGAGGTAATTGTTTCATCGAGTATTTTTCTACTTAGCTCTACAAAATTGAGACTATAGATTTTGAGCTCGAAAAACTTGGCATACTTGAGGTTGATGGATGTGAAAACGTCCTGTTTTGGATTGTTGATGATACGGAGGAAAAACTTGTGCATGTCATGGATGTTGATTATTGTTTATGCTATGAGATTACATGTAGGGCCAGAGCATGTTATAGGAGCCGCAGGGTATGATATGTGTTGTACATGAGCATGGTATCTGGATTGTATTATTGGACCCTCCTTGCTGAGATAGTGAAATGGAGATGAGGTCCTTGAGTTTGAAATTTAGATTGAGGATCCCGTAGTGGTAGATCCTTGAGTTTGAAAAGAGATAGCGGATCCAGTAGCGGTAGATCCTGCAACGAAATTTCATGATTGAAAAGAGATGTTATTGTTGGTGGAATCCAAGGTGGTTTCACAGATTTTACTAGAGTTAGGTGACTCCCTTATTTGCTCATGGTTATTGAGACAGTGTTTACATTTGTCGTACGTGCTTGGTTGAGTAATAGCATGAGTTACGACTAATCAGAGGTGTCTCTCCCCTAGTGTGGGAAGTTGTTATGTAGCATTGAGGTGATTGGTGTAACCCTCCACAATGTGAAAGAGACAATGTAGGAAGTTGATTGAGCGATGAGTATCGTATCCTTCCTAGTGCATTATTAAAGCTTGGCGTCGATGTTTGTGGTTACTCCGACACGTGGTGGAACTTTGACATTGGTAAATATGTATCGACCTTTTGAGGTCTCGAATTAAGAGTATGTGATGTGAACATGATAGTATGTGTATGTGAGGCCTTACCCTCGACTTTGTATGTTGAATAAGGTAAGAGTGGTCTCAAAATGTTGCAAGCGTTAGGAGCAGGCAGCTTAAGACCTGTAATTCATTCCCGTTTTCTTGGGAGTACTTTGCAACTTGGAATTTGTAATTGTTCACGTACTCTTGTGACTTTGTGGTTCGTCAAGACATCAGTCTGTAAACGATTTTCCATGGTTGAGGAAATTTGATACTATTGGAGCCATGTGAACCGTTAAGAGTCGGTTTTGACCGAATGAGGTGTCAGGAAAATGTTGTACGACTGAACTGTCAAAGATTGGATCGACGAATTCAAGTTTGTGGCGTCACTTGGATTATTTGCATTTAGAGTCTGCAACATTATCAATTGTCCATGGGTGTAATTGGACATGATGTTTTTTGCTTGAACTCTATGCATGAAATGCCTGAAGTGAAGAAAACTGTAGAGTTGTTTTGATGACCAAGTGGTAACTTCGTGATTTGAACAAACGGTCTGAGACTGGAAAGAAAGTGTACCTAAGGATATTCGGTTAGTACCGTAAATTTTGGTGGTAATTTGTCGGTTTGTAGCCGAGGTAGTGGGTACTAATTTTCCCTACAATAGTCATGCAGTTAAGTTTGGCCGATGTTCAGAATATCGAAATCTTGGTCAGGTTCGAGTTTTTGTAAGTCTGTGACATGAGGAAACATCACTTCAGTTCAACTTGATAGCGGGCCACTAAAAAGTGAAAGTGTAAAGCAAATGAGAAAGATTCTGGCCAGAGGACATTATCAAAGAATCTCAGTTCAACCAAGTGTTGGCTTTCGAGGTGAAAATTACCCTTGAGTTATTCACTTTTTCAACAAGTGATTACGGGTAAGAAAGTACGTTTTCAAGGTTTCTGGTGCCTATGACAGAGTCATAGATAAAACGTTGCTCGGTTTAAGTTATTAACGCTGTGAGGCTATCACGAGGCACGATAATGAGGGAAACGTCTGTTAAACAGGAGGTCAGGTGAACGTTTTACGACGTGTAACATCCCTCTTGGCAGGTGTGGAACCTGAGATTCTATCATAAGGAAAACATCATACGAGGTGTGACCTGATGACTTCAGAGGCGAAGACATACTGATCCTTTAAATAGGATGTGGTAGCTAAGACGTCTTCTGATCTTTTTGAATGTGTTATCAAGGCTAAATGTTATCTTTCTGATGAAGCCTAACGGGGACACTCGCATGAGACGACTCATCGTAGTGACATCAAAGGAGTGGATTAGCGAAAGTATCTGCGAGTGTCTGTTCCGATTTTTGATGACAAGGATACTAAATTCGCGATATCGACTTTGAGGAAAAGTCTATCGACGACATCATTACGAGTCATCAAAGAGTTGAAAGAACGGCAACATGTTTGACTTGGCTCATCATTAGTGGTTTTTCGAGGTTGAGACATCTTTCGTGGTTTATCGATCGTGCAAACACAACACTGCAAAGAAAGACGTGATCTTGTGTGTCATCACGTGTCAGTTGGTATTTGTGCATCCTCTCCTATAGTAAGGCTTTGATAAAGTCATTTTGGTGCGAAGACTTTGTGATGCTATGCGTTAGCGGATGTGACAGCTTGTTTCGAGTATCTTGTCTTTGTGATCGAGACAAGAAAGTGACAAGTTTCGAGGTTCTGCGAAAATGCAGTGATTTTGAAGAAAGTTGGACTCTCGGTAAGCGAAGTTATTGGTGAACTAAAGTCACCAGGGTATCGGTTGTGACGTCGCCACACGTGGACTGACAACGTTGAGCCATCATAATTCCTGAAGGAACAGAGATTGACAAAGAAATTGACCCTTGGATAGTGACCAGTTTAGTACATGAATTTCGAGGGCAAAATTTCTTTAAGGGGGCAGAGTGTGAGACCCCGCACGTTTTAACCGTGGTTAATGATGAGTTACTAAGGTTTAAGTCGTATTCAGTAACTTCGCGAGTGAACGACCACATTCATTTTCGAGTTTTTAAAAGTTCTTCATATTCCTTATTTAAGGACTCAGTGTTGTAGTACGTGTCGACATGAGTCTCCCGGTATTTTCGGAATATTTTTCGGAGCTTCGGTTTATTTTCTGTGAATTGTCGAAATTTCTGGTAACTTTTAATTATCAATCCGGTAAAAAGAGTTTTTACCATTTAACTTTTACTTTTCACCTTCTTTAAATCTGGACCGTTGGATCTTTCTTGGATTTAATCTGGACTGTCCAATCCTCTATAAATAAAGGGTGAGTTTTGACTCGGTCAAAACTCCCCACTCAGTCAATAGAGCTCCGATCGAGCTCTCGTCTTCTTCGCTGTCCTCCGCCCGGCGCCGGCGACTTCGGCCACCATAGGGTGGCGGACCAGCTTCTTTCTCTTCCTCTCTTACTCCTCTATCCAGTCCAGTCCTTGGATCACTCAGACGTCCACCGTGGAGAGGGAACGACAGAGAAAAAGGCTCGGCGGTCAACGGCCAAATTCTAGCGAACCAGGCGGCGACTGGACCTCCAACTGGTATGGTTCTTCTTCTCTTCTCTTCCTCTTCCTTTTCCATGCTCTTAATGATTGATTCGAGCCTTGATCGAGCTTTCCCCTTTCCCCTGTTCTTCTGCCTTTTTGCTGGGTTCTTGAGTTATTGATTCCAGCAAGAAGTTCTTGGACTTCAGGCTACCATTTGGAGCTAAGGTGAAGCTACTAGGGAGTTTTGAGGTGTTGCAGCAGCAACTGCTACTAGGCTGCTCTGGAGGAGTGGACAGCAGCTCGGTCTTGATGAGGCGGAGCTGCTGGGAGACCGAGATGTGGTGTTGGGAGCACCTGGTGGTTGGCAGGCCGAGTCAGAGGCTCTGCTAGTTGAGGAATTTGGCGAGGAAGAAGCTGAATTTGAGTTTGGAGGCGAGAGGCAGTTTCCTGTTTTGTTCAAGCTACTGTGTAATTGTTTGATGTTATTTGAATTGTTGTTGGGTTGCTAATTTAGTGTTGTTTTGCTGTTTGTTTGTCGAGAACTTAGCTGAAACGGGGAAACTCTGCCGAAATTCTGGCAAGTTGACTAGAATCCGGCAGGAGATTCCGCTAAGTCGACCGGAATCCGGCAAAGATTTCGGTGATGCAATGAAACCGGTAGAAATGCGGAGAGGTAGTCTTCGACTCCTTTTTAAAGTGCATTGTTTTCGTTTAGTCGGGTTAAGAGTCGTAATCAGGAATTACGTATAAGGAAACGTATTAAAACGGAAACTAACCGTAATTGGAATTCTTTCCATTTTAGAAAACTTTCTAAGTTCGGAAAGCCTACTAATTTGGGAAAGTTTGACACAATTTGGTTAAATTGGTAAAGTGTTAAATTGTTATCGGAAAATGATAACTGAAATTCTGAGAAAATGTCAAGTTGGCCATGTTAAGAAAATTGGTGATTCATGTAAATCGATAAATTGACTCTTGGTAAATAAATAGGTTAATGTGACACGTTGGGTGTCCATAGTAATTCAACGAATTATTATGTGACACCCTAATGTCAGATTAAAATGGTAAAGGGAAATTCGGAAATTAAGTCGGACTTTCGGTAAATGAGTAAAGAGTCGATAACTGGAAAAGAAAGTCAAAAAGGTTAAAGTGCCAGAAAAAGGAATTGGTTGGACAACTTAGTCAATGTGGTCATTCCTGGTCAAACTAGGAATGCTGAGGTCTGTTAACTATTATTGTTTCTTAGTTGCTAAGCTACTCTGATTCTGCAATGATTCATTTGGACGAGGTAGCTTACGCGGTGACCTCGGTTTATCCGAGGCGGCTCCTAGATGCTTGAAGCTTACGAAAGGAACTGCTACTCCAGGTAGGGAATCTGAACCCCCTTTGGTAGTGGTTTTGTATATATATGAGAAAGTGCATGATTTTGTGTATGCTCATGGTCAATGCCTCGGGAAAGTTTTCTTTATATCAAAAGATAAATGATTTATGATTGGGCCAAGAGAACCCGAGGCTAGACGTAAATGATTTTTATATGATGATGTGATATACTGAGCACCGTTGTCCTGATTTCCGGTGCGTGACCTGAGAGTGGCGGGACCTAGTATATAGCATTCCCACGGTGTCGATGACCGTGAACCTCCGGAGGGCAATGGCCTGTTTATTTTAATTATCCCACTTACGCTCGTCTCGTACAGTGTTAAGCTAGACGTAAGCGCGGTGTACTGTTATGAGAGATTTGTTGGGCATTAGCAGTAAATGGACACTCTCGCTACTATTCGTCTTCAGACGCATAGGTAGTTGGCCCCGGTTTGCTGTATAGGCAAACCCGGAATTCGGTCATAGAGATTCGTGAAGCCCTACAGGCTGTATTGTTCATTTAGCGTTATCATACTGCACTGTTTTCCCGAAAAGATATAAAATGATGATTTTGTGTGCCGAGGATTTTCTAAATGGTTTTATTAAGAGCTCAAATCTATATGCATATATATATATATATGGTTTTATGGTTTTCAAACCTATCATTGGTGGGCCTATATGTGAGCACGCGAGGACGACGCTCACCCCTACAATAGATTGTTTGCAGGTACTGCGTACTGTGACGGGATAGATAGAGAGAGCTGTGTGTGTGGAGCCTCATGTACTACTCAATGTTTGGTCCAAGATGTACTCACTTTTCTGGTTTTACCCTTCGAGTCATATACTAGAGCATTTTACATAAACAGTAAAGGTGTGACCCTGATTCATAAACCTTGTTGTATATTTTTATTGTTGTCGCTAAATTTTTTAATTGACCCTTTAATTTGACCACCTTCCGCAAAATTAGAAAAAACTATGATGAATGTTTTAAGAATTTCTTGTGGTGCCACTCAAAGTTTTAAAGTTTAATTTTATTTTACTTACTAAAAAGCCTATGACTTTAGGTTATTAAGTTGTTGGCACGTCCTTCAGACGTGTTGGCTTCCTATTGGCTTAAAATCTTGGCCACTGTAGTTTTCCCTCCCAGGGTGCGGCAAAAGTCGATATCGCGAATCTATTATCCTCGTCATCGACAATCGGAACAAACGCTTTCGCTAATCCACTCTTTTGATGTCAATACGACGAAGATTCGTTCCATGCGAGTGTGTCCGTCAGGCTCCATCAGAAAGATAACAGTCAGCCTTGATAACACGTTCAAAAAAAAAATATGAAGGCATCTTGCTACCACATCCTAATCAAAGGATCAGTACGTCTTCGCCTCTGAAGTCGTCAGGTCGCACCTCGTACGATGCTTTCCTTAAGATAGAATTTCAGGTTCCACACTTGTCAAGAGCGATAGTACTCCTGCTAATAACATTGTAAAACGTTCACCTGATCTCTTTTTTTAATGGACGTTTCCCTCATTATCATGCGTCGTTATAGATTTGCAGTGTTTCTAACTCAAACCAAGCAACGCTTTATCTATGAATCAGTCTTATAGACACCAGAAACCTCGAAATTGAAATTTCTTACCCGTGATCACTTGTTGAAAAAGTGAATAACTCAAGGGTAATTTTCATCTCGAAATCCAACACTTTGTTTATGACACTCAGATATTATCCTTTGACCACAAACTTTCTTATCCCTTTACGCTTTCAATTTTCATTGACCCGCTATCAATTTGCATCGAAGTGATATTCCCTTTTATCACCAACTTACATAAACTCGAACCTGACCAAGATTTCGATAATGAACATCGGTCAAGCTTAACTCCATGACTACTGCAAGGAAAATTGGTACCCATTACCTTGGCTACATACCGACAAGTTACCACAAAAATTTATGGTATACACCGAATATTCTTAGGTACACTTCCTTCCCTGTCTCAAACCGTTTGTTCAAATCATGAAGCTACCACTTGGTCAACAAACAATATTTTACACTTTTCTTCATTTTAGGCATTCCATGCATAGAGTTAGAGCAGAAAACATCATGTCCAATTACACTCATGGACAATTGATAAAGTTGCAAACTCTAAATGCAAATAATCAAAATTACACACAAACTCGAGTTCGTCGTTTCAAAATGACACCTCATTCGGTCAGAACCGATTCTTAACACTCCACATGGCTCCAATAAAATCAAGTTTCCTCAACCATGGAAAATCGTTTACAGATTGATATCTTGACGAACCAAAAAATCACAAGAGTACGTGAACAAGTACAAAACCAAGTTGCAAGGTACTCACAAGAAAGAGAGAAAGGATTACAAGTCTTAAGTTGCCTAGTCCCAACACTTGCAACATCTTGAGACCACTCTTACCTCATTCAACATACAATGTCGAGGGTATGGCCTCACATTCATAATATCATGTTCACATCACATACTCTTAATTCAGGACCCCAAATGGTCGATACACATTTGTCAAAGCCAAAGCTTCACCACGCGTCGGAGTAACCTCAAACGTCAACACCAAGCTTATAACATACTAGGAAGGATACGATACTCATCGCTCAATCCACTTCCTCGATTGTCTCTTTCACATTGCGGAGGATGATACCAATCTTCTCAACGCTAGATCACAACTTCCTACACTAGGGGGAGACACCACCGATTCGTCGTAATTCATGCTAATACTCAACCAAATACGTACGACAAATAGTAAACTATGTCTAAATAACTATGAGCAAACGAGGGAGTCACCTAACTCCAATAAAATCTGTGAAACCACCTTGGGTTCCACCAATAATAAAATCTCTTTTCAAACATGAACTTTCTTTACAGGATCTACCACTACGGGATCCACAATCTCAATCTCAAACTCCAGGATCTACCACTACAGGATCCTCGATCTCAATTTCAAACTCCAGGATCTACCACTACGGGATCCTCAATCTCAATCTCAAAGATCTACCACTACTGGTGTAGCACCCCGGAAGGGGAAACTACAGTGGTCACGAATTTAAGCCAATAAGAAGCCAACACGTCCGAAGGATGTGCGAACAACTTATTAACCCAAAGTCGTAGGCTTTGTAGTAAGTAAAATAAAATTTAAACTTTAAACTTTGAGTGGCACCACAAGAACTTCTTAAAACATTCATCAGAGTTTTTCTAATTTCGCGGAAGGTGGTCAAATTAAAGGTCAATTAAAAACTTTAGCAACAACAATAAAAATATACAATAAGGTTTATGAATCAGGGTGACACTTTTACTGTTTATGTAAAATGCTTTGGTATATGACTCGAAGGGTAAAACCAGACAACTGAGTACATCTTAGACCAAACATCAAGTCGGACATGAGGCTCCACACACACAGCTCTCTCTATCTATCCCGTCACAGTATCTGCAAACAATCTGTTATAGGGGTGAACGTCGTCGTAGGCCCACCAATGATAGGTTTGAAAACCATAAAACCATATATGTATACGTATAGATTTGAGCTCTTTATAAAATCATTTAGAAAATCCTTGGCACACAAAAACATCATTTCATAACTTTCAGAAAAACAGTGCAGTATGCTAAAACAGGGGCCAGAGCGCTCAATGAACAATACAGCCTACAGGGCTTCACGAATTTCTGTGACCGAATCCAAGGTTTGTCTATACAGCAAACCGGGGCCAACTACGTATGCGTCTGAAGACGAATAGTAGCGAGAGTATTCATTTACTGCTAATGCCCAACAAATCTCTCGTAACAGCACACTGCACTTACGTCTCGCTTGACTCTGTAGGAGACGAGCGTAAGTGAGATAATTAAAATAAACAGGGCATTGCCCCCTCCAGAGGTTCACGGTCATCGACACCGTGGGAGTGCTATAAACTAGGTCCCGTCAATCTCAGGTCACGCACCGAAAATCAGGACAACGGTGCTCAACATATCACATCATCATATAAAAATCATTTACGTCTAGCCTCGGGTTTTCTTGGCCCAATCATAAATCATTTATCTTTTAATATAAAGAAAACTTTTCCGAGGCATCGACCATGAGCATACACAAAATCATGCACTTTCTCATATATATACAAAACCACTACCAAGGGGGGTTTAGCTTCCCTACCTGGAATTGTTGTTCCTTTCGTAAGCTCCAAGGATCCAGGAACCGTCTCGGATGAACCGAGGTCACCGCGTAAGCTACCTCGTCTAAAGATTCACTGCAAAATTAAAGTAGCTTAGCAACCAAGAAACAATAATAGTCAACAGACCTTAGCATTCTTAGTTTGACTAGGAATGACCACATTGACCAAGTTGACCAACCAATTTCTTTTTTTAACTCTTTAATCTTTTTAACTCGTCTTTCCGTTTATCGACTATTTACTCATTTATCGGAAGTCCGACTTAATTTCTGAACTTTCCTTAACCATTTTAATGACGTTAGGGTGTCACATAATAATTCGTTGAATTACTATGAACACCTAACGTATCACATTAACCAGTTCTTTAGTCTTGAGTCGATTTACGTGAAACACCAATTTTCTTAACATGGTCAACTTGACATTTCCCAGAATTTCCAGTTATCATTTTCCGATAACAATTCAACACTTTACCAAGTTTCACCACAATGTGTCAAACTTCGTTGAACTTCAATTCTTTACTAAACCGTTTTTCTGAAAATGGAACTTTCCCAAAATGGAAACTTTTCTTTAATGGAAACTTTCCCAAAATGGAAAGTTTCCTAAATTATTAGGTTTCCAAAAGTAGAAAGTTTTCTAAAATGGAAAAGATTCCAATTATGGTTAGTTTCCGTTTTTAGTAAGTTTCCGTAAATGTAACTTTTCCGATTACGACACTTAAACTCGGTTAAACGGAAACAACATATTTCAGAAAGAGTCCAATTATGGTTACTGTCTCACCGGAACGGTCACCGATTTCGGCAACTTGCCGGATTCCGTTCAAATTATCAGAAATTCGGCAGAGTTTCCCAATAAATTCTGGATTCCAAGTTATCAACAAACATGCATAAAACAACATTAAATCAGTAACTATTTCACCATCAAGCAACAACAAAAACAATAGGAACAACTATACAGTGGCCTAGAAGCTCGGCCTTACCTCCCAAGAGTTCAAAATTGATATTCCAGTAGCTCCATCAACCTCAATCTCCATCTGCTTGTCCCACCAGGCTTGAGAAGTCCTCCCTGAGCTCTAAACCAAGTCGTCGGAGACGAGAGCCTGAAACCAGAAAAACCCAGAAAAAGGGGTAACTGAATTAGGGCTCGAATTGATCAATCAAGAGTAGGGAAAGGAAGAAGAAGATGAGAGGGGAAGAACATTACCACTAGTGCGCCTTCACGCTGCCTGAACTGGCGGAAATCCGGCCAACACAGGCGGAGCTCTTCCTCGCTCGATCTCCGGCTGTGGTGGCTGTTTGGTGGATTTGGAGGTTGGGCTAAATAGAGAAGGAAGAGAGGAAGAGAAAAATAAAGGTACGCCGTCGAGCAGTGGCCGAAGGCAGGCAGATACTGTCGAGCATGGGGAAGCAGAGAGAGCGAGAGGAGAGAGAGAGAGAGGAGCTCAGGTCAACGCCCGAAATGGGTGTTTGACTCGGGTTAAACCTCTCTCCTCTTTTTATACTAAAATGGACGCTTGAGATTAAATTTGTGAAGATCCAACGGTCCAGATATAAAGAAGGTAAATAGTTAAATGGTAAAACTTATTTACCAGAATGATAATTAAAAATTACCAAAAACTTCAGAAATTCACAGAAAATAGACGGAAGCTCCGAAAAATATTCTGAAAATACTGAGAGACCCATGTCGACACGTACTATGACACCGAGTCCTTAAATGAGGAATGTGAAGAACTTTGAAAAACTCGAAAATGAACGTGGTCATTCACTCGCGAAGTTACTGAACACGACTTAAACCTTAGTATCTCGTCATTAACTACGGTAAAAACAAGCAGGGTCTCACACATACCATACCCGTAGATTAGTTCGATGACACTGATAAGCAGCCCGTAGTAGTTGAAATGATTGCCTTTAACCATGACTCCATTATTTTGGGTGATACGACCTTCATCTCGTTCTGATGTCACAAACTTAACTCCGTTGACAAAACATCTCGCACAAACTCTATGCTTTTGTGGTCAGCCAGCCAACAAGTGGAGTTCGGGTCATAAAATTGGGTCTAGTTCTTTTGAATATCCATCATCTGCAAAATAGATAGATTTTGTCAAACAACACCCTAACAAATGGTCAAAAAATTATAACTAACTTGAGAAGAACGTACACAAATCAGGAAGTAGTTAGGAAAATCTCTCTTGTGAATGGATTTCATCCCATTTTGTTTGCTCAAATGGTCATCCAGATAGGGCTCCGCTTTGTCGCAATGTTGAAGGACACACCAATGCGCCTCCTTCAATTATTGGCCACGCAGTCTGTATTCCTTACCTAGCCTGCCATATGGTTGTATATCGTTGGAAAAAAATGATAAATGTAATTGATTTCCTCCTCCTGAAGATTCTCCTCCTGTGAATTTATCATTAAGATATGTGTTGAGTAGGTTACACACTCAGCAGCAATGTAAGCCGTCATGATCGAACCTTCAAGGAAACGTTTGTTCCTATTCATCTTCTTGTTGCCTGTAAATTAAAGAGTTATTAAAAAATTCATGTATCTTAAGACTTTAGCTAAAAAGGTATAGATTGGATACATAACTCTCGTTTGGATAGCACCAATTATATTGTACCAGACCCGTAAGTAACACTTGTTCAGGAAGGTGGAGGATGAGGTGGACCATGATGCTAAAGAAAGTGGGGGAAAGATCCTCTCCAACTTGCTCATGATATACGCAATATCTGCTTGCAATGTCCGAACATCTGACTTTTTTAGCTCCTTAGCACACAACCTCTAAAAGAGCTTGGACAAAGCCACTAACGTGTCAACCACATCACTCTGCAAATACGGGTGAATGACCACAGGAAGAAGACGTTGCAGCAGAACATGACAGTCATGGGTCTTCAACCCGCTAATCTTATTTTCGCCGATCTTAATACATTGAGATATATTTTCAGCATACCCACTCGGAAATTTAACCTCACGAAACCACTGAAATATTTTGGACCTCTTATCAGAAACCACAGTGTAGCCTGCTTGAGGCATATAACCTTTGCCGGTCTTTCTGTTCGTCCTTATCCATAGCTTTCGACGTAAACCCATCTTTTGAAGATCAACACGAGCTTTGGTTTTGTCTTTAGACTTATCTTTGATGTCCAGAATTGTTTCAAGGATGTTGTCACAAACATTCTTTCATATGTGCATGACATCCAAGTTATGTCTGATTTTCAACGTCGACCAATAAGGCAACTCAGAGAATGAACTCTTGTGCGTCCAATACTTTAAGTCATCAGGCGTGGGAGGATTCAAGTCAGTTACATACTTGCTGCTGCTTAAATTTTCAAACCAGTGCTGGTTTAGCTTATCCAGAATCCATTGACCAGACCTCCTTTCTGGTTTCGGATCATGTTCCTGAGTCCCATCAAATGCTTCTGCACCGAACCACCATGGGTGATCCTCTACAAGCCATCTATGAGATCTTAAGTAAACAATTTTGTTGGCGTGATGACTCGAATTTACCTAATCTATACATACAGGGCAAGCCTTGAATCCATGAGTAGTTTGACCAGACAACATCACTAAAGCCGGGAAATCACTGATGGTGAAAACAACTGCTGCTTTCATCTAGAAGGAAGTCTTGTCATACCTGTCAAAATTATAGATTCCATATTCCCATAACTACAGGAGCTCGTCGATTAATGGCCTCAGGTACACATCCAAGCACTTTCCTAGAGAATACTTGCCTGGAATTAACAGAGTAAAAAAATTATGCTATGTTCGCATACACATGTGAGGAGGTAAGTTGTAAGGAAATACAATCACTGGCCATATACTGTAAGACAAATTCTTGTCTCATGTAGGATTGAATCCGTCTGTTGCTAGTCCAACTCTGACGTTTCGACAATCCGAGGCAAAATCAGAAAATGAACGGTCAAAGTGCTTCCAAGCCTCCCCGTCTGCGGGGTGTGTAAGATTATCCGGATCTACCCTATCCGGCCATTGGTGTCTTTCGTGATGTCATCTCTTATCCTTGGACGTATGTGAAGACATATAGAGACGTTGTAGATGAGGACCCAATGAGAAATAGCGAAGAACCTTTCTTGGAATTGAGCTTGTCTGTCCAGAACCAGAGTGTGCTTCATACCTTAGCTCATAGCAGTGTGGGTAGTTAATTGCGTCCTTATAATCTTTGTAGTAAAGGATGCATTTATTGACGCAGACATCTATCTTGATGTACTTAAGACCGACGTCACACAAGATGCTTTTGACCTTGTCAAAATTTTTCGGACAATTGTTATCAACATGAAGCAATTCCTTCAAAAGTTCAAGGTCAACGTTAAAACAAGCAATAGTCTTGTTCCTCTTGTTTTTGATACTCATCTGATTCATGACAGTTTCTAACACAGTATTCTCAATTCCGGGGTACAACAGTGTCTGTGCTTGCCAGCGAAGCATGTTATTATTCTCATAGTAGTCATTAATGCCGACCTGAGAGACAATAGGCAAGGTTGTATTGCTATTGTCGTGTGGCACACTTTCATTATATGTTGAGGCGTATGGAAAAACATCATTTACGAAATTCATCACAACAGCGTCCCCGTAATTGGCACTGGATGACTCGCCCTGGTTATGTTGTCCTTGAATATCTGCAAGTGTGGGCATCTGTTTAGGAACTTTGCCATGTCATGTCCAAGTCGTATAACTGGGACAAATGTCGTACTGTGACAAGTGAAGATACATGTATTCAAAAGTTACATGAGTAGCAGATCTATTACGACATTTTGTGCAGGGACAAATGTGCAAAACTTGTCCAGGAAGAGTGTGTCGACGGACGAACTCAATAAACTCAAAAATTCCTCTCATGTATGGCACATACCCTCTATCTAATTGCATCTAGCTTCTGTCCATATTATAACCTGTAATAAAAGAGGTTACATCTTATTATTAGAAACATAAATTTATATAATCGATCAAAAACTATAAAATTATCACGAAAATAATTCTTGATTTAATATATCACCAAGAAAACGTCATGATGAAAATAAATGAAATTTAATACAAATAACGATTTAAATAGACCAATATTTTCAACAACATATATAATATATATACATACATAATTAATAATTCACATATATATATACATCCATATATACAATATATATATATATATATACATCAATATATGTATATATACAAATTAACATTGCAACACATTTAATACATATATATATATATATATATATATACAAACATTGAAACTCTAATTAAACATATATATCATTATTTTCAACATGCAACATATATAAAATAATTAATAATTCACATGCACACGTACACATTAATTTATATATATACATCTATATATACATATATATAATCAATAATCCACATAAAAAATAATATAAATACATACACCTACATATACACCCAATTAATCAACTCATAATATTAATTAATCATATATATGCATGGATTACACAAATCTAGACAAAAATATACCTGAAAATTAAACGAATTCCGTCGAAAATAAATAAGTAAAGTTAAATAATACGTACCAATGATTAAAATGGATAGAGGGATAGAGGAGGAACTTCAATTCATGAATCGAGATTTTTTGATGGATAATGAAGGAATCGACATGAAAGAAATGGCTGGAGGATGGAGGAAAGAGCTCAATTCATACGTTCTGTATTTATCGATGTTGAAATAATTGATTCAACTTAGCTGATGGAATATTCCGTCGACTTAGAAAAAATTCGTTCTGCGCGGTGTTAGAGAATAATTGAACTTTATCTTCTAAGCCAACGGAATATTCTGTCAGATAAGAATACATTTTCATCGACTAAGGTTATCTTAGTCGACGGATAATAGTTCATCGACTAAGGGTATCCTCTCCGATGAAATTTGATTCGTCGACTAAGATAACCTTAGTCGACGGAATATGATCTGTCCACTAAGATATTCCTAGCCGACGAAATATGCCAACTGAATTTATCCATCGGCTAGGAGTCTCTTAGTCGACGGAAATGGTTGTTGAAAATTTTCAGTCGGCTAGGATAGTCAATAGAAAATTTCTCTTTTCCAACGAATATATTTCAGTCTAACAGAATCCTAGCCGACAGATGAATAATAGTTACGTCGGCTAAGAACCCAAATCCACTAATATCAATGTGAGCAGCCTTTTCCGGCCTAGACCAAAAAGATCCATTCATGTTAGATACACTAAGGCACACTCGAGCCCAAATGAACGAAGTCGCGATACCTAGTTCTGGTATACACCAGCATCTTGTCTCATCACCAACCGATCTAGAGAGTTCTCGGCAATATCATGGATCACGAGGTTAAAGTCGTGACCTCCCATAACCCAGCTGCCTTTACCGGTAGAAGAAATTGGGGTTGAACCATAATAAAACCAGCCGATTAGATCAATCCGAGAACCTTCTCTGGCAGCTTTGATCTAGATCTAGAACCTTGAATGGATCTTCCCCATTGATTCGAAGCACAGGAAGGTTAGGCTCCCACCACCCCCAAGATTCCATTGCGTAGTCGTCCACCATAACATAATCCAACCTCAGATGCAACCTCCGATCCAAACATCTAACCTCATCAGTGCCAACAACAAGAAGGAACAAAAAGGGTAAACAGACAACAGAGAGCACTAAGGCATGAGACACGTCGGGGAACATAGATTTTGTGGCTACGGCCATAAGTTTGGAATATTTGTCGTTGACGAGAAGCCAACGTAGCTCTGCTAGGTCCCCTCGGACTAGTGGCAGAGCCAGGATGGTATAGTTATATGGGCTAATTGTCACACAAAGATTTAAACAATATCGATACTGCAAATTTTTTTTGTTAATTTGAGAGTTGAGAAAAAGACCTTCGAGCACGAGTAAATTGCTGATTGAGACAATCAATTAGCCCGTTAAAATGAATGAAATCAATGAGAATTTAAGAGTCGTGAATTGGCAATCAAAGTTGAGGTGATAGGGAGACTACATTTGTGATTTATGGAATTGAAACTCGAGAGTGACTAATATCTAGCCAAAACAACATCAACTTGATTAGTAGTAATCTACATGCATTTCACGAGATAGTTATAATTCAGATAGACATATTCTCTTTAGGATTTAGCCTCTCAATCTATATCTAAATCTTAACCTCTAATAAAACCTAGTTCTAGATATATGTCTATAACCAGAAACTTGCATAGGTCACTTACTCAATGATATGACTAATTATAAGTGTCATTATTTAATTTAGATACAAAAAATAAATATATTATTTTTTTTAGATACATAGTAAATATTTTTACGTGAAAACTTCCACATGAGCTTAATCCGAGATGAAACTAGGCTGGCTCCGCCGATGCAGGCTCGGACGAGATTGTTGATTAACTCGTTCGTTTTTAAATTGAATTATCACCGTCCACACTATTGACAAGTCCCAGAAGTAATATATAGCCCACCAAGAATTATATATATTCAGATTTTAAGTTGTTTATTAAAAGACAAATTATATTTAATACGTTTGTACCCCTATAAAATGGCCGGGGCTCTAGCTTAAAGAGAGAGCTGTCTCTGCTTTGTGGTCTATGATCTATCATCTGCAGATTAACTGATCCAATTAAACAAGCTAGATAGAAACCGATCGATCAGAATGGTGCTCTCCAAAGCCGCATCGGAGTCGGATGTCTCAGTCCACTCCACCTTTGCTTCGCGATACGTTCGAACTTCTCTTCCGAGGTACTTTGATCCTCTCTTGCGATGAAATGTGATGGATCTGAATATGTATTTGATGATATATATGATGATACATGATGCAGGTTCAGAATGGGAGAGAACTCGATCCCGAAGGAGGCGGCGTATCAGATCATAAACGACGAGCTGATGCTGGACGGAAATCCAAGGCTGAACCTGGCGTCGTTCGTCACGACCTGGATGGAGCCGGAATGCGACAAGCTCATCATGTCCTCCATCAACAAGAACTACGTCGACATGGACGAGTACCCTGTCACCACCGAGCTCCAGGCAAGCACCTAATTCATCATCAAACACAGTCATGTCTGATTTTATTTATTCCATCATACATGTTCTTGCATGATCATACACTTCCAAGCAAGCAAGATATGTTTTGCTTTAAACTAGCTGGATCAAACTATGGCTGTTTTATTATTAGACTACGACGGATACTTTAGGACCAAGTTGCTGAGACTATATTTGCATTATTAATTAGTGCGGTGACTTTTATACCCTACACTTATGTTTCATTAAGAAAAGAAGAATATATCACTAAGTTGCACCCAAACACGATTAACACTAATATATATCGGTCACTTTTACATTTGTCGGTAAATTGTGATTTAGTTGGTTAAGTGGGTTAATTTTAATAATGTTTAAACATATATGATTGACATATATAAAAGGGTGTGAGTTATTTAATAAATATTTTTTAAAAGATGACTCATTAATAATGTCAATACATACTCATGTTGCCAAAGGACTTAACATCTCCCCATTGTATTAAGTTTCGGTTAATTGAAGAACTTAACAAAATGCTAAAGAACCAGTCTTGCATATATATAAAAACTACTACGGTCGAACCGTCGGTTTTAGAAATTGATGTAATAACATTGCAGTACCCGAACTTTGGTGGCAAATAAAATAAAACAAAAACCCACATCTATTCATAATGCTACATCATCATAATATGCGTTGAATATATATAGTTTGGTAGCCTATGTTTATGTCTGCCAATTTGCCGAAGTTGTCTAAAGTTGACCAGGAATAAAAAGTTGGGCTGAACGAGGAATTGGGCAGCGAATGTGAAAGTCTTGGCGAGGCTAACATGACCATTAAATATCAACCACTTTCATAGAATGATACAAATAACAAACAGACGGGGGGATCTGTCCGACTAGCTAGGCCGGTCTAGAGGATCCTGTTTGTGTCTTTCAGGGTTTACTAATATTATTGATGAAAGTTATTGAAATGCCAAATTGAATTATTTATATTAAAGTATTTTTATTATTATTCTTAAATCCAAGACATCGAAGATTCCATCAAAGCTGTTGAAATCTCATACCTTTATAGTATAGACAACCAATAGTATATGGAATTACTGTGCATGCACCAAAATTGCTGAAGACTTGTCTAGTTTTCCATCACCCCTAAACGAAAGAAAAACCTTCACCATAAAATATTAATTGTGTGTGTGATAATCAGCACGAACTTGTTGGATGGGTAGCCAATCCATGTATATATATATATACGTATAAAATGAGTTACAGCTTAAACAAAAAACTCTCATATCTAGCTATATATTCATGAGGGTGTTTTTATACGTTGAAATTATTCATCTTAATTTCTAAGTAAATAATGTTGACGAGTATTTCAATATGTACAGAATCGGTGCGTGAACATGATAGCTCATCTGTTCAATACACCACTCGGAGAATCAGAGGCGGCCGTTGGAGTCGGTACCGTGGGATCTTCGGAGGCCATCATGTTGGCCGGACTGGCATTCAAGAGGAAGTGGCAGAACAAGAGGAGAGCGGAGGGATTACCGGTCGACAAGCCCAATATTGTCACCGGAGCCAATGTTCAGGTACGTTCGTTTACTCCATTGCAAATACCTGAATTAGTGATCGAGTTCCAATTTGTATTAGAGAGTGGAGTATAATGAGTAACTAATGTGGTGTAACGCATGCTAATATATAATATGACACTCTTCTTCTTTTGTTGATGAATTGAAGGTGTGCTGGGAGAAATTTGCTAGGTACTTCGAGGTGGAGCTGAAGGAGGTCAAGTTGAGGGATGATTACTTGGTAATGGACCCTGAGAAAGCTGTCGAGATGGTTGATGAGAACACCATCTGCGTCGCTGCTATCCTCGGTTCCACTCTCAATGGCGAGTTTGAAGACGTCAAGCGCTTGAATGAGCTCCTGGAAGAGAAAAACAAGGAAACTGGGTATGAATCCAAAGAAAACTTCTTGCTCTTAAACTTTCCCATGTCTCAAGTTTTTAATAACTAATATATATGTCCCATTTTTCATAACAAAAACTTCATTCATTATGAACAGATGGGATACTCCGATCCATGTAGACGCCGCGAGTGGTGGATTCATTGCTCCGTTTTTGTACCCGGAACTCGAGTGGGATTTCCGTTTGCCGCTGGTGAAGAGCATCAACGTGAGCGGGCACAAGTACGGACTTGTGTATGCTGGAATCGGATGGGTCATTTGGAGGAACAAAGAGGACTTGCCTGAGGAGCTCATCTTCCATATCAATTACCTTGGAGCAGATCAACCTACCTTCACCCTCAACTTCTCTAAAGGTAAATATATACTACGTACTATTCAATTTTACCTTCCTTTGTCACTAATTTCGTACTAATTAGTACGTTGAGATAATAATATTAACTTGCATGTTTTTCACAAATTATTGCAGGATCCAGCCAAGTTATTGCTCAGTATTACCAACTGATTCGCTTGGGTTTTGAGGTAAGTGCAAGACAGTAATCAGACAAGTATATAAACAACACTAATGAATTTCTTTACAATTCGACCTACGTACCTATATGTTTGTAGGGATACAGGAACATCATGGAAAATTGTCGTGAAAATATGATTGTACTTAGAGAAGGACTCGAGAAGACGGGTCGCTTCAAGATCGTCTCCAAGGACGAAGGAGTACCCTTGGTCGCTTTTTCTCTCAAAGATAACCACTGCCACGATGAGTTTGAGATCTCCGACTTGTTGCGTCGCTACGGGTGGATCGTGCCAGCATACACTATGCCAGCAGATGCTCAGCATGTCACGGTGCTGCGTGTGGTCATCAGAGAAGACTTCTCTCACACTCTTGCTGAGCGCCTCGTCAATGATATCCAGAAAGTTCTGCATGAGCTCGATCGCCTTCCATCAAAGCTCAGCTCCAACAGTACCATTGAATCCCAAGAGGTTGAGAACAAGGAGAAGTCCACCGTCACCACAAAGAAGAGTGCTTTGGAGACACAGAGGGAAATCACCACCATTTGGAGGAAGTTTGTTATGGACAAGAAGAAGATTACTGGTGTTTGTTAGAAATAAAAAAGAAGAATCTGACTGGAGTACGTTGGTTCAGTTTGCTACTGTATTATGAATAACTTACTAAGAATGAGTGTGTAATGGTTCTAATTTTTGGGTTCCTTCTACACTATGCATGTCTTTTAATTTCAATTCATTTGGGATTTTCTAATCCTTTATTTTGTTTGGTGTAAACTTATTTTGATCAATTCATAAGTACTTTCGGTTTGCATTCCTAAATGTAAAAAAATGTGGTGTATTAATGTTCCTGATGCATCAACTTTTATTACAAATTGAAACACTTATTTTACGGTTTAAACTTTGGCTAAGATTGGCTGCTAAATTTCATCATCATCATCATCTTAATATTGCACTTAATAAGCAAAAAAAACTTACAGCAAGGAAAACGCAGAAGGAGCAAATGAACAAAGTAGGTGAAATAAAATGCACAGATTGTATTAAATAAAAGTAATTGTAAACGTACTCCCCCAGGGGTTTTTCCCTCTTTTTTGACCCGGCTATTTCTCTGTGCTGTTTTGAGAGTCCTTGTTCTTCCTCATCCTTGTGGTGATTCTTCACTCTTTGTAGTGATTTCTCATCCTTCTGGTGATGTCCTGAGTCTAATCTCAGTGTTTTTGTTTTGCTTTTGCTTTTTGTTTCTCTTTTCTAGCATGAATCCATGCCCAACTCCTATATC
Source organism: Comarum palustre (assembly GCA_951800085.1). Taxonomy (NCBI): domain Eukaryota; kingdom Viridiplantae; phylum Streptophyta; class Magnoliopsida; order Rosales; family Rosaceae; genus Comarum; species Comarum palustre. The sequence continues at coordinate 254,537 of OX637590.1, forward strand.
CAAAATCGAATCTTCCACCTATCTTCTCCCTCAGCTTTCTCCATGTAGATATCCAGTCTCAAATCTGTCTTCGTCCATACTTGTTCAATACAACAACTTAAAATTTGCTGCACCTACTCTCAAACACGAATCAGCGCATATCAAGTGGATGGTGTGTAGAGCCTTCGCTAAGGTGCATACACCACCTCCTTCCTTGCTCTGGTTTGTCTTGGTTACTGTTTTTTTGGGTTCTTTTACCCCTTGATCCTTGAGTGGTTGTCGCATCCAGAAACCTTTACTGACCCGAAATACGGCAGAAACCGCCGTAATCGTGGTCTAATGAGCCATCAATACGTCAATCTGATGTATTGACCACCCACTAGGCCAAAACTATAAGGCTAGAGGAAATAAAAGTAGAATCTACCATTTTTTATTTTTCTCACTTTTCATTGGGTAAAAACAGAATTTACAGCGGAAGTGCGGAAAATAGTGATAAAATATAGGTCAACTTTAAAAAACATGCGACAACACTTAAAACATTCCACACACTTAAAGAGATCATAAAATGAACCAACCGAGTGAAGAAAAACATCATTCTGGGAGTGAACACTCGACTAAACATGGAGATAAAGTGAATAAATCATGCCCAAATCTCCGACATGCTTGTCCCGTTTCAGTACACACTACCTGCATCCACGAACTATTGTAGGGGTGAGCACTCGTCCGCGTTAACCCAAATGAAGTCGAAACCCAACCGAGCTAGGATTTGAAAAACCCAAAAGGGGGATATATAAAAGGGTGGCGCCAAAAGTGTCAAATCCAAATAGAATAATATTCAAGAGAAAATACTCAAGAGAAAACTCTCAGCAAAAAAACTCATCTCAAATCATGAGGATAATAATCAAATATATGAGTATATGTATGTATGTGCACACTAAGCTCAAATAAATGATGCATGTACACCTGCATGATTTTCCTCTGGATTTTGAAGGCCGAATCCTGGGGTTTGTCTTCACTGCAAACCGGGGCCAACTACCTATGCACCTGAAAGCGAGTAGTAGCGAGAGTGTCCATTTACAACAAATGCCCAACAGATCACTCATAGAGCACACTGCACTTACGACTTGCATAACTCTGTACGAGACGAACATAAGCGGGAAAATAAAATAAACAGGGCATTGCTCCTCCGGAGGTTCACGGTCATCGACACCGTGGGAAGCGTAGTCTAAATACTAGGTCCCGTCACTCTTAGGTGAAGCACCAAAAATCAGGACAACGGTACTACTTTTCGATTCAGAACACACACACACACACACCAATGCGAGTGAATGCGTATGGTAAACAGTAAATCATCGAACTAATACTTTTATAAATAAAAAGCCTCTTGTTGGATCCAGAAGTAAAAAGCCCATTTATAGAAAGGCAAGTGGACCGATGCCTGCGGTCAAGAAGGTCAGAGGACGCTTGGAGAGTCAAAAGCGCTCGCAAGGAGCACAGTAATAAAGTACGCTCGCGAAAAGGGATAGTTTGTTCACAGGGGGAAACGCGCTCGCGAAGCGGGGCGTGTGTTAGCAAAATACGTTCGCGGTTGGAAAAGCGTTCGCGAGAGTATTATAAGAAATTAGACACGTGGTTGCAGGAGGGTAAGTTACCACCAGAATAGTGTTGGGCTTACACGATTGGGCTTAAAGAGTTAGTCTTGCACTACAAGAAGGATTATTTGAGGCCATACCTTGATTCGCAAGGAAACATCTACCCTAGTATTCACTATATAAAGGGGTTGAGGTGCAAGAGAAAAACACAACGACATCTATCAACAAACAGACAACAACTTCGCCACGCGAAAGTCTTCAAAGCCTCTCCGGAGCAACCAAGCCTGATCCGTCAGCAACCGTAGCCTGATCCGTCAAGCTGCACAAGGGACTTAATCCGTTAAGTCTGACAGGTTTCAATCCGTTGAAATCTCTCTACTCCCCTGTTTGATCCGTTGAGCAGTGCTTACTCCCACAACCAGTTCTGGAGAACCCGTTCGCCAGTCCATATCCTGCATATCTTGATACCCGCTGCTTAGTATTCTTGCATACTAAGTAAGATTCGGCCATCCACAAGGGGTGGAGAAAAATCCTAGAGGGACTTTTCCCTTGTAGGTCTGAGAAGAGAACCCAGCACAGAGGAAGAAGATCGGCGTCTGTCACGGTCGCTGTGAGAAGAAGTCAGAAGAGGGACGCAGACAGCATCCAGCTTCAAGGTTGTACCTAACCCAAAGGTACTGGCACGCCTAGCACAAACTTACAAGCCGGTTGTTTGAAGGACTGCAAATTCTAGACCAAACATCTGGCACACCCGGTGGGACCGTGTCAAGATTACAGGCTTCAGCGAATATCGAAAGGAATATCCTTCGTGTTCCAAAACAGAACACATAATCGCAAGGCCACATAACTCGGCTCATTGTAGGAAACTATCTACAGAACAAGCCATTAGCAAGTTTGGTGCCATGGCTAACGAAGGTCAGTCACAGAACCTTATTGAGCACGTTGGAGCATTGAGCTCATCATTGGATAACCTGACTAAAGGTTTCCAGGAGGTCCGCGATCGAGCCCGGCAGCAGGACAAAAAGGCCGAGATTCAAGACCTGAGGTATACTGACCTAGCAACTAAGATGAACGAGAATCAGCAAGCCCTGAATAAGAGGATGGATATGTTCATGGAGGCTTTAAATGCCATGAGAACTGAACAACTTATCCGCCAACAGCCTCCAGAAGAAGAGTTGCTAGAAGAGGTCGATCACCAGGTGGATAGAAGAACCGTGCACCGAGAGGGATTTGGCCCACTTCGTTTGGGTGATGACCAATTAGCGGTGCACAATAATCAGAACCCTGGAGGGGCTAGAGGACGACAGAGGGCTCCAAGGCAGCAACCACGTCGTTCGCCAACACCGAATCAAAGGAGACCTCAGCTGGACTGGGATGCGGTCCAGAATATGATACAGGAGGCAATAAGGGCAACTCCCGTCGTTGCTGTGAACACTGCATACGCACATCCGTATCCAGAATGGGTGGCTGAAAGCCCATGGCCAGAACATTATCGACAGATAAGATTCACTTCGTTCTCAGGAGAAGGATCTGAAGACGCGGCCACCCACATCGCAAGATTCACAGGCGAGTGTGGACCATATGGTGCGGACACTGTTTTTAAGTTACGCACGTTTGGGGCCTCATTATCAGGGTCAGCACTGACATGGTACACCAAGCTGATACCAAGATCGGTCCCTGACTGGAACGTGATGGAATCCATGTTTAGAACCACATTTGGAACTATGGAACCAGAGGTTGACTTGTCTTCTTTGACAGCTATGTATCAGCAACCTATGGAGTCATCTGTAGAGTTCCTCAAGAGATTCAAGATTCAGCAGGCCAAGTGCAAAACTCCAATCCCAGAACCTGACTTGATCAAAATTGCAATTCGAGGGTTGGAGAAGAGGCAGAGAGCAAAACACCACGATGGAGTGTTCTCTAGCATGGCCGACCTAATGAACAGGGTTGGCAGTTACCAGTACTTCCTGAATGAGCTGGACGAAGACGCTAACAATTCCAGGAACAACTTGGCTCTCATCCCAGGAACGCTGAGGCCCAGAATGCCTCCAGCAAGGCACAAGACTGTGGGGGCAATATATTCCCATATGGATCCCTACTATTCGGCCCCACAAGCTATGCCTTATGCAGACCCATACATGATGGGCTATGAGGAAGAAGTCGCAGCAGTAGAGTTAGCAGGCAGACAGCCTATCAAGTCCCAGGTGTTGAAAATGTCTAAGGAGCCAGTAAAGATTTCGTTCGCCACGTTTGCCAAGCCGGAGTACGAATCCTATACATATAATGCACACAAGGCACCGGAAATTTTGGAGGATTTGACGGCATTGGGGAAGGTAAGGAATGACTTTGGACCTCCCCCTACACAGGAACAGCTCAAAGGAAAGAAGTACTGCAGGTTCCATAATCTCTGGAACCATAACACATCAGAGTGCATTCGCTTGAAAGACACTATCCAGACTTGGATCAACGAGGGAAAGCTCGGAGCGAATGAAGAAAAGACTGCGGCTTGGGTGGACATCGATCCTTTTCCCACAATCAATATGGTTGACTTAGTGCCATGTGAGGGAAAGAAGGAGAAGCCGCTGCCAGCAAGACCAAAGTTCAAAGAGTACACTTACGACGCTAGTAGGGCTCATGTTATCCTGAACAAGCTGATTATGGCCAACGAGGTGGCCATCCCATGGGGAGTTTACCCCCCAGAAGAAGCAATAGCTGGTAAGATCTATTGTAAGTTTCATAACTTGTGGACTCACAAGACTTCTCAGTGCATGCAGCTCAAAGATCAGATACAACAGTGGATCAATGAGGGGTCAATCACCTTTTGTGATCCAGCGGTAGCAGATGTGGCTGTGGTTGATTTGGCTCGGGGTAGCAGAAAACTGACGCTTGACCTGAGCAATATCGATGGAGAAACAGAAGTGGTCAAGCGGAAAGAATCAAGAGCAGGTGCATCAGTAGTCATGTTGTGTGATAGGTGCAAAACTGAATGTGGCATTGCTAAAGAGCCACAACAGGAGCAGAGGAGTACTGTTACTACACCCCCTGAAGCATATCAGCCACACAGTCCAAAGCAGATGAGAAGATCAGCAAGTCCTAGTCAGAGGGATTCCAACCTCTACTTGCGGTTACGCCAGGCGAGAATGGAGCAGAAGAAGCCAGTGGTCTACCCGCAGGACGTAGTAACTAAACCTTACATACCACCAGCTTCCCGGAATATCCTCAAAGACAACGTCTGGATGGTCAGAGAAAAAGGAAAGGTGGTAGAAGCTACGCCTACTCAGACTAGGAACGTGCAGCGAAGATATGGTAGAACCAAGAGGCTTTTGGAAGCTTTGGATAAGGGTCTAGTCAGCCCAGATCAAATCAGGGAGACTCCGGAAAAGTTAAGGCGGAAGCTGGATTTATTGTCAGCTAGACCTTTTTGTCCTATCAGGAATGTTCGCGTGACCTCTGAGACTTCTACCACCAAACATAGCGGACAAAAGAGGGTCTCGCGAGAAGAAAATAGCGGCGAACGAAAGTCTGTATGGTCAAGGGTGGGCACCGACAAAAGTCAACATACGCGAGAATCAGTCTGGTCGCGGGTAGGTCAAAAGGTGGTGGGTAAAATATCTACTTCCACCTGTACTAAGACACCTGAGACGTCTCTGGCAAAAAGGGTTAGGGTATCAGAAGGTCCTAAGAACGAAGACTTGAAGGAAACGTCGAAAACAAAGTTCGAATGGAGACCAAAAGCAGTTCAGCGTCAGGATCAGGGGTCTCGAGAAACAGATAAGGCTGAACCTATAATTAAGGTTGAGCAACAGAAACCTGTTCCAGAGGTTTCTTTGGTAAAGCAGATGGCTGAAGCATTTGCCCGCGTAGAAGAAGAATCAGAAGTCGATACACCTCGAGTCATAGAAGATGATATGGAGGAAGATGAAGAAGAAACCGGGGGCAGGGACGAAAGTTTGCCATGCAACGTGCTTTACGTGGAAAACGAGCATGGTGAGATGATCTCAGATCAATCTGAATCTGCTCAGGTTTACGTGACGACCGAAGCTGTGATACCAGCTCCAGAGGCAAACACTTATTGCAATATGGTGTATGTCTTACCCTCTATGTACGCATTGGATGAGCCAATTTCGTCTGAAGTCTTCCTCAACATGTCGGAAGATGAGACTGGAGCGGAATCATCCGTTCGCAGAGAAGAGCTTGCTGTAAAGAAGGATAAAGAGGACATGGACCCTGAGTTGAGAAGGAAATACGTTTTGTTCTCCAAGCCCACATTCGCCATGAAGCAACATTTGCGCCCATTGTACGTATCTGCTGACATGATGGACAAAAGGGTCAGTAGGATATTGGTGGATACAGGGGCTGCTGTAAGTGTCCTTACCGTACAGACCATGAATTACCTTCAGGTACCGAAGGAGAAAATTCTAGAGAGCAAGATGAAGGTAAAAAGTTTTGCTGGAAACATAGCTCAGACACTCGGTGTAGTGATACTAAAAATTAGGGTGGGTCCATCAGAGATGTATCAGACTTTCTTCGTGGCTGAGTGCACTGCTCCTTATACTATGATCCTGGGCAGAGATTGGCTTCATCAAGCCGGTTGTGTTCCATCATCTCTCCATCAAGAGCTCGCTATCTGGAACCCAGAGACTGATGAGTCTGAAATAATCAAGGCCGATCCTAGACCATTCTCAGTAGCAGCTTGCTTTGTTGATGCAAGTTATTACAGTGAAGACATGAGGCCTTTAAGAGTCAGTGGCATCACAAAGAAAGGACATCCGTATGGAGTGACCTCCACTGAGCTTACGCAATGGGGATTGGCGCAACTTCAAGCAGACGCCAGTAGACCAATCTCCATGGTTTTACCCCAAAACAATCAATGAATCCACAACTCAGCAAGGAGGAGTTGGAAGCCTACGCTTCCCTGCACCAGAGATTATCTATTTTTAGGCAGGAGCAAGAGGCTTACCAACAGGTGGCAGTAGTAGAATGCGTTAGCGATGATGTTTTGGAATATGACGAGGAAGAGGAGGAGATTATCCAGGCAGCTCCGGCAGCCTTGGATGATACTCCACCTAAGGTCAAGGATCCAGTAGAGAAAGTCAACCTGGGGACCCTAGAGGAACCAATAGAGGTTGGGATAAGTATGTATTTGGAACCTGAACAAAAACAGAAGCTCATTGGGCTACTTCACGAGTACAAGGATTGCTTCGCAGAGAAATACGAGGACATGCCTGGGTTAGCACCAGAGTTAGTTTGTCACAAGCTACCAATCATGGATGGTTACAGGCCAGTCAGGCAAGAACCCAGGCGAATGCATGCCGATACAGCGGCTTCAGTTAAGGAAGAGGTGGAAAAGATGCTTAAGTCAGGAATTATTCGACCTGCAAAGTATGCCAAGTGGTTATCTAACATAGTACCAGTCAGAAAGAAGAATGGTAAGATGAGGGTGTGCGTGGATTACAGGAATCTAAATACTGCCACACCTAAGGACGTGTATCCTATGCCCATGGCGGACATGCTAGTAGATGCAGTGGCAGGGCATGAGCTGTTATCGTTCATGGATGGAACCGCAGGATATCACCAGATTCCTGTGGAGGAAGAAGACAAGCACAAGACGGCTTTCAGATGTCCAGGATTTACAGGAGCATTCGAATACCAAGTCATGCCTTTTGGGCTTAAGAATGCTGGTGCCACATATCAAAGGGCGATGAACCTTATCTTCCATGACATATTGGGGAAGATATTGGAGGTTTATATTGACGATGTGGTAGTGAAGTCCAAGATTAAGGCAGACCACATAGAGGATTTGCGAAAAGTCTTCATAAGGATGCGAAAACATAAACTTAGGATGAACCCAGCTAAATGTGTCTTTGGGGTTCAGTTAGGCGACTTCTTAGGGTTTGTGGTTCATCAGCGTGGTATCGAGATTCCAGCGGACAAAGTCAAGTCGGTAATGGAAGCTCCAGCCCCAACTAACAAGAAGGAATTGCAGCAGTTACTAGGAAAGATTAATTTCTTACGCAGGTTCATCTCGAATTCAGCAGGAAAGATTCAGCCCTTTACATCTTTGTTAAAGTTGAGGGCAGATGCAGAATTTCGTTGGGAAACAAGTCACCAGGAAGCGTTTGACAGGATAAAACAGTATCTTACTTCACCGCCAGTTCTGATGCCTCCACGGTCTGGTCACCCTTTGAAGCTCTACATTTCAGCATGCGAAACATCCATTGCTGCACTTTTAGCACAAGATGAACGCCAAGATGATGATAAAGTGGTTGAGCATGCTGTGTATTACCTTAGCAGGACGTTGATAGATGCAGAAACCAGATACAGTGACATGGAACGGTTGTGCCTCGCGTTGTATTTCGCCGGTTGCAAATTACGCCATTATATGTTATCTTTCACAACGGTAGTGGTGGCACAGACGGACTTGGTGAAATACATGTTAACTAGACCTATTCTTAGGGGTCGGATTGGTAAATGGGTGTTAGCTTTGTCTGAGTTCTCACTACAATATACACCTTTGAAGGCACAAACCGGACAGGCGGTTTCGGATTTCCTGCTTCATCATCCAGTAAAACAAGACTTACAGTACAGAGAGTTAGACGTGGTGGCCATTCTTCTGCAGCCCTAGGAGCTATACTTTGATGGGAGCAGCACCGAGAGTCTATCCGGCGCTGGGATTTCTCTGGTAAGTCCTCTGGGGGTTCGTCATGCGTATTCTTTCCAACTAGAGTGGAAATGCACCAACAATCAGGCTGAATATGAGGCACTCATAATCGGGTTGGAAATGTTGCTCGCAATGGGGGCAACAATGGTAAGTGTGTTCGGCGACTCTTTGTTGGTAATCAATCAGCTTAAGGGATCATATAAGTGCACAACATTCACTTTGGTTCCATTTTGGGAAAGGGCTATAGAACTACTGGAGCAATTCAGTGATGTCACTCTAGATTACATCCCAAGGGCACACAATTTTGCGGCGAATGAATTGGCACAAATTGCCACTGGCATAACTTTGGCTGATGGAGTCTGCGAGCGAATTTTAAAGGTGGAAAGGAGGACATTACCTTCTTTCATGGCTCGGAGGGTAGACGCGGATGAATGGTATGTCGCTACGATAGAGGCTATCGATACAGATTGGCGTCAACCACTTATTGATTACTTGGATAATCCATCTACTCCAGTGGATAGACAAGTCAGATACTTTGCCACTAACTATGTGTTACGAGGTGGCGAACTCCTATGCAGAGGAGAGGATGGAGTCGATCTCAAGTGTATCTTTGGAAAGGAAGCTAAGCGAGTAATGAGAGAGGTACACTTAGGAGTGTGTGGTTCGCACCAGGCTGGACCAAAGATGAGGTGGCTGATCCGTCGTTATGGTTACTTTTGGCCTTCGATCTTAAAAGATTGCATTACCTTTGCTCGAGGATGTCAGGAGTGTCAAGCGCATGGACCAGTGCGGCATGTTCCAGATGTGCCCATGCAACCCATTATCAAACCTTGGCCAGCAAGAGGATGGGCGTTGGATTTTATAAGAATTATTCATCCAGCTTCGTCTCAGCAGCATAAGTTCATCCTATTGGCAACCGATTATTTTACAAAATGGGTGGAGGCTGTACCCTTAAAAGATGCATCTGCTCGTACAGTTTGCAGCTTCATCTTCAGCAACATCATTAGCCGGTATGGTATCCCAGAGTGTTTAGTCGCAGACAGGGGGGCAGCATTTCTCGCAAAGGAAACTGAAGACTTCATCACTGGCTATGGGATTAAGTTTCTGCATTCCACACCATATTATGCTCAGGCGAATGGACAAGCTGAGGCTAGTAACAAAGTCATAATCAATATCTTGCGAAAGATGTTGATTGATAATCCTAGAGATTGGCATAATGAGCTTGATCATACTCTGTGGGCGTATCGAACATCTAAGCGGTCACCTACAGGAACCACACCCTATGCCTTGATGTTTGGGCATGATGCAGTTTTACCCATGGAGATAAGTGTTAATTCTTTAAGGGTTCGCGAACAACATCAGTTAGTAGGGGAGGATTATGTTCAGGCCATGTTTCAAGAGCATGAACAGTTGGATACTACTCGTATGGAAGCCTTAGATCATATAATGGTTGAGAAACAACGAGTTGCTCGCGCATATGATGCCAGGACACGTGGCAGAAGTTTTGGAGTTGGCGATTTGGTTTGGAAAGCAGTACTTCCCTGTGGCGAACATGTTCGCGGCAGGGGTAAGTGGTCACCTACGTGGCAGGGGCCTTTTGTGGTTGACCAGATCGTGGGTAAAGGAGCTTATTATTTGCGAGATTTGGATGGAGAAGTCCATAATAACCCTATTAATGGGAGGCATCTGAAACAGTATTTTCCAAGTGTTTGGGCTTCTGACGATCCTTTGCCGCCATAGTCCACAGGGCAGCCTGTTTGCCAGCAAGGGGGCAGAGTTTAGAGCCTTAGGGTCTCGTTCGCAGAACTGGAATCTCGACAGTTTCATTCATGTTGCTTAACGCTTAACCTGTTTGAGGTTTTTGGCTTTTTGTGCACATGATAAAACTGGGGGGCACCATAGATATACAAACCAATTAATGTGGTTTTTCGAAATTTTTCGAAATTTTTGACAATTTTTGGGAAGAACAAGTTGTGTTTTTTCAAGCCCTAATTTATTTTGAACCAACACCTGTGGTTTATACATTGAACATAAACAATTTGTGTTTATTGCATAATATTCATGGATACATTACAACAAATACAGTGTTGAACAAGAACAGAGCTGCTTGAAGAAAGAGCTATTACAACTCCTTTCATAAAGTCTCTCTTCAAACTGTTGCAGGTTTTGCTTCATCTTCCACCTTGCGCGGCCAGCTTGTTAAAAGCAAGTCGACGGTGATGGGAGTAGAAGCAACTTGGTCTGACCTGGCGCGGAAGAGGCTCGGCAAGAGGAATCCTGTCGGCACAGAAGCCTTCTTCGGTCCAATACCAGAAGTCAATCCCCTCATCAAGTGGAATTTGGTTCCAGTGATGCACTTTGATGCGACTTCAGGGCTGGGCGCATCAGATCTTATTCCTGAGGTTAGGTTGTGAAGCCTACCCAGGATTTGAGGTTTGGTTGTGAAGCCTAGAGGACAGGAAGGTTGAAAAAAGAGGTCTGGTGGAACTGCTTTGAGACTGAAAGGAGAATACATGTTCTTGGTTGTTGAAGGTGATGAAAGGAATTGATCGATATTTATAGGCGAAACGCTAGGTTTTCACCAAAGGGAACTGAATGGTTTGCTGTTCGTTCATTGGTCAAGCATTTATCACGCGTGCTGTGTTAGTTGAATGCGGTAAATGCGCCAGTTAATGGTGCAACGTTGCAGTTAAAGTTGGGGACAGTTTTCGAGAGGTCAAGGATATGGAATTAATTTGAAAAGATCTTCTGCATTCAGAATAATATTCGCGAACAAAGTCAGAACAGATAGCCAGTTAAATAAATTTACTAATGTGCTTAATATTCGCTAAAGCAGTATCAAGGGCGTTTTGGATATTTTCTTCGTTGATCAGGGAATCTTCGATCCTGTCGTCCACCTGGTTGATCATTTGTTGAAGAGTCTGATAGGAATTCTTCTCTTGCTCCAAGGCGTTTAAGTTGTTCTGGGTTTCCTCTTCGACAATTGCTAGCTGGGCCTCAATCTCAGCTTTTTGACGTTTGAGCTCAGCAAGTCGGTTAGGAAACAACTGGGTCGCGTTATGGACAAGTTTGGCAAGATTGGTGGCTTTGGCAACCCGTTCGGCTTGGAACTTCTCTTTCTGTTGATGATACTGAGGAGCCTCCAATCGTGTGGCTCTGGCACGCTCAGACAACGTTGCAGCATTGGTTGTGAATTCCCACAGACGCCGCAATTTCTTTAAGAGTCTTTCGTCAGCTTGAACTCGAAGGATACGAATGGCATCTTCAATTTGGATCCTAGTATGTGGGTGGAGAAGATCCTCGTGCTCCAGGTTGCGGAGTAATAATGTCGCATCGGCGATGGATTGGTTTGCTTGAAAAGGATCCAGCATTAGTTGAACTTGCTCGATGAGGGAAGGCGTAGCATGATCAGAAGGGGAGGTCACTGGAAGGTCCTCCGGAATCTGGCAAGTAAAGAAACAATAAAGTGTTTGTAAGAATACAAACAGAAGCTGCAGAGTAAAAATTGTTACCTTTGGGTCAGTTTCAGTTGGGATTACCGGATGAAGCACTGGTTGAGCAATACCATTCGCGCGATCGGCATTCGCAATAGCAGTTTCGTTCGCCGGAGAGACTGCGTTTGCAGGGGGAATTTCATTCGCGCGAATATCAGTCACTTTTCTCTGAGGCGAACAGGAAATTGTCTCGCGGGGAATTGGCTCATTCGCAGCAACAGTTTGGATAGGAACAAGCTTAGCGCTTTCACTAAAGACCTCTCCCATCATAGTATCCAGGATCGGAGAAGCAACCGACTCGGAGGAAGAGCTAACTTCAAATACAGGAATCGGTCCCTGAAACGACAAAAGCACAATTGAGTTCAAGGTCATTGAAATATTTCCAATTGAGTGGGTTATCGAAACAGTACCTCTTGATCTGCTTCAGTAGGAGTCCCAGTGTCCAGGTTAGCTGAGGGAAGAGCTGCCTTTTGGGCCTCAGCAGAGGTTACTTCAGCCAGGACAGTCAGGTTCGGAGCGCCAGAAGCAGTAGGATGTTGACTGCATTCCTCTGGGGATCGCACGGCTTCAGGAATAGACTGCATAGGCCGATCTACCTGTAAGACAATCAGAAAGTTAGTTGACTTGACTGCATAAGCATACGAGCTTTCGAATTAAATGAACCCATACCTGGGGTTGAGGAACGGCTTCTTCTGTAGAAGGACTTGGTTTGGACCTTTTGAGAGGGCGAACACCAATTTTGTTCGCATGCTTCTTGGTTCTTTGGGGACGCTGCAGGGGAAGAAGTTGGTCAGAAGGGTATATAGATCAGGGAGTTGATCATTATAGTTAAAAGAGTTTAAAATACCTGGGGGCCAGGAGGTACTTCTGTTCGCGCCTCAGGAGCCAAGGAAGGATCAGCGTTTTGGCGAGGGCCGTCGATGGCAAAAACAGCCAAGTCTTCGGCATGACGGAATTGTGTCTGATATGGCTGGAAAATCTGTCTAAACACAGATAGGTGGTTTGGGTTCCATTTGCCCTCGTTGATTGATGTCCACCACCTAGTGAACTCATTAGTAGACGCGAAGCTCAGGCGTACTCCGCCAAGGGGATAGGTGTTGACAGGCTGAATGATGTCTTTGAAGCTGGAGGGAATGGAATCAGGATCAATCCCAGCATTATAGGTTTCTCGCCACGAAGTGAAATGGTTGCGGCTAGCCAATGGGGGATATGGAATGCTTTGGCACATTCCAAATTGCCTCGCGAAGAAGTTGGGGGCATAGATTTCTACTCCGGCTCTCCCTGGTAGTTTGAGGTCGCGATTGGAAAGGAGGCGTAGAAAGAAAAAGAGCTGCAGGACGTTGTGGCGGTTGCTGAAAATAAAACCTTCATTTACAAGAGAAGGGTATGTTCGTCTGCAGATAACGGTAATAGAATCTGAAGGCAGGCTTTCCATACTATGCAGATGGTGGAAACAACGCGAATAGCTAATGGCTGGAGGATGTGGAGCGGACACGATGGTTTGGCCTAAAACCTTATCTTTTAGGAAACTGGTGACAGAAGAAGAACGGAAAACAGGAAAATAGGTTTGAAGCCACAAGTCCAAAATCCAAAGAGGACCGCTAACAGATCTGTGTTTAAAGGGCTCTAAGGATAGAAAGTGTAGTGACCTATATAGTAATCCAGTGGCTAGCTCTAAAAGGTTGAGAGGGATACCATTGTAAAGTAGCTCAGCCGTTCTGGCCCAGGCGAAGGTGGGTTTGTTGGTGGCGCTGCATTCAACATATTTGAGTAGCCAGAATTCCAGAAATGCTAGGCCACTTAGGTCATCGTCAGTACTCCCATAGTGACTGACCCACGCGGTGTATGAGTTGGGACGAGGCTGATCAGAGGGGATTTGATGTTCCAGAGCAAGGTCGTTGAGAGGACTTGGTGCGTTGGCGAATGGAAACCCGGTAATTGTATACACATCCAGCAGGGTGATACCCATTGGGCCTGCGGGGAGATGGAAGGTGTTTGATGAAGTGTCCCAGAAACAGACTGCTGCTGCCAGGGGAGCTCTGTTGCAGCCAGACTTCAGGGAGAAGCAGAGGTCAATAGGATCGGCGATTCCAACGGCCTGCCATCGTTCAAGGTCTTTACTGCGGCGTTGTTGGTACCACTGGATCTCGGCGTCATTAGTGTTCGGCCACTGCCCAAATCTGGTCTGGGCGTCTGACTTCTGCCAGTCGACGAAGGAAGCTCCTTCCTTGCGAAAGATTAAAGGGGGAATTCGGGATGCATGTTGGCGGTAAGGCAGTTCAAGTGGGTTTGGGAAAACATCGACCCAAGGACCCAGGTCGCAGGTTTGATCAATCTTAACTTTCAACCAAGAACCCTTGTGTTTTGGAGCAGGTCGGAGGCCAGCCATGGCTTGGACAAAGTTTAGGGCTTCGTGCTCAGAAGGGGTTCTGGGTGAGGTTTTCACAGCAGAGAAGGTGTGTTTGGATGCCATTGATTTGGAAGTAGGAACGGCGGCGGATTATCTCAGGAAGGTTTGAAAAGAGTTGCAGAGGGAAATGATGGTTGAGTGTTCTGAGGAGTTTGACAATGAAAAGACGTTTGCTTTTGGTTAAATCAATGCCAAGGTATAGCTCTTTTCGATTTTCGCAAACGGGCTTAATCTCAAGAACTGGGGGGCAATGTTGGATCCAGAAGTAAAAAGCCCATTTATAGAAAGGCAAGTGGACCGATGCCTGCGGTCAAGAAGGTCAGAGGACGCTTGGAGAGTCAAAAGCGCTCGCAAGGAGCACAGTAATAAAGTACGCTCGCGAAAGGGGATAGTTTGTTCACAGGGGGAAACGCGCTCGCGAAGCGGGGCGTGTGTTAGCAAAATACGTTCGCGGTTGGAAAAGCGTTCGCGAGAGTATTATAAGAAATTAGACACGTGGTTGCAGGAGGGTAAGTTACCACCAGAATAGTGTTAGGCTTACACGATTGGGCTTAAAGAGTTAGTCTTGCACTACAAGAAGGATTATTTGAGGCCATACCTTGATTCGCAAGGAAACATCTACCCTAGTATTCACTATATAAAGGGGTTGAGGTGCAAGAGAAAAACACAACGACATCTATCAACAAACAGACAACAACTTCGCCACGCGAAAGTCTTCAAAGCCTCTCCGGAGCAACCAAGCCTGATCCGTCAGCAACCGTAGCCTGATCCGTCAAGCTGCACAAGGGACTTAATCCGTTAAGTCTGACAGGTTTCAATCCGTTGAAATCTCTCTACTCCCCTGTTCGATCCGTTGAGCAGTGCTTACTCCCACAACCAGTTCTGGAGAACCCGTTCGCCAGTCCATATCCTGCATATCTTGATACCCGCTGCTTAGTATTCTTGCATACTAAGTAAGATTCGGCCATCCACAAGGGGTGGAGAAAAATCCTAGAGGGACTTTTCCCTTGTAGGTCTGAGAAGAGAACCCAGCACAGAGGAAGAAGATCGGCGTCTGTCACGGTCGCTGTGAGAAGAAGTCAGAAGAGGGACGCAGACAGCATCCAGCTTCAAGGTTGTACCTAACCCAAAGGTACTGGCACGCCTAGCACAAACTTACAAGCCGGTTGTTTGAAGGACTGCAAATTCTAGACCAAACACCTCTAACCCAGAAAGGTTACGACTCACCCATTGGGTGTGCTCCACGTACCTGGAAATGCCGACTCCAAAGTAAACACCAATCTCGCTCTCCTCAAAGCGTCCACGTTTTCGAGTCGTACTCCAAGTCCATCAATAACTGTAGAAACGATTCCGTTAATACAAATATCTGAAATTATCATTGACTTTTACCCTTTTCCAGGATTGACCAAGTTTGACCAAAGGTTGACCAACCTTTTCCTGAGTTGACCAGGAATTTACCATTTGACCAAGGGTTGACCAATTAACGTTTTTTCAACGTGTTTGACTTAAGTTCCGGTTAAACGATCCAAATCACTTTACTTCTTACTAAGGACACCCACATTAATGTTTCATTAACTCGAACATATCAAAACACGTTAATTTAGAATCTTTGGAAAACACCCAAGATGGCTTCCTTAATTGGAAAACTTTCCTAAAATAGAAAGTTTCCAAACATTGTAAGATCATTTTTACTTATTTTAACCGGTTAACCCTTATTGACTTTTCTTTTACCGGTCAACTTCCTAAAAATGGAAACTTCCCAATAAATGGTTTGCCATAACCTCCTCGTATGTTTTGAAACACCAAGTTATCGACATACATCAATCAAACATCATCAGATTAGTCCCCAAATGCATTCAAGTGAACAACACAGTTGTGAGACCCCGAGAATTTAATTTAATTTTCCGACACATTTAGGGTTTAATTCCGATTACTTTTCACTACGTCGTTAATTTCGTCTAACGTTTTTACGTTAAGACACACATCGCCACATGCGTGAAAGTATTTACGGAATATTTTCCGGCACTTCACGTATTTTTCGTACAACTTTTACGTTTAAATTTGACGTTTGGTTATTTGAAATGAATTTTCAAAAAATGGATTTGGTTTTGAAATTATTTTGGGAATTGGGATTGAATCGTGGCCGTTGATTCGATCGACGAATCGTGGCCACTCGTTTTTCTTTCCTTTTTCTCCTTTCTTTCCGCTTCGGTTCCTTCCTTTTCTCTCCACTTTCCTCTTTCTCCCTTTCCTTTTCGAGCCACAGCTCTCTCTCTCCTTCCTCTCGACAGCAGCCGGCCAGCCACACCACCAGCGCGCGTCTTCACTCACCGCCGCTCCCATCAGCTTCGCCTCACCCCGACGACCTCAACCGAACCACCAGCGACGCCAGCGCCGCCCAGCAACGAGGAGCAGCTCGGGATTCACTGTGCAAGACAGATCGAAGCTTACCAGCCCATTTGAGGAGCTAGGAAGCTCCCAGGCGCCACCAGGAGCTGTCCAGGAAGAAGGAGGAGGCCAGCGGAGCTCTGCCGGAGGAGATTCGCCGGAGAACACAGTGGAGGAAGCCCAAGGTATAAAACTCGATCGTTTCTTCTGTTTGAAGTCTTGTTGGGGGTAGCTTAGGTTGTGTAGAAGGAGATAGGACAGATCAGAAGGCTCGATTTGGCCGGAAAACCGGCCAAATCCGGCGACACAGTCGATCGGAGATCGGCACGGTAAAAACCAGAGTTTTTACCGTGTCAGTTTTACTTTTACCATTTACCCAGGGGTAGAGTTACCAATTTGCCCCTGACTGTTTGAAATAATTACTTTTACTGTTTTACTGTTTACTTTTATTGTTTTACTGTTTACTGTTTTACTGTTGCAGTTTTACTTTTACAGTTGACTTTGACCGGTTGACTTTGACAGGTTGACTTTTTGACTTTGACCGGTTGACTTTTTGACGGTTGACTTTACTGTTGACCGTTGACTTTTACTATTTCAAATTTGACTTTTAACTTATGCCGTAGAACACCTATTTTATGTTTTCGAACACTACGGTTAAACGTTTTAAAGACTTTTGGTTTACAAACGTGGCAAAACGACGTAAGTACTGAATAAGAAATAATCCTGATTTCTCGCCGGTTCGAGAATCGGAGTGTCAAACAAGTCAAACCCTAATGTCAGAAAGATAAACAAAGAATGTTTATCAAGTCTTAGTCGTAGATAGTAGATCCTCGAATTACTTATACCTGACTATCATTGTTATCTCACCCACAGACTCAGGAGCTCGTCTACGCAGGCTTCAGGAGGACTAGGAGTTGGAGAGCAGCCAGCTGTACCGTCATACCAGGTAGTAGGGGGAGCACGCCCAATGGGTGAGCCGAAACCTTCTTGGGTCGGCGGCTCTTTCACTTTATACTTATAAAATACTGATGCATTGTTTTAAGCTTGACCACACGCTTCTTATAGCACTTGGTGTGTGTGTGTGTGTGAGTTTTGGATCGAAAAGTAGTACCGTCGTCCTGATTTCCGGTGCTTGGCCTGAGAGCGACGGGACCTAGTATCTAGCACTCCTGTGGTGTCGATGACCGTAAACCTCCGGAGGGGCTATGCCCTGTTTATTTTATTCATTTATCCCGCTTACGCTCGCCTCGTACAGAGTAAAGCGTGACGTAAGTGTGGCCTGCTATTTGTTGGGCGTTAGCTGGAAATGGACGCTCTCGCTATTCTGCGCACTCGGGCGCTTAGATAGTTGGCCTGGTTTGCAGTGAAGACAAACCCGGGATTTCGGCCGCTTAGATCCAGAAAGTTCTTTCATATGTGGTCACATGTTTTACCGAGCTTTGTGTGCGTTGTTTGCATTTACATTTCCACATGCTCTTTCGTATACTTACGAGTACCTACATATATAAGCAAAATGTTTTCTCATGGGTTTTAAACCCCGACTTGGTTGGCTTTGGCCCCATTTGGGTTAGCGAGGACGAGTTGCTCACCTTTACATCTTTTCAGGTCTACAGCACCCATCACTAGAGGAGCTGGACTAGGACGTCGCGGCGCGTCGACGGTTATCGTGCACTTCCGGTTTCGAGGACACCCATTCTGGTGTGGTTTCCATGTCATCTGATTTCCGTATCTGATGTTTGTTATTCTGTTGGATACTTTGAGACACTTTTCGGGCTCATTGTTCCGAGACTTTTTCTTGTACTATTTCTGTCTCGGGTATTTTCCATTATCTTCCGCTTGTAAAACATTTGTATGCTACTCTGATCATTTGTCATTCCGTATTTGACATTCATACTATTCATGTGTTGTTTATTTTATTCTCAGCCTTGTAGTTTCGGTCCGGAGGGTCATCAATACGTCGAAAGACGTATTGATTACTCGCTAGATCGGGATTACGGCGGTTACCGTCGTGTTCCGGGGCCGGGAATAGTCCCCGGGATGCGACAACAGTAACACTGAAACTCTAAAACACCAAAAATGGAACCTCACCTCCCATGCCCAAATCAAGATTCTAGTAGCTCCTCGATCTACTGCATACCAAAGTTTCCAGAAGCAGGACAAGCAAAACTCTGCCTCGATGCAAAACACCATCTGCAGCTCTATATCCTCCTCAGTTAAACCAAAAGTCCAATAAACACCAATAACAACACCAAAACTATAAACATGAACCCTAACAAAGAACCCCTCCTTACCTTGTGACACTGCTGCTAACCCAAGCAACGCCTAGGGCCTCTCATCCTTGATGCGACGGCGACGCTGTTGCCAAGAGCAAAAAGAGAAGGACTCGCCGATGATGCAGAAGAACCCAGAGAAGGAGAACGATATGAGATAAGGTTTCAAACTAGAAAATCAAAGCTCAAGAAGATGAGGAACGAAATAAGAGAGATTGGTTTACCTTTAGGAAGCACAAACTCGACAGGGAAGGAAGAATTCGAACTCAATGATCGATTTGGGGGTATTCGAATTGGTTCTGTTTTGGAGAAAGGAGTGAATGCTTGTAGAGATTAAGGACATGGATAGAGAGAGGAGAGTGAGGCGAGTCTGTTGGTGGCCTTCGATAGGCCAGAGACGGCCAGATGCGACAACAGTGATGACTGGACGGCACGGCAGCGACACTGCCTCAGTCCCTTTCGATCCCTTTGTCTCTCTCTCTTCGACAAAATTGAAGGAGAGTTTAGGGTTTTTAGATTTATATACCATTAATCAATGGTCAAGAATAGTGGACAATGATCTGATGGTTGAGAATTAAAAGGTAAAAGAAAAATAGGAATTGGTGGAATTAAAAATAGATAGTGGTAGAAAATAGTCCGTGTAACCGAAAAATATTCCAAAAATACCAGAAGACTCGTGTCGATACGTACTATGACATAGAGTCCTTAAATGAGGACGTGGAAGAATTTAGAAAAACTCGAAAATGAATGTGGTCGTTCACTCGTGAAGTTACTGAACACGGCTTAAACCTCAGTAACTCTTAGTAAACCACGGTAAAAACATACGGGATCTCACAGTGGTGGTTGTAGATTAGAAGTGCTGGTGTTCATAAGTTGATGGGTAATGATAGATCCATGCTTGGATTGATGGATCATTCAAACGTTTTTTGGTTCTTTGTTTGTGGGAGGTTTTGGCTCGGATTCTTGCTATGGAGTCTCTCGGTGAGTCATCGTGGTGGCTTAAGATGGAGTGTGACGACATCACTGTCATCTTCGACAGCAACTCCTTCTCGACGGCTGGAGAGGATGTGTGTTCTAGAGCTAGGGTTCTAAAGTTTTTTGTTTTGTTATCAGCTCTAGCTATATATTTGGGCTTTTTCATCAAGTATTGTAATTTTTACTTAATGGACCTAATAAGTTCAAATTAAATAAAAATGGGCTTTTCACTTTTTTATGTAGAAAAGTTGAAAGCATATTCTTATTTACTCATATAAGGTTTTCTATTGTAAATTTTGAGTTAATGAAATTCCCAATTGTCCAACAAAAAGAAAGAAAGAAGTAATTGTACAAAAATGGTGATGGTGATATCTGTCACATCTTGCACAATAGTCTTTATATAGTAGACAAATTATAGCAAGAAAAAATGTATCTTCTTCTGTGACAGAAATAGACAGGTGTATGGCTGAAATCAAAACTTGGTGGTCACAAGAAGGATGAGCTAGCGCGCTGCAGGAGAGGAATCTAATCAATTAATCAGCAGTGGTTAAGGGATTTGCAGAACCATCACAAGAGCTTGAGGACTACGCTAGCGTGGTGCAGGAGAGGAATCTAATCAATCTAATCAATTAATGCCCACCAGTGGACAATGACTAGCTCATATGGTTCCAACTTGTACGAATTTGGCAACTGTCCATAAGCTTCAACATCATATGAGAAGATAGAACGATTGAACTGTGGTTCATCTACCGACATATGTTGTGGAGGGTCCTCTAACGCTCGCAAATACAACTTGGTATACTTTACGCAATCGTGCGCAAGATATGCTTCAGCTATACATCCTTCATGTGCTGATTTATTAGCCACATAGTCTTTGTAGTCTTCAAGTTGCAAAGTGTTATGATTATTGAAAAATAATTTTATATAAAAACAGATTGTTCTTCGGATGTTGAATCATACCTTTCTATAAGATACATCTAAGTGCAGTGTACTGGACTAGTAAGTAACAATTGTTTGGAAAGATGGATCATCAGGTGAGGGGCAGGATGTCAAAAAATTTTAGGAGAAATATCCTCTCAAATTTGCACATGATAAAAATGATGTCCTCATGCCTTCCCCCAAGTCTGAATTTTTCACTTTTCTAGTGCATAATTTTTGAAAGAATCTTGACAACACTACTAACGGCTCCATCATCTGACAGGGCAGGTATGATCGAATGAAAATAGGTAAGAGACATTGTAGGAGGATATGACAGTCATGAATCTTTAATCCGTACATCTTATTGTCCCGGAATTTAACACACCGACCTATATTTTCTACATAGCCTGAAGGATACTTAACATGACCCATCCATAAAAAAATTTCATTCTTCTGGCCAGGCTTGACCGTTAAGGAGCTTGAAGAATTTTTTCTTCCCATTTTCAACCACAAATGTTTTCATGTACCCATTCTTTTCATATCAATGTGTGCCTTAGAGTCATCTTTAGTTTTCCCTCCCAATTTAGCATTGTGCCCACTACACTTTCACACACATTCTATTTCTATGTGCATGACATCAAGGTAGTGCGTGATCAACAACTTACTCCAGTACGGGAGTTCACAAAATATGTTTTTGTGTGTCTAGAATTTATACATGTCGGGTCTATCAGGTATTGCTGCCACTATATTAGGATGAGTGCTGAGCTGCCCAAAATCGTATTCATTCAGCACTTCTAAAATTTCATCCTTCGTCCATCTCCTGGGTTGCACATCCTTTTCTAAAGTGTCATCAAATGCCTTGTCATCTGCCCGTCATAGGTGATCAAGTGCAAGACAACAACGGTGACGCATCCGAACAATCTTCTTGTAATGAAGTTTGCCGCACTCATCAGTCAGACACTCTAGACAAGCCCTGTATCCCTTAAAAACGTTGCCCGACAACATCTCTCGGGCAGGAAAATCACTGATGGTGCCACATAAACTTAAACTCGTCAATCAAGGGTCTCAAATACACATCGAGACACTTTTCTTGATAACCCAGCCCTAGAATTAACAGAGTCAACATATTGTATTCCTTCTTAATTCACATCTATGGAGGAAGGTTGTACGGTACCAAAATAACCAGCCATATACTATATGAAGACTCATGTTACCAAAAGGGTTGAATCAGTTAGAGGAGAGCCCTAGCCTCACATTTCAGACCTCTGATGCAAACTGAGGATACTCACTATCTATATGCTTCAAAGTCTTTTCGTCAGCAGGGTGTATAAGGGTATTGTCGTCTGGAAAATTCCTCTTAGTGTGTCATCTCATAGCTTTGGCCGTATGTGAAGACATGTACAACCATTCAAGCCTATCTCTTAGTGGGAAATACTGAAGTACCTTCACAGCTTTCTTATTCATATCTGTGTGACATACTAGACATGTATCAAGGTCTGTAAGATCATTCCCTTTAAGATCTTTACCTCAGAAGAGAACACAATCATATCTACATGCATGGATTTTGATGTAGGTAAGGCGAAGATCTTTCAGGATATGTCAGACCTTACGATGAGTGGTAGGAAGACGATGACCGGGGGCAACATCGAAGCAGTCAAGTCCAGATAATCATCAATAACCTTGACATTCAATTATTTCACCACTTTCATCTTCATTACTCTCATGACACTTTCAAGAACAGTCTTCTTACAACAGTTGTACAAATTAAGGGGTATGTTGGAAAACAACCAGATTAGTGTACTTGTGATGAGCGTGTGACCGCCCAACAAATATACCCTATTCCCCACTCAGATATATCAATGTAGTACAGATAAATAGGGGTTATCGTCCACAAGGAACTGGTGAAACTAAGTCTTAAAACACTAAATGAACACAAATCTGCCAGACTCGACCACTGAACAGAAATCACACCACGAACCTAACCTATAATAAACCAAAAGCTATGAAATTTTAACACAATTAACTAGACACAGTGGTGGACTACTACACAAAATTTGAGGGTAATCGGAGTTGATTTGGTTACTGAAATAAATCGGACAAGCTACTGCTCTATGCAGAAAATAAAAACTGAAAGTAACTATGCTTATGAATGCAAGTTGTTTAAACTATGTGATGAATGAGTTAAGAGGAATGCAATCCACCACTGCCATTCCATCTCTCTAATGCATACTTAACCTAATGCACATATCCCATGAATGAAAGTTCCCAGGAAGAGTTGATCGTTACAACCACATCCTATTACCTAATCCTTATGCCTATGCAAGTTTGTCATGGACCTCCCTTGCATCTATCCCTCTATGAACCTATAGTCATGGACCCTAAGGTTTACAAAGAAGAAAGCATTACGATCTAGAGAAGGTTTGAGAAGCTACAAGCGTTCACAGGTACACTATGGGCGTGTCCTGCTAGACCTAGGGTTTCAATCACCCGACGAAATAATCTATCTGGTGTATCACTGTAGAGAATCCAGTGGAAGAAATCATCTTCAGTCGCCTGTATCTCATGACAATAGAGTCCTAGCATGCATACTAAGTTGCGCACCAAAGTAGACATACAAGAAATCTTCACTGAACCACATAGAGAAAGAAACCTCATTCAAGATGAATATGCAAACTAGATTAAAGTATATGCATTAAAAAGACTTCATGTACGGGGCTTCAAGCAACCCCTTAACAAGATATTTAGCTACTGAAATTCATAATGAAATTAACAAAACAAATCATAGAGTTTAGAGATTGGGTGAAGAAGAGGGACTGCTCTCGGTTCGATGTCGAAGGACCGTGCACAGCTGCTGCCTGCCGAGCGCCTGCTGTGCACTGCTGCTGCCCTGCTGCTGCCCTGCTGGTGCACGTCTGGTGTGCGCGAGGTGCCTGCTGGGTGTACGCTGGGTGCATGCTGGGTGCCTGCGAGGTGCCTGCTGGGTGCACGCGAGGTGCACTGGTGGTGCACGTCTGGGTGCGCGTGAGGGTGCCCTTCTGCTGAGAGGATGACGTGCACTGCTGGTTGCTCTTGCGCGGTCTGCTGGGCGCTGGTGCCTGGCGTGCACTGCTGGTTGCTGGTGCGCGGTCTGCTGGGCGCTGGTGCCTGGCGTGCACTGCTGGTGCACGGCTGGGTGCACGCGCAAGGTGAGGTTTTTCTTCTTCTCTTTTTCTGTTCGATCTCCTTCTTTCTCTCGTCCAACTCTTGTCTGCTTGTTTTTGTCGAACTCCCTCAAATAAACCCTAGAGTCCTTTTATACTCCTCTTTTTGTTCTCCCCTAATCCCTCTTGGTCTCTCCTTCCTTATGGCACTAGGAATCCTTTTTATTTCTTTCTTTTCTTTATTTCTCCACAAAACCTAATAAAACAATAAACATTAATTAAATCACTCAATTAATAGCAATAATCCAAGTGTAACAGTTCAATTAAACACGATAAATACGTATAAATATGCGACTATCAACTTGTCAATAAAAACAGTGTTGACAGCTCTAGGAAATTGCTAGACTTGCTCAACAATAGGGAAGCCCTCAACGGCTGTAGGGATATCTTGTACTTGAGCAAATACACTGCTCTCATAAGGAAATACATAATGATCAACCACGTTATTAGATCATTGGATGTACTGGCTCTCTTAGGAAATTGCCCATGATCATGCTGACCCGCTGAGGATGTTTCATCGTGATAAATCCAACATTTGTACTTATCATAAAACCGGTTATTCTTCTGGTGCTCCCATACTATATCAATGGTAAAATGATACAAATCCCTGTGACATTGACATTTCGTGCACGGGCAATAATGAATTGTATTCCCATTAGCCTTCACATATTCCATAAAACTTCACATTCCCCTAGCATATATCCGATCCCATTTTAGAAGGCAAATCCAACTCTTGTCCATCCTGAAGAAAAATAATATATATATATATATATATATATATATATATATATCTATTAATTAATAGAATATATATATACACACTAATTAAAAATCTTGAAACTACAAACATTATTCTACTACACAATAACAAATTAACACATACTTATATATATGCATTGTCACGCTCTAACCCGAGTTTACCTTCCGAAACTCAAGATAGAACATGCGGGGCCCATCTCAAGAGAGATTTTCTCGTAATCCCTCTTGAGAAGGGATAACCCTTTATCCAAACCATTTTCAAGCAATCCATATGACACTAAAATAAACCTCACTATACCTGAGGTTATCCCGATGACCGAGTTGGATTTCAATACGAACTATTTCAGAGGACCTAGGGTCTAGATGTTAATTGTGACTGCACCTGAATCCTAGATAGGCTGCCTACGAACCCTTTGAAGAGGGATCAAACCACACGTAGCTCTTACCAACTTTAACTTTCTAACCAGAAATTTTCTAATAAACTCGCTAAAAGTATTTCTATTGTAAACCTAGAGTTCAACCCCTCCGCTGGGGTAGCTTTATACATCTATTTATCCGGATTATCCCAAGCATTATTTGTACCGATATACCAAACCAAGTGTACAACATACTATAAATATTGGTCACATAAATAAATATAATGACAATCACGTAATTAATAAATCCACCAAGGAGGTAATAATCAAATTATCCATAGTGGCACTCTTGTAAATATCTTAAACAGCCAGGGATATTTATGAGATTTCAGCATCAATGACATCCCTATAATTAAACAAACAGCCAGGGTATTTATGGGATTTCAGCCTCAATGGCATCCTTGTAATTAAACAAATAGCCTGGGGCATTTATGGAATTTCACACTCGTGGTGAATGGTAAAATTATAGATCTACCGTGATAAAAACTCAGAGATTTACCCCTTTCTACCCTAATCGGCCCCTATCGGCCTACCGGCCTCTCCGGCCACCTCCTTCTCCTTCCCCGTCCAACAATACACAACAACACCATAACAAGGAAACAAGAACAAGATAAAGGTTTGAGACTCACCGGTGAGGGGACGACGGTACCTCGGCTGTCTCTGCCTCGATCGAGCTTCTCTGTCTCATTCCCAAATTGATCCTGCTACTCCAGGAACTCCACCTAGAGGTGTTGAGGATCAAGAGAAGACCATAGGGCTCATCAGAGGCCCAAGAACGCGTCGCCGGTGTCGGACCCTTGAACCCAGAAAAAACCGAAAATAGGGGTTTTTACTTTTTAGAATTAAGACTCAAATTGAACAGGCAAGGGCATAGAATTGAGGGAAGGAAGAGAGTAATCGGAAAACCGCTCGCCCTCACTTCCTCCGATCTCCATTGATTTCCACTGCATGGGGTTTTGGATAACTGGGCTAGGACGAGAAGGGAGGGAGGAGTCGAATGGTGGTGGCGGTGAAGTGAGACGCGTGGCGGTGAAGCGAGACGCGCGGCGGTGCGGCGAGGCTGGAGTGGTCTTTCTGAAAGAGAGAAAGAGAGAGAGAGAGTCTGGTCTTTCCCCCTCCCTCCCCCGATCCCAAATATATATATATATATATATATATGTATATATATATATATATGTATATATATATATACACACGCACAAACACACACATATAAATCAACTCCCTAATTGATCTGACGGCCCAGATTGAATAAAAAAGTTGCCGTGAACAGTAAATATATATATTTTGTTATTTACTATTTATCACGCAGTAACTATAAATTATCCTGAATAACTTCCGCATACGAACTCTGATTAACTCATAGGACATACCCACGTCCTCTACAACTTTCCCGAAATAAGCTTTCCCAAATTCTCGACTTGTCCCAAAGTCACATTTTACGGTAAAATAAATAACATTTATTATCGGCTTAAAGCTAATAAGTCCATATTACTTAGCCCGTAGCTCCGGAAAATATTCTGGACATACCGGAGGACTTGTACTATTATATTCTACATTATCAGGACATATAATCTATTTTCCTCATAATTGAAAATACCTCGATAGTAAACTCGAATATTAATTCGGGGAGAACTAACAGCGCGGTTACAACTCTATATAACCCTCATGATCCCGGTAAAGGGGTGAATTTTTGGGACGGGGTGTCATATGCATAATATCAACAATCACTACCAGAGAAAGTACTTTGGCTAACGTAAAAAAATGGCCTTCGAAGGAAAATTTCGTCGACCAAAAAAAATTTCATTGGCTATACTGGACTTTATCCAAAAAATTAGTCCATAATTTTGTTAGCTTAACTTTACCTGACGAAGTCACTTTAGCCGACAAAAAAGGCATTGCGTCAGCTAAAGGTTTTTTTCGTCGCCTTAGTCTCTATATTTTAGCCGACGAAAAAAAGATTTTATCATCATCTATAATATAATATAATAAATAAAAATATATATATTTAAATACCATGTGATTCCTGTTTGGGTGATTGTCGTGAAAGTTGGCAAGGATGAAGTTGTAGAAGCCTAAAGCGAGGCCTTGGTATCCGAGTTACGAGACTCTTAAAAGTGAAGAGTTGGAGGAGATATTAAAAGTGTTTAAGTTCTCGTAATGGAAAAGTATGTTTTATACGCATTCTCTTATGAGTTTCAAATGTTTAAGCGGACTTTTGAATTGAAATACGAGTTGGGAACTCATTTATGAGATATTTATTTGGGCTATGGTGGAAATGTTAAGTTGGGCATTTGATGCCTATTGGTTGTGTTTTAATAACATAATCATGTCCTGGAGTAGTTGGTGTAGACCATGGGTAAATGAAGAAAGTGCTTCAGAAGCGAGATGATAAAATTAACAGTCTTGCTAGCAAGAGGATAAATGAAGAACGATAATAATTCTGATTATTTTCAACTATTTGGAAGCATTGGGATTGCGTAAGTTGTCAAACATCAATTCTAACATTTTTATTCCTCAAGGCTTCAGTTAATTAAAAGTCGTTGGTCCTAGCATTGTGGCCAACTAGAAATTGTGGGATAGTTGAAGAATTTTTAGTAATTAAATTGTGTCACTAAATGCATAGAATTTTAGGTGATTATCGATTTATGATTTATATTATCCGTTGGTTAAAGGATATTAATTATGAGGCTATGGTGAGATCTCCACAATAGTTGGAGTTGGAGTTGGAGGTCAGGCTTCCAGTGTAACACCCCGCCCTAAAATTCACCCTTTTACTGGGACTAGGCAGGTGACAGAGGGTTGTAACCACAGTTTTCCTTGAATTAATATTTAAATTAAATATCGAGATATTCTCGATTTTGGGGAAGATAAAAGTAATGTCCCAAGGTGGTAGATTATATTAATACGAGTCCTCCAGTATGTCTAAAATATTTTTCGGAGCGATGAGCTATTTTTTGTGTTTTTATGAATAATACAATAGTTTTCGGTTATTATTTGTTTTACCGCAGAGGCTCTAAAAGTTGACTTTTTGTTAAATTGATAATCTGGAAAAACTCCCTTCATGAAAGACATAGATGACGTTAATACGAATTCATTGACATATAACACGCTAGAATCGGAGTTCATATGCAAAAGTTATGGTTAAAAATATAAAGTTACTATGTGATAAAATGACTATAAATAGGAGTAACCAGGGTGAAAAATCAGATTTCACCAGTCTCTCTCTCTCCCCCCAAGCACACTCTCTCCTCGCTGCAGATGTTTTGCCTCGCCCTAGCGCTGCCGTCAGGCCACCTAAGCTCGAGACCTTCATTTATAGATTGGTGGCAGCCTCCCTAGCGCAGCTGTTGGTGAGAAATCACAGCGAGAGGGCCAACGGTACAGTGTCGAGTTCTTCATCAGAGTTTCTCTCCTCAGACAGTCATCTGGTATGTTCAAGGTATGGTTTTGATCCTTTTGATAAGTATAACAACCCTCTAGGGGCTTGTGGCTCGATTCATAGTGTGTGGCATAAATTTTGGATTTGAAATTTTAGGGTTTTTAGCCCCAATTCCGGTTTTGATATGTTCTTGAGTAATTGACCTGTTTAGAGCTGAATTTAGGCTGAAAGTTGAACTAGAATGATGTTCGGAATGATGTGAAGATCATTTTGTGAAATTTTGGTAGGTTTCCGGGGTTGGACGGACTCCGGTGGCCGGCCGGCCGCCGCTGGTGACGAAGTTGACGGCAGCGTTGTTGATCCGGTCAATTTAGGTAAAAAGGGTCAAATCTCGGGGTTTTACCCCGGTTGATTTGATATTTTACCATTTATCACTGGTGTAAAATGTTAGAACTGCCCATGGCAGTTCAGGTGAATTACAGGGACGCCACTAGGGCTGAAATCCTAGAAATTCTTTTGGCAGCTTTACGTATTTACAAGGCTAATATTGAGACCGAATTGATAATACTGCCCCTAGCATTTTAAGTTATTTACCAGAGTGTTATTATGGTTAATTTGTCTATCATATCCTTGGTGGATTTATTATTTATATGGAGGCCAATATATTTATTTTTGTGACTTTTATGTGTTTGGATGTTGTTTATCGGTTTAGAATTTGCCGTGAAATAATCCGGATAAATAGATGTATAATGCTACCCCAGCGGAGGGGTTGAGCCACGTGTTTACGATAGTATACCTTTAGCAGGTTTAGTAAATAGTCCGCTAAATAGAAACGTGGGAATTATCCGGTTAGAAAATTTAAGTTAATAAGAGCTACGTGTGGCTTGATCCTTGTGTGCAGGGTACGTAGGCAGCCTGTCCAGGATACAGGTGCAGTCCCAAATAATATTTAGACCCCCTAGGTCCTC
This sequence comes from Comarum palustre, assembly GCA_951800085.1. Lineage (NCBI taxonomy): Eukaryota > Viridiplantae > Streptophyta > Magnoliopsida > Rosales > Rosaceae > Comarum > Comarum palustre. The sequence goes on from OX637590.1 coordinate 283,949, forward strand.
TAAAGTAATTAGTATGAAATCCAATTCGGTAATCGGGATAACCTCAGGTTTCGTGGGTCTATTTCGGTGTCGTTTGGATAGTTGAAAATGGTTTGAGTAAAAGGGTTATCCCTTCTCTAGGGGAATTTTGAGGGAATCACTTTTGGGGAGCATTCCGCCATAATATGATAGTAAGTATTTAACGGCCGCCATTATGAGCGCGATGTGCGCGCGAGGCGCAAGCATCGTAGACTCGTATGAGTATATATATATATAGCCAAATCATGATTACATATTATATTTCTATCGGGAGCATTCCGCCTTAATGGTGTTGCCCATTACTGCCCTCATTATGAGCACTCCGTGAGCGTGAGGCGCAAGTGTCATAACCCGGTTTGAATATACATGTGTGGTCATGTGTTTGAGCAAGACTCACTTTATTTCATGGTTTTAACTAGCGAGGCTAGTCACGCATATGATCATGTTATCTTTATTTTATCTAGCGAGGATAGAGTCAGAGGTTATTGAATTTTACTTCAGAGTTGGATATTATTTTTTGTCCACTCACTCTAATGGTTTTCACACCTGAGAAGCTCCAACCCTAGCCTAGGAGGCTGACATGTCCACCTATTGGATTAGGTCACGGAGCAATAAGCTGATGTATCAGAGTATCACTCAGAGGACAATCCACTCTTGAGGAATGAGAATTTGGGTTAATGGTTATATATATATATATAATTTCCTAATATATATATATATATATATATATTAGGAAATTATATTGCTCCCGAGTTATAGATTAACGGTAGATATGTATACGCCTTGTCGGTCGCAAGGAAGTGACAGAAGCGACGGCGGTGGAGTAAAGCCTATTGAATCATGGAGCAAGGGTTTAGCTATCCATGATTTTCTACATTTTTTAATTTGTTTTCATGGTAGTCTGCTAATGACACCTGAATGTTCAGTTGGCAAATCATCACTATGAGTCGACGTGGGAATTAGTCTACCTCCTTAATGTCGTATGTATGGATTGTAAACCTGCGCGCATTTTGTTTCATTATTTTGGGGTCATATGTGTGTGAGGAATTGATCTATTGAGTTAGAGAAGGAACCCTATTATGCAGGTTGTAGGCCATATGAGTGTTAGCCAGGGCAAGATATGTTCGTATAGGATTAAAGTTTGTAGACGTAAGTATGATTGTTTCTTTGATGCTAGCATGGATTTTTTCCCCTGAATGGGAAGTTTATATAAATAAATTGATGGAGCCAGAATGTGGATTGGATTCATTGTGTGGATTTGTAAGATCAAGAATAATAGTTTATCGTTGGAGTCATACCTCCAAGAATATATAGAGGTTGATTAATAAGGGGGTACAGGAATGTCTCACGAGTTTCAATTGAGTGAAGTGTGTTGCATGGTGTAAATGTGCATGACATGAACCTGGATTACACCCTGTCTTGGGAAGGAATTTGATATTATCATCTTCCATTGTCCTCATGCAGGATTGTACCCCGGGTTGGGTGAAAGTAGCTTTCAGTTATTGAGATTTTTGTGACTGTTTCTAGACTTCTAACAGGACATCAGTGTTCGAATGTTAGTGCAGTTTTGACCCTTTTTGGTACGAGTGTCGAGTTTTCTCCTGCCGATCGTCATGTTGAATTGAGAAAGATGTGCTCGTGCCAATCTATTAGGCACCTGGAGGAATGAGCATTCATCGCTGGATGTGGTGCGTTGGCGGCACTCTGGACGATCAAGTTATGTTATCAAATTTATTGGTAAAGTAAAAAATGGTGTTATTTGGAATGACGATAGTTTTACACACCGCAGCGGAAATTTCGAGGATGAAATTTTTATAAGGGGATAGATTGTAACTCCCGGCCTAAAATTCACCCTTTTACCGGGATCAGGGGGTGACAGAGGGTTGTAACAGCGCTGTTAGTTTTTCCTAAATTAATATTCGAATTCAATATCGAGATATTCTTGATTCTGGGGAAGATAAAATTAATGTCCCGAGGTCCTAGATTATATTAATACGAGTCCTCCGGTATGTCCGGAATATTTTCCGGAGCAATGAGCTACTTTCTGTGGATTTAAGAATAGTACAGTAGTTTTCGGTTATTATTTGTTTTAACGCAGTGGCTCTAAAAGTTGACTTTTTGTTAAATTTGTAATCTGGGAAACTCCCTTCATGAAAGACGTAGAAGACGTTAATACGAATTTATGGACATGTGACACACTTGAATTGGAGTTCATATGCGAAAGTTATGGTCAAAAATTTAAAGTTATTATATATTAAAATGACCATAAATAAGAGTTACCGGGGTGAAACATCGGATTTCACCCGGTCTCTCTCTCCTCCCCTCGAGCTCTCTCTATCTTCTCGTTACCGGCACTTTACAACGCCCTAGCGCCGCCGTTAGGCCATCATAGGTGGCAAACCGGGTATCGACACGAAGCTGAGCTCGATACCTTCATTTCTAGATAGGAGATAGCCTCTCTAGCGCCGTTGTTGGTGAGAAATAACGATGAGAGGGCCGACGGTATAGTGTGGAGTTCTTCATAGGAGTTCTCTCTCCTCAGGCCGTCTTCTGGTGTGTTCTAGGTATGGTTTTGATCCTTTTGATAAGTATACCAATCCTCTAGTAGCTTGTGGCTCGATTCATAGTGAGTGTAATGAATTTTAGATTTGTAAATTTAGGGTTTTTAGCCCAATCCGGGTTTGATATGTTCTTGAGTAATTGACCTGTTTAGAGCCGGATTTAGGCTTAGAGTTGAACTAGAAAGATGGTCAGAAAGATGTGAAAATCATTCTGTAAAATTTTGGTAGGTTTCTGGGGTTACCCGGACTCCGGTGGCCAGCCGACTACCGCTGGTGGCGAAGCTAGCGGCGGCATTGTCGATCCGGTCAGTGTACGTATAAAGGGGTAAATCCTCAGGTTTTACCGAGGTAGATCTAGTATTTTACTATTTACTATCTATGTAAAATTTCAGAACTGCCCCTAGCAGTGTAGGTTAATTACAGAGATGCCACTAGGGCTGAAATCTTAAAAATGCTCTTGGTAGCTTTACGTATTTACAAGGCTGCCATTGAGGACGGATTGACAATATTGTCCCTGATAGTTTAATTTATTTACCAGAGTGTCATTATGGTTATTTGTCTATCATATCCTTGGTAGATTTATTATTTACGTGGATGCCATTATATTTATTTTTGTGACTTTTATGTGTATGGATGTTGTTTATCGGTTTGGAATTGTCGTAAAATAATCTGGATAAATAGTGTTATAATGCTACCCTAGCGGAGGGGTTGCCCTTCGAGTTTACGATAGTATACCTTTAGCGGGTTTAGTAAATAGTCCGCTAAATAGAAAAGTGGGGAATTAACCGGTTAGAAAAATTAAGTTAATAAGAGCTATGTGTGGCTTGATCCTTGTGTACAGGATACGTAGGTAGCCTGTCCGGGATACAGGTGCAGTCACAAATAATATTTAGACCCTACGTCCTCTAAAGTAATTAGTATGAAATCCAATTCGGTAATCGGAATAACCTCAGGTTTCGTGGGTCTGTTTCGATGTCGTTTGGACTGTTGAAAATTGTTCGGGTAAAAGGATTATCCTTTCTCAAGGGGGATTTTGGGGGAATCTCTCTTAGGATTGGTCCCGCACGTTCTATCCCAGATTTAGGAAGGTAAATTCTTGCTGGGGCGTGACATCTAGTGTTGTTGGATGTTCTGGTAAGGCAAAAAAGTATATAGCCTTGAGATTTTTGTGGTAGGTCGGAAGTGAGATGGTTATGGTCATTCCAACTTGTGATGACATTCAACATTATTTAAGAAAAGTCAATAGTGAGTGGTCTAATGCATTTTGAGTTAGATGCATAGAAATGTGAATGTGGCAGTGGGGGAGCAAGCCCACTGAATCATGTAGTAGTAGCGAGAATGTCCTTTTTAGGCAGTGTTGCTAAGGAATTATTCCCATAAGCCTTGAAATTGTGGTTGAAGTTAGTTACGAATATTAATTCATTCATAATGGGTGACTAGCTATGACATATGTAGATGAGGATTTGTTCATCTATTTATTTGTTGTTAGGCAAGTTGGACTAAAGTCCTTATGGTGACGTGTTTTGAACAATGTAAAATTGTTGTTGCTTCAATTTTGAGAAGTCTTCGCAGTTATTGAAGTTATGGAGTGTAAACACTATAATTTGAAGGTGAGAGTTTCAGGTTGATTTGGCGGACTTGTGAAATGAGTAATAATTGGTCATTTTGATTTAGTCAAGGATCATGGATGAATAAAGTGGTCCCCTCAGGAAACTGAGCCGTAGCGATCAATGTTAGAACGACAAGTCTTGAGTAGTGTTAGAGAGTCGCGGGAAGTGGTTTATTAAATGGTTGCAATACGATAGGTATGTTTTGCGATGTTTTCTGGAAAGGAGATTCCTTGATGATGTGGAAAATATTTCTTCGTTTCATTTTGTGATTTATAAGCAGATTGCCAAAAAGGGGCGACGTTCCTTATGTATATCCTTGTTGTGGTGAGACCACATACTATTCTCGGTATGGCCGAAGAGGTCATCGCTTTTTGAGTATGTGTTTATCATCCAATATTAGTGTAATTAGCTGAAATCATTCCGTGGACGTATGGTATTTCCTACCAGTTGAAGCTGAGTTAGTAACAAGAATTAAAGAGGTGCGGGCATCATAATTAAAAGATTAAAGATTTTAGATGTTTTGTTTGGTGCCTGAGGAGAGTTCAGACTTGACTGCAGGGTGAAAGTCAGAGGTTATGGATGACTAAGTGGTGATTTGAGGTCTGATTTAGTCGCAAATCTTGGAGCCACAAGTGTCTTAATGCAGCAAGGGAGTTGCGAGATTCAGTTTAGTAGCTGTCTGCTTTACAATGAGTATGAACTACGAGAGCAGGGGAAATTACTTCTTTATTGACTCAAGAAGTATTATGAGTCAAGGGTTATGGTGGCAAATTTACTGCTTAGTATAGCAGAAATCTTTCTAGGAATCGTATAGTAGTGGAATCCCATAATGATCCAGGATTGACCTGTGAGGTCATTGTTGTTTGCGGTTGTGGTCATCAATCTGAGTTACGGCAATTGGCTGAATCATGATATTGACATATGGTTCTGGTTACTGTTTCAATTGGACTATTAATAAATGTTGGCGAGGTATAAGAGTTTTGAGTTGAAGTTAGAATTTGATTTCCTCTTGAGCAGGAGCCGAGAGTGGATGAACAATTTGACTTTTGCCCGAAGTATGGGATTTGGAAGATAGAAAAGCATCATCTGTGATGATGGTTCCCGAAGGGAAATTGTTTTGCTTTATGAAAAGTGATTGGTGTTCATCACACGTGCAGTGCGGTAGGATTTTCTAGTTAGAAGGATTTTTATGTGAATATAGCGGCACTTGAGAGGTATGTGATTTGAGTATCTGATTTTGAATTCATAATTGGTTATTAGACTTATTAATATTACTGGTGATAGAAATAGAAGTGTGTGGACGGTTCAGAGGTGTAGTGACAAGGGTCTTTGCAAGGCGAACTGGAAGTGTGGAAACTTTGGTTGGTTGCTAGGGTATTTTGATGCAAAGTTTATAGATGGTCTCATTAAGACGTCACTAGGATGACATTTCTTACGGTGCACGCAATTTGTGAATTGAGTTTAGACTTGCTTCTGTGCATTACTCAAGGTGTACTAGAAGGAACGAAAATGTCTATATTGGACTTGCTTTTGTGAGTTTAGACTTGTCTCACATATGTGGGAATTGTGTGACTTGCTACTAACAAGTATAATATGCTTTGATTCTTTGAAGTGATTGTTTGGACAAGCAGACTGTCAGACGAGTATCTTTGACTTATCGAGATTTTATAAGTTGATCGTCCTTGTATTTGAGACGTCAACTGAGCCTTATGAGTTGTAGTTTTGTTTGAGAAGTGGGGATCCAGACTTGTTTTATTAGACCGTACGTTTAAAAAGAGGTTAATGTAGTTTTGTGTAAAACTTTCTCGGTGATTAAGTATTTCAGATCCTCATATCTAAAGATTCAGGCATCTTGGATTCATGAATTTCAACTTTGATTAGTGTCTTGAATCCTTAGAATATTTCCTGGTTTATACGAGTGAGATTATCTTACCGGTCTTGTTTGGTTTGGTTTACTGTCTTAACTCTTTTAAAATGTATCGTTTCTGTTTAATCGAGCTTAAGAGTCGTAATCGGAAAGTTACGTTTAAGGAAACTTACTAAAAACGGAAACCAAGCATAATTGGAATATTTTCCATTTTAGCAAACTTTCTATTTTTAGAAATCTATTAGTTTAGGAAACTTTCCTTTTTGGGAATATTTTCAAACTAGGAATACTGAGGTCAATTGGATAATTATTGTTTCTTCCATGCTAAGCTACTTTAATTATGCAGTGATTTATTGGACGATGTAGCTTACGTGGTGACCTCGGATTACAGAGACGGTTTTAGGAAGCTTGGAGCTTATGTAAGGAACGACAATTCCAAGTAGAGAAAGCTAATCCCCATATGAAAGTGCATTGTTTTTGTATGCTCATGGTCGATGCCTCTGGAAAGTTTTTAATATATTATGTGATAAATGATTTATGATTGGGCCAAGAAAACCCGAGGCTAGACGCAAATAATTTATATGATGATTCTGATCGAAAAGTAGTATCATTGTCCTGATTTGCGGTGCTTGACCTGAGAGTGTTGGGACCTTGTATATAGTAATCACATGATGTCGATGACCGTGAACCTCTAGAAGGGAAATGCCCTATTTATATTTTTTCCAGTTTACACCCGTCTCGTATAAAGTTAAGCGAGTCGTAAGTATGGTGTGCTACTATGAGTGATGTGTTGGGCATTAGCTATAAATGGATGCTCTCGCTACTATTCGTCCTCGAGCACATAGGTAGTTAGTCTTGGTTTGCAGCATAGACAAACTCGGGATTCAACCAATCAGATCCGTGAAGCTCTACATTTTGTATTTGTACATTGAGCGCTCTAAAGATATAAAATGATGATTTTGTGTGCCAAGATTTCTAAATGGTTTTATTTAGAGCTCTAATCTATATGTATATATATATATATGGTTTTATGGATTTCAAACCTAGCATTGGTGGACCTATATGTGATAGGAGCATAAAATGCGACATTCTTAATATGTTATTACCTCTATTTGTACTTTGTTTATCTCTTATTGTCGTAGAATAGAGTCATATTATAGAGTCAAGAGTCTTTGGTTGTGTAAGGATGAAAACATGCTAAACATACAGAACTCATACAGAATTTTACTAAGTGCTAGATGAAATAACAAGAAACCGATTCAGTTTGGGGTCTTGACATGTTTTGTTGATTCTGTAATGCTTTTGCATTGTCATAAATTAATTTAACTTCTCTAATACTTAGGTGACATGTAGAAGAGTTCATGGGAGGAAGAATCAAGAGAGTTTGAGCTATAAACAGGCGGCAATATCAGAGGAGCCAAAGCATGCAATTTCAGCAGAAAGCAGAAATTTCCTGGGCACATCACCCAACTTTTAGAATTTCTCCAGGACGACTTACAAAGAATTATAAGATATACCATATATGCACAGAAAGCTGTGGGAGTCTAGTTTGCAGAACATTTTGAATCACATTCATATCTATTTGCTGGAGGGAGTTAAGCCTGAATTAGTAACGGAAGGTCAGTCTGCCGAAATAGAGTAACCTGTTGCCGCTGATGGGAAGTGTTCCTGATGGACTTAGGGAAGCAATAAAGCTGATCCATAAAGCCTAGTCCATAAAAGGGAGTCCAATGCCAAGTCCAATGAAGAATTACAAGTCCATGATTAGGCCATAGAAGCCTCTAGAATCACCTAGTCTTGGAGGCCAAGCAATACCAAGTTCAAGAAGGAAAACCTAAACCTTTTTGGTTTAGGATTCTCTTTGGCCGACCCCTATAGGGTTTCCCCCTATAAATAGCACGACTAAGAGGGCAGAAGAACATCATCTCACCACCATAGACGCCTTGCCGAAACCCTACTAAAATACTTCCAAGAAATACATAGCCACACCACCACCGAAACCCTAAAAATCTTTCTCCATCTTTCATCCGATTTCACCACCTTTCCTGAACCTCTTTGAAGGTTTTTAAAGTGTGACTCTATCATGGCTTTATATTTTCATTTAGTTTTCGATTTTTGTAATTAATTCTTTGTTTTATTTTCGTTTTATACAATCAACATATTTCGAATTCAATAATGTTGTTTATTTTTGATATTTATATTTTTAGAAATATATTTCAAACCCCCCATAATTCGATGTGAATATGTTTATATGTTAGTATATATGTTAATAATCTTTGTTTCGATCACCCTTTGGTTTCCCCGGCTAGAATGATCCCTACTTGTTCATACTACTAACATTTTCAGGGTAAATAAATTGAAATTGTTTGGCCCTGGTTACGCAACATCGTCAATATGTGAGAACGCGAGGACGACGCTCACCCCTAAAACAGATTATTTGCAGGTATTGTGTACTGTGACGGGATAGATAGAGTGTGCTATATGTGTGAAGACTCATTTCCTACTCAGTGTTTTGTCCGAGCCATAATCACTTGACATGTTCTACTCTTCAAGTCATTTTTCAGAGTATTTATAAAAAATTATAAAGGTGTATTCCTAAATTATTAACTCTGTTATATGTTTTTATTGTTGGCGCTAAAGTTTTTAATTGGTCCTTTAATTTTTTCATCTTCCGCGTAGTTGGAAAATTCTGATAAATGTTTTTGTGAAACAATTGTGGTGCCACTCAAGTTTAAAAATTAATTTTTTCAACTAAATCGCCTACGACTTTAGGCTAATAAGTTGTCAGCACGTCCTTCGGACGTGTTGGTTTCGTATTGGCTCAAAATCGTGGCCACTATAGCTCCCCCTGCCGGGGTGTGACAGTAGTGGTATTAGAGCAATCGTTCCTCAGATTTTTGTTTTTTTAAATGTTTTAAAACCTCTAATGCCTTGAAGTCTGTGCTAGTGCATCAAAAGTTTTCCAAAAGTGGTCTTTAAGAATTTCAGAGCTAGTAAATTTTTGTGAGTTGGCATAAAAAGGATTTGGAAATTGTCTTCCGGGAATTTTTATGTACGATTTTAAATTTTAGCGGCAACTTTAAAGTCATTCACGAGTCATGTCCCTATCCTTAGTGTCATTCCTTAAATTTGACTCGTTACTTTTTAGTTGTATAAGAATTCTCTGAGTGCCCTTGAAGTATCTTATCTCTAGTTTATGTTATGGCAGTGCCTATTATATCTTGAGCTAAAGCGTTTTGTTGTCACCTTGGTTTTATTTTTGTGTTATGTCCTACCTGAGTGTCTTGACTATTGTCTTGTCTTGAGTACCTACATGACTGCAGAAAATTTCTTGTGCTTCTGTCAAATTCAAACTTACTCTATAATGAGGTCATTATTTCCTTAAGTATTTTTCCACTTAGCTCTCTCACAGTACACGGGCCATGACATATGATTAGAGTGGCAACAAATTGAGATTCTAGATTTAGAGCTCGTAAAAACTTGGCATACTTAAGGATGATGAATGTGAAAATATTCTGTTTTGGATTGTTAATTATGTGGAGGAAAAACTTGTGCATGTGTTATGGATGTTGGATATATAGAGAATAAACTAGTGCAATGTATTTGCATACTGTGTTTGTTAAGAGATTGCATGTTTGGCCTGAGCATGTTATTTGAGCCGCATGGTATGGGGCTTGTTATGCATGAGCATAGTATCTGGATTGTGTTTATGGAACCTCCTTGCTGAGATAGTGAAATGGAGATGAGGTCCTTCAGTTTGAGATTGAGGATCTCGTAGTGGTAGATTCTTGAGTTTGAGATCGAGATTGAGATTGTGGATCCCGTAGTGGTAGATCCTTAAGTTTGAGATTTAGATTGCGGATCTCGTAGTGGTAGATCCTGCAAAGAAATTTTATGTTTGAAAAGAGATTTTATTTTTGGCGGAACCCAAGGTGGTTTCACAGATTCTATTGGAGTTAGATGACTACCTTGTTTGCACATAGTCATTGAGACAAAGTTTATATTTGTCATACGTGTTTGGTTGAGTATTAGCATGAATTACAACGAATCGGTGGTGTATCCCCTAGTGTGGGAAGTTGTAATGTAGCATTGAGGTGTTTGGAATTATCCTTCGCAATGTGAAAGAGTAAAGCAGATATGAAAGAATGTGGCCAGAGAATAATATCAGCGAGTCTCAGTTCAACCAAGTGTTGGATTTCGAGATCAAAATTTCTCTTGAGTTATTTGCTTCTTCAGCAGGTGACTAGGGGAAGAAATTTTGATTTCGAGGTTTATGGTGCCTATATGGCTGATTCATGGGTAAAGCATTGCTCTGTTTGTGTTAGGAACGCTGTGAGTCTATGACGAGACACGATGAATGAGGGAAATGTCCATTAAACAAGAGATCAAGTAAACGTTTCAACACATGGATGGCAGGTGTGGAACCTGGAATTCTATCTTAAAGAAAGCATCATACGAGGTGCGACCTGATGACTTCAGGCAAAGATGTACTGGTCCTTTGATTAGGATGCATTAGCTAAGACGCCTTCTGATCTTTTCGAGCGTGTTATCAAGGCTGACCATCTTCTTTTTGGTGGAGCTTGATGGAAACACTCGCATGGAACTACTCATCATCATAACGGCATAAAAAGAGTGGATTAGCAAAAACGTATGCGAGTGTCTGTTCTGATTGTCGATGACAGGGATACTAAATTTGTGATATCGACTTTGAAAAATTCTATCGATGACATCATTATGAGTCATCTAAGAGTTGAAAGTATGGCAACATGATCGACCTAGCTAATCATTAGTGGTTCTTCGATGGTGAGACATCGTTCGCAATCCATCGTTCGTGATTCATCGATCGTGCAAGCACGACGCTGCTAAGAAAGACGTGATCTTGTGTGTCATCACTTGCTGGTTGGTATCTGTGCATCCCCACCTATAGTACAGCTTTGATAGAGTCGTTTTGGCACATAGACTCGATGACGTTATGTATTAGTAGATGTGGAAGCTTGTTATGAGTATATCTCGTCATTGCAATCAAGACGAGAAAGTGACAAGTTTGAGTTCGTTACGTGGCTATAGAACATGCAAGATCAACAATCAAATCGACTGTCGCTCTTCGATCATGGCTTCAGCACTCGTTACATGAGGTAACAAAAAGTGGAAATACTTCAGAATGTTCATGCCTTGGCATCGGCATTATTATTCTGGCCACAAGCAGAGATTCGAGGTTCAACGGAGAATTCAGTAACCTTGAAGAAAGTTGGACTCACTGTAAGCAAAGTTCTTGGTGAATTAAAGTCACCAGAGTATTGGTCGTGACATCGTCACACTGGACTGGCAAGTTGAGCCATCATGATTCCTGAAGAAACAAATAATGACAGAGAAATTGACCCTTGACAAATGACCAGTTTAGTATGTGGATTTTGAGGACGAAATTTCTTTAAGGGGGGTAGTGTGAGACCCTGTACGTTTTTACCGTGGTTTATGATGAGTTACTGAGGTTTAAGTCGCATTCGGTAACTTAACAAGGTAACAACCACGTTCATTTTCAAGTTTTTCTAAATTCTTCAAATTCCTCATTCAATGACTCGATGTCATAGTACGTGTCGACACGAGCCTCTCCGTATTTTGAAATATTTTTTCAGAGCATCTGTCTATTTTCTACAAATTTTCGAAATCTAATCTTGGCCGTCCAATCCTCTATAAATAGGGGGTCAGTTTTAAATCGGTCAAAACTGTCCCTTTCGGTCAACCCAAGCTCCCCGAGCTCTTGTCTTCTCCGACGTCCTCCGCCGACTCCGGAAACTCCCGCCACCACTCGCTGGCAGACCACCACCATTCGCTTCTCCTCCTTCTCCTCTATCTAACCCTATCCTCAAAATTTCTAGACAGCACTATGCACGACGGTCAATGACCAAATTCGGGCAATCCAGGCGGCGTTAGGGCGCATGAGCAGCATGGTTCTCCTTCTCACATATTTTTCTTCTTTTTCTTACATTTTGATGTTTGATTCATTCCTTAATTCGAGTTCCCTTTTTTTCAGTTCTTTCTACGTATTTCTGGGTTTCGGGTTCTCGACTCTGGTGAGGACATCTTAGACCTCAGGTAGACTTTTGGAGTTTGGACAAGCCCTGTGGCAGGTGGTTGGAGCTTCTGCTGCAAGAGTGGAGCTTCTAAGTCCGAGTTAAGGCAGAAGAGGTCCTACTGATGATGTTTTGTCTCTAGGCAGAGTGGGGTGCCGATTCCAGCAAGGAGGGGTTAATGCGTCTCTGTTTTGGATTGGCAGAAGCGAAGAGGAGCTTTAGTTGATGATTGGCTCTTCGATTTGGGAAAACAGACAGAGGGTAAGAATTGATTTTCTTGAAGTTATGGCTTCTGTGTTGTTGTTTGATGATAATGTATGCTTGATTTGTTCTTCAGATTTTTCATGTCGTAACATGATGAATCAAAGAAAACGGGGAAGTTATGTCAAATTTCTGGCAAGATGACCAGAATCAGGCAGAAGATTCCGGCTAGTCACTAGAATCAGGTGAGGCAGTGAATCTGACAGAATGCCGAGGAGGTAGTCTTCGACTCCTTTTAAAATGTGTCATTTCTGTTTAATCGAGCTTAAGAGTCGTAATCGAAAAGTTATGTTTAAGGAAAATTAGTAAAAACGGAAACCAACAATAATTGGAATCTTTTCCATTTAGAAAACTTTCTATTTTGGGAAACCTACTAGTTTAGGAAATTTTTCATTTAGGGAAAGTTTCCATTAAGGGAATGTTTCTACTTTTGGAAAGTTTTCATTTTTGGAAAGTGGCTAGTAAAAAGAATTGAAGATCGACGAAGTTTGGATAAATGTTAAATTGTTATCGGAAAATGATAACTGAAATTCAGAAAATGTCAAGTTGATCGTTTTAAGTAAAAATAAGTGATTCACATTATCGGTAAATCGACTCAAGGTTAAAGATTTAATTTTAGACACGTTGGGTGCCCATAATAATTCAATGAGTTACTATGTGACAACCTAATGTCTAATTAAAAATGGTTAAAGGAAGTTTGGAAGTTAAGTAAGATTTTTAGCAAATTAAGCAAAGAGTCAATAATCGGAAAAGCAAGTTAAAACGGTTAAAGAGTCATTAAAAGAAATTAGTTGGTCAATTTGGTCATTCCTAGGCAATCCAGGAATGGTGAGGTCAATTGGACTGTTATTGTTTCTTCGATGCTAAGCTTGTCACGCTCCTACCCGAGTTTACCTCCCTAAGTACGGGTTAGGACGTGCGGGACCCATCTCAAGAGAGATTTACTCGTAATCCCCCTTGAGAAGGGATAACCCTTTTCCAAACCATTTTCAATAGTCCAAGCGATACCGGAATAAACCTCACAACAAGAGGTTATCCTGATTTCCGCATTTGGATCTCAAACCAACTACTTTAGAGGACCTAGGGTCTAAAAATTAATTGTGACTGCACTCGAATCCCGGTCAGGCTGCCTACGTACCCTGTACTCAGGGATCAAGCCACACGTACCTCTTATTTTAATTAACGTTCTAACCGGGTGAATCCCACTTTTCTATTTATCGGTCGATAACCTTTTATGGATGGCGTACGACTAAGGCCATTACGGAGTTTAACCTCTCCGATGAGGCACTCAAAAACTAGCTATCTATCGGGATTAAGCCTAACATTCAACCATTCTGATAAACAACATCAAAACATATAAATATAATATAAAGACAACCCTGTAAATATATAATTCCCCTCAATGACATATAAGTAAAACCACCCAATGGGCACCCTTGTAATTAACATGAACTGTCAGGGGCATTTTAGGAATTTTAACTTTAGTGGCAGCCTTGTAAATAGACAAAACCGCCAAGGGTATTTCTAAGATTTCAGTCTCAGAGGAATTTACTCACCTCGAAATCCCGCTGCGTCATCTATTGCCACACGGTAAATCCTCAACACTTGGTCGATCAATATACACCTACAATTATATAATCGACCTTAGTTGTCACACGAAGGTAATAATGAATCGATTTGACTGAACGTCACACTAAACGATAACTGAACCTGGTAAATTATATATCCACACGCTCGTATCGATGGGTACATGAACTTGGGACAACTCACTGCCTCTGAGGATGTCAAACGCTCCGCCACAGGCGGCTACGCGTGGGTCCCACATGCCACCACCCATAAACATGTCAACTTCACCCAAAAACCATCTACATGCAACTACAACAACCCTAGAAGGCCTACAAGAGCAACCAGAACTCCCAGAACTGCCAGGCGCGCCTATACGCGTAGCCACAGCCGGCGGCGCGTGGGCATCACGCGCCTCTACCAAAAACATAGAATTTCAACTAACTCCAAACATGAAAGTTGAAGATCAAAACAAGAAGAACAACATTAATACCTTGAGTTTTGATCAACTCGGCCTGGAACCGCCCCGAAGCTTCACCTCCGATCCAGCAACTCTACAAATCAAGTTGAACTTCAAAACCACCATGGATCAAACCATAACACCTAGACTTGAGAGTGACGGGACCTAGTATATAGTAATCCCTTGGTCTCTAGAGAGGAAATGCCCTGTTTTTATTTTTCCCCGCTTACACCCGTCTCGTATAGAGTTAAGCGAGTCGTAAGTGTGGTGTGCTATTATGAGTGATGAGTTGGGCATTAGTTGTAAATGGACACTCTTGCTACTATTTGTCCTCACGCATATGTATTTGGCATCGGTTTGCAGCATAGACAAACCCTTGAGTCGGCCACCCAGATCGGTGAAGCCATACAGGCTGCATTTATACATTGAGCGATCTGGCTATTGTTTTATCATACTGCAAAGTTTTCCTTCCAAAGATATAAAATGATGATTTTGTGTGCCAAGAATTCTTAATGGTTTTATTTAGAGCTCAAATCTATACATGTCGCATCCCGGAGACTATTTCCGGCCCCGAAACACGACGGTAACCGCCGTGATCCCGAACTAATGAATAACCAATATATCATCTGACGGATTGACTACCCTCTAGGCCGAAACCACATGGCTAATTTAAATAAAATGACATAAATGTGAGGAGCATGTGAATGATCCGGAACATGACGGTAACCGCCGTGATCCCGGACTAATGAATAACCAATACATTATCTGACGGATTGACTACCCTCTAGGCCGAAACCACAAGGATAATTTAAATAAAATGACATAAATGTGAGGAGCATGTGAATGAATAAATAATGATATATACAAGTGTGGAAGGTAGCGTACAAGACTTAGACTACAAGATACATGAAGAAAGTCCAAGTCAGTGAATATACAACATAGGCCAACGAGTAAAATACAAGTGGATAAAAGCTCCATAGGTCAGAGTGCGCCAAATGCGTCCAAATCAACAGTCACGGAGATCGAAAAGCTGAAGTACCACAAGGATGAAAGCTCCTCCAGAGTGATCCCGAAATACAGATAATGAATAGCACGCACTGCCAAGCCCCTAGTCACCGATCCATCTCTTCTAAAGCAAGTCTATCGAGTACATACAAAGTAGGGGTAAGCACTCGTCCTCGCTAACCCAAAACGGGTTGAACCCAACCAAGATAGGGCTTGAAAACAAAGGTGTAATTCTCATAAATAAATACTACATATAACTTTTTCACCTGTGATTAAACAATTCGTAAAACATGCAACAATCAAAAACTTCATTTGGTTTTTATAGGCAGATTTATAAAATAAATTCTTTTTCCATGTGCCAATGCTAACATCAAAATGACAGAGCACTCAAGTCAAACAACAGCCTGTAGGGTTTCACTTGTCTTCATAGCAAATCGGGCCAACTACCTATGCGCCTGAAGACGCGTAGTAGCGAGAGTGTCCATTGACAGCTAATGCCCAACAGAGCACTCGTGACAACACACCGCACTTACCACTCGCATAACTCTGTGCGAGACGAGCGTAAGCGGGAAAATAAAATAAACAGGGCATTGCCCCTCCAGAGGTTCACAGTCATCGACACTGTGGGAAAACATAGTCTAAACACTAGGTCCCGTCACTCTTAGGCCAAGCACCGAAAATCAGGACAATGGTACTACTTTTCGATCCGAATCATCACATGTGTGTCTAGCCTCGGTTTTCTTAAACATTTAATGAAGCGATAAAGTAAGAAAACATATATCGCGAGACATCCACTATGCACAAACAAACATCATATAACTTTCATATAGTAGAGCACTACACAAATTTAAAATGCCACTAACCCGTAAGTTACGGCTCACCCTACCTGATATGACGAAGCCGAAATTCTCGTGCTCTAAGCCTCAGTCCTCAAGCTCTAAGTGCAAACGAAATCCTGAATCCGTCAAAAAACAAGTCAACGACTAAACAAGTCGAAAGTAGAAACGTCACAGTCATTCCTTGGTCAATTACCCACTTTCCTAGTTTGACCAAGAAAGGTCAAATGTTGACTATAGGGTTGACCAAAACTGGGTAAACTCGATAAATCTTCCGTTTATTTTCCCCGACACTAGAGTCTAATTATGTGATACCTCGATTCTCGAACCGGGCGAGAATCGGGATTATTACTCATTTGGTACTTATGCCTTTCCGTCGCCTATTAAATTTATAAAACCTTTAAACCATTTAACCCTAGTGGTCGAAACGTAAAAAATAGTCTTCTATAGTAAAAGTCAAAAGTCAACAATGAATAGTCAAAGTCAACAGTCAACCATGAATAGTCAAAGTCAACGGTTAACCATGAATAGTATAAGTCAATGGTCAACACTAAAAAATAAAATCAACGATCAAAAGTCAACCTGTGAATAGTAAAATTCAACTGATGAATAGTGAAAGTCAAAGGTCAACTAGTGAATAGTAAAAGTCAACCGGTCAAATAGTAATAGTTAACCGGTAAATAGTAACTCGGGTAAAACTTTAAAACCTTACAAGTTAAACAGTAAAAATGCTAGATTGTAATATTGAAAACTGGCAGGGGTATTTTGGTCAAATCACCTCACGGTAAAACTGTAAAAAAGCAAATCTACCGCGGTAAAAACCAGGGTGTTTACCCCTCGGTTTTCCAATCGACTGGTTCACCGGAAAACAAGCATTTTCCGGCTAAACCCGCTTCCAAGACCTGTAAAACCCTCTTCTACAACATCTAAGCATCACATCAAGCTAAGAATCGAGAGAAAATGTGAAGAATTTATACTTCAAAATCGAGCTCCACTGTTTTCCGGTGGAGCTCCGCTCGCCTCCTCGCTTCTAGCAGCTCCTGTAAGCTTTCTAGAAGCTCCTTGCTCCTCCTTACGGCTGGTTTCACGTCAAACTTGACAGGGCAGTGTTTTCGAAATTTCTTCTCCCCTGCTGGGTGGCGGTCGCGGCAGCGCTGGCTCGGCTGGGGGTCAGGATGTGGTCACCGGAGCTTGGCGAGCTCGATGGTGGCGGCGGTGAAGCAGCACGCGTGTCAGCGGTGAAGCAGCACTCGCGCTGGCGGTGAAGCAGCACGCGCGCCGGCGGTGGTGCTACTGAGGGTGTCTCCGTCGAGGAGAGAGAGAGAGAGAGAAGGAGTTCAACCAGAAGGGGAAAGAGAGGAAAGAGAAAAAGAAGAAAAGGAAATGAGTAACAAAAACTCGAAAACATTTTCTGTAAATCACACACTGAAAATAAATTGTCAAATCACGTCCGTAAAACAGGACAAATACTTAGAGTGTCGGAAAAAACATTCCGTAAATACTCATACGCAAGTGGCGACGTTCGCTATAACATTAAAATATTAGAGTGCATTCTCGAAGTACCCAAAAGAAGTCGTAAATAAACCCAAGATGTGTCTAAAAATAAATAAAATTAGTCAGGGTCTCACAATACGTATATCTATATATGGTTTTATGAATTTCAAACCTAGCATTGATGGGCCTATATATGAGCACGCGAGAACGACGCTCACCTCTAAAATAGATTTTTTGCTGGTACTATGTACTGTGACGGGATAGATAGAGGAAGCTATGTGTGTAAAGTCTCATTTCCTACTCAGTATTTCGTCCGAACCATAGTCACATGACACGTTCTACCCTTCGAGTCATTTTTCAAAGTATCTATAAAAAAATTATAAATGTGTCTTCCTAAATTATTAACACTATTATATGTTTTTATTGTTGTCGCTAAAGTTTTTAATTGACCCTTTAATTTGTCCATCTTCCGCGTAATTGGAAAACTCTGATAAATATTTTTGTAAAACACTTGTGGTGCCACTCAAGTTTAAAAATCAATTTTACGTACTAAATTGCATACGACTTTAGGTTAATAAGTTGTCAGCACGTCTTTTGGACGTGTTGATTTCTTATTGGCTTAAATTGTGGCCACTGTAGCTCCCCCTCACGGGGTGCGACAGTGTTGTTCTTACATGTCCTTGAAGTTTAGAATTTTAGTTAACCATTGATAGAAGCATAATATGCCATGTTTTTAATATGTTTTCCTACCCTATTTTAGCTTAGTTATTTCTTTAGTAACATCATTTCTGATATGTTTTTATTGTAGAGGCATAAATAGGTGCAAAATGAGAAAAGAAAGCTAAAAGGGAAAAATAAGAGGAATCCTAACTCAACTAGGAATCCTAATTCAATTAGGAATCAATGGAGCAAGGTGTCATAGCTGATGAGTCACAAGCAAAGTTCAAGATGAGCTATGAGTCACAAGCAAAGTCCAAGATGAGTGATGAGTCACAAGCAAAGTTCAAGATGAGTGATAAGTCACAAGCAAAGTCCAAGATGAACAAAAATCTAGGCCATTGGATCAAGGGCTAAGAGCAATTCATCAACACTATATAAAGACTCATTTGCTTCATAATTTTTGATCATTCATTCACACAAAACCTTAGAGAAATAGCATAGCAGCTGTGCCAACCTCTTTCCTTCCTTTGCAAAGCCATGTCGAACGTTTCTCAAGCATGACTGCCTTGGAGAGTCGGAGCCTTGAAGCCATAGAACATTTTCTTTATCATCAAGCTTCTTGAAGATCATTAAAGTGTAAATCATGCCTCTTTTCTTTGTTTAGTTTTCTTTATAATTTTAAGAACATAGATTCAGTTTTCATTATGGGAATTGAATGTATGTTACGATTGTTTTGTTATTAATAAATTTCTTATCTTTATAAAGCATGTTGAAGTTATGTTTATGATACTTTAATAAATCTGTTCTTGTCAATGCATAAGTTAGAAAGAATGTGTTTTTGTTTTAGTAGCTATAAAGTTAGAATGCATTCTAACTATCTTCTGATTTCATGCTAAGCCGCGTAGGTAAGTATGAATCGCAAGTGATGGAAGCTATGTCATAGTGGCTGGAAACACATACTATTTGATTTAATGTTGTGACGTTCATAACATGGTTTTATTCAATCTCGTTCTCTAGATCTTAATTTGAGTTTTTTTCTCTTTGTTGATGTGTTGAATGAATCGATCATTTGTATATATTTATAGTTTGTTTTATTTTTAGTAAGAATGATAGAAACCCAAATCAAAACCCCTAGTTTAATCCTTGTAATATATGTAAATAATCTTTGTTTTATACTAATATTATCATGACTTTGAATGCATGAACCCCTCTTAAGTCCCTGGTTATATCGACCTCTACTTACTGTTATACTATAAACGTCGAAAGAGGGTCTAGTTGTCGTGCCCCGGTTTGGGAGCGCGTCAACCATCTTCTGATGTACACCTGTTTTGTATAGTTGGCGGATTCAAGGTTGGGCACCACTCCAAGCCTTCGCTGCATAAGTTGTACTTGGAGTTTTTGTTGCACTATCCTTTTTCCAGAAACAGAAGAGGAATCCATTGATAATCTACCGTTTGCTGAGATCATGAATGCCACCGCCAGAGCGTGCTAAGCTGGCTAAAATGAAGGCAGCGGAAGGCGATGTCATTCAAAAGGTAGCTGAAGAGGTGGATGTACCCTCTCCTCCAGCTTCATACTCACCAAAAGGGAGAATCCAGGCGGCCTATGCCGGCTCATCCGCCGATTACACAATAGTGTGGAGAAGACGAATCCTCTGAAGGCAAGGGCAGTGTCGCCGAAGAGCAGAGGAAAAGGAAGGCTCAACGTGTCGCCGTCGCTGCTAGGGAAAAGAAGCGTAGCAGGCAAAGTTCAACCGCTATCGGTCGTACTGCCTAACAAAAGAGGGCGAAGTCGGTCGAGGGAAGACGGGAGGAGCCGAAGCAATCTGCTAAAGAAGGTAAAGAACAGGCCGTACTCACTTTGGTCGAGGGATCCTTATTCCCTGTGGTGGAAACGCTGTCTCGGTCTCTGCCGTCAGAACAATTACTAGTGCAAGCATTCTACCAGTTCATTAAAGTGGGATGATTAGAGTACCCTGAGCAACCAGAAGACGAAGTCGTGGGTGCTGAGAAAGAAGGGCTGATGGGAGTGTTCGCCAACTCCTTCAAGGCTGTGCATGCAACTAGAGATGCAGAGTCTGCACAGGCCTGACGTTTGAAGGAACTGGAGCAGGCGTTGACGATGACAAGAAGGGAGTTAGCGCTTCTGAAGGCGAGGAACGCAAAGCTGTCATCCAATCTAGTTGATCGAGAGCAGAAGCTGGAGAACACCCATACTAAGGCGCTGGAAGACGATACTAAGGTGGATTCCATGAAGTCTGAAGTGGAGAGGACAATTCACCTTCTTAGCTCTGCAAAGCAAGAGGTTGAGTCCGTGCAACACACTGTAGCTGCCAAGGAGAAAGAGATGTAGCAAGCTTTGGCGGCCAAGGAATAAGAGCTCAAAGGCATAGTGGCAAACTATGATGCCAAGATGCAGAAGGCTATAGATGATGCCGCTGCGACAACACTACACCACAAACACTCATTGATAGCATTTCAAAAAGGCTATCGTACCCCTTTCAAAAAGGCTATCGTACCCCTTTCATATGCTATCACAGCCCAAGCTATAAAAATTCCAACCTTTTTCTAACGTTTTTGAAACGCTATCGTAAACTTTACAACAATAGCGTTTACAAACCTGCTATGGTATATGTTATCAATAGCAACATATAAAACGCTATTGTTCATATTCGATAGCATTTCTTGAATGTTATAAATATGTTTATAGCATCTTGCATATTTCAAAAAGTGCTATTACTGTACTATTAAGCAGCATTTTCTAGTGCTATAGACATTTCTTTTGGAGCATTTTGCTAAATTTGAAAATACGATAAGTATGAGAAAGGATTAATCAAAACACCAAATGACATTTATAAACCAAAAGTTACGCAAGTCTTACAATATCTCATCCAACAATCTTCCTGTACTTAGATTGTTATAGATACAAACAAATCCTACCAAACTCATCTAGTACTTCACTGAAAAGTACCCAACCTCACAAAAATCTCACTTAAATAGAACTTGAAGGATGCATGTAACAACCAACTGAGGTACATAGTCCACCAACTGAGGTACATAAACCCTAAGCATTACCAGGCCTTTTCATTATTCTCAGGAACCTTCACTAAGTTGAGGACTGCCACATACATCAAAAATATATCACTACAACATAGAACAAGAAGAGGAAAAAAGGAACATCTATTTTGTAGAAATTATAAGCAAAGTAGTTTATACTTGTGATGACACACCTGTAACGCCCCAATAAGCACCTCACCAAATTGGATACGTTACAGTGCCGCAAACCTCTAGAAATACAAGCTAAGAGAACTTAACCCATATTCTAAAGGGACGCAAGGCTATTTTAAAACTCAAAATTCTGGACTAACAGAGTTGGCGAAAGGCCTAGTATTTAAACCTTAAAGTGAGGTGAAATTCAATCCAACACTTTATTATTGTTTGCTAGATGACATTACAGTTTACAACTAAACAGCTTCAAAGGTGTATTCCAAACATAACAACTTGAGAGAGACAAACAAAACCAACAAATCACAACAATGAGAAGATGTAAATAAATTCACACATCTGAATATGAAATGCAGAACCCAAGCAAAGATTCATAAGTGATCACATATAACAGTCACCAATAACAATTTTGCACAGGTGAACACAAATCCAAAATGAATATACCAACGTATAAAAGAAAACATAGCACCCAGCTCAGTCTCGAAAATCCTCCTCAATCCCCGTGCACAGTACCTGCAAAACCAACTATAGTAGGGGTGAGCTTTCATCCTCGCTACCCAAGCATCAACCCTAACTAGGTTTGAAATCCAAATAGTAATAGACGCCAGTTGAGTAAGTATCAATGAAATCAAAATAAATTATTTCAATGTAAAACCAAATGGAAATCCAAGAGTACCAGGGTAAAAAGCCAAACCTGATGACCAGTTTACCTTTTAACCAACTACCTCTTCACCGAAGACCTTTGTCTTCAACAACTGGTGAAGACTATCGAGAGTGTCCATTTACGCCGTATCTCCTGGAAGAAGTACCACACCTCAAAGGATGTTAGACACTCTTCGGTACATACAGCCCCTCCGGAGGTTTAGGGGATCGAAACCCAAGGAAGTCACTATGCTCCGCTCACTCTCAAATCATCATCTCATAAACTCAAACTTCAAATCATAGTTCATTTTTCAAATCATAAAACAGTGTATAAAACACTAACCAGGGTGAAGCCTCCCTACCTCGATTGTTAATTTGCTGTAAAACAAGTCAATATGCAACACCCTCCATATGTATTGCTTCTTTGATTGCAGTCCACAACGTGCTCAAAGTTCTATCAAAACATACACCGCAAGAGATCACCTTATGTACCATTTAATGTGTAGACTTTTCACTCAGTCCCTTAAAAACTAATATAGAGTACTGCCATATTAATTCACTAGGATGATAATGACATTTCAAAATACCACTCCCAACTCTTACAGTTGGGAACTCAGTACACAGATTCGGAACAAAGCGAATAAGAACAAAGGTCAAATGTAGAAACTGCTGAGATTTAAAAATTCATTACAAACTCAATTTTTGATCAATGGATATGAAACTTTCCAGTTTCAAAGATGACATGTCAATGTATAACATACTAAAATTTCATGCAATTCCGAGCCTGGGAAGTAAGGTAAAACAAGAACTCAAAACAGCTGAACTGTTGGGTTTTTA
Source organism: Comarum palustre (assembly GCA_951800085.1). Classification (NCBI taxonomy): domain Eukaryota; kingdom Viridiplantae; phylum Streptophyta; class Magnoliopsida; order Rosales; family Rosaceae; genus Comarum; species Comarum palustre. The sequence goes on from OX637590.1 coordinate 307,058, forward strand.
TTAAAATTGCAGCAGAATTGTCTATATAGAAAATTTACCAGAAATTCAATTCAATCCCGACAGAGGAGAAACCAGTCTTGAAAAGATAATTTATGTGTCTTTTGATATAGGATCAACTCAAGGGTTGATATAGCTTCCTCAAATTTCTTTCAGTGGGATCTCATGAACTAGCGGCAGAATGAACGCGGTCTGATTCTATAAAAGAAAGGGGACAAAATAAGGTCGGCAAGGGTGACGTTTGTAGGTGAAGTCGGTGGACTTGACCCTTGAACTTATCTGATCTGAACTCGGGGTCTGAGGTTTTCTATTTTGCCAATTCTGTTTCTTACAAATTAGGGAAAGCATGTGAGTCAACACAGATAAGGGGTAAAGACTATTCACGATCCATTTAAAGATGTTACATTTCACATACTTCTGATATAAACATAACTATCTGAGTCATAACCTAAACATATTAATTTAGAACTTCAAAGGGAAATATCAGCAATAGAGTACAAGAACTTTTATTCCAACTCAGTGTCAATTATTGCATCAGTGGTCAAGGTTAATTCTCATACTACCAAAAAATACATTAAGAGAATCTAAAATACGAAGGGAGAGAAATTCATGCATACAAGCTTTTCAGCCAAATAAAAGATTCCAATTTTGTTCTTGTATTTCCCCAAACTTTGTTACCAAGGTTGCTGAGCCGTTCAATATAAATTTCAATGCTCCTTGCTTATAATCTATTGTAACAGTCATGAAAATGTTGACAAAACTAAACATCAACCCGAAGTTTCCTTTAAAAAAATTCAAGCAATGGCATACTGTGTTATTAACAAAACTGTGTTGATAAAGATAATCATAATCTTAGACACATAAGCAATATATCAAAGAGTCAAGAGTACAAGAAAACATGATATATATATATATATATCTTATTAGTCATAGAACTTACTTATTTGAAACAACAAAAAATCAATTGAGAGAACTTGAAATAAGAAACGAGTGAGAGAGAAATCCAGCAACCTTATAAACAGTTATAAGAGTTTCTTGACACCTAATGTAGTCTTGAACCTTCCAGCAGCTTGATAATCAAGTGATCAACCAATAGCAACAAACTATGAAATAATCAAAGTATGTTGTAGGAAATATGACATGTGCGTGTGTGCACTTGGTCTTATGCCGTGTAGATGGGCTTAGCCCATGGGCCTTAGATGTAATAGGAAACATGTAGTACATACCATATATATCTTGTTGTACTACACATAGTACATGTAGTACGTTTCCATACTAGGCTCCATGTAAACCCCTATATAAGGGGCCTCTCATTTGATGAATAATACAACACAACGAGATTCAGCTCTCATATATTCTATAACACGTTATCAGCACGACGCTATAACCTTAGAGCGAAGCGGCCACACCCGAATGCCCACTGCTGCGCACCCCCTGGGCACCAGCGCGCACCACCGCGCACAACTGCTGCGCACCTCCTGTGCACTGCTGCGCACCCCCTGGGCACCAGCGTGCACCACGCGCACCACTGCTGCGCACCACTCCTGCGCACCTCCTGGGCACCCCCTGGGCACCCCCTGTGCACCCCCTGGGCACCTCTTGTGCACCCCCTGCGCACCCCCTGGGCACCCCCTGTGCACCCCCCTGCGCACCCCCTGGGCACCGCGCGCACTGCCGGGGATCGACCCTGTGCAAGTGCACTGATGTCAGGCACCATATGCGCACCTTCTGTGCACTGCTGCCGGGGATCGACCCTGTGCACGTGCACTGATGTCAGGCACCATATGTGCACCGGTTTGGCTGATGCCGAGCGCTGCTGCCGGGGATTGGCCCTGTGCACGCGCACGCTACCACCGGGCACCACACGTGCACCTACTGTGCACCTGCCGAGCACTGCTGCCGAGGCTGGGCCTTGGCACATGCACGCGGCTGCCAACACGTGTGCGCTGCTGCCAGGCACTATATGTGCACATGGCTACCAGCTATCGAAGCCTTGCACACTAATTGCTATGCACTGTCGAGCGCTGACTGCCAATTGTTACTGAGCGCTGCCTAGGGCAGCTGCCGAGCACTGTCGAGCACTAGCTGCCGAGTGACAAGCACTAGTTGCATGCACCATGCACCGAAGATGTTTTTAGGTCCACGTTGTGAGGTATCCAACGTTGGTTTGTGTTATGCTATTAAAGAGAGTTCAGAATTAGAGAATCATCTCATTCATTGAACCCGCGTTGTGTTTGATCAACGTTAACACATTTCTCCGGGTAGAAGTCCCGTTGAGAATATGGTAGGAGAATCAGCAACCGGTGTAGGATGCCCAGCATTTAGCTGTAGAGCACCACCGCCACGCTGCAGAGCACAGGCTGCCTAGCTGCCAGCTGTAGTGCGCCTAGTGCCTAGCTATAGAGGACCAGTGCTGCATAGCTGCCGAGTGCTAGTTTCCAACCACTGAGCACCCAGCTGCCGAGCATCACATAGATTTTGCTCGAGATTTAGCCACTGCTTCCTACACTGCACCTCCAACCTATAAAGTGAGATGACCACTCTCGAGTCTCCATAGTTTGGTTTTTGTATGCATGAGCGAGGAAATTTGCCGCTCACTTACATATTGACCCTTACATGCCGCTCTAGGTCTCGAATGGAGATTAGGAGCTGAGCAACACTGTTTTATGCTAAAGGCATGCAGCTATTGAGCGCTGCCTAGGAGCTACTGAGCGCTACACTAGCTGTCAACATAGTTGCCGAGTTGCCGTGCACGCTGCCGAGCCCATGTGCACCTGGCTGCAAGTTGTCGATAGTCACGCGCCTGTTGCCGCCCAACGTGTCTGTTGCTAACCCTGTATGCTACCTACTGCCCCTTGATTGTTTTTGCCAATATTGTGTGTCAGTTGCCGCCCCTGTGTGTCAATTGCTTCATGTTGTGTGAGAAATGCCACCACTTATATGTCACATGTCGATTAGTTATGTGTTTGTCGCTTTATGCTCTACACATGAACTATCGTGCACTGTGCATTAGGTGTTGAGCACTAAGCACCATATGTTAGCATTGAACACAAGGAACCGTGCACTGATCACCAATGGTTGTGCACTTACATCACGGACAAGCACTAAGTGAGCTACATAGCACAGAACACTCGAGGACGTGCACAGGACACCGACTGCCGAGCACTGAGCACCAGGGCCAAGCTCTGTGCAGCAGCTGCCGAAGCTCTGTGCATCTCATGCTCTACACTTGAGATAAGCTGCCGAGCTCCCCCCCCACTGCCCCATACCGTGCGCCATGGGCGCCAGCGGTTGTGCAGCCACCAAATGTTGTCGAGTGCACGGTGCACCGGCATATGTGTGGCTCCTCATGCACTACCAAATGTTGTCAAGTGCTTAATGCAATGACATATGTGTAGGTGCAATGCGCTGCCAAATGTTGCCAAACGCCTAGTGCATTGGCATACGTGCAAGCTGCAAATGCGGGCAACCAAAAAAAAACAAAAACAGTGAATCTCCCACTTTCTGAACAGCAACTTTCGAAGAGCTTTCTGAACAGCTCCGGATGAACTAGAACGCAGACCATATATCACTGGAAAGCTACATTTGTCTAGTTTCCAATGGTTTTCGCGGTTCGTTCATATCTGTTCTAACGAAGGAGTTATGCCTGTTTGAGTGAGCAAAGGTCATGCTGCCAGGAATTCTGCAATGCACAAGGTTGCCTTCGATTGTTGCCTTCGGTGTTTATGTCTCTTTCTCACGTATCTACCTTGTTCGATAGGTATGTTATGTGAAGAAATTGAGTGCATTGCAGACGGTGGGACTACCCACACAATCCTGAGCAAAAGAATGAATGCATACAAATAAACGTACAAAAGGGCGTACGAAACATCAAATGGATGCCTCTGACATTTGACGTCATGAAAGGCTCTTTGATTTTCTCCAAACGAAATGAGACCTCGATGAAATCGTTGGTTCGATAAGTGTATTCACACTATGACATGATCATGCACAGCCTTATAAAGGTGTGTCGATGTTCGTGGTTTAGTCTTCACCTAACAGCAGATTTTCCATCATCGGATGACGTGGTTAACCTTGGCAAAGGTTACCTACTCCCTTGATTTTGGATCCCCCCCATGTTGCTGTTACCAAATGCCGTCCTTCATGGACGTTGAAGACTTGTAATGCCATATGTACGCTTTACTTTTGGGTCGAGGATAACTCCTGCGATGCCATTTTAAAGTTGAAAGCTTAATCATGTCTAAATCTGCGACCACAGTAAGTTGAAACTACTGTATCGTAACTTCGTCAGAGTTTTCTGAACGGCTCCGGATGAACTAGATGCCGAATTTTATATCATTGGAAAGCTACGTGAGTCTAGTTTCCAGTGGTTTAAGCGGCTCGTTCATACCTGTCTCGACGAAAGAGTTATGACAGTTTAAGTGTGTAAAGGTCATAGCAGACTGTATCCTACTGTCCCTTAACTTCGTCAGAGCCCCCAGATCAACTCCGGAAGAACTAGAATATGCGCTTTATATCATTGAAAAGCTATGTGAATCTAGTTTCCAATGGTTCAAGCGGTTTGTTCATATCCGTCCAGACGAAAGAGTTATGGCTGTTTTAGTGAGTATAGGTCATACTGCACGAAAACTGCATACTCTTCGCAGATTGTGAATCCTTTTTGTGACTAAGTTTGATTGGATCTTCACCATCATTTATGATATGGTTGAATCAATTTTTGATGCCGTTGGCTCGATGATCCAAGTCACAAATGCCCTCCTTATTGTGAGAGAGGCAATCGAACATTGAAGTGTGTTATGAACATACACACCAACGATTACCATGATGAGAATGATTAAGACTTTTGTGTATACTTCTCATGACTGCCGATTAAGAGCATCATGGAGATGAGCATGAGTCCTAAGGTGTCACCAATAAGTATATTTGGGACAATTGACTCAGACAAGCTATGACATTTGGTCATACCGGGTGAGATATGCGAGCCAGAATTGTTTGATATTCTTGGGCATCCATTCCCCCGATAACAACGAACTACACCATGATTGTATGTTGTGTTTGTGCGCCGACATGATGTCCTCGGCAGCCACACAGTACTCATGTTTTCGTTGTGTAAAGCTTGATCTTTAGCTAAGTAAGGTGAAAGATCCTCTTATGCTATGCCACAAAAGATGTCATCCTTATTGAAAATCCAAAGAGGGATTTTGTAGACCGATGCAACCAACGTATGGATACCGTATACGCTTTTATGGTGTTGGTTGAAGGGCTAATACACTGGTCATGTGTTGCACCATCGTCTACCACATGCTGCTTATGTATCTATGGGCTCACTACCCATCCCTGAAGAGGGACATGCAGACATGTATTAATTCATCCACGACTTACCATCATTGCATTGATGCACGACAGCTCGTAACTGTGTGCTAGGATTGACATGAAGTTGTAATCCTTGAACTCGGCGGGATAGTAACGGATCTCCAAGCCATGAGTTCCACAATGTGCCAAATTGGACTGCCAAAGTGCCCAATGATGATGTGTCGCATGAGATGAATATGTTCTAAGGATGGATAGGAGCCATTTTATTGCTCTCCACCTTAAGCTCCTTGACAGACGATCTCCTTAGCCGCTACACAGCGGATTGTCACTTTGAGACTGTATTCCCGCCGTTAGGGGGAGATACGAACACCAGGGTTCAAGTGGGAACGACGTGAATGTCGTGGTTGGTTACCACTAAGTCTCAACATGATCCCCATAGAACTATAGTGACGAGATCAATGCTGCATATGTCTGTAAGGAATGATGTCCTACCAAGAGGACATGGCTCGACCGAATTGAGGTGGTCTTGATGCCATGGCTCGACCATATTGAGGTGGTCTTGACGCCGTCACCTTGTGTGGTGATGTGAGGGCGCCATAATGTGGCAACATGGTGTCCTAGGCCTTGTGGCTCCCTGAAAGTTAGGTTGAGGCCCTTGGGTTCGATATACACTCGCACTGAGAGAGAAAGCGAGTTTGGCACTACTGGTCCATTGATCAGTGATACTCAATCCGTCTCATGTTAGACTGAATTGTGACTATCGTTGGGGGACGCCTCAACGTCAAAATCCAATTCATAGAAAGAGATCTCTACAATGACTACACTAGTGTACATGAGGACGTGGGATGATGAGTTTATCGAACCACACGTTTGTTGATATGTCAACAAAGTGTATTGACCTAAAATGGGAAGATGCGACTCGGACAAAGGGATAGGTCCTTGGGCAGGTGTTGCCGACACCGCAAGTGTAAACCCTATCAAGTAAACCTTTGTGAGTTAGCGTAGTGAGAACAAGAGTCTCAGACTCCCTTATGGCGCAAGGTTTCTCACAAACACGCACTGGGATCGACAACGATGAGATATACTCTCGTAATGGATGTTATTGCACTCCACTACCTTGTCAGTTTGGTAGTTCCCCAATAACTGTATATGCAGCCCTATGATTATGATCATAGTGACGTCTCTATGGGATCAGAGATATGCATGAAGATCTTAAATAGACTTCATAAGCCAAATCAAGTGGAGCTTGCGTTGACCAAGTGTTTTGAACGCATAGTACATGACTCCTTGATTTCGGATGGGATATGATGAATAATGCCATTGCGTATTGATTCTGGATGATCGCAGTATATGCTGGATATCCTATGTTGGAATGAAAAGTATCTTGGGAAAGACACAATCTCGTATTGAAGTCGATCGATTGTGTATTGATGATGTATTTCCATCAATCGGCTTAGGTCCTCTGAAGAAGAGTGGAACCTTCATATGCTCCCATGATTAGTCAATGTCTTTACTCCAAGAGAGAGTGATCCGTTTAATCAAAAGAAAGACTTGACCTCACCTTCATTCGTTATAAAGCTAAGTAGCTTTGCGCCCACGCAAATGCCAATGATATGGCAAAGGACATCACTTGAATACTCTAAGAGTATCTGGCATATTCAATCCCTATGGCATGAGAGAAATGTTGTTGCCTATGTCATCGCTAGCCATGCATGAATCGAGATGCATCGGAAGCGGAATCATGATCTAGGCACCGGTTAGTTTAGTGGCCGAGTTGCCGGACATATGGCGCGCTGCCTGTGCACGCTGCCTGTGCGCTGCCTGTACACGCTGCCTGTGCGCTGCCTGTGCGCTGCCTGTGCACGCTGCCTGTGCGCGCTGCCTGTGCGCGCCGCCTGAGCGCTGCCTGTGCACTGCCTGTGCACACGTGCACTGCTGCCAGACACTATACGTGCACCTGTGCACCTGCTGCCGAGCGCTGTGCACCAGCTGCCGAGCACTGTGCACCCAGCTTCTGAGCGCTGTGCACGCCAGCTGCCGAGCGCTGTGCATACAGCTGCTAGGCACCGTGCACATAGCTGCTGGCACTGAGTAATGCCACATTTGAGACATGTTGAAAGAGCATACATATGTCAAGTTGTCAAAACAGCTCCGTGGTCACTAAGGATCCGGAAGCGCCCTATGAATGATCTTGAGATCAGGGGGAGATGCAGATTTGAAAGAAAGTCTAGCATATACATGTCATGATCAAATGTGAAGGGTGTGGTTGTTTGTGTCAACCATGTTACACTCTTTTTCCCTTAGTCACAGCTTTTTGTCCCACTGGGTTTTTGCTTGACAAGGTTTTTAACGAGGTAACATTGCATGCACCGCTAAGACCATTGATCCCAATTTATGGTTGATCATGGCAGACTTGTTTAAGTCTTGACTCACATCTACTCTTGAGAAGCATGTTGGAATGCACCATTCATCAGGAAAATCCGATTGAAGTACACATCAGGGGGAGCATCACATAGCGAGTTCTCAATGGAGTAGTTGGTGCGTTGTACTCTTTTTCCTTCGACCAAGGTTTAGTTTTCCCACAGGGTTTTTGTTACTTGGCAAGGTTTTAATGAGGCAACATTGTAAGCACCATCCGGCATATCGACGCGCGGCACAAGGGGGAGTGTTGTAGGAAATATGACATGTGCGTGTGTGCACTTGGTCTTATGCCGTATAGATGGGCTTAGCCCATGGGCCTTAGATGTAATAGGAAACATGTAGTACATACCATATATATCTTGTTGTACTACACATAGTACATGTAGTACGTTTCCATACTAGGCTCCATGTAAACCCCTATATAAGGGGCCTCTCATTTGATGAATAATACAACACAACGAGATTCAGCTCTCATATATTCTATAACAAAGTACACAATCTTAGGAATGTTCTTTAGAATAAAATCTTTATTTGCATAAGCCATAGCATAACAAGAAAGGAAGACCAAAAGGAAAAGGTGATAGAAAACTTACTATGTGCACAAAATAATCAGAATTGCCATTGATCACAATAAAAAGATGTCAAAACAAATCACATTAATTAATTCATCTTTCAATTTGGATTTCATTGAGAAGAAAAATTCTGAACTATAGGAGTTACAAATTATATCTTATATAATAGAAGAAAGGAGATAGTTACAAGAAAGTAACTCTGACTTGAGGTGTTGCCAAACTTCAGAGATTAGAACCATTTGTGAGTAGTTCAATTTCACTAAGGGCTCAGGTCAATTCTTATTTAAGAACTGCTAATGCTTTTAATCATGTCTCCAAACTAAGATTAATTACTGGTATATACAAGAATACAGTCCAAATTCAACTCAGAAATAGAAACATTCACATCTTCGTACCCACGAAAATTAATCAAATGCGTTAACCAAAGGCCCAGTGACTCAGTGAGGTAATTAAACAAACACCTTGAGTGTAGAAATTTTTACCTTTCCAAACCATCCTAAAATGAAGTCCCGGTTCTGAGACCGCAAGCGTTCTTTGATTTCCTTGAGTTCCCAATCGGCCTTATCAGACTTCAAGTGGGTTCGGCCTTTCTCTTTGCATTTGCTGCAATCGATGTTGAGATTCTCTTCTGACTTTTCCCTTCAAAATATATATATATATATATATATATATATATATACACACACACAATCCGGATCAGGAACGGAGGTCCGTTCCTAAGCTTAGGAACGGAGGTCCGTTCCTAAGCTTAGGAACGGATTTCATCATTTGACCCACTTCCCGATCGAATTTCCTCAAACTTCTTTCTAGACATGTCTATATCATCTTGTGTAGATCATCTCTACAAAATTTCAGCCAATTTAGTGATCATAAAGGCCTTCAAACTTGCGTTACAAAACTAACGGACAGAATTCTGTCCAGTTTGTCCATCTTTTTTGTAACATCATTTTGAAGGTCTTCCTGATCACCAAATTGGCTGAAATTTTGCAGAGATGATCTACACAAGATGATATAGATATGTCTAGAAGGAAGTTTGAGGAAATTCGATCGGAAAGTGGGTCAAAATAATGAAATTCGTTCCTAAGCTTAGGAACGGACCTCCGCTCCTGATCCGCACTATATATATATATAGCTCAATGTGTTCTTTCCCATTTTTTTCATTATTATGAAGAACAGTCTGTATTGTTCAAATAGTTTATATCTTTGCAGTCTCTTTACAAAATGAGGTCCTGAATATTTAAAACGAAATGGATACATGACCTAAAATCTAAAACTATTAATCTCATTTGTGTTTCTTTCATCAAATTAAGTAAATGTTCCATGTAGCAGAAGATTTAAAAATATAATTATAAAGTTGGTGTAATCTTCAATTTCTCGTATTGAATACATAAATAAATAGATCTTTTAATGGAAGAATCTGATTAATATTGAAATCACATAGTTAATTATGCGTGATTATATACAGTAATCAACTGATAACCCATCATTATCGATCTCTTGTGCACAATAATCAAACAGAGTATAGTACTTAATAAGAACTAGAGATTATATATAAACCATTTACTTATTGGCATGGAATCCACTGCTGATGTACTGCCCGATATGAGACGATATAATATATATGCCTGTCATCGTCGAACTGCATTAGTTTTGTTAGCTAAGGGGGCGGAGCCAACTGCATGCTTGGTAGGGCTGAAGCCCTATTAAGAATTTGAGATTATAAAAAAATCTATATATAAGCTCTATTTGTTTTTATAAGTGTGCATGTTTAACTTCCAAGCTCACCCGTGCTTCGGAGGATTAAAGTTTTGAAGTGTTTGGCTCTTCTTTTCTAGCTATTTCTTTGCACAGCAGCAAAAGTTTGATATTAATTTGCTATGTCTGTTTCCTGGTATTAGTTCGACTCTTTTAGTCTTACATTTTAACATAGTTGTAAACAAAAAATTTCGGGCTTCACCCAACATACAAAACATGGATACAGCCTAATACGTAGCCCTCCACATCTTCGAATCCTGGATCCGTCACTGGCTAAGTAGTACACCGTAGTAATGTATACTCCCTTTAATTTGTACTAAGAATCACAATACTCAAAATTAAGTTCATTTGTGGAATACATGCTTGCCAGTAGGAAGCAAGTGTTGAAGAAAACAGTAGTTGTAGTGTTTTGATGTTCTTTTTAAGAGAAAATACTTGTGACACATTTTACTTCCTTAAAATCAGCTACGTCCCTCAGTTTTCAATTTAAACAGGTATATCGCTATACTTTTAAATTCTCGACTGGATTGCCCTTACCGTCAGTTGACCAACAAAAAAACCGTTAAATTACTTAAAATAACTAAAATGCCCCTAGTAACAATTATTTTTATTTTTCTTCTCTTTCCTAATTTTTTTTCCTATTTCTCAAAAAATATTTAGAAAATAAAAAATAAAAGTAGAAAGGAAAGAATAAAATTTAGTTTTAATAGGAAAAATAAAAATGATTTTCAATAGAAGAAATAAAATTAATTTTAATATAAAAAAGAAAAATTGTATTTCAATAGAAAAATAAAATTGATTTTTAATAGTCAAGAAAATTGATTTAAGAGGAAACAATTAAATTGATTTTAATAGATAAATAAAATTGGTTTTAGTAGAAAAAATAAAAATTTATTTTTAATAGTAGCTAGAAGAAAATTTGATATTAAAGGGAAACAATTAAATTGATTTTAATAGATAAATAAAATTGGTTTTTAAAAGAAAAAATAAAAATTGATTTTTAGTAGTAGAAAATTTGATATTACAAATTGATTTTTAATATTAGGAATAAGAGATAGAAAAAAAAATAGGAAAAAAATTAACTGCTTATAGGGGCATTTTAGTCTTTTTAAGTAATTTAACGGTCCTTTTTTACGACAAGGACAATCCAATCAAGAATTCAAAAGTATAGGGGTATAACAGTTTAAATTGAAAACTGAGGGACGTAACTGAATTTAGAGGTAAAATACAAGGTGTCACAAGCATTTTCTCCTAATAAATATTTACATCAAGAGGTGTCAAAACTTTGGAAGTTCTCAAGCATACTGTGCATAGCAGCGTCTCAAGTGTTGTGCGTTCTAAGGGTGAGTGGAAATATTTCCGCCCTTGTCTTTGATGTAAAACGTACCTGAGCGAACAACTTCAATAATTTGGTAGGGTCCATTCCAGGTAGGGCATAACCCTTTAGCATTGGAAATGACTTCTTTCATAACCCAATCTCTTTTCTGAAAGCTTTTGTGGCGAACTCTTTTGTTGTAGTAAGTGGCCTCCTTTTGTTTGTTTTGTAAATTTTGGAGATGAGCTTTAATACGTTTTTCTTCAACTAAATCTCTGTTGAGGAGAAGGCCATGATGATTTGTCTTGCTGTCGACGAGGTTGACTCTTGCTAATGGGCACATGATTTCTATTAAGAGAACTGCCTCAGTGCCGTAAGTCAAGCAAAAGGGTGTTTCCCCAGTAGCTTTTGTCGGCGTTGTCCGTAACACTTATGGTAATTTCTTCACCCACATTCCTTGTCGATCATCTAGTTTCTTTTTTAACAGCGTGTTGATCTTTTTGTTTGCCACTTTGACCTGGCCGTTGGTTTGTGGATGCGCTATTGAGGCGAATCTAATCCGGAGACCCTTGATGACTGCCCACTCGATAAGCTCATTATTGTTGAACTGGGCTCCGTTGTCTTTGATTATTGTATTAGGTACACCAAATCTGCAACAGATGTTCTTCCAGATAAAACGCATGACTCTGCTTATATTAATCTTGACTAACGGCGCTACCTCGATCCACTTAGTGGTGTAGTCAATATTTACAGTGGCATATTTGTATTGGATTTTTGATGTAGGCAGTGGTCCAATGAGGTCTGCCACCTAGATGGATCCTAGCCATGAACCAACAATTATAGAAAGTGGTTCTGGTGGCGCTCTAGGCATGGTGGCAAACTGTTGGCATTGAAGCATTCTTTGGCGACTGCTTCAGCATCTTCCACTAAGGTAGGTCAAAAGGAACTGTATTGCATTGCTTTATTGGCTAAATGGTTTGGGTGTGCTGTTGGTGAAAGAAAAAAGTACGAGGAAGTGGTGGAACCGTGCATCAATACCAACCAAGTGCAATTAAAGCACTATGTACAACGAGAAGGTTTGCACCGGTCGAAGTAAAGGACCAACATTGATGGTGAACGAAGGAGTACGAAGAAGCGTGCATTGACACCATCCAAGTGTAATTAAAGCACTACATGCAACGAGAAGGATTAGACTGGTCCAAGTGAAGGACCAACATCAGTGGTGAACGAAGGAGTACAGAAAAGCATGCATCGACACCAACCAAGTGCAATTGAAGCACTACGTGCAATGAGAAGGTTTGGACCGGTCCAAGTGAAGGACCAACATCGGTGATGAACGAAGGAGTACGGAGAAGCGTACATCGACACCAACCAAGTGCAATTGAAGAACTACGTGCAACGACAAGGTTTGTACCGATCGAAGTGAAGGACAAGTCTAATTGAAGGACAAAGAGCTTGTAGGTTGTGGCCTAAAGTTTCATTGGAGAGTTGCTAATTAAAAAGCGATGATTGAAGCGTCGAGTGCATTTTTATGCACCTAGGAGTAATTTTGTTATGGCAATGTACTAAGGGAAGGAGTCGATTAATCGGTGGAAGACAAAGGAAAGGGGTAGAAGTTTAACGCGTTAGCATGACTGGCAACACATTGCACGAGTCGAGGATTTTCTCGGCGCCCCAACTAGTGACGGAGCAGTTAGTCTCTCACTAAAAGTTCATGAATTGAGGCATGAATCAAGAAGAATGTGTGAAGCATTTAAGGTGCATGTGACGGAAATAGAGACAAAGTTTCATGGTTTGATGCAAGACATGAATGCTTTATAGGACGCGGTAAGAGCAAGATTGATGGATTTGGAAGAGATCATGGCGTTGGTGAAAGCTGCTACAGCTAATGTCGAGCTCAACAACGAGGGCGGTGTAATACAAAAGATTAAATTCCTAGTGCCTAAGATGTTCAATGGAAAGTAATGTGAAGTTCTTTGAGAATTTCATATGGGATATGGAACAATATTTCAAAATGGCTCGGATAGTGGAGGCCGATAGAGGGGTCAGTTCATGCCTTGCAACTCGGCATAGATGGCTCGTGAGGCATTGAGGAACTTGAGAATGAGTTCTTCAATAAGAGAGTATATCAAAGAGTTTTGTTCTTTGATGGACATCCATAATATGGCAAAGGAAGACAAGTTGTTTAGCTTCTTGGAGAGATTACAACCATGGGCAAGACACGAGCTGCAAAGGCAGAATGTCACTAATTTACATACGACTCTAGCATTGGTAGAGAGGATGGTGGATTTTCGGGTAAGTCTGGTATTTTCAGACAAAAGGAAAGATGGTGGCAAGAAAATAAGGGATGACTTAGTCCAAAGGCGTGCCAAGTGGGCAGATTATGGGAATTGAGGAGTTACTCAGCCCACTACTCAACATGGGAGCAGAATGAAGTCCACTACCCATGAAGCTCCACGAAATAAGGAGTTCTCATGCTATATATGCAAGGGGCCTCACTATGCACGATTTTGAAACCAAAGAGAGACACTTTCAGCCATTGTTTCTATAGCCAAGAATTTGAAAGGGAAGGAAACTGAGAAAGATCTGGAAGCCATCATAGGTTCAATGCAATTGTTGAACACACTCACTGTTGAAGAGGGTTCGATTGAAGGAATACTTATTGAAGTGTATTTTGATGTCTATGCCTATCACTTTGGGCATCACACCATCATGTCATCATTGGTGATCGATAGGGAGGAGGTCTACATCGATGAGATGATGCCTTTGAACGATGCGACATTTGGGTACTTCACACATGAGGAGGCAGAAATTGTTGTTGCTCACAAGACTATGAGGATTTAGGATGAATGTAACACCCTGCCCTAAAATTTACCTTTTTACCGGGATCAGGCGGGTTGTAGAGGGTTGTAACCGCGCTATTAGTTTTTCCCGAACTAATATTCGAGTTTAATATTGAGATATTCTTGATTCTGGAGAAAGATAGAATTAATGTCACGAGGTAGTAGATTATGTTAATACGAGTCCTCCGGTATGTTCGGAATATTTTTTGGAGCTTCCGTAAATTTTCTATGAATTTTCGAAGTTTCTGGTAATTTTTAATTACTATTATGGTAAAACAGTTTTACCATTTAACCATTTACTTTTTTACTTTCTTTGAATCTAGGCCGTTGGATCGATTTAAGATTTGATCTAGGCCGTTGGTTTCTTTATAAAAGGAGGAGAGAGGTTTGACCCGAGTCAAACCCCCACTTCGGGGGTTGTTGACCCGAGCTTCGCTCTCTCCTCTCTCTTTCTCTCTCTCTCTCTCTCTCTCTCTCTCTCTTTCCTGCTCTGCCGTCTCTAGCCGGTATCTCAGTCGTCTAGCCACCGTTCGACCGAAGACCACTCCCATTCTCTTCCTCTACCTAGCCCAACCTCAAAATCCATCAAACAGCCACCACAGCCGGAGATCGAGCGAGGAGGATCGCCTGTGTTGGCCGGATTCTAGCCTGTTCAGGCGACGAGGCTGTGTGTGACTGGTATGGTTGTTCTCCCCTCTTCTTCTTCACTTTCATGTCCTTAATCTCTTGAATCGTGCCCAATTTTTAAATGCCCTGTTTCCCTCTTTTTCTGGGTTTCGGTTCCTCCTCCGGTGACGACATGTTCTCCGAGTTTGGAGAGTTCTTCAAGCTTCAGTGAGGTTCCCTAGCTACTGAATGGAGTCCACAAGAGTTTAAGAGCTATTGTTGTTGTTTGGGATAGATGCAGGAACTCTGTTTGATCGAGGCAGTGAGCTGCATGTCGACCTGCAGCCTGAAGGAGCTTCTAGATCGGGTTCAGGTAATCACAGTGTTCTCCATTTTGGAGTTCAATTTGAAACAGAGGCAGAGGTCTGTGGTTTTTGCCTCAAATCGATTTTGAAGGTAATTACTGATTCTCTGAAGCTACTGTGTTGTTGAGTTGTTGTTGTTGATCTGTGATTTAGTTGATGTTGTTTGTTGTACATATCGTAACTTGGTGAAACGAAGAAAACGGGAAAACTAAGGCAAAATTCTAGCAAGGTGACCAGAATCCAGCAAGTCACGAAATCTGGTGACGGTTCCGACGAGGCAGTAAATCCGACGGAATGTTGAGGAGGTAGTCTTCGACTCCTTTTCTTAAAAATGCGTCGTTTCCATTTAATCGACTTAACGGTCGTAATCGTAAAGTTACATTTACGGAAACTTACTTAAAACAGAAACTAACCGTAATTGGAATCTTTTTCATTTTGGGAAACTTTCAATTTTTGGAAACCTACTAAATAAGGAAACTTTCTACTTTAGGAAAGTTTACATTAAGGGAAAGTTTCTATTTTGGGAAAGTTTCATTTTTTGGTGAAATGGTTTAGTAAAGATTTGAAGTTTGATGAAATTTGGTTAAATGTTAAATTGTTATTGGTAAATGGTAACTGAAATTCTGGGAATGTTAAGTTGACCGTTTAAAAAAAATTGTGATTCACATAAATGGTTAAATCGACTAAGGTTAAAAATTTGGTCAAGGTGATACATTGGGTGCCCATAGTAATTCAATGAATTATTATGTGACACCCTATCGTCAGATTAAAAATGGTTAAAGGAAGTTTGAAAATTAAGTTAGATTTTCGGTGATTAAGCAAATAGTCGATAATCAGAAATCGAGCTAAAAATGTTAAAGAGGCATAAAAATGAATTGGTTGCTCAACTTGGTCAATGTTGTCAATCCTAGTCATACTAGGAATGCTGACGTAAACTAGACTGTTATTGTTTCTTCGTTGCTAAGCTACTCTATTCTACAGTGATTCATTGGACGAGGTAGCTTAGGCGGTGACCTCGGTTTACCGAGGAGGTTTCTGGAAGCTTGGAACTTACGTAAGGAATGACAATTCCAGGTAGGGAAGCTAATCCCCCTTTGATAGTGGTTTGCCTATATATGAAAGTGCATTGTTTTTGTATGCTCATTGTCGATGCCTCAAGAAAGTTTTCAATATATTTTGTGATAAATGAGTTTATATTTGGGATAATCCCGATAGATAGATGGTTTATGGATACAGGATACCTCAGCGCATAGGTTAACTCTGGATTTGCGATGGGTGTATGCTGTCCATAATAGTTTATCGACCGATAATTAGAAAAGCGGGATTCGCTCGGTTAGGATGTTAATTAAAATAAGAGCTACGTGTGGCTTGATCCCTAAGTACAGGGTATGTAGGCAACCTGACCAGGATTCGGGTGTAGTCACAAATAATATTTAGACCTTATGTCCTCTAAAGTAATTAGTATGAAATCCAATTCGGTAATCAGGATAACCTCAGGTTTTGTGAGGTTTATTTCGGTGTCGTTTGGACTGTTAAAAATGGTTTGGGTAAAGGGTTATCCCTTCTCAAAGAGGATTACAAGGGTAATCACTCTTGGGATGAGTCCCGTACATCCTATCCCGGGTTTAGAGAGGTAAAATTAGGTCAGGCGTGACAATGAATACCTAAATGGTATGAAGTTCGGCCTTTACACCAAAGTTTGGAAGGACACTTTCATGCCAAGTGTGTTCTCTCCATTCTAAGGGATGAGTATGATGTATCTAGAAGTGAAGCAAGCCATGAGCATGGATGGTTGAAGAAAACCGGGAATCACCAAGCAATGGTGCAACAGGAAGCTATTTCACTGCCAGATGTTATCGTCATAAGTGATGACAAGGAAGAAAGTCTCGAGAAGGGGACAAGCTTGGAAACCAGTGCTTGGACCAAGCAAGAGAAAGAAAAGACTACAACAGGTTGGCCAGTGTGGGAAGAACCAGAGAAGATGGACGAGGAGTCAACCTTTGACATTGTCACACCCCAACTCGAGTAAAGGTATAATCTCGAGTTAAGATGTGAATCGCACTCTAATTACAGACAGTTTAATATCCATAATTAAAATGAGACTGATATCATTACATGACGTAAGAAAAGAAACGATCGCACCTTTATTTATATTACAAACCTTTAAAAAAGGTGCTAAAAGCACACAAGTTTAAAGTGTTTACAAACAAACAACAAACAAACCAAAACAAGAATATCGTTACTCCTCATAACGTCTATTCTTTATTCAAGCTCTATTTACAAACAAAAGCAAGAAGGTTCTAATTTACATTATAAGATTCCCAAACACGTCAAGAAACACCTGCAATGGGTTTGAATGGGGGTGAGCTACACTCAGTAAAACTAGATAAATAAATATGGCACATGACAATAATTACAACGAAACAAATAGGCATATTAAGATTGCAAGCATGAGATGTTCGACTTAACTCTTCCCACACCTCACATCACCCTCATAAAATTCTTCTCATTTGTTAGTCATCTTGTTATACTCATGGTCTCCAAACCCGAAACCCGATAAGATAATTTCATCGACTCCAGACGTCGAAGGGGCTTACTTTCCCCAAACTTGTGCACGTGTGGGCTAACCTGGATTTTGGATGCCCCATGAGGAAACTCAACTACACAAATGACTTCCTAATAACAATATCCCATATAATCCCAAAACTCATTCCTCTTTCAACTTCTAACACACTACTCACTTTTCCCACAAGGTCATGTAATAATAAGCAAGTAGAACATGCTTTCATAAATGAGCATATCATAATCAAATCAATAAGCTTAATCTCCAACAACTTATATATCTAAGTCATATGAACAGTTCAATATCAAGTAACGCCAACAATATCGCACACATCAATGTCAAACAATTTCAACAATAGCCAAACAAATCATGCATAAACACAACATTAAACAAACACCCCATCAAACCCTACCTCGAATTGCGCAGCGCAAACCCGAGCTCTAGCTTCGTTGCCTACTCTTGTGGATCTCCAACAACTCCTTCAGAACCTTACCCCAATGGTAAAGTACAAACAAAGTTAGTAACCTACCTTACAAGTAAAACAAAGCAAGGAACTCTCAATTGTAAAAAGGCACAACTAGATGTCATCAACCTAAGCAATTTACTGTCCTGACCCTGTAACAACCCAAGGAATTGAAATAAACCACAACTCTTAACTTAGCACAACCAATACTAAAAACAGTTTCCTGACCCAGCCTCTTTCACAACGAAATCTGGGTAAAACCATAAAGAATTTAACGTTGTGGTCTTCTGAGGAAATAAACTAAACATCCTAATGAAGATCTCAGAAGTTGAATCACCTGAAAATGATTTTTCTAGAAATAGTTATGAATTTTCAAAGTTTAGCTTAAATTTCAGGTTTTCTGAAAATTTTCTGTTGAAAACGTATTTGCAGCAATTTGAAAGCAAAACAGAAGTTCAAATATAAGAAAATCTACTAACTACTGAATATAGACACTAAAATGTTTCAGAATAAATAAATAAATAAATAAGGCAAAGATTTAAAAGCAAAGAGTGCAACTAAAAACAACAAAGGTTTGAAATTATAAAACAGCTTTCTGACTTTATGAGCAGTAAACTTTTAGGCTAAAAACAACATAGTTTAGTTGCGAATTTAAGGTTAGTGTCTTCATGACATTTGTAAAGAACAACCTAAAGATCACTCAGGAACGAGAATTGCAGCAAACGGAATTTTCTACATTTACTTATGATTTTCGAAAATTCTGATACAGTGGGGAAAAACTGCTGATAAGCACCAGAAAAAAAACAGATATAGCTGTGTAACTGATAGATTTTAGTAAGGATTTTCACGTACCAAAAGTAAACCAAACCTAATGAAATTTGGTATGCATATAGAGGAATATAGGAAGTTTACAATACCACTTTTGGAATCGAAAAACAAGAACTGAGCTAAAAGTTATGATGTTGCAAAGTTGGTCCGAAACCATGGTTTTCTGCACTTTTCTGGAAAATTTTCCAGCAACAAGAAAACTTGAAATTGGAGGCTTTAATTCGACGTTTAGAGTACGAAATGAAGTTCTAAAGCTTCAAAACAGATAGAGAACATTTCCAGAACAATAAAACATCTGAAAACACAAACCTTTGAATCAAAAGAACCCAAAATCTACTTTGGACACCCACTCAAGAACCATGTTCTTGAGCTTCAAGAACAACGATTTTAATCTATAACATCAAATTCGAATTCAGTTTAGCTATCCAACCATGTCAGAGAATTCGAATTAGCAACTCTAATCAAACAAAGAATCATATGAACATGTAGAAGAAGAATCAAGATTTTTTTTAAGTAAATAGATGCTAATCAAGAACACAAGCACAAAAACAAAACGAATTTGATCAAAGACTTGAGGAAATCGAATCTACCTCTGCTGAAACAAAATTGAAAGGGTTTTCTATCTCTCCACAACTCTCCTCTTCTCCCAATCCATCTTAATCCACTAGCCCAAGTCGGTAAAGACAGAGTTATAGACAGGAGGAAATCTCCACAACTCTCCTCTTCTCCCAATCCATCTTAATCCACTAGCCCAAGTCTCTAGGCTCTCCTATGTATGCCATCTCTCACTTTGCATGCGTGCTGAGAGAGAGCACGACAAAAACAAAGAGTGACTGCTGCGTTCTTACTGAACGCAGTAATCAAGAATTTTTTTTTTTTTGACAAAAGTAAAAATACCTAAAATCTCAATAAAACTAAAAATAACCTAATAAAACAAACAAAGTAGTTTAGGATATTACAATCTACCCACCTAAATAGAATTTCGTCCCGAAATTCGAACTTACCAGGAGTAGATAAAAGTTCTGGATACTTGTTGCGCATTTCAGTTTCCAATTCCCATGTCTCCTCTTGAACATTTCCATTTTGCCAAAGAATTCTAACCAAAGGAATTGTTTTAGTGCGCAAGACTTGTTCCTTACGATCTAAGATCTGAAGTGGCCTTATTTCAAAAGATAGCTGCTCATCCACCTCGAATACTCCCCAATCAATAACATGAGTAGGATCTGGTTGATACTTCCGCAACATTGAAACATGGAATACGTTGTGAATATTTGAAAGTTGAGGTGGCAATGCTACCTTATAAGCAACTTTTCCAATTCGTTCCAGAATTTCAAAAGGTCCAACAAAACGCGGAGCTAACTTTCCTGACTTCCCAAATCTCTGGACTCCTTTACGTGGTGATACTTTAAGGAAAACGAAGTCACCGACCACAAACTCTAGGGGTCTACGCCTCCGATCAGCATAATTTCTTTGTCGAGTTTGGGCAGTCAGTAGATGTTGCTTGATAAACTTAATCTTCTCAGTAGTTTCTTGTATATAGTCAGGTCCAAGCAATACAGTTTCACCCACTTCTGTCCAGCATAATGGTGATCTACAAGGTCTCCCATAAAGAGCTTCAAATGGTGCCATTTTGATACTGGACTGAAAACTATTATTGTATGCAAACTCTGCTAACGCCAAATAATCTTCCCAGCTTCCATGAGAATCTAGCACACAGGCCCTCAACATATCTTCCAAAATTTGAATAGTTCGTTCAGACTGACCGTCTGTTTGTGGATGAAATGCAGTACTAAAATTCAACTTCGTTCCTAAGGCACGTTGTAGACCTTCCCACAACTTAGAAGTGAACTTTGAATCCCTATCGGACACAATAGACAGAGGAATCCCATGAAGCTTTACTATTTCTTGAACATATAGTTTCCCAAGAGCTTCAGTTGAGTCTGTTGTTTTAACCGGAAGAAAATGTGCAGACTTTGTTAAGCGATCCACAATGACCCATACAGAATCCTTTCCTTTAGGCGAACGAGGCAATCCAGTCACAAAATCCATAGTTATATGATCCCATTTCCATTCAGCTATTGGAAGTGGTTGAAGTTTTCCTCCGGGTTTACGATGCTCTGCCTTCACTTGTTGACATGTCAGGCACTTCGACACAAAAGTCGCTATGTCTTTCTTCATAGTACCCCACCAAAATTGACGACGAAGATCATGGTATAACTTTGTCTCGCCTGGATGAATAGTATACGATGAATAATGTGCCTGACGAAGAACTTCATTTCTCATATCAGCAGTCTTCGGAATATATAATCTTCCCCAATATCTTAATCCCCCATTTTCCTGGAAAGTCCATCCTTCTAGTTTCTCCCCATTTCTTATCTTCTCAATGAATTCTTTGGAAGTTTCATCCTCTTGTTGCTTCTCAATAATTTTCCCCATCAAGGTAGGTTGCGATACCATGTTGTACAGATGCGCACCACCTTCGTGCTTCTTGACATAAAGTTGATACTCACAAATGGATTTGACCATATTCCACTTTTGGAGTTGCATACTTGCAGAACAACCATCTGCTTTTCGACTTAAGGCATCCGCTACTACATTAGCTTTTCCAGGGTGATAATTCAATCCAAAATCATAATCCTCAAGATACTCCATCCAACGTCTTTGTCTTAAATTGAGCTCCTTTTGAGTGAAAATATACTTCAGGCTTTTATGATCAGAAAAGAGCTCGAATCTTTCACCATACAAATAATGTCTCCAAGTCTTTAAAGCATGAACAACTGCTGCTAACTCCAAGTCATGAGTCGGATAATTCTTTTCATGGGGCTTCAATTGACGAGAAGCATAAGCCACAACTCTCTTACGCTGCATCAGTACACATCCTAACCCACGCAACGATGCGTCGGTGTAGACTGTATATTCAATGCCCTGTTCAGGAATTATCAAGACCGGAGCAGTGGTTAAACGAACCTTTAGCTCTTGAAATGCCTCTTCACACTCCGCTGACCATATGAATGAAACTCCTTTTTGTGTCAACTTGGTCATTGGTACAGCTATTCGGGAAAAGTCCTTAATGAATCTTCGGTAATAACCCGCCAAACCCAGAAAGCTACGTATATCAGCAACACTCCTAGGTTGACTCCAATTCAATACTGCTTCGACCTTTGAAGGATCTACGGCTATGCCTTCCTTCGAAATTACATGGCCAAGAAACTTCACTTCACTTAGCCAAAATTCACATTTGCTAAACTTAGCAAATAGCTGATGTTCTCTCAATGTCTGCAAAACAATGGATAAGTGTTGCTCGTGCTCAGTCTTTGATTTGGAGTAGATGAGAATATCATCAATGAACACGATCACAAACTTGTCCAAATAAGGTCGGAAAACACGATTCATCAAATCCATAAACGATGCCGGCGCATTTGTCAGACCGAAAGACATAACGAGAAATTCATAATGTCCATATCGAGATTTGAATGCCGTCTTCTGGATATCCTCCTTCTTGACTCGTAGTTGATGATAACCCGACCGTAGATCAATCTTGGAAAAGAACTCACAACCTCCTAATTGGTCGAATAGATCATCAATCCTCGGAAGTGGATACTTATTCTTCACAGTAACCCTATTCAATTTCCGATAATCGATACACATACGAAGTGATCCATCTTTCTTCTTCACAAACAAAGCCGGCGCACCCCAAGGTGATACGCTAGGGCGAATGAATCCTTTACTCCGTAGTTCATCAATTTGAGCCTTAAGTTCTTCTAATTCCTTTGGAGCCATACGATAAGGAGGAATGGAAATTGGTGTCGTACTAGGGAAAACTTCAATAACAAATTCAACTTCACGTTCTGGAGGCAACTTGAACAAATCCTCCGGAAAGACATCTTTGAACTGATTCACAACTGGAATTGACTCAATGTCTACATCCTTCGTCTCTGCCAAAGCCAAGTTGGCAATCATCATTGAGTAATTAACACCTTTCTTATCAAAGGCCAACTGAGGGTTTCTCAGTCCTTGATCCCCAATAAAGGTAATAATTTCTCCTTCCTTTGTTGTTAATGTCACTGTCTTCTTTTCACAATCAAAGAGAGCCTTGTAATGAGAAAGCCAATCAATCCCCAGGATGACATCATACCGTAACAAGTCCATAATTATCAAGTCGAAGAAAAGTCGTCGACCTGAAATTTCTACCATACAGGATCTAGACACCTTACTAACTCTCATACTACGACCCATAGGAGACCCTATTACCAATGGACGTGGTAACGACCCGTACCCTAATCCCAAGGCAAAAGCAAAAGATGTAGATATGAAAGAATGTGTAGCACCAGGATCAAACAAAGTTTTTCCCCAAGTATTAAAAATTGGGAGGGTACCTTCCACGACAGTATGATCATAAGGATCCGCCATGTTATTCAGACTCCCCATCTCGACTTCTTCTTCTCCTTGGAATTGCTCAACTGCTTCAGCTTCATTGGCCTCAAACTCTTCCTCATCATAACCCATAGCATACACCTGACCTTGAGCAGGACGACCCTGCCTTTTTGCACCAGCTTGGGGTCTAGCTGCGATTGGTTGACCAGCAGGACGAGGTGCAGGCTGTCTGATCTGTGGTCGAACCCAATTCTGCTGTGCTGGGGCAGGAGCACGGTAAGGTTGTTGTGGTGCATAAGATTTAGGTTGTGCAGTAGGGTATGGGGTAATTGGGGCACGATATTGTGGTTGTGGAGCTCGAGGTGTCTGATATGTCTGCATCTGTGGACAATCCCTTGAATAATGTCCTTCTTGTCCACATTGATAACAGGTTAGTGAGCGTCGAGGGTAAAAGTTCCGAACAGGATTAGGTCGTTGACGCTTATTACTTGGTCCGACTCTATCTTTGTAATTCGCTCCCCATATTGCTTTTGATTCTTGCAACATCTGTTCCGCCATAAGAGCATGTTCCACTACATCACAATACCTATCAAGCTTGAGCATCATTACTTTCTCCTTGATTTGAGGTCGCAGACCTTCCTCAAAACGCATTAATTCCTCAAATTTAGCCTGATAATCTCCAACCGACATATTAAGTTGTTGAATAGTGGAAAACTCCTTAGATTTCAGACGACGTTGAGTGGAAGGAAAGTATTTCTCAAGAAAAACTCTCTCGAATTCAGCCCATGTTGCAATCACCATATTTGGAATACAAAGTACGGACTCCCACCAGCGGTACGCCTGACCTTCCAGATAGGTACAAGCAACAGTCACTTGTAAATCTTCAGGAATCCTCTTGTTCGTCAAACTTCTTTTCATCTGACGGACCCATTCTTCAGCAATCATTGGATCCGTGCTCCCCTTGAACACAGGTGGCTTTGACTTGCGAAACTCACCTTGGATCCTTAGAACTCTATCTTCAGCATTCTCAGGTGGAGCTCCTCCATGGTTATTTCGAATTGCATTAGCCATATCTTGAATGGCTGCAATTATTCCAAAGTTGTTTCCGATCCCCACATTACTGTGACTCCCAGATTCCTCCATCTCGAATCCAAAAAAAAATAAAGAAACTAAGACGAAAATTCTACCCAAAAATTAAAAGTTAAAAGTCAAAGTTAAAATCTCAACCTATCTTAATAATAAAGTCAATATCAAAGAAAACTAATTTCAAGAAATCAATAAACAGAAACAAACTCCAAGAAGCAAAATACTTTATCTTACATATATATATATATACATTACAAAAAGAATTTACATAGTTATAGTTACTGTACACACCGAAACAAAACAAAACACATACAAATCTAGGGTCGAAGGACCTAGATTGTTGTCAAACCTGTACAATTGTACCATTACAGAAAACTTAAGTTCTAAACGTCATCATCATCCGATAAATCTATCACAGAAGTGTCAGAGGAGATATAGGTAACAGAATGCATAGAGCCATCATCTTCTGCGTCGGAAAGCTCTTCATTAACAGGTGCAACTAAGGCTTCGTTAACAGGTGTAGCTAAAGCTTCATTATTAGGTGCAGCTAAAGGAGGTTGGGAAGGGTCCGAAACAACTTCACTTGCAGCCTCCATAGGTTCATGGTTAGGGTCTTCTTCATCTGCCTGAACTTGATTATTAACAGACTCACTAACTTCATCCTCCATTGGTTCGTAGTTTGGATCATCCTCCTCATCTTGTTCTTCATTACCTCCGACTTCTGCGCCGGGTGGAGGCCATTGATTTCCACCATGTTCAGCAACATCTTCTTCTAAATGATGATAAAGATTATCAGACATCTCTTGAATTCTTTCAGATCTCGCTATGTCTTGATCGCGCATGATACGATGCCTAACAACCTGCCTTTGCATCTGAGGTGTATAGAACATCCACCGTTGCCCTACATCTCTTATCCGGTTTCTTAACCTCAACGTGGCTGCATAACGGACACGTAGATGATAATCAACTTGATCCATGGGCCTCGGTCCATTTGGCCCAATCTCGAATTCGCCAAACGTATCTTCACTATGAACCGGTTCCATACCTATACATCAAAATGCAAGGATTCCAATACATAAAGATGCATAAATAGAAGGAATGCTATCCTAAAATTTCAACTTTCTAATTCTTTAGGAGCTTAACCTAATGCTCTGATACCAACTTGTCACACCCCAACTCGAGTAAAGGTATAATCTCGAGTTAAGATGTGAATCGCACTCTAATTACAGACAGTTTAATATCCATAATTAAAATGAGACTGATATCATTACATGACGTAAGAAAAGAAACGATCGCACCTTTATTTATATTACAAACCTTTAAAAAAGGTGCTAAAAGCACACAAGTTTAAAGTGTTTACAAACAAACAACAAACAAACCAAAACAAGAATATCGTTACTCCTCATAACGTCTATTCTTTATTCAAGCTCTATTTACAAACAAAAGCAAGAAGGTTCTAATTTACATTATAAGATTCCCAAACACTTCAAGAAACACCTGCAATGGGTTTGAATGGGGGTGAGCTACACTCAGTAAAACTAGATAAATAAATATGGCACATGACAATAATTACAACGAAACAAATAGGCATATTAAGATTGCAAGCATGAGATGTTCGACTTAACTCTTCCCACACCTCACATCACCCTCATAAAATTCTTCTCATTTGTTAGTCATCTTGTTATACTCATGGTCTCCAAACCCGAAACCCGATAAGATAATTTCATCGACTCCAGACGTCGAAGGGGCTTACTTTCCCCAAACTTGTGCACGTGTGGGCTAACCTGGATTTTGGATGCCCCATGAGGAAACTCAACTACACAAATGACTTCCTAATAACAATATCCCATATAATCCCAAAACTCATTCCTCTTTCAACTTCTAACACACTACTCACTTTTCCCACAAGGTCATGTAATAATAAGCAAGTAGAACATGCTTTCATAAATGAGCATATCATAATCAAATCAATAAGCTTAATCTCCAACAACTTATATATCTAAGTCATATGAACAGTTCAATATCAAGTAACGCCAACAATATCGCACACATCAATGTCAAACAATTTCAACAATAGCCAAACAAATCATGCATAAACACAACATTAAACAAACACCCCATCAAACCCTACCTCGAATTGCGCAGCGCAAACCCGAGCTCTAGCTTCGTTGCCTACTCTTGTGGATCTCCAACAACTCCTTCAGAACCTTACCCCAATGGTAAAGTACAAACAAAGTTAGTAACCTACCTTACAAGTAAAACAAAGTAAGGAACTCTCAATTGTAAAAAGGCACAACTAGATGTCATCAACCTAAGCAATTTACTGTCCTGACCCTGTAACAACCCAAGGAATTGAAATAAACCACAACTCTTAACTTAGCACAACCAATACTAAAAACAGTTTCCTGACCCAGCCTCTTTCACAACGAAATCTGGGTAAAACCATAAAGAATTTAACGTTGTGGTCTTCTGAGGAAATAAACTAAACATCCTAATGAAGATCTCAGAAGTTGAATCACCTGAAAATGATTTTTCTAGAAATAGTTATGAATTTTCAAAGTTTAGCTTAAATTTCAGGTTTTCTGAAAATTTTCTGTTGAAAACGTATTTGCAGCAATTTGAAAGCAAAACAGAAGTTCAAATATAAGAAAATCTACTAACTACTGAATATAGACACTAAAATGTTTCAGAATAAATAAATAAATAAATAAGGCAAAGATTTAAAAGCAAAGAGTGCAACTAAAAACAACAAAGGTTTGAAATTATAAAACAGCTTTCTGACTTTATGAGCAGTAAACTTTTAGGCTAAAAACAACATAGTTTAGTTGCGAATTTAAGGTTAGTGTCTTCATGACATTTGTAAAGAACAACCTAAAGATCACTCAGGAACGAGAATTGCAGCAAACGGAATTTTCTACATTTACTTATGATTTTCGAAAATTCTGATACAGTGGGGAAAAACTGCTGATAAGCACCAGAAAAAAAACAGATATAGCTGTGTAACTGATAGATTTTAGTAAGGATTTTCACGTACCAAAAGTAAACCAAACCTAATGAAATTTGGTATGCATATAGAGGAATATAGGAAGTTTACAATACCACTTTTGGAATCGAAAAACAAGAACTGAGCTAAAAGTTATGATGTTGCAAAGTTGGTCCGAAACCATGGTTTTCTGCACTTTTCTAGAAAATTTTCCAGCAACAAGAAAACTTGAAATTGGAGGCTTTAATTCGACGTTTAGAGTACGAAATGAAGTTCTAAAGCTTCAAAACAGATAGAGAACATTTCCAGAACAATAAAACATCTGAAAACACAAACCTTTGAATCAAAAGAACCCAAAATCTACTTTGGACACCCACTCAAGAACCATGTTCTTGAGCTTCAAGAACAACGATTTTAATCTATAACATCAAATTCGAATTCAGTTCAGCTATCCAACCATGTCAGAGAATTCGAATTACCAACTCTAATCAAACAAAGAATCATATGAACATGTAGAAGAAGAATCAAGATTTTTTTTAAGTAAATAGATGCTAATCAAGAACACAAGCACAAAAACAAAACGAATTTGATCAAAGACTTGAGGAAATCGAATCTACCTCTGCTGAAACAAAATTGAAAGGGTTTTCTATCTCTCCACAACTCTCCTCTTCTCCCAATCCATCTTAATCCACTAGCCCAAGTCGGTAAAGACAGAGTTATAGACAGGAGGAAATCTCCACAACTCTCCTCTTCTCCCAATCCATCTTAATCCACTAGCCCAAGTCTCTAGGCTCTCCTATGTATGCCATCTCTCACTTTGCATGCGTGCTGAGAGAGAGCACGACAAAAACAAAGAGTGACTGCTGCGTTCTTACTGAACGCAGTAATCAAGAATTTTTTTTTTTTTTGACAAAAGTAAAAATACCTAAAATCTCAATAAAACTAAAAATAACCTAATAAAACAAACAAAGTAGTTTAGGATATTACAGACATACTCGGTAAAAATATCCAAGACAAGCAGCCGAGGCTTTTGAAGGAATAGAATGGAACTTGGGGCAGATTCACCAAGTCTTTGGCAAACTATGATGCCAATATGAAGGGCAGTAAGAAAGGGGTTGATGCAGCCACAAAGGAAGAAGAAAGCGGCAGCAAGGAAGGGGTTGATGCAGCTGGAAGTGATGAACCAACAGGCGGCAAGGAAGGGGTTGATGCGCAAGTCCCGTTGGCAACGAGGGCGTTGCCAAACTCAAGTGAGGGCCACACAATTAATTTTCAAGGCAACAAAAGTGTGCGGCATGGTTTATCTTTCCACCATGTCGATGCACATGAAGACACAAGCAAAGGAGTGCAAGTAAGAAGGGAAAGTCAGTGTGCGACACGGACCAAGCAAAAGGTGTGAGACGGTTAGAAGAAGTGGTTGCAAGCAAGTTAGTGGGCGGTTGAGCTCCACAAAATGTGTTGCATAATGGGTGGTTATTGGCATAAAATGTGGATAAGTTGCAAGGGAAGTTATGCACATCAAGGTGGTTATCTAAAGTAGTTGAATAAACCTAAGTAGTTGGGGATGTTCACTACATCTATCAATATGGCATGAATGCCAAGTGTCCAAGGGAAGTTGTAACTTCCATAGTTTCAAGTAGTGTATGTAGGTTTGTTCTACATGCGACTCCACTTCAACTATATTGAATATGTGAGATCCATACTTATGAATGTATGTTTTCTTCTTAATAAAAAGGAAAGCTATTTTCCCGACATACGAGTGTGAGATTATCTTGAACGTCCAAAACAAAGACACAAGAGAGTGAACAAGAAACACTTAAGTGCAAAGTAGATTCCAATCCAACTAAATAAAAAGGGGAAGAGTGAGTCGTTGGGAAGAAAGATGTGTGTACACATTAGCATGATACTACAACCAATGTGTTAAAAATCCAAGTAGCATTCATAGGCATCTGCAACAGACGGTTGTAGAAAAATTCAACTTGCGAGTGAGCTAAGAAATGATATGAAATCAATCAAGTAGGAGACCTCAATTTTAAGAAGAAACAAGTGACAGTTGACTTAGTTTTTATGAAATCTTCATAAATGAATAAAAAATTATGTATTAAAGAATTATTAATTTATATATTAATTGTGGCTTATGTATATTTTCGTATTTGTATTATTTTATAAATAGTTTTTATGAAATCTTCATAAATGAATAAAAAAATTATGTATTAAAGAATTATTAATTTATATATTAATTGTGGCATATGTATATTTTCGTATTTGTATTATTTTATAAATTTAACGAATTATTAATTTACACGTTGTCTCCAACTGGAGTCCATTATTATTTTAATGAGGTTATTAATTAATTGAGTATTAATTTATCAAAGTTTTAGTGTATATGGATGTTTTTAGAGAACCGATCGGACTATCCGGATGATGCCCTAGCAAACTTTGCATGGTTGCTGGCTTGAATGGATCTTATTCCCCTCTGCAGATTAATTAGGACTGCGGTTCTTTTCCACCAATTAATTTCCGTTGTGCTTGCTAGAGATTTTCATTGGTAATTCTTTTTTTCAAATCATAATAATAAAAAAAAAAGATTCAGGTTTGAACCCTTCTAGCCAAAGTCCTGATCGACCGCAATATGGAGAGAATGCGAGCCAATGCTCTAACTAGTATGCCTCATTTGTAGATATGCAAGTTCATATTTTCAAACCAACGATTATATGTACATAGTGTTGTACGTAAGTGGTGATATCCGACCGAGGTGATTACTGTTGGGACAGGGTGCCAAACTTTGTGTCTGAGAGGCAAATAATCATGGAAACCGTGACTTCAAGTTGAAGCATATTGCTTATTTAGTTAGTTAGATTTTGGATCGATCCCCATATACATGACCTAACTAACCTAATGACATGCTACTTAACCATAATAAGCCAAAAAGCTCCATCTGATTAAAGGGTTTTACTTCAAAGTTGGCCTCGGTTGGTTAACGGCCTTAATAAGAATAATGCTCTGAAAATAGGTGCCCTAACAACCTAGCTCTTCAATCAATTTGGATTGGGTTCCATTGCAGTGAACAGTAAAGCAAAGGCGTGCTTGATCATGACTTGTTCAACGGTTTCACGCTAGCTGCATGAGATCGATAGAGTACTGAAGGATGGAGCGCGCGAAGGGATTAGTTTAACGTACTGTTTCAAAATTACAGCACCACTTTTGTATGGAGGAAGCAGTTCAACATAACAGATTCGATCAAGGTCGATCCGTTCTACGATCCAGATCGTTATGCCTATATCGATCGTTCTTATAGTTTCAATCAGCTTGACGATCGACCTTTAATTTCAGCTTTGATTACACATTTTACATATATATGGCACAGCTAGCTGGGAAAAACTTCCCGCGTCTTTCATGGTCTGAATAAAACTCGAGCGTCAAGCTTGAAATTTATATGGATACACAAGAAGATCAACAATTTGTAGCATTCACGAAATAAAATTAATAAAACACTTGGTCTAGTAATTGTTAATAACTAAAATCTAACTCCGTCAATCTGGTTTCTCAAGCAATGGCAATTTCTAGATATGACTTGACTAAATCAATTTACTGATGTACGTTCAACTGCATTTCAAAAGACATAAGAGCTATCAAGGTCTGACCAAGAAAAACAGAAGAGCTATTAAGACTCTTCATTCATTGATGCAACTTCATTCATTTAAATTTGCCATGACCATGAATCCTCCTCCCTGATAATAGGGAGTCATGCATGCAACTTCATTCATTCAAATTTGCCATGACCATGACGCTCTCATATTAGAAAAAAATAATTTGATATGATTTTAAATATTTTGATGTATTATTTTCTTTTAAATATGAGGGTATATATAGTGATAAAATCATAACGCTAATAGGAATAATATAACCTACATAGGGTATATAAACTCTAAATATTTACAGAATATTCTACACTTATAATAACCTTTATGACATTACCACTTAAGTTAATTGCATGACTCCCTCTTAATAGCTCTTCTGTTTTTCTTGGGTCAGACCTTGATAATAGCTCTTATGTCTTTTGAAATGCATTTATGCCTATTAATAGCTCTTCTGTTTTTCTTGGATAAGTTCTTTCTTTCATGGTCATATCGTACAGGCATTCAATACCTATAGCTAGGTTATGCATTTTGGTCAAGTTCAATCTTAGAAAGATAATTTCTGATGAAGTAACAACAAAGAAACTTACATACACATACAAGTAATTAGCGTTTTGAATCAGCAACAACGTACTGTCCTGATTGATGTGAAGCGAAGCCAAAATGTTTGGAATTGTATATGTAAACAGTTAAAATCAATTAGAGGAGATCTGAAGGAACTTAAAACTTAAACTTGAGAGCACCATGCATCGAAAAAAAAAACTTAAACTTGAGAGAATGCAGCAAGGGTTTGACAATTATATGAATGAGAAGGAGGTTTAATCGGAATGTTTGGTACCTGAGAGGGAGACTAATCATGTCCAAGTAAATTAATTAAGCATGCAAAATATATATATATATATATATAACTTGGGTGATGTTGCAACCACAAGAAATTGCACTCGAGCCAACAAGCACCAACCACTATATATACTCTCGACCACTTCTAATTTGATCATCCATATTAGGCGGATCTAAAGCCATTCCAATTGTTAAAGATGGAGAAAGTATACACCAAGGCTGATCTTAAGGTCGTGCATGCTACTCATGGCTAGTTATATATATACAGACCACCGTTCTTGATTAAGTGCTGCTTAGTTTCTTCGTGTTTTAAGTTTCTATTATATACATGTATATATGCTTTCGATCATTGAGCAGTTGTAGTTCATGACATTCTGATTCTTCTTGTTTTCTTGTTTCCGATAATCAAGTCTGTGAAGAGTACTAGTCCTTCACACTCTGCTGTGAGTTCTTGGAGCTCAAATTATGGAGGAATGGTGAGACCCACCTCGATCGATATAAAGATTATCGATCATCTTAAATTGGAAACATACATCATTAACTGTTACTTTTGCTAATGCCGATTTAGCCAATATGATTAAACGAGAACTAATTGGTTTTAGGTGTCTGCTGGAGTGTGGAGTAATTTTTATTTCTTTGAAAATAAATTTTTTGATTCAAGCATGCATGCATGTTCGATTTCTTTTGCTTCGATTGATCTGTAATAGGCAATTCTTCCGGCGCAAAGTGACGAAAGAATCTGGAATTAAGAACCAAGCGTTCTATCTATCGATCTTCTATAAACTAGGCAGCCGACGGGATAATCTAATCATTCATTCGTTTTTCTTTCCCTCTTTGTTTAGTTTGGTCAAAACTGGCCAACCCATATATGCATCCTTTTGTGTAAAACAAGTACGTACCTTATTTTGCAAGTAAAATTATTTTTCTCTCAAATGAAATTGCAGTTTTGTAATTATATTCACGTTTATTTTTTATAATTATCTTTTTATCTGTTATTTATTTATTATTTTATTTTTTTACTACAATAACTCTTAACTCTATTATCCTAGTCCACTTTATAAGGACAATATATGCATAACATAATTCGGTGAATTTCACTCGGTAAAGATATGATGTTTATTTTGATAAACCTTTCGTAATCATCAATCATATGGTTGAGATTCTATTTATAGTCACATCCTTGTTGGGTTAGTGAGGATCGAGTATATATATAGTGCGCTGTTTTTTTACATATTGTATGATCGATCAATAATTTAGTACTTTTAATTTGCTACTTTTTTGTCAAATTTTAATTTGCTACTTGCTTGGAAGAATATCGATCTTTTTTTCTCTCAGTAGCATCGGATGCCTCCTTGGATTCCTTTGATTATTTACTTTAAATTAGGAGTCTAATTTATAGTGTTTAAGGGCTTCGTTAACTTATTTCCACTGACGGAATATATGAATATATCTTTGTTCACAGACAAGGGACGAACTCAAAGAAAGGGGATATGTCGACAAAGACTACTACGACCAAAATAAAAACTCTAAGGTTGATATATACTGGATATACGTTTTCTCGGTTCTTATAATAAGCTATGTTCTACATGATTATATCTATTTGTTTTCGTAATTACCTTGTATCTAATTTACTTGAAACTTATTTCTGAGAAAATAAACAAATAAATTACTTGAAAATAGGCGTCTTATCAGAGCAAGTCTCCTACGAGAGAAAATACAAAGCCTCAAGAAGTAAAACTTCGCACTCAAGAAAGGGCAACCAAACGGGCAATGTTCAACTACATGGTAAGTGATCAAGTGATTTGTTTACCTAGCTATATTTTGATTTCTTTGTTCCATACAATATAGAATGATGACTACAATATTACTGGCTATTAAACACATATACGAAGGTTGCAGGAAAGCTGAGTATCTTGGAGCAGCGGAGAAAGCAAGAAGAGATGTTGCATAAGGTAAGAATGTATACTTTTATACGGGGGACTCCATCTGAAAATTAATCACTAAAGAGATCGATGTGATCGATGCACGCTGCAGTTGATAGAAGAGGAAGAGATTCGCTTACTGAGAAAGGAGATGATTCCAAGGGCTCAGCTCATGCCGTTTTTCGATAGACCGTTCGTTCCTCAAAGGTAACAAACAAACAAGCTTTTGGTTTTGTTTTAGGGTAGCTAGAGATCAATCATCTCTATAGACAGATCTGACTAGCTCCACATATATGGTGTTGTTTATGCTGTATGCAGATCAAGCAGGCCTTTGACAATTCCTAAAGAACCAAGCTTAAGCTACCGCATGATGAGCAGCAAGTGCGGCAATTCTCTATCCGGTACCCCAATCTACAATTTCCAACAGACAACTTGATATAGAGTGATGATGATCTCCTAGCCTCACTGATGCTGCGAGCTTCATGCTTGTTCTACGTACTAATGTTCTAGTTCCAGTTTTTGTCTTAATTGTTTCTCGGTCCATTTTTTTCAGTTCCTTTTTACGTAGATATAAAAAGGGTAGCCTCTGTAATTAATTATGTTGACCCGAAGGGGAATTGGATTGTAATTCTGCACAGTCAAAATAAAGTCAATATTGATATTTCTTTCTCAGCAAATCCATGTAATTGTCAGACATACAACCAAAGCTCTTGTTGATTTTTGACAAGCACGTGCATCGATCCTGGTTTTACATATGCTTGAAAAATCAGCTTGTTACGGTTTAGTAACTTTAGAATTAGTTTTCTTATCTAGCCATATTATCACGGCCCGAGTACGCAGTGGAATTTTTTCTTGGACTTTTACAAAGCTATTTCGAGGCTCCTTCTCAAACCCCAGCCAACCTAATCTCCCTCTCTTACAACACATAAGCGAGCTGTACGCTTTTAAATGTGGAGCCGATGAGCGAGCTGTACGCTTTTAAATGTGTACACATATGCTATTTAATTATTATCCTAGCATCTGGAAAATTAATATTAATTGTGGAACAGTCCGCGAAGAGGCTCGTGTTGTGGAGACTTGGCTTGAGCGGAATTTGGGTGTTCGTCAGGCTAAGGTCTCAGTCTGTGAGTGGACTTTTATTTTAAATTTAATGTATGCAATAGATTCTATTTAGTTTCTCCTTTATTTATGAATTTCCTCCATTTTACGTTTTATGGTGACTTTGGGAAAATGAGAATTTAATACTTTTTAAAGATAAGTAAGCCGAGGAAGAGGTTCCTACATTTCCTGTGATTTTAAAGGATTTTCTCGGAATATGGTTTTTAATTGTTATCACCATTTTGGGTTTTGGAGGGGGGTTATTTTTAAAAGAAGAAACTTGGCTCTTGGATTTAATGATTTTAAAGTAAAGTCAGAGAACCGGTTTCGGGTTTCTTGAAATGTTTTAAATCCAAGGTATTTGGGAAAAAGTCATGAGTGTTTTGACTTGGTTTTCGAATTATTTTACCACGAGGTTTTTAAAGGATTTTCAAGGATATGGTTATGTATTGCATGCTAGCATAGAACCTCTCCAGATGGAGATGGTACCCTCCCGGATAGAGCAGGTCAGGACCCTATTTGGTGGTAGCTGGTCAGTAAGACCTTCCCGGATAGAGCAGGTCAGGACCCTCTTCCCGGTAGCTGCCCATCTATTTATAAGGATGAAGTAGGGTTTACTCCCTTGTGGGCTGGGCTTTTGGCTGCATTCCTCTTCCTTTTGGGTTAAGGATTGCTTCATTCCTTGTTAGTTTAGGCCTCTAATTCAGCTATTTTCTCTCTTTTTTGAAGTTTGACTCGAATTCAATCTCCTCTTTTGACTTCAATTCAGCTGCAACTTCTCCTTTCTTAGAATTTAACTCGGCTGCAACTTCCTCCTCTTGAAATTTGAACACAATCTCTTTCTTTAACATGTTGGAATATTTCTGTAAATGAGAGAGAAATAATTGTTAGTCCACAACAATGGTATATATAGAGCTTAGAAATCCTAATTCAATAAGGTTTCCTAGTTCAACTTAGTTTCCTTGTTAAATAAGGATTCCTAATTCAATAAGGATTCCTAACTCAACTTGGTTTCCTAGTTAAATAAGGATTCCCATTTCAATGAACTTCTGAAAATTTCGAAATTGACTTTACATTCCTAATGTGATTAGGATTCCTAGTTTGATTAGGATTCTACAAAAACTCCACATTTTCTTCTATTTAAGCATGTTTTCACTTGTTCTCCACCAAACATTCATGGTTTAGTCTAATGATTCAAATCTGCAAAATTAAGAGTTAAACAAAGTATAAATAAGGATACAAACACATTAAGAACGTAGCATTTTATGCTCTTATCAACTACCGCACACTTATCCTTTGCTAGTCCCTTAGCAAATATAATTAAAAGACTCTACTATTTCCCCTAAATAATTGTCTCAGAATCTTTAAACACATAGAGTTCGAGTTTAAGCATTCAGATGTAAGCGCACAAATTCCAAGTGTCATAAACATGTTTCACGGTATGAATAAGTAAGAAGTGAGAAAATGAGTATGCAAGCATGTTAAGTTAATTTAATCCTCCTTACTAGGCATACTCTCTTCTGTTTACACATGATATGGCAATATTCACTCAAGTAAATGCAAGAGAAAAGATTGTAAGGCAACAAATAGCTTGCATGTTTCCACAGATAAAAGCACTTTGTGAAAATCTTTCTTGGATAATCTCATTTAACAACTAAGTGCAAGAATGGACCAAAACCATATGCTTAACTCTTGAGAAAATCTTCACAGATCAAAGTTCACCCATTTTAAGAATCATGAAAAGATCTTTTGAAAGGATAATAATGGGGCTTGGCACAAGGCATTCGAATTTAGGATAGTGGTGGCTAAAACGTCACCAAGACTTAATAAAGCTCAATTCTCCTTATGACTTCACTCCATAGGCCGAATTTCATCATGTTGGACCAATTCTTCATTCTTTCCTTCCCCTTACTTTGTGAAAACGAACAAAGGTCAAATGTAACAATGATAGACCTTCAAATCACGTACAAACTCCAAATTCACAGCAAGAACTAATTCAAATCATCACAATTTTTCTTCATTTCGTGCTTTATTCTTCTTTGGTTCGAAACACATGTTTGTTCGATTTTTCTTTTTTTTTTTCATTCACTTAGCATACACGTTTTTACATTCATAATTGGATAAGTTCACCCCACACTTGTTTCACATCATCACTTCATAACACAATTCTGCATCCAAATCAAGCTTTATCAAGTCTCAACGACAAGGGTCAAGATATTTCTGTTCTAAGCAAAGGAATGTGTATGATGGTGATAAAAGAAAGGCTAAATGTAGGCTCAAAGGGGGTTAACACTAAAGAGTCCCACGACGGGCACAAATTGGGCGAATGCTTTATTTGGCTTTGGTGGTATTCCTAATAAGATCTTGTTCAATCATTTTCAAAATCAAGGCATAGTCATGAATAAAAGTTTCAAAATTCATCAAGAGCAAGTTCTAGCATTCTAGAGTCCATTAAAAAGCTATAGCACATAGTCATTGAATATGCAAAGAATAATGAGATTAGGAACAAGTTTTTACCGACAATTTTGTCTCTCATCAATAAATTATATAGGCTCAAAAGCTCACATAGGTTGTTATGGATTAAAACCAACTTAAACATACATGCTTTTACATATATCAATCAATATCTCACATATTCATACCAATCAAATTATCCATGAAACTCACAATTTAATTCTTATGATCATGCAAAACCATCATCTATGCATTCAAAGACATACTCATCATCAACTTTAGGGGCATAGACTCAAAACAAAACACACAAAACAAAACATTTTTATTTGGAACAAGATTTTCTGATTTTTCGAAACAAAACAAAGCAAAGCAAATTGAAAACACACAAAACAAACTAAAAACATGTGAATCATGTAATCCCTACCCCACACTTAGAAAATTACATTGTCCTCAATGTAAACTCGAAAATGGTGTTGTAATTCCTAAGCATATGATAAATTTTACATTTTCACACATATACAGTTCAACCATAAGAGTGTAAGGATTTAGAAAATGCAAACTCTCGGTGATGGCTCCTCCACAGCTACGGTTGAAATGGGTTGCCTCCCATGCAGCGCTTAACTATTTATAGTCCTTTAGCCTAGACTCTTCTCCATGTCACTCGGATCTTGGTGCGTCCCCCACTTGGGTTTCCTCAACCGTGTGCTCCTCAAAAGGCTCGTAATAAGGCTTTAAGCGATGTCCATTCACCTTAAACGTTGTACCTGTTGTTTCACTTTGAATTTCAATGGCACCATGAGCAAACACGTTAGTTACAATAAATGGACCAACCCAACGAGAACGTAATTTTCCAGGAAAAAGCTTAAGTCTTGAATGAAATAGAAGAACTTTCTGCCCTTTTTGAAACGATTTCCCTCGGATCATTTTGTCATGATACGCTCGAGTTTTCTCCTTGTAGATCCATGCAGCATCATAAGCATCGTTCCTTATTTCTTCAAGTTCGTTGATTTGCAATTTCCGATGAAGGCCGGCAGCATCTATGTCCATGTTGAATTTCTTCACCGCCCACCATGCTCTGTGCTCTAGTTCGACCGGAAGGTGACAAGCTTTCCCATAAGTGAGCCGAAAGGGAGACATCCCAATAGGCGTCTTGTATGCAGTTCGGTAAGCCCATAATGCATCATCAAGGCGGTCGCTCCAATCCTTTCTTGTTGGGCCGACGGTTTTCTCTAGAATGCGCTTGATCTCTCGATTCGACACTTCAGCCATCCCACTTGTTTTTAGGGTGATATGGGGTGGAAACCTTGTGTGTGACTCCATACTTCTTGAGTAAAGCCTCTATAGTACGGTTGCAAAAATGAGAACCTCCATCGCTTATCAAAACACGTGGAACTCCAAACCTAGAAAAGATGTGAGTTCTCAAGAAAGCTGCAACAACTTTAGAGTCATTAGTCCTGGTGGCTTTCGCCTCCACCCATTTAGACACATAATCAACAGCCAACAAGATATAAAGAAAGCCTCTAGAAGAAGGAAATGGTCCCATAAAATCAATACCCCAAACATCAAAAATTTCTACCACGATAATAGGAGAAAGGGGCATTTGATCTTTTGGACCGATGTTACCTGTTCTTTGGCATCTATCACATGAAACACAAAACATGTTTGCATCTTTGAAGATCGTAAGCCAATAGAATCCGCAATCTAATACCTTGAGGGCTGTCCGTTTCGGTCCGAAATGTCCTCCACACGCCTCACTATGACAAAATGCTAGGATGGACTTGTGCTCATTTTCTGGAACGTATCGTCGAATAACTTGATCACTACATTGCTTCCATAAGTACGGCTCATCCCATATGTAGTGTCGTGCCATCTTTTTCATCCTTGCCTTGTTTGCATATGATAAGGTACTAGGAAAAGTCCTAGAAACCAAGTAGTTTACAATGTCGGCATACCAAGGCTCTGCTGCGTCCAAACGAAAGAGCTGCTCATCGGGAAATGTTTCTTGAAGTGGTACGGTCTCTTCTTTTTGTACAATTCTACTCAAATGATCGGCTACCACGTTCTCGCTCCCCTTCTTATCCTTGATCTCGACGTCAAACTCTTGAAGTAAGAGAATCCATCGAATCAATCTCGGCTTAGCATCCTTCTTTGTCATCAAATACCTCAAAGCTGCATGATCAGAATAAATTATTACTTTAGATTGCAAAACATATGAACGAAATTTTTCTAAAGCAAAAATCACAGCTAAGAGTTCTTTTTCAGTTGTGGAATAATTCAGCTGAGCGTCATTCAGAGTCCGAGAGGCATAGTAAATGGCACAAGGCTTCTTATCCTTTCTTTGTCCAAGCACGGCTCCAACGGCATAATCGCTTGCATCACACATCAATTCGAAGGGTAAATTCCAGTCCGGAGGCATCATAATGGGAGCTGTTGTTAACAATTCCTTGAGCTTTACGAATGCTGCCTCACACGCATTGTCCCAAATGAACGGAACATCCTTCTGCAATAGGGAACTTAGTGGTTTTGCCACCAAAGAAAAGTCTTTGATGAATCGCCTGTAAAATCCTGCATGGCCAAGAAACGAACGGACCTCTCTCACAGTTGTGGGAGAGGGTAAGCGTTGCACAATATCAATCTTAGCCTTATCAACTTCTATTCCCTTTTTCGAAATTATGTGTCCTAAAACTATACCTTGATTAACCATTAAATGACATTTTTCCCAATTTAACACAAGGTTAGTTTCTACACATTTTTCCAAGATTAACTCTAAATTCTCTAAACATGTATCAAAGTCTTTTCCATAAACGCTAAAATCATCCATAAAGACTTCAATAATATTTTCAATAAAATCTGAGAATATAGAATACATACAACGTTGGAATGTACCTGGTGCGTTGCATAACCCAAAAGACATGCGTCGATAGGCAAACGTACCAAAGGGACATGTGAACGTCGTCTTCTCTTGGTCATCCGGGTGAATGCTAATCTGATTGTAACCGCTGTCTGTACCCATCTAAGAAGCAGTAAAAATCGTGTCCGGCTAATCTTTCAAGCATTTGATCCATGAACGGTAGAGGCATGTGATCTTTGCGCGTAGTAGCATTGAGCTTCCTATAATCGATGCACATCCTGTAATCCGTCACCAAACGTTGCGGCACAAGTTCATTCTTGTCATTCTTGACAACTGTGACTCCACTCTTTTTCGGCACAACTTGGACGGGCGAAATCCATTGACTATCTGAGATTGGGTAAATCACTCCACAATCAAGTAATTTAATCACCTCGTCCTTCACAACTTTCATCATCGGTGGGTGCAAACGTCGATGCCCTTCTCTTGTCGGTTTCTCACCTTCTTCAAGTAAGATCCTGTGAACACATTTTGTAGGGCTGATTCCCTTGATGTCCGCCAAAGTCCAACCGATGGCGGTCTTGTTTCTTTTCAGCACAGGGATCAATTCTTCTTCTTGCTGCTTACTCAGCTTTGATGATACAATAACTGGTAGAGTATCATCGTCTCCAAGATATGCATACTTCAAATGATCCGGTAGAGGTTTTAACTCTACATTTGGGGCCTGTTCCACAGATGGTAACAACTTATTAGTGGCAATGGGAATTGACAAGTGAGAATTATACCTATGGTAAGGGGCTGCCTCGAGTTTGACAATGACTTCCAATATTTCTGGTTCGAGTTTAGCCTCCTCTTCTGCCAAAATTCTTTCTCCTTTCTTGTCAAATTCGGCCCCTTGCTCAATAGCTAATTGCTATTGATCCCTAGTTTCCGATAAAACCTGTGCACAAGAATTAATTTCATCAATATCATAGCAAGGTTTTAAATCAGAAACCGGATACCTCATTGCTTCAAACACATTGAAGCGTATAACTTCACCATCAAACTCCATGGTGAGGTTGCCTTCAGCAACGTCAATCTTCGTTCTTGCTGTTCTCATAAATGGTCGCCCCAAAAGTAACTGAGTTGAATTGATTGGCGACTCCTCCATTTGTAGCACATAGAAATCTGCAGGAAATATTAGGTGATTCACCTGCACAAGAACATCTTCAACGTACCCCTCAGGATACTTAGTAGAATGATCCGCCAATTGAATAATCACATTGTCTTTCTTAAGCGGTCCTAGACTTAATGATTTATACACATTATAAGGCATAACATTAATTGAAGCGCCTAAGTCTAGCATGACATTTTTGAAAAGTGAGTCTCCAATGACACATGAAACAGTAAAACTTCCTGGATCCTTCAACTTTGGCGGTAGTGTCCTTTTGATAACGGCTGATACCGTTTCGCTCATCTTCACTACTTGTGCTTCCCTTGTAAGCCTTCGTGTTGTGCACATTTCTTTCAAAAACTTGGCATATTTTGGAATTTGCTTGATGCATTCCAACAAAGGGATATTCACTTGAACTTTTCTGAAAACTTCTAGCACTTCCTCATCTGATTTGTCCTTCTTGGACTTTGCAAATCTAGTAGGAAAAGGTAAACACGGAGATTGGTTAGTATTAACAAAACCATTAGGGTTAGAATTTAATACCTTTGGTGCTTCTGGAATTGGCACATTTTCCTTCTTGGAAGTTGCTGGATCGTTCTCCAACTCTTGGTTCTTCATTGTTTCCATCTCATCATTTTTTACATCGTCATGCTCGGTTTCTTTTTCTCCTTCATCTTTGCTAAGATTCTTCTTTGAAACTTTTGGTGGCTCTTGTAGGATCTTTCCACTCCTTGTGGTGACGGCTTGAGCTTGTTCTTTCCTTGGGTTCTTGATCACACCACCCGGCAGTTTTCCTTGCTCACTAAATTGTCCCATGAAGTCCACAACTTGCCCCATTTGTGTCTTGAGCTCGGCTATGTCTTTGGAGTTTGTTTGCTGCCCAACTAACAACGCTTGAGTAGCGGTGTTCAATTGACTTTGTCCTATAGCAAGCGACTTCAGCAACTCATCATAATTAGGAGGATTAGGCACGGTTTGGTTGCTCGGCATTGGGAGAGCTTGTGGCCTTGGCATAAATTGTCCTTGTGGCTGAGGTGGAAATGTCATGGAATTCGGCTGAGATTGTGTGGCATTCGGCATAGGAGGTCTGATCACATTGTCATTGTTTGACCATCGAAAGTTAGGATGATTACAGAAGCCAGAATTATAAGTGTTGGAGAATTGATTGTATCTCTGCCCTCCTTGATATCCAATGGCATTTGCTTGTTCAAGACTTCCATTTGCAGCAATTTGTGGACATTGATCAGTGAAATGTCCCTCGGCGCATAAACCACATACTTGTGCTCCTTGCAATCTCATTAGCTGTGTCATCATGTTTGACATCTTCTCCATTTTCTCTTCAAGAGCCAAGGTCGAACTAGCCTCATTCACATGTCTTGTGGAACCTTGAGATGTTCCAAATTGCTGATTATTGAGAGCTCTAGTATTCAGAAGTAGTTTGGCGTTCGCACGCTCTCTATCCAAAAATGCTCCACCGGCGGCCGAATCAAGTAATTCTCTTTCTGCAATCCGCAAACCTTCATAGAAATATTGTAACAACAATCCCTCCCGGATTCCATGAGCTGGACAAGAAGCGACAAGAGATTTAAACCTCTCATAATATGCGCAGAAAGTTTCATCCGCTCCTTGTTTAATCCCGGTGATTTGCTTCCTCAAGTTTGTCACCTTTGATGATGGGAAATATTTCAACAGAAACTCATGCACCATAGTTTCCCATGAGGTGATGCGGTTGGTTGGCAGCTCAAATAACCATCTTCTTGCTTGATCTTCAAGAGAAAACGAAAATGTCTTCATCTTCACATGTTGCAAATCAGCTCCTCTTGGACACATTGAATCACAAGTAAATTGAAATTGCTGGAGATGATGATTCAGATCTTCACCCGAGAGTCCATGGAATTTCGGCAATTGATGTAGAAATCCACTTTTGAGCTCAAATTCACTTGTTTTCCCTTCAGCTGCGGGAGGAAAAGTAATGTTAGACGGTGCGGCTCCACCTTCATATCCGGTAACATGTCCGTTTTCTTCTCTGATTGTTGGCATCTTTGGTAAGTTGAAATTCACATAACCGTGCAGAAATGGACTTGCTTCTTACTCAAATTCAGGCTCGTCTAACGGCTGATGTATCTCGTAAGGTGTTTCTTCAAACTCTTGTGCAGTTGATGATGATGGAGTGTATGGTGATGATCTTGGTGTAACAATTCTTGCTGAGTACGGTGGACTTGCAAATTCAACGTCAAGTTCTTCGTCAATTTGCGGATTTGAGATGTGCACGTCAAGATTTTCAGCTTCTACAATCCGTTTCAAGCGTTCTTTAATATTTTGGTGCCAAATGTTAAAGTTGGACATTCATTGACCTGAAACACAAAGATCAAAGTGTTAGT
The DNA here is from genome assembly GCA_951800085.1 of Comarum palustre. NCBI lineage: Eukaryota > Viridiplantae > Streptophyta > Magnoliopsida > Rosales > Rosaceae > Comarum > Comarum palustre. Next base: position 350,876 of record OX637590.1, read on the forward strand.
AAACAAATAATGATGAAAAATGCAGAAAATATTGTTAAGTTAAAATGTTAAAAACAAGTTACGTTAGCAATTAAATTAGTTGACATTTTCATAACTTTACACAAAATTAATTCAGAAAACACAGAAATTTCCTAACACTTATGAAACACACATGAAATTTATGTTAGCAATAAGTGACGAATTTACATAAGAGTAAACAAAAAGATGTACAAATACACGAAATACAAACATGTACTCACGAAATCTGATTTCTCCTAAAGTTCTAATTGTTTTTATTCTCACATTTTTAACATTCAAGGTACGTGGAGCAGTGGAGCAAACTGTGCAATGGACTTGTACAGCCCACGGTTCAGTCTTGCTTTATCCGATATACCTCAAAAGTTAAAAATAACGTTTTCTTTTGAAGTTATGTAAATCTATTTATACAGAGTTTATCTTGTATATTCTAAAGCATGGCGGACGTGCGGCCTAAGTATGGTCGTCTAGACATAAACTTATTCCGTGTTTTCAGAAAGCATAGTTTGTGCATTCAAAATTAATCTAAGGCAAGACTCATTTGTTGGTTACCACGGAGAGCGAACTCCCTATCGACCCCTTCACCGAGAAGGGTTATCAGTCTGTGGACCTCTGAGATCTAGTTGCACAAACCTTAGACAAGTGTTGGTTATACACGCACCAATGTGCCCCTTACTCAGTTGAAAAAAAAGCTATGTGTTAGACAGTTCTTCAAGTGTTAATAAGAGCCGCCCTCAACTTCATGCGATTACATGAAGGGTTTAGGCTGATATTAACAAAACAGACTTTACCTATTCCGTTTGCTTTAGAAAACACAAATAAGCGCTACACAAATAAATCTTTAACTTCCTAACAATTTAAACTAAGTTACAACATGCATTATAAACACAAAGAAACCAGAATCGAAACTTTACAACTTATACAAAGCAGAAACTTTACAATTCACAAATCTACAAAGTTAACACTTCAATAAACGATATTTCTCAACATCCCCGGCAACGGCGCCAGAAATTGATGAGTGTTTTTCACGTCACGCATGTAAACACGTGATCAAATCAAACCTCACAACTTTATAACCCTGCAAAATGTCATCGTTAGTATGAATAAGTAGGGATCGTTCAGTCCGGGGATATTGAAGGGTAATCGAAAACAGAAAATGTTAACGCAATCAAATAAACATATGGGGGATGTAAGTGTTTAACATCTAAAGAAACTAAAACTTAACCTAAAACTAATTATTTACAGTTGATCAACCACTCTACACATAACACATAACTCTTTAAACAAGTAACAAACTCAAATAAAGGAATAGGGCAGCAAGTTTAAAAACCGAATTCATAATCCAATTTAGTTCCAATTTAATTAGAGCCTTCGCGGTTATTCTAATTATTCAAGACTTCACAATTATTCAGAATTAACTTCGCGTATAATCCTAAACATAGTACTAATCGGTTTAAAGACACTTCGCGTAGAAATTAAACACAAAGAGCACATAAGCACAATAAGTCGAATTGGAAACATGTTAGCAAGTATGGCGTCACCTCATCTCACATCGACATGTAAATTTACAGAATTATTCTAGCTCTTATAAGGAACACAAATTGAACCAACTTCGCGCATGATTCAACTTATATTCGATTAGCATATGAAATCTATACACAAGGGACAGTCATAGCCAAGGCTGCCCTTGTGCATATGATTTGTTGTGTGCACAAACTCTGCAAATAAACCAAACTAAAGCATAAATTCAATTAATAACTACTGCCCTTAAGTCTTAAATTCGAATTAACACATGCATATATAGAGAATTCAACCAAACAACAATCAAACACATAAGGAAATCCAAAGAATTCATCAAATCACATAAGAACATTGATAGTTTGTTACAAAATTCAGAAATAACATGGATTATAACAACTGAATTTGAAACAAATTTAAAGACAACCATGAATCTTGGACTGACTTAGGAGTGGAGATCGATGCTTGGTTGAGCAGCGGCTGAATTGGTGGTGGAGAAGCGGCTGTGTGCGGCTGTGATGTGCGGCTGCGTTGGCTTGTGGAGGTGATGGAGAGGAGGACAAGATGCTTGTGAGGGGCTGTGGAAGGAGGAGGAACGGCTGCTGTATAGGAGGAGAGGAGCGGCTGCTTGTGGAGATGAAGGATGGAGGGCGGCGGCTGGTTGGGAAGAGGGGAGGACGAGATTTTGTGGAGAGGGAGAGAGAGAGGGGCTGCTGCTGTGTTTAAGTGTAGGGGGTCGACCTCCTCTCCCTTGCAGCTGCCCATCTATTTATAAGGATGAAGTAGGGTTTACTCCCTTGTGGGCTGGGCTTTTGGCTGCATTCCTCTTCCTTTTGGGTTAAGGATTGCTTCATTCCTTGTTAGTTTAGGCATCTAATTCAGCTATTTTCTCTCTTTTTTGAAGTTTGACTCGAATTCAATCTCCTCTTTTGACTTCAATTCAGCTGCAACTTCTCCTTTCTTAGAATTTAACTCGGCTGCAACTTCCTCCTCTTGAAATTCGAACACAATCTCTTTCTTTAACATGTTGGAATATTTCTGTAAATGAGAGAGAAATAATTGTTAGTCCACAACAATGGTATATATAGAGCTTAGAAATCCTAATTCAATAAGGTTTCCTAGTTCAACTTAGTTTCCTTGTTAAATAAGGATTCCTAATTCAATAAGGATTCCTAACTCAACTTGGTTTCCTAGTTAAATAAGGATTCCCATTTCAATGAACTTCTGAAAATTTCGAAATTGACTTTACATTCCTAATGTGATTAGGATTCCTAGTGTGATTAGGATTCCTAGTTTGATTAGGATTCCTAGTTCAATTAGGATTCTACAAAAACTCCACATTTTCTTCTATTTAAGCATGTTTTCACTTGTTCTCCACCAAACATTCATGGTTTAGTCTAATGATTCAAATCTGCAAAATTAAGAGTTAAACAAAGTATAAATAAGGATAGAAACACATTAAGAACGTAGCATTTTATGCTCTTATCACCGACCGCGGCGGATCCATCCGCATTTTATGCTTTGGACACTTAGTGTTTATTAAGGATATGAGTTAATACTTCTTTGTTGAGTTATGGACCAGGTGGTTCCATAAATATTTGAATCTTCAAGACTATGCCTCAGTAGGCCGACCTCTCAAAATACCCTTAAGGGAAAGGTAAATTATCTAAACTTTTCTTATGAGTCGTTGAACTCTGACCGGAAATTTGTGTCTGGATGAAGGATATGAGTAGAGGACTCATGAATCCATTGTTTGATTGGTTCTTGATTTAAGTGCAAGGTTGGGCGTTTGATGTAGCTATGGTCATTGATGCAAAAGATTGTGGAAATTTGCATAGTGAAAGCATTTTAGAAAATGAGTACTGTGACGAGCTGATTGCTTAGTCACTATCAAAGAATTTCAGAAATTTCAAAGTGTCACTCATGTATTGACTTTCGATCAATCTTTGATTGACGAGAGTGACATTTGTCGGATAAGCATAATAATTATGGGGTCATGGTAAGATCTCCATGATAGTTGGATTAGGAGGTCAGACTCCTATGTTGTTGGATGTTTTTGTAAGGTCATAAGGTATGTAGCCTTATGTTTGTGGTAGGTCGGAAGTTGGACAGTAGAGGTCATTCTGAACTGAGATGAAGTTACGAGAATTTAAGAAAGTCAATAGCGACTGATCTAGTGCATGTTGAGTCAAATGCACGGAATTCAAGGAAGGGACAGTGGGGGAGCAAAGCCCACTGTATCATTGACTAGTAGTAGACCACATTTATTTCAGGTGGTATTACTAAGGGATTATTTCTATAAGCATTGAATTTGTGGTGGAAGTGGATTATTGATATCATTTCTTTTTCATTTCTCTCGAAATGGGTGACTAGCTGTGAGGTGTTAAGATTAGGGTTTATTCACCAACTTTATTATTGTTTAAGAAAGTTGGACTAAAGCCCTCGATGGACGTGTTTTAGGGAATGTGAAATTTGTTGTTGCTACCGTTCGGGCAGCCTTCGCAGTTATTGAAGTTATAGAGTGTATACTCTATAATTTAGAAGTAAAAATTTCTTATTGGTTTGCTGGGTCTGTGAATTAAATAATCGATTTTATTCTTTGATCGAAGTATTGCGATGTGGTGAGTGTAAGGATATATATATATATATATATATATATATATATATATATATATATACTTTGACCGCAAGAATCTGTCCAATAGGCTCGATGCTTCATCATTCACCAAGAAATAGTATTTTGACCTAAATATTGCCCCCATACCTCAAAATTAAACGCATACCCAAAAGGGAAATTGTAGAGGACAAGAACCCAAATCAGTTCCTTTTAATAATGAAACGTTACATCGTGTCACTTCTTCACCGGCGTCTACCTTCAGCAATCGACACTAAACGACTCTTCAATTCTTATAAAACCCAGAAACTCTAATTTCAACCCAGAAACATATTAACCAGAAATGACCGAACTTCCAATAGCTCCAATGGCCCTTGACGGAAAAGAAATCATCCAAGGCTTAAAAGCCATTAGACATCCTAAGCAAACACACCTGGAACTAGATGTTGGCGCCCAAGCCAGCTTAGGATCGTGGATACCCAAACCTCCTGAAGCTAGGCACTATTATCATGAATTGCAAATTCTCATCCTATCCTTCTAAAACATCATTGTTGATGTCTCATCATGGAAACAAGGTCATCAAACTGCTAGAAATGGGCATGGCCATATCCTAGCGAATCCATGACGAAATGGTATGAAAACCAAAGATCCCTTGATCTAGATCGATGGAAGCAAGCAGGGATCTTGGACGCTATCGAACTAAGCTTCAAACTAGATAAGCATAGAACCCACATACCTTCGATGATGGCCGCTGCATGCTTCTGGAATACTTTCAGCAACACCTTCAACTTCCGATTTGGAAAAATTGAAATCACTCTCCTGGACTTCTATGCTATTACTAGCCTTCCAGTCACTGAAAAACCATATCAAGAACACCTTTTTGCAAACAATATAGTGTCAGTCGCTGCTGACTTGTCAAACTATCCATCCACCATCGCATACAAGGCATGGGTTGATCATTTATGCATTCGCGCTGATGAACAAAGTGGTATTACTTTCCTGGGCTTATGGCTTCACAAGTTTATTACTTGCACCACTGCCCAGAAGTTAACTCGATCTTGGGTCCGCATCGCGACACTCCTTTTCAATGGGTACAAGTTGGGTTTAGCACAATTGGCACTTGGCCTACTATATCACACTCTATACAGCCTATCTGTTTCTCATCTCAACTATGCAGATGTTTAGGTCCGTTCTAGATTCTAGATCTTTGAATTTAAATCTACTTTGTTCAATTCAGGGATGAGCAGGTAACTGATTTTCCAGAGAACCGTGCACTGGGTTGGGCTTTTGTAGATGCGAATGCTCCTCCATCCATTAGATATGCCCGATCCTTTGAATATCATTACAATCTTGATACCACGATCCTAGATTCCAGTGCCCTCATTCTAAGCCGTAAATACCTAGAAGCACTAGCGAATGACTTCATGTGGTCTTATGAACATTCTGTTGAAGGCAAGACATTATTCAATCAAGCTCTCTCGCTAATAGATTTGCCTCTTCCAAAACTGGCCGGCTTCGAACTCTATGCATCAAACCATTTTTGTCACCAACTAGGTCTTCACCAACGAATACCTTATCCTATTACAGAGAGTCTAAACAATTATTCATCATGGAGAATCAAGAAAGAACCCAGAAAAAAGCTCGGAGATCCTCGCTTCCATTCTCCACTCAAAAAGTCTGAATTTGATATCTTCACCGGACTCCTCTTTGCAAGCAACAAAGTGGCTGCTATCTATGAAAGCTGGTGGAACTCATTATACCACAAGCAATGGACCAGAGAAGCTGAAATCGTCTATAGGACCATCTACCGCTGAGCTAAATCTATCTTGCCCCAGGAAGATGTATATATCTTGGCTGGCTCTGTATTTCCCTCAAAAGCTTTTCCCAAAGTTTCACAAGAAAAAGAGGTAATCATACTTCTTCGCGAAACTCTCTTTCTTAATGATGAATTAAATCATATGATGATTTCCCTTTCACAAGTTGAAGAAACTTGTATTCCAAACTCAGCATCCGCTTCTACCTCAAGGAAAAGGAGTATGAAGACTATCATTAAGGATTTTGATTCAGAAGATGAAGATCCCACCCCGGTACCTTCTTTAATGTTATTTCACACTTTCACTCATCTGACAATACTTTATGGAAAACAGTTAATTTATAGATGAAGGATGAAGTTGCATGGAGCCTCCAAACAAGGTTCGCCATCTCCTCCTGCACCAAGGGATTATGAAACTGAGAAACGAACAGCAGTGGACGCTATTCTGTGCCAAATCATGACACCCTCTGATGACGTTCCCCTAAATAAAATAGATGCATCACGCACTATAATCCCCTTCTACATCCCTGAGACCCGTACAGCCGCCAAGGAATATGCCATCATCCTAGAAGCAACCATTAATCCAGGAGGAGTAAATAAAAGTGAGAATACTTCAGTGAACATCATTCCTCCTGAAGAACATATATCAACTCTTGTCCTCGAGCCAAAATTGTGAATGAGAATAATAATGGCGACGGTATGATGATACTGGCGAATACCGTTGTCAATGACAAGGATGGAATGCATTCCACGGATCTTGAGACTACAACTGCATGCCAGTTTCATGTATATTCTCTTTAAACTTAAGAAATCTTAACCTCAAACTCCTCTCAGAAACTCATTTTCCAGTTTCTCCTTAACAGAAGGGCTCCTCAACAAACCGTGAATGCAATCTCAGCCCTAGATGCATTTACTTCAGCTCCTATGTCACAACCAGCCTCCCACAAGGAATTTGAAGTGAGTATCGATCAAATCCATTCCCAATCTATCTCTCAGCAAACTAAGGTGAGTACAATCAAAACTGCTCACTTTCTCTTATTTTCTCTATTTGTTTCTAATCGATTCTTACTGCAGACGACGACGAACACTTCACTGAGAGTCTCTCCAACAAATATTGAAACTTTGACAGTTTCTAAGCATGAACCAACACTTGATGAAAGCCTTCAAGCTCTATTCGAAATCACAACTCCAGCTCCTGCAATCTCTCAAGCAAAAGAATTTCTAGCAAACCTTGACTCTGTTGATGTCACCACAGAGGAGAATGAAGCAAATATCCCGCAAGCCATTATAATTTTGCGAGGACATGTTCATGAGGATCAACTTTCACATCTAGAGAGAAACCTATCCCATCTTTCGTCTCATATCGAAAATTGGGCAGCTAGGGAATAGAGGGTCAAAACATTTGGCTAACAGAAACGTCAACTTGGAATTTCCTTCAACAAAACCTCTCAGACCCTCAAGACCACTTATCGAGATGTCACTATCACTATAGACCAGTGCATATCAGCCTTAGAGTAACAAAAAATAGAAATCAAAGCCCTACTCTAGGCTGCTCATCAAGAAAAACAAAGGATGCAAGTGATACAAACACAACTCACTGAGGTGAAACTTTTGAAGAATTAAATTGCAGAAATAGAAACCGTAGAGAAAAAGGCTAAGGCCCAATCCTTATTGTCCGGAGCTGAAATTGATAGATTAGTTATTGATATTAGGCTTGTAGGAAAACTTTAATTTGTAACTTAGGCCCAATGAGACTTGCTCCATGTAATGTATCTGGCCCAAGTCCAACTTCATCTAATTAAAGTTTCGCCATTCCGTTATCTTTAAATGACTCTTTTAATGCAGATTTTTAGTAAATCTCAACGCCTCATTTTCCACCAATACCGCAATCCTCAAACGATACAAGTCATAACTGTTTTTTGACCGTTTCTGTATCCCCAAAACTCTCCTCACTGTTGGATCTTCCTTTCGTCTGCTATAAATTTCAAACCTTTTTCTCAATTTCATCACACCATCCTTCTCCATGCCTTCTTATGCTCTACCCTGCTTCAGCCTTATCTTAGGTTCAGCCTTATGTGAACTGCAAACTCCTAGGTGTACCTCTCGCATTATTCTCTTGGCCTTCTTCTCATAGATGCACCTCAAGTCAAAGTCATAGGGCATAATTAGTACCTGAAAATGGATTTCTTCGAACAATCAGCTTTTGGTGTGCCAGAACCTAAGGGTCAGGTGCAATCTTCTCTTCGGGGCGTGTTCACCTTCTGACTTCTTCTTAGAGCGACTGACGTACGGAGCTGATCAAGCCGGTACTCAAGTTATTTCTCAGAATTAAATAGACGACTGCTATGATTTCCCCCACTCCATGTGCAGTAGTGGACGTTTCTTACTCAAACCGATGTGGTTCAATAGAGTCAAACAAAATCAGGACTAGGTAGTCGTCAAAGATTACTCTCTGATCGGAGATATTTGTTAGAGGTTTTACCCTTTAACAATGGTTTGAAATGGAATGGTTCTCGTGATGAAACTTTATGAACTTGGAATGAACTTTCGCTCGTGATGAGGCTTGAATAAGGTAGCTATGAAAATAGCTCGTGATGAGACTTTGATGGAATAAAAACCTTGAAAGTCTTTTGGTAAAGGTGCTCTGAGAAAAACTTGTTTTGTAGTGTTTGCAAGGTTGTTTGTAAGTTGATGTGTGTCTGTCTATAAACCATCGACCATTTTATATAATCAATACTAGGGTTTTGTTCCATGTTCCACACTAGGAACCCTTTTATCAAATTCATTTAACCAAATCGGAAAGAAATCTCTTCAAACGATTATGAAACAGATCTCTGCAATCTTGCAAATCAGCCACGCATGACCTCAAAAGAAAAGAAATAATCTTGCGGTCAAAGAATTGTATATATATATATATATATACAATTCTTTGACCGCAAGAATCAGTCCAATAGGCCCAAACAAACGTATAGGACAAAATGTACAAACTCTAACATACTGAAACCAGTAGAAATAAATAAAAAAGAGATATTCACATTACCTCATCTCAAAGTGAAACCATATTGAAACTCAAATACAAATGGTGCTAGTTGAGGGCAATTGATTCTCTATTTAACCGTATATCTCCAGACTCGTTTTTCTTGAATAACTTCTGAACCACATGATCCCAGTTTGTCCTTCCACTAGTGGACTTCGACCTCGTCTCAGACACGTCTTCAGTCTCACTCTGCAGAGCCTCCTCCTGTTTGTGATCCTCGGAGGCTTCCTCAGAAGTAATTACAGCATGAGGCACATTTAAACTGACAGCTCTTTCCAATGCATCTTTATGTTCCTTCTCAATAGTCTGCAGCCTCTCTATCTTTTGTACTTTTGGAGCAGTTGTTATAGTCTCAGAACTACTTTCCTTCATTCTCTGAGAATTAATTCCACCATTTTTAGGAATTGTTAAGAAGAAATCAAGCTAATTTAAATAATCCAACAGCAATCAGGAAACATAAAACATTTTTACTTTGAATCATGATTTCTATACGCTAGTGTGCTCAGGAAATTGGGATGCAGGATAACCATGAAGTAGCACTTTATCAAATGGAGATGTTTATTACGTCTTCCAGTACAAGAAGAATAGGACATCATGGTTAATCTCTATACGAAGCTTGATGTAATCAGTAAGATGTAATTAAGACACTCCTGACAGTAAATTGGAATGTGGACAACGTTCAGGACGTCCCAGAGAGACAATTGATCAGAAAAAAGGGAAAGCTAAAGCTCCATCTACGCTCAAACCAAGCAAGGAGAACAAAAGCGGTCCACAATGCTCTCTCTTGTTCAACTAACATGATCCCTAATCTTCCTTCACTTATCATCTCTTGTTCCACAATGCTCATTCTATACAATTCATAGAGCCTAATTTGGCATTCTCTAAATGATGTATGGTATAATTGAGATCTTATGTTTTTATCATGTCAAGAAAGTGACCCCTGCCACTATTTTGTAATGTATGCTTTTAATGTTATGTAAACTACATGAATTTTAGTACTGTTTATCACAGCTGTTTCAACACTTTTGTATGCTTGGGTTTCTTCGAGGGTCCAGTTCATATAATAACATCTTTCTACATATGGCTCGTAATGAAAACTGAATCTTCATCTGACTGTATACAATTGCAAGATTTTGCTTCAAAGCCAACCCTGGGTGTGATGCCTAAGGCCTGTCAAGTTTATTCATAGAATGCTAGCCTATCAGGTGATTCCTAGTACTTTTGCTTATTACAGCTTTTTCCAACCCTTTTGTTTTAGTTTTCTCCTCTTGTCCCGATAGTTTTCTACAGATCTAATTCTGATCATGCCTACATAAATTTGAACAGTCAGGGGTTCTGCTACAGTATTTTTAATCACAAGACTATCTTACGAACATAAGTATTTGACGCATGGCGTACTCCGTACAATTAAAAAATATGAATATTAAAACACTTATGAAAATGATTTTCTCTCCAAGATATTTTTTTCTGGATATATCAAGACAGCTAAACATGTAAATATGTGAAGTCAAAGAAGGAAATTAGGGACAATGTTTTGCATTGTGAGAATTAAAGTAGGATGCCATAACAGTGAATAGATGTTAGAATATAGGACATTAGTAACTTCATATCCAATCTTCCTTCATTAACAATAACGACCATTCATATCATCATTTTATATAGTAATCTATGCACCTGTGCAATGAAGGAAGCTATGTTCCACTTACTTCTACAGCCTTTTGTGCTTCCCTTTCTATCCAGATAATTCCATGATCTGATGTAGCATTACATGACAAGACAATAAGTTCAAATCTCCCATCAACAGGAATGGCAGTTCTGACCTCTGGAGGGTACCTCCCACATCTATAAAATCAAGAAATGAGTCAGTTCGACATATGGGATGAACATAACAAATTAAAGCACAACATAGCACTATGTCATCCCAGAAAGTAAGACTATAAAACATCAACAGACACACAGATAACTGCAGAAGACTGTTAGGAGTTTGAAGCTGTGACCACCAATAGCATGAAGATTCCATTCAATGCCAAAGACACAAAAGATGCAGCTGCTTAACTGAGATTTAAAATAATTATTTTGTTAACGTTTTACTAATATACTCAAAAGTTCTTCACAATTATAGACCATAACCTAGATGAAGATGTATCCACCAGAGCCCAACACATACTCCTAAACAGGATGCTTTAGCAGAGAAACTTTGCAATGGCAATATCTTTTGACATCCAAAACTATTTACAGCATCATGACAGATCATAGTACTATAAAACATGAATTGTTCAACTTACCTGGCTTTCTTATTCTCTAAACGACACCAAAAGAATGGTGTAGGGGATTTTCAGGACAACAAAAAAATTAAAGCTTTCATAGAAGAGAGACTATCTTTAAGCGAGATATGCTTCTAATTAAAATAAGGAGTTCACGACATTGTTGTGGGGGCATGGCTACTCTGAAGTCTCTAATAACCTGATATACACTTAAAAATAGATTACTTATTAAATTGATAAATGAAATGAAGAAGTCAGTAATCAAAAGAACAGCATTTGCATCAATTCAGATAAGCTGAATAGAACTGCATACAAACTCCGAAGAAAACTAACACCTAAAGTGAAGCCAAATATTGAATTCCTTTACACCAGTGATTTTACCTTCTCACCCCCAGCTCCCTAAAAGATCATCCTATTTCTTCCATCCATCACACCCACAAGATCGCCAATACAGCACATCTTCCTAGGATCATTCCACCTTTTGTTTCCTCCAAAGCTTATAGCTCTCACAAAATAAGGAACTACACCAAACTGGAACACTCCATATCCCAAAGAGGAAACCTTGAGCGCGTGAAACCGGAGAAATCCGTGAAACCTTGAGCGCGTTTCGAGCTGAGATATTGGCTGAGTTTCGAGCTTTGAGAGAGGTTTCACTGTCTCAAACCAGTCAAGCTTGCTCCACCCCACTCAAATTTGGGTCAATCCCTCAGAGTGGTGATAGCTTTGCTTTGGCTATTCTCCAGGATTCTGTGGGCTCTGCTCGAGCTTTGGCAAGCTCGGCTTCGAGTTCTACAGAAATAGATCTGGAAAGACTGCCCCTCTCCATACCTGAACCACTATTGCAATTCAATACTAGTCTTCCCATTATCACTAATGATTCTGGAGTGGTGATGAACCCCCTTACGATATCATCAACCACTGATCCCATACCTGCCAGAGAGAAAGGGAAGGGAACTTCTGTTGATACAGGGGTGTGTTTTGAAAAAGGCCAACCTAGTGGCTTGAAATCCCAGGGTGGGGTAGCACTGGCTTTCATGCAAGTCATGCATACTAGTGCACCAACTTGGGTTCTCCCCCATTTTCTTATGCTTCATATCAACCAAGTTTTGTCCAACCTCAGCTTCACTATGTCCCAAACAATTTTGCACAAACACCATCTCATTTGGTTCCAACCAGTTTTGCACCACCACTATTTCATTTTGTCCCAACCAGTTTTGCACCACCACCATTTCATTCTGCTCCAACCAGTGGGGTTCAGACATTATCCCACCAACAAGGCTTCATTCCACCAAATTCTTTGGCACCTAATTTTGCCTCTTACTCGTTTTCTCCCAACTACTCACATCCCTTTTTAGCCCAGAGCTATGCTCTGAGTTCCTTAGCTTATACTCTTCATGACAGTTTTAGAGCCCATCTTGTATTCACTCAAGCCTCTACTACTACGTACCAGCCCTACCCATCACACCAACAGGGATTTGGTTCAAATGTGGATCCCAACTTACCCACCATGAAACAAATGAAGTTAGATTTCACTCCATTCAGTGGAGGTGATCCTGTGGACTGGATCAATAGAGCTGAGCAGATATGTGATTTTTACCAAGTACCAGAAGAAAGAAAGCTGGCTTTGGCAACCCTGCACCTGACTGAGAAGGCATTAGACAGGTGGAACAATTTCAGACAGGAATTCCCCAATTCATGGGCTGGCTTAGTGGAGCTGTTGATGAGGGAGTAGTGATTTCAATAAGAGAGATCATCAGTCTGCAGTAGCTAGGATGAACCAGAATGATACTGTTGAACAATACATGGAGTTTACCAAAATATCAAGGAGGACAGTAGGGTACTTACCCCAAAATTTGCCGTCATTTTTTATAGAGGGATTAAAGGATAGCATCCGCACTGATGTGAGAGTAATGAAGCCAAGAACTTTGTATGATGCCTGTGAGTTGGCAAAATTGTATGAGGAAAACGAGAGTGACAAAAAGCCAATACAGGGCACCACCCCTTGCTAGAACTATGGCACCACCAGTCAGACCAAACCCACCTAGAGTGTATCAGCCTCAGAGAGCACCAGCACCTCAGGGAGCCAATGTTGCAGCCAACAATAGGAGGTTATCTCAAGCAGAGTATCAGGAGAGAGCAAGGAATCAATGATTCTTTTGTGATGAACTATTCAGGCCTGGACACAACTGCAGAAGAGGGCAACCATTGATGGTTATTGAGGTTGTTCAGGATGATTTGAGGGAGGAACCAGTGTTGCAGTTAGTGGAGGCTGTTACAGACCAGGATGAGGCTGTGGGAGGTGAACCTGAGGTATTGCTGAATACTATTGGTGATGAAACCACTAGCACAATGCAACTGAAGGGATGTTGTGGGAGGAAGGTGCACATCTTAATTGATTCTGGTGCTTCACACAGCTTTGTGCACCCTACCTTGTTGCGCAATATGAAGGCTGGAATACAGCCTATTAAACCAGTAAGGGTAAGGGTAGCCAGTGGTAAGGTGTTGTTGACTTCCAAGGTAGCCACCATTGAGATGAACATTCAAGGGTACTGTTTTACTTTTCAGTATTTTGTGTTGCCTATATCTGGTAGTGAGTTAATCCTGGGGACTAATTGGATGAGAACTTTGGGGGATATAGTGTGGAACTTTGAACATATGTCCATGAAATTTGAAAGAAAATGGAAGACAACAGGTGTTGCATGGGGAAATTGAGCCCCAAGCATCTGTGATGGGCTGCAAAGCAATGAGCAGGATTTTGAGAAAAGAGAGAGAAGCGGTCTTGGTGCAGATAGTGCAGCCTCCACAGGCCACTTCAAATGTGCGAAGAGAGCTTCAGCCATTATTACTTAAGTATGCAGGTTTATTTGAACCCCCTACTCAGTTACCACCCAAGAGGGCACAAGACCATGCTATTGAGTTGCTTCCTCACACTCCTCCCATCAGTGTGAGACCCTACATGTACCCTCATTTTCAGAAAGGGGAAATAGAGAGAATTGTTCACGAAATGTTGGCTAATGGAATTATCAGGCCAAGTGTCAGCCCCTACTCTTCTCCAGTGTTACTAGTAAAGAAGGATGGAACTTGGAGGCTCTGCATTGACTACAGGTCCCTAAACTCAGCCACTGTAAAGGATAAATACCCCATCCCAGTTGTGGATGAGCTGCTGGATGAGTTATATGAAGCTCAGGTATTCACCAAATTAGACTTAAGGTCAGGATATCACCAGATTAGGATGAGGGAGCAGGATATAGAGAAGACAGCATTCAAAACTCACTCCGGTCACTATGAGTTCTTGGTAATGGCTTTTGGTCTCACCAATGCTCCTGCCACCTTCCAGTCTAACATAAATGAGATTTTAAGGCCCCTATTGAGGAAGAGAGTCTTGGTCTTCTTTGATGACATCCAAATCTACAGCCCCTCCATGAGTCAGCATTTAGAGATCTTGGAGTAGGTTCTAAAGTTGTTATTGCAACATGCCTTGAAGGTGAAAGCTAGTAAATGCAGTTTTGGGGTTAGTCAAGTGGAGTATCTAGGCCATGTGATTAGTGCAAAAGGAGTTGCAATAGACCTTGCTAAAATAGTTTGCATTCAAAAGTGGCCTCTCCCTACTACTCTAAAGACACTGAGAGGGTTTAGGTTTGGCAGGGTATTACAGAAAGTATGTTAAGGGGTTTGGGATCTTAGGCAAGCCACTAACAGATCTTTTGAAGAAGGATGCTTTTGCATGGAGTCCTGCAGCTACTCTAGCATTTGAGAAACTGAAACAAGCCTTGTCTTGTGCACCAGTCATGGCAATACCAGACTTTACCAAGGAATTTGTAGTGGAGTGTGATGCTTCAGATTTGGGTATTGGAGCAGTCTTATCTCAGAATGGGCATCCCATTGCTTTCATGAGCAAAGCTCTAGCTCAGAGGCATCTAGCCTTACCAGTTTATGACAAGGAAATGTTAGTTGTAGTAGCTGCAGTCCAACATTGGAGACCATACCTTCTAAGACACCATTTCCAAATACATACAGATCATAGGTCCATAGAACATTCTCTCAAACAAAGGATTACCACACCTGCCAAACAGAAGTGGTTGGTGAAATTAATGGGGTATGACTATATTCACTTCAAAGCTGGAAAGAACAACACAGTGCCTGATGCTTTGTCCAGATTCCCAACACTGGATGCTCTCAAAAGGGTGTCTCAACCTATTCACCAGTTAGTGAAGGAAATGCAACAAGCTTGCCAAAGAGATGTGTTAGCAAGGGAAGTTGCACAACAATTAACTCACGGTACACAGGCCCCTAAGGACTACTCAATGAATGATTCTCAGTTGTCCTACAAAGGCATAACTTTTGTTCCCGAAGTTGACAATTGGAGAGGAAGAATCTTAGAAGAATTCCAGTGGGAGACAAGGAGGACATGCTGGGAGACTAAGAACTTATAAGAGAGTGAGTAGGAACTTTGCTTGGCTTGGCATGAAGACTGACATTAAGAAATTTGTTTCTGAGTGTGTGGTTTGTCAGCAACACCACTACGAGACAGTCTTACCCCCTGGAGAGCTACAACCCTTAACCATCCACAGCAAGCTTGGAAAGACATTTCCATGGATTTCATTGAGGGATTACCTGTTTCTGAAGGAAAGTCAGTCATTTGGGTGGTTATCTGCAGGTTAACCAAATATGCTCACTTTATCCCTCTTTCTCACCCTTACACTGCTGCATCACTAGCTAAGATATTTGTGTAGGAAGTCTTCAGATTACATGGTATGCCTGATAACATAGTATATGACAGGGACCCCATTTTTATGAGCCTATTTTGGGAGAATTTCTTTAAATTGCAGGGAACTAAGCTCAGCAAATCATCAGCTTACCATCCACAATCTGATGAACAAACTGAAAATTTGAATAGAACCCTTGAACAATACCTAAGATGTGTGATTGGGGAGAAACCCCATAACTGGTAGCAAGTTCTTCCATGGGCTGAGTGGTGGTATAATACAGCCTATCACTCAGCAATTCAGATGTCCCCCTATGAAGCTTTGTATGGAGTGGTTCCAGATTCTGTAACACCTTATTCTCCACGGTCTACTGCTGTAGCTGAGGTTGACAGGCAACTCAGAAATAGGGAGGAACTGCTGACTGTAATCAGAAGGAACTTGAGCATAGCCCAAGAAAGGATGAAGAATTTCCATAACAAGCACTCAGAGAGGTCATTTGAAGTGGGGGATATGGTGTTCCTCAAGCTACAACTATACAAGCAGCATTCAGTACACAAGAGAGCTTTTCACAAGTTGTCTCCGAAGTTCTATGGTCCCTATGAAGTTCTGGAAAAGATTGGAGCAGTGGCATACAGGCTTAAACTCCCTGACACAGCCAAGATACACAATGTGTTTCATGTCTTTGCTAGGGAATATGCCTTCAGCAGTCACTCAACTTCCCCCTGTTAGTGATCTGTCCAGTTTCAAATGGGCGCCTGCTGCTGTTTTACAGAGAAGGATGGTGAAGAAAGGGAATGTTGCAGAAACACAATGGTTGATACAATGGCTGGGAACCAGTTCAGAAGAAGCTACATGGGAGAGTGCTAATGAAATCCTAGACCGTTTCCCAGGATTTAATGCAGAAACTTGAGGACAAGTTTCTTTTCGAGGGGAATGCAATGTTATGAAGCTTTCCTGGTTGCAGTAGGAAAAGGGGCAACAGCACACGTGCCTCGTGCGTGCGCACTGTTAGTAGCCGTTAAGTATGAAAATTAGGGTAATTAGTTGTTTGTTGTTTTATGGGTTTGTTGAAAGCCAGGAGATGGATCGATGCCAGGTGCCTCGACCTCCTAGAGTGACAGCTGTATATAGGACCAGTCCTTCCTTGTTTGAAGCCAGGAATGATGAACCATTTCCTTTCTGCATTTTGTTTTCTTTTGTTGCAATTTTATCGTCTTTGTTAGTTTCGTATTAGTGGACCTCTTCTACATGTATATACACGTTTCTTCTGCATTTGTACCTTGATGTTGAAAGGATAATGACGCCCAGCACACCCCCAGTCAACCCTACTTTGATTCCACATTATCATAGTAAGATTACAAATTGTTCTACCGAGCATCGATTTCCTATTAGAACCTAAAGAGTTTGGCCGACAGTCTTATCTAAGTTAACACAGCTCGTTCTTGAATTCTAGGCTTGTAGACCATGTTACATCAGCTACATAGGAATTAAGTCCATATCTATGAACTCATATAGAATTGCAATTGATATGCAGCTAAACTTGGTTTAAGCTTTACAGAAAAGATAGAATTTGCATGTGAAGGACTTATTTCGACAAGTATAAATCGGCATATAGTGAAAAATACGATAAAATCTTTAGGAAAACAAACAGCTGAGGATCATACCTGCAAAATTTACGCTCTACAATATGATACATCCGACCAGGAGCATAAAGTCTTCTGGGATCCCTAAGCTTTCTACCTTCCGGTACGAATGTATCTCGCAAACACACCAAAAACAAAAAGCAGGGCAAGCTGTCCAATTAAAGTGTTACTCCACTAATGCGCAATGCAGTTAGTCAAATGAGGTCAACAGACATGGAAAAACAACAAACCAGAAGATTGACTTGAAGATGTCTTCCAAGGGAGTAGCAGTTCTGGGCAAGAAGTCGTCCTGCAAGACCACAGAGTGAATGACATCGGCGTACTTGACAGCCAAATTCAAGGACATGCAGCGCGCGGGAGCAAGAGCATAGCAGCGGACCTTGCTCCGGGGGATCCCGCCCAAGCGGTCCCTGTGATTGACCACAATCACAGTCAACAAGGAGACCACACCGGAGCCCAACGAGTGACCCACAAACACCATGTTGTAATCAGAGCCGTTGTCCAGCCAGAGGCGCTTCAGAGTCTCGCCTTCCTCGTTAAGCAGCCAAATCGCGGACTTCAACAGGCCGTGGTGTACGTAGCCGCCGTCGAACATCTGCATCCCGAGCTTGTTGTCGAGCAGCAGCTTGTAGTCGCTCTCCTTGACGAGATTGAGGCCGCGCACGGCGAGGACGATGTCGCGGTGGTGGTGGTCCACGTAGATGAGGTAAGGCGGCGCGTGGCCGAGGGTCTGCTCGTAGGTGACGCGTTTGACGACGGAGTCGGGGTCGAGGCGGTAGCCGGCGCTGGGGATGAGGACGGGGTTGTGGAGATCGGGCTCGTCGACGGCGAGGATGAGGCGGCAGAGGCGGGGGACGGGTTCGAACTCGTCGGGGGTGGCGAGGGGCCAGCTTTCGGAGTCGTCGGCGCCGACGTGGGTGCAGCGGCGCCAGAGCCAGCGCGTGCAGCCCAACACCATGACGCACTCGGCGCCGCAGAGGACCGACATTCGGAGCTAGCTAGACAAGGAAACAACAACAAGGCATTTGAGAGAAGAAGAAGAAGAAGAAGACATGCCTTTTCTCCTTTCTTTTGAGCTCTGTGTCTGCTCTGGTTTGTTCTGCCAGGTTGGCGAGGCTGCCCAATCAACCTACCCGGAGTAAAATGAAATTAGCTGTTAATTTCGGACACGCAAGATATTGAACTGTCATCAATTTAAGAGAGGCTATCTATAAAAAAAACAACCAAATAAGAGACGTTATTTTTTTTGAAGAAGGCGGTGTTTTAAGTTTTAATTAATAAAATTATAGAATATAAAATAGACATAAAGCCTAAACTTCAAATTATAAAAATTAACGTATTCTAACATATGTACATGTTAACAAAGAGTGTGTCATTGACAACCATATTTACTTTAACAAAACGGTCACATAACGGAAGAAAAACTGTATTAAGGACAAGCATCATAACAGCTAAAAATGCAATCTTCCTATTATGTTGCGGCACGAAATCATATACAGCAACCCTATGTTTCATCTTGCCACTAGAAGGTTACCATCATTTGACAAAATAAGGAACTCGCAACTTACCTAAGACAAACACGGGGACAACACACGACTCTTCTTATTGAAAGCAGCAAAATACTAAATCCTAGTAAAATAGAACAACAAATAACTAATAACATAGTTACCCTAATTGGGCTAATTTTTTAGTCCAATCTGAGCCCAAAAACAGGGACCAAAGCCAGGTCTCGACCAAGGATTCGAAGAGAATACACGGCTGCCTTGTTGGATTCCAAACACCATCGGTCACCACCGACGACAAAATCTCACCAAAGCCACCACAAGAGAGTCAATGGACCACCACCAGTGGACAACCGTTGTAGCTATAACACCATGGATTCGCTTTATCCCTGTTTAAAGGATGCTTCACCAAATATGATCGGGTCAAACTAAACCCGATCAGATCTGGCCAAATTGATCTCGATCTCACATCCACAGCCACGCAACCATCCATAGTCCTTGAGATATCTTCTCGTGTCCCTAGATCAAGTCTCTAATGATACCATCGATGCGAAAACCGAACCCTAACCTCTGTCATCCCAAGTACCTTGCCTCACAACCACCGCTACACACCTCAATCGAGGGATGCAGCTCTCTCTACGCACAGGTTTGTCCGACGATGGCGAAGGAGCTCGTAGCCAGACAGGGAAGAAGGGCTATTTTTTTGTTTTCTCTCACTAACCGCAATTTTACTGATTAGGCTTCATTCTCTAATTGTGTACAATGTTACCAATTAGGCTTAGAGATGTTATCTTTTAAAAAAGTGAGATTTGTCTACCATATGCATATCTTAGTGCAGTCATGTATAATTGTTATGTATAATTGTTTTACTTTCAACCTTTGGATGTTAATTTAATATTGACTGACCATGTGTCTCTTAGTCAGTAACTGACCGTGTTAACATTACTGTAACGTATGTTAGTGTGAATAGTGTCTTAATACATATGTAAACTAATTTAACATCAAATTTGGCAAAGGTCACATCATTGATAATTAAAATGAAATTAGCTCATTAAATTAGAACACTATAAGAATTAAGAAGAAAAAACAAATAAGTATGCTAAGAGCGAGTTCAACAGATTCTGCAAATCCTTAATTTTTCTCTTTTTTAAGGAATTTGGACGTTTTTTTACATTCCAACAGATTTTCTGTCCCATTCCATAAGATAGAGATAGAGATGAAAGAGTATAGCCAATTCCATATATTTACAGATTCTGTAAAAAAATTGGATGATGAGACATTAAATGTTTCACATTCTTCAAAAGAGAGAGAACCAATTAAAATATTGTAAACAATTTTTATTTTATTTTTAATACGTGTTTTATTGTTGTAATTCATGACGAGAGTAGGAACTATTCCACAAAATCAAGATTTTGTGATTTTCAGATTTTGTTTGAGCGGACTCACCCAAGAAGTTCAAGTTTTGGGACCCCTCTACACTTGTGCCTGTTATTATTTCATAATTTAATTTAAGCCACCCTTCTTTTTTAATTTTTATAGGGGAGCATGAAGCATCACCACGTGTGCAGAGAAAATAGAACTACCATATTCTCCACCATTTCATTTAATATATTATATTATTTAATATTTCCTACTATTTCATTTTGATAAAAGAATGGAGCGGCAGATTTTGAAGGAATAAAAATTTTGAAGGAGAAGAAAACCGCAAACTGGTTCTTTTTCCACCAACTGGTTTACGAGAGAGTTTGAGAGGGAGGAGAAAACTGCTATTGTGATTTCTAGGGTTAGAAAGTTACTTTATTACCCATCCAATTAAAAAACAATTAATAAATCAAGGGTAATGGAAGAGATTTTGCTTTGACAGTTTCATAAAACAAATTTTCTTAATTAATAGAGATGATACATAATATTTTATTGTTATAATAAATAATGAATTAGTTTGAGCAAAAAAATATATAGAGACTTTGAGTTTTGTTTCTCTATTCTATAGAAAATATAAAGAATTTGTTGGACTTGCTCTAATTAAGAAATGAAATTATGTAGTATTAATTTTTTGTTAAAAAAAATGCATCCAAAGTGTATGGTCTAAATATTTTGACTATTATATCGCATTACCAGGTTTAAGGGTCATTTTTTATTTGAGCATGACTAGGCCAAAATTAACTCATATAGTTAATCTTGTGTGTGATTCAAAGACAAAAGAAGCATGTAGTGTGAGCCTGGTGTGAAAGCTAAAGAGCACTGCAGTGAGAGAGAATTGGACTGTTTTTGAGGATTTTGGGTATCTGAAAAAAAACTGGGTTTGAAGAATAAGTTTTGAGGAAAGATGGCTAACATGTGGGGTTTATGGTTTGAAGGCATGGAAGCTTGAAGGTTTGGAGGTTTTCTGGGTTTATTACTTGAAAGCATGAAGGTTTGAAGGTCTAGGGCTTCTCTGGATTTGTTGCTTGAAAGCATGAAGGCTTGAAGGTCTGAAGCTTTTCTGGACTGATTGCATGATGATCTCTACAGCTCCAAGCCCTTCCTTTTATAGGGCAAGATGGTTGGTTTTCTAGGATGAGTTCCAATGCTTTAGCTGCAGGGTCATAAGGATCCCTTTCTTGGTCCCATAACTTCAGCCTTTAAATCTAGGATGAACATGCATTGTGTAGAGCTGCGGGAAACAAGGAAATAAAATCTTTTGACTGCTAGGTAAAGTTGTGGGGACAGTGAAGAGAGTCTTCTTGACTGCTGGGTAAAGCTGCGGGGACAGTAGAGAAACTCTTCTGACTGCTGGGTAAAGCTGCGAGGAACAAGGAAATAAAGTCTTTTGACTGCTGGGTAAAGCTGCGGGGAAAGTGTCTAGTCTTCTGACTGTTGGGTAAAGCTGCGGGGACAGTGAATGAGATATGCATGATGGTTGCTCTGCCGACATGGAAGAGTAAAGAAAGGGATTTAACTTTTCTTATGACCCTAAGGCTAAGAAAAATAAAAAGAAAGGGGCTTGGGCTTGGGCTTGGGCTTGGGCTTGAGCTTGAGCTTGAGCTTGAGCTTGGACTTCTAAAAGAATAAGTAGTAATGGGCTTGGATTTTTAAAGTCTTCTTTTAGGTTTGTATTGTAGTCCAATCCTCTTTTTTCACCAATTTCGTTACCGATTTAAGTCGTTGAGCTTGAGTTCCGGACCCAAGACTAGAACTATTTAACGACTTTACACTAGTAAACGAGCGTTATGTGTCTCTATAACCTTCCACACCATACCCACGTCTACAAGCCCCAAAAGTGTGATTGTGGCTTGGGTCCACATTAATGCATGTATATGTTTGTTTAGCGTGTTAAGTCGAGGATTTCACCCGAAATTGAATGGATTATCGTGTAACGAAGCATTAGTTAACCGCATGATTTTTTAGGTATCAACACCAGGACAACTAATTTAACCGACAAAATCTTTTTGTCGGCCTGTTAAAAAATTTCGTCCGCTAAATTTTTAGCCGACGAAACTTCGTCAGCTAAGAAGTTGTCGGGAAAAGACCGTCGGCTAAGGTCTTAGCCGACAAAATAACTGTACACTGTCTCCTAAAGTCAAAACTTTAGCCGACGAAAAAACTTTTCGTCGGTATAAACGTCCCCTATTTGTCAAAATGGCAGAAATCCGACCCTCATATATGATCATTATGTCGAAATATGTCTATAGAAAAAAAAATTCAACTTGATCCAACAACGTTAAGGGCTCGATCCTTACAGTCAATCACGTAAAGTTAAACCTCTAAAGCACGGAAAACAGTCATTTGACCATCTAAATTACGTATTTTTGCCGGACATTCAACTGAAACTAATTTCAAATCGATGAGACGCAACTAGTGGTATAAAATTTTTATTTTATTTATTATGGCATTGCTGACAAACTGTTAGGGTATTCGTCGGCTAAAGTTTAGGGTTTATAGTTTTAACCAACGAAATTTATAAAATTAGTCGGCTAAAGTTAAATAAATAAAAATAAATAACTAAAAAAATGACAAAATTTATTAAAATTCGTCGGCTAAAGTTA
Source organism: Comarum palustre (assembly GCA_951800085.1). Taxonomy (NCBI): domain Eukaryota; kingdom Viridiplantae; phylum Streptophyta; class Magnoliopsida; order Rosales; family Rosaceae; genus Comarum; species Comarum palustre. The sequence goes on from OX637590.1 coordinate 374,013, forward strand.
AATAAATAAAATATATAAAATTTTTAAAATATAAGACACTCAAGCCGACGAAATACCCTAATTTCGTCGGGTAAAGTACCCTCAAATTTTCAAAATCTTAGACTAAAATTGTGAACTTTAGCCAACAAAATTAGGGTATTTCGTCGGCCAAAGTTCAAAATTTTTCAAATCTCCGCCACTAATTTTGAACTTTAGTTGACTAATTTTATTAAATTTTGCCGACTAAAGTTCAAAATCCCGCCAAAAATTTTGATTTTTTTCTATATCTTTCATTCTTCTCCTCCTTTTCCTCTTCATCTTTCTTCCTCCTCCTCCGGCTGCAACTCCTCATCCTCCTCTACTCTCCTGTACTCTCCTCTTCCTTCTTCTTCTTCTTCTTCTCCTCCTCCTCCTCTTCTTCTCCTCCTCTTCCTCCTCTCCTCCTCCTCTCCTTATACTCCTCTTCTCCTTCTCCTTCTCCTCTCCTCCTCTCATTCTCAATCTCCTCCTCCTTCTCTCCCTCTCCCTCTCTTAGCCTTCTCCTTTTCCTCTCCTTCTCATAGCCATCTCATTCTTCTCCTCCTCCTTATCCTCCACCGCAACTCATCTTCCTCTAAACACCACCTCTATACAGTGGTGTGTGGTGGCAGAAAAATGAAAAAGAAAAAAAAATTAATTAAAAATACAAGAAATAAAAAAATAAATAAAAATAAATAACTATAACCTACGAAATTTATTAAAATTCATCAACTAAAGTAAAATAAATAAATAAATAAATAAAAATAACTATAGCTGACGAAATTTAATAAAATTCGTCGGCCAAAGTTAAAAAAAATAAATAAAATAAATAACTATAGCCGACGAAATTTTGTAGCCTAAGGTCCAAAAATTTGTTGCCTAAAGTCCATACTTTAAGCGACGAAAAATTTCTTCATCGGCTAAACAAATAAATTTAGCCGACGATGAACAGTAATTTCGTAGTCTTAGTCTTAGCCGACGGCTTTTTCCCGAAGGCTTCTTAGCCGAAGAAATTTTTTAACAGACCGACGAAAAGTTTTCTTCGACTAAAGTAATTGTCTTAGTAGTGAATAATAATTTGTTGCTACTACGATCAATTTAGATGGTAAGTTACTGTTACATTTGACATTGAATGGTAATTTTCTGCTACTGTACATTAAGATTTGTTTGGTTTTCTCCTTACACGGCAGTAGTACGTCTTCCGTTGACAACACGGTAGTAGCATCACATACGGCAGTAGCATCACACACGATAGTAGCTCATGTCAACCAGACAGTAGCATGTCTCATGTTGCAACCCTGCAGTAGCACGTCTCATGTCGACCCGACAGAAGTACGTCTCCGGTTGACAACACGGTAGTAGCGTCACACACGGTAGTAGCTCACGTCGACCAGGTAGTAGCATGTCTCATGTCGACCCGACAGTAGCACGTCCACAGTGGTAGTAGCAGTAGAATATGTAGTGAATGCTAGTTTGATACAATACGTAGTGACAAATGACATGTGAATATTAGTTTGTCCTAATTTATTAATTTTTGTCCTTAAACGTGTAAGATAATGTGTAAATGATGTATTTATAAGCTTAAATTTAATCAGTAACTAATATGAAGTGTATTAAAGAATAAACATTAATTGTGCGGAGCAATGATCAATGTGTAAGAACCATTAAGAAGCAAAGTCTACTAGATTATTTCGATTTAATGACGCCAGTTTGATATTGAGTTTTAGATATTATAATCATTCATAATCATCATTATGAGTAGAATTTATGTTTGATAAAATCTTAACACTTTTTAGTTTAAATAACCACAATTTAAAAAACAGGTTGGGAGTTGCTTATCTAAAACTATGTTTTACAAAAATTGAGTTTTGTCACAGCAATACTAAACTAAGCTTGAATTGATGCAGAGAGTATTAGGTTTATATTTAGACTACTTGAGTCGAGTGATTCCGAGTTTTTAATGAGTTACAACTTGAGGTTATCATCTTATAGGCCTTGTCATTATTAGCTTACATCCATTATTTATATTAGGGTATTGTTATTAACACACTATATTTTGTTATTAACACACTTCATCCATTTTTCTATAACTACAATTTGATTGTATTTACAAAATTACCTCTTAAATTTGCTTTGTGATTGACTCTCGTCATGAAGTGTGTGAATAACAAATAGGGTGTTTTAATAGCACCATCCTTTATATTATCCTGAAATTTAAACATACCATTAAAACACTATAAAATCAAAGACATGGTTCATCGGCACCCCCAGATATCTATGACTGTACGTAACAACAATAAATACTTTCCCCTTTGTTTACCTCATCATCGTTCTCCTAATTGAAATACATTGCTAGAAGTAAACATGTTCTGATTTCAGACCAATTATTGGTCAAGAATCTTCAGATGAACAACAATATTGCTTTAACTAGCTAGCTTTGTTCTCAAGGTGGGCAACCAGATCAAGATTCTTAAACTTATGCAGTACCATATTAGTTTACTTGGAAGCCAATCAACCATAGTGGGCTGACAAATGAGAAAGTTATGAAGACAAATTGAACTGAAAACCCTTATGCCTACTTTACTTTTATGATTTGCTTTCATAGAACCATCGAGTAAAACAATCAGTTCAAATGGATACTTGAGTAATACCTAACAGAGGAAATTGTTCCGACTTAAAGAGTAGTGAGTTGCCCAACTAATGAAAGAGTATGATGACCACAAAGACTTAATATGCTAAGATTAAGTGATAAAGAAAAAGAAAAGAAAAGTTTGATTTACGTCTCTTATTGTGAAATGAAAATTTTTAAAATATGGGGACAAAAGAAACGTGCACTTTCTACATTAAGCCTTGAGGCCATGGGCGTATTATCTCATGCGTCCTTCAATCAAAAATTCTCATTTCTCATTCCTTGTACTCTAACTTTTGATCACGGGGCTTGAATGAACTCGCATACCATAATGTGATCTCAAAACTGCTCATTCGGGCTAATGAATCCACTAAGCGCCTTCGTGCCAGTATGGATGTCAGCTTCACATACCCATTCAAAAATGAATTTCCTTATCCTACTCCACTCTCTCGGGAAAGAGTCTACAGTAGGGCATTTCACAACAATAAGAGCTAACAAGCTCGCACGCTACTCATGTATGCTTAAGTCCTGCCTAAAAGACAAATGTTCAGCTCAAATTCCTCCATGCATCTCATGGTGCTTCCATAATCAATTTCAACATCACAATCCAATATTGCACCAATCAGCTCAACGTATCTCAAGTGTCACGTCCATATATATTTATTAACCGTCAACCCAAAATCTCCTTCCTCATGAGTGGGTTTCCCTATAAGGGATACCCCGATCTATTTTACCAAATTCAACCACCACTCATGCAAACGATCTCAAGTAAACCAAATCGTCTTCAACTATACCCATAGAAATCTGGAGTACCTCAAACTTAAATTTTATATACTATTTGTTTATAGGTGGAACCTAATATTTCTCCTTTACCGGGTTACAATTCAAGAAATAACCCGTAAGTGTGGTCGATTATTAAATGTGCATCGTTTATTATGCTTGAAGTACTGTTTACAGGGTAAAAGCCCAGTCAGATTTGAGAAGCCACTCTGGGTCCTTTGTCAGGGCCCAGTTCATTGTAAAGTTGAGGAAAAGCAAGGGAGTTTATTCCCACATTGGAAAAGGACAAAGTGCTGCCTTTAATGCTACTATAAATACCGGCGCGGACCTCCCGGTAAAAGGACGCGCAACTTCTTAACCATTCTTGAGTTTTCTGCTTAGCTGACAGTGTCTGACTTAAGCATCGGAGTGGCTTCCCTCGGTAAACCCGGGGACGCCTCTTTGACGTGTTTGTTCTTTACACAGGAAAACTCGGAGTACAAGGAAGTTTGCTATTTCTGGAACCGGGCAACCCGCTAAAGGGACCGCGAGTTTACCCGGAAACAATTGGTGCTCTCGTTGAGAGTTGAACTCAAGACCTCCCGTTTAATATTTTGAAGGACGGTGGAAATGGCAGAACAAGATCCAACTAGGAGGCTTAATTTCTCAGGGGATGATAACCCGGGAACCTCCGGGACCCAGTTTGGCCAAACAGATTTAGCAGCAGCATTTGAGCTCTTAAAAAAGGATTTCCTCGCTCAGAAGGAGCAATCTACTCGAGAACATGCCGAGTTAATGACGGTAAGAGAGCAATTAGCGACTATCCAGGCCGAGCATGGGCTTCTTCAAGCAACCCTAACTCAAAGGGCGAATGCCGTTGGGACGTCAGTCGGACTTGCTGATATCATTACCCTAGAAGGGAATCCTCCGGGTTATGGAAACCCGCGAACTCTTGACAGTGCATACATACCACCCGCTATTCTCCCACCCACTGCCCACCCTAACCCAAATCCATAAATTATCCATCTCTCCAATCCTTTGTTTAATCACAATCTTACAGGACCTCCTCCACCTCCAGAGCCGGTGTTCAAGCAGACAAAAAGCCACCGGAAGCAAAGCCATTTAAGATTAAGAGCTATGCCGGAACGGGGTGCCCGTATGCACACCTAGAGTTGTTCCAGTCTCAGTTGGATTCAACCCGGTTCACAGATGCCCAAGCATGCCATGCTTTCCAGGAAACACTCAGTGAGGAGGCATTGAGTTGGTTCCTCAAGTTACCGGCTTTGTCAATAGAAACCTATGGTCAGCTGACACAGAAGTTCCTGTCCCGGTTTATCCTGCTGTCTAGTGCCAACCGAAGCACCACTTCATTATTTAAAGTCCAGCAAAGGGATGATGAGAGCTTGAAAGTTTTTGTAACCCGTTGGCTGTCCACGACTTCCAAATGTGGGCACTTGGACGAGTCAGTGGCATCAGAGGCGTTCTTACAGGCGCTCAAACCAACCCGCTTTGTGGTGGAGCTCAGGAAGCAGCGGTTCAGGTGCTACGACGATTTAATTAATGAAGTAACTCGGCAAGCTCAAGCCGAGTATGACACCTTCGGGGAACGCCGGACGAATACCGGGTTCACAAGCCAGGGAGCTGATGGATGGAGAAAGGAAGGGCAGAATAAGAGTGGCTAGGGATACTACGGCAAAGGTTCAAACAGATCAAGGGAGAAGCCAAGAGAAGCTCCATACCCGAGACCTCCAGCCCAGGAAGCAAAAACTCCTTACATTCCGCGATATGAAGTGTTAACCAATTTGACTGCCTCCTATGAAGAAATTTGGAACCGCCATAGGAATGACATTCCCTCGGCTCCAAAAAGGAAGTTTCCCAAAAGGGCAGGGCCGGACAACGGGCAACATTGTGCCTATCACAACGAGTCTGGCCACACTACCGACCAGTGCTTTTCCCTTCGAAACACCATTGAGTACATGATCCAGAACGGCAAGTTACAGCAGTATAAGTCACCCGCCACAGGTGTCAACCTGATTGAAGTATATGGGGAGATAATGACGATTCACGGGGGTGGCACCCAAGGAGTGTCCGGTCACCGGGCCAAAAGACTCTGCCCAAGAGGCCCGGAGTTAGAGATAATGCAGCTTCGTCAGGAATGCCGCAAGGAGCTGGTTCCTTGGGATACTGTGTCATTTTCTCAGTCTGAAGACACGCTGAAAATGCATCACAATGATCCTTTCATTATCACTCTTCAGATTGACCATTGGAGAACTCGAAGGGTTCTAATAGACACGGGAGCCGCTGTCAGCGTCATGTTCAGCAGTTGCTATAAGGGGTTTAAAAGAGGAAGAGATAAGCTCTATAGAAACCACGAGCCATTGATCAGTTTTTCAGGTGAGACAACTCAACCGTTGGGGTCTGATCAGCTAACGGTTACAGGTGGAACCGGGCACCAATCCACAAGAATTGTAGTTCCCTTCATAATTGTGGACTGCCCATCATCCTACAATGCCATACTTGGGAGAGATGCACTCTGGGGCCTACAAAGTTTTATAGCGGGTCATATGCTGCTTATGAAGGTACCTACACCCGGGGGTTGGGTTACAATTCGCGGAGACCAAGAAGCCGCTGTCAGATGCAACGCGATAGCAACAACTCAGTCCCAGCATGAGATGTTTTCAGCCGGTTTTTCCCTGTCCCCATTTGACAAACCCGATGACTCGGATTCTTTTCCCATCAGTAAGACGGCACAAAAGAAGAGCCAGAAGTATCCTGCCAAGTTCCCCCGGCCAGCCCCAATCGAAGCAACAGAATGGATTCAGATTTCAGAGGAATACCCGGAGAGGAAGATTTGCATTGGCACAGGCCTTGACCCAGAGGTCAGAACCCGGATGATTGAGCTGCTAACCCGGAAACAGAAGGTGTTTGCATGGTCATATGCAGACATGCCCGGGATTTCTCCAGAAGTTATGACGCATTCCCTCAATATTATCCCGGGTGTTAAACCGATAAGACAGAAGCGTCGTGCATTTTGCGCAGAGAAGTACAAGGCCATTTAAGCAGAAGTTAAACGTCTTAAAGACATCGGGTTCATTGAAGATGCAACATACCCGGATTGGTTGGCCAATGTGGTGATGGTCAAGAAGGCAAACGGAAAGTGGAGGATGTGCGTCGACTACACAGATCTGAATAAGGCTTGCCCGAAGGATAGTTTTCCCCTTCCAAAGATTGATCAACTGGTGGATTCAACCGCGGGCCACCCCCAGTTGAGCTTTATAGATGCATACTCGGGATTTAACCAAGTTCCGATGAATCCCGCGGATCAACAGCACACATCTTTTACAACAGACAAGGAGATGTATTATTACAAAGTGATGCCTTTTGGACTCCGGAATGCAGGAGCCACGTTCCAGCGCCTCGTAGTGGGCATGTTTGCAAACCAACTCGGGGATACTATGGAGGTTTATATAGATGATATGCTGGTCAAAAGCCGGGAAACAAGCAAACACCCGGATGACTTGGAGACCATTATCGACATTGCCTTGAGCAAGGGAATGAGATTAAACCCGGAGAAGTGTGTGTTCGGTGTTTCAGGAGGAAAGTTTCTCGGGTTTATGGTCAGCGCTCGGGGAATTGAGGCAAACCCCGACAAAATTCAAGCCGTCTTGGCCATGGAACCGCCAAAAACGAGGAATGAAGTCCAGCAACTTACTGGCAGGCTGGTAGCCTTATCCCGGTTTATATCCAGGTTAACATATAAATGTGCCCCTTTCTTCAAAATTCTCAAGAGTCAACACCGCGAGCGGATTACATGGCAGGAAGAGCACAATCAAGCTTTTGAAAAGTTGAAGGAATACTTGGCGTCAGTTCCTTCCTTATCCAGACCTAACCCGGGGGAAATACTCTATCTATACCTGGCGGTATCTCAAACGGCTGTCAGCTGTGCCTTGATAAGAAAGCCAGAGTCTGAAGAACTGCCGGTTTACTATACTGGAAAAGGATTCAATGATCCTGAAACTCGTTATCCAGATATTGAAAAACTGGCCCTGGCCTTGGTTGTAGCAGCAAGGAAGTTAAGACCCTATTTTCAAGCACATTCTATCCATGTGCTCACCAACCAACCACTACGGCAGGTTCTGCAAAAGCCGGCGACTTCAGGAAGACTGGTCAAGTGGGCAATTGAGTTGGGGGAGCATGACTTGCACTTTAAACCGCGAACGGCAATCAAAGGGCAGGCAGCAGCAGACTTCATTGCCGAGTTAATCCCAGCAGATTCATGAGTTGCTGAAACTCTTCCTACACAAGCTGAACCGGAGAGTTGGCAAATATTTGTAGATGGATCAGTCAATCAAAGGCAATGTGGAGCAGGCATTACATTGGTAGACCCGGAGGGTAACATGTTTGATTATGCTCTACGCTTTAACTTCAAAGCATCAAACAACACGGTTGAGTACGAAGCCTTAATCAAAGGGCTCCAACTCGCTAAAGATATGGGCGCCCGGCATCTCCGCATACTGAGTGATTCACAACTGGTAGTGCAACAGGTTAACGGCGGATTTCAGGAAAAGGAAGCACATCTTTCGTCCTATCAAAAGTTAGCGGCTTTCTTGCTGGAAAAATTTGACACCTTTGAGGTTACTCAGATACCGAGGCAGCAGAATGTGAGAGCAGATACTCTGGCTAGGATTGCAACAGGGGACGATTCCAATACCGAGTTTAAAGGCTTACTAGTCGAGACGTTGGAGAAACCAAGCATCTCACTCTCCTTTTCTGAGATTTTCGCAGTGGAAGCAAACCCGCCACCATCTTGGATGGATGAGTTCATTAACTTCATCCAACATGGAACCCTACCTGAGGACCCGGTAGCGGCCAAACGACTACGGGGTCGCGCGGCGCAGTATAGTATCCGTGATGGGAAACTGTATCGACGAGGACATACTTTCCCTGATTTGAAGTGTATTACACCCGAGGAAGGAGACCGGGTTTTGCGGTCACTTCATAGCGGGGTATGTGGAAATCACTTTGGAGCCCGTAACCTGGCTTTCAAAACCCTAAGAATGGGATATTACTGGCCTTCTCTGGAGCACGATGCCAGAGTCGTCGTAGATTCCTGTCTTCAATGTCACCGATTTGCAAGCTTTCCCCGTGCCCCGTCGGTCCCACTATCAGTAATCATTTCTCCATATCCATTTTGCATGTGGGGGATTGATTTCATCGGGCCTCTACCCACAGCTCCGGGACAGCTCAAACACGCCATTGTCTCAGTGGACTATAATTCCAAGTGGATAGAAGCTCAACCCCTGGCTCGGATCACAACTGCAAATGTTAAGAAATTCCTTTGGAACAATGTCTTTTGCCGGTTTGGAATCCCAGAGACGTTTATCACAGATAACGGGACGCAGTTTGACAATGACGAGTTTCGGGAATTCTTACATTGCAATGGGACAAAGGTGCTATATGCCTCCCCTGCACACCCGCAGACTAATGGACAAACTGAAGCTGTTAACAAGCTCATCAAGCAAGTTCTGAAGAAGAAGCTGGAGGACGCAAAGGGTTTATGGGCTGAGAAACTTCCAGAGGTTTTGTGGGCACTTAGGACAACTCCGACAGAAGCCAATGGGGAGAGCCCATTTCTTATGACCTTTGGCTCTGAGGCAGTCATCCCGGTAGAGATGGAAGTCCCGAGTGACCGGGTACAACTGTTTGATAGGGAAACCAACAATGAAGGCGTCCGCCTTAACTTGGACCTCCTGGAGGAACGCCGGGAGCGTGCACATCTCCGAAATATCAACAAGAAGCAAAAAGTGGCTAAACATTACAATTCCCGGGTTATCAAGCGCCCACTCAAACTCGGGGATTGGGTAATGAAGGAGGTTATCCCTAAGCCAACGGGGTTCAAAGCTCCATGGGAGGGTCCATATGAAATTGTTGAAGTCGTGGGCCCGACAACGTTTTACATCAGGGGTACAGATGGAGTTACGCTTCCACGACCATGGAACGCCCAACATCTACATCTCTTCCCCAAATAGGTACCAAGTTATCTATGAATGTCCAAATTTATTGTTTATGATGTTATATATAAAGCCTTTCAGGCCCACAATGCATGAAACCCCCTACCGGGTTATGTTTATTAAACAGTTTGTTGAAGTGAATGCAGCCTTTAGCGGCCTTACTTGTATGCCTTAACCGGCATTCTCCGATAATCTCCGATAATCTCCGGTCTACATGACGTGAAATATTGCAAGCCTTAACGGCCTTATTTCACTGTCAAACTCGGCATTCTCCGATAATCTCCGATAAATCTCCGGTCTACATGACGTGAAATATTGCAAGCCTTAACGGCCTTATTTCACTGTCAAACTCGGCATTCTCCGATAATCTCCGGTCTACATGACGTGAAATATTGCAAGCCTTAACGGCCTTATTTCACTGTCAAACTCGGCATTCTCCGATAATCTCCGATAAATCTCCGGTCTACATGACGTGAAATATTGCAAGCCTTAACGGCCTTATTTCACTGTCAAACTCAGCATTCTCCGATAATCTCCGATAATCTCTGGTAATCTCCTTAACTTGAAATATTGCAAGCCTTTCACGGTCTTATTTCAGTCTTTGAAAGTCCTAACGGACCCGTACAGCCCTAGCGGCACTATTTTTATTAAACATGCCAAACCGGCAATATGCGTACATTTTGTCAACACTTGTATATTATGCATCACAAATACCGTGTTATTCGACAGGAAGCCATAACGGACCGGTACAGCCCTACCGGGCCTATTGTTATTTTATGACGATAACATGCCAGACCGGCACTATGTGTAAATTTTATCTACACTTGCGAGATATGCATCAACTCAACTTGTTATTTTACAGGGAACGAGTGTTATAGAAAGACATTCCCCCGCAAGGCCTTAGCGGCCCATAGAAGTCCTAACGGACCCATATATCCTAGCGGCACTATATCTATTCACATGTCAAACCGGCATTATATGTAAATTTTTGTACTGTATATCAGGTTACCGTGTTATGTCACAGGAAGAGTTATGCGAAGGAAAAGTTTGATTACTTCAAAAAGATCAATTACAAAAAGTAGCGAACCGCTACAGGTAAACTAATCTATTACAGAAAAAACAAAAAAGCTTAAGGCTCCAATTCATGGTGCTGCCGACCCGCTACCCCCGCCGGTGCTCGACCCGCCACGTCCTCCCCGGGGCTGTATGATGAACTGACCCCTACGGAGAGGTGGCCGGTTTCGAGGACCACCCACAATCCCACCACGGGAAGTACCTCTCCGGGCTGCTGAAGAGCGAACCGGAGGACTCCGAGCCGGGTTTGCAGGAGCCCTAGGGTTAGCAGCCATGGCAGGAGTCGACCGGGAGGTGCCTGCAGCCTCGTCGGGTCTGACATGACCTTGGTGACCATCATGCCCGGCTTTGTCGAGCCAGCCTTGGCGAATCCCAGCGCTAACAATTTCGGCTCGAGCCTCAGCCCTTGCCGACCGCAGCTTCAGTTCAAACTCGGGACTTGCCAGAAACTCGGAGACAGCAGAGTCCCTGGCCCGGGAAACAGCCTGCACCAACTCCCCTTTTTGCTGCTCCAAAGAAGTCACTTGTTGCTGCAGCGCTTGATTCTGTTGGGTAAGCTGAGCAATGGCGGCGTCTTGAGCACACCGGTCCTCCCGGTGACCCTCGATGACTCTCTCCAACTCCGAGTTCTTGGCCACCAAGTCTGCTATTTGTCCTTCTGCCTTGGCCAACTCCGCCCACGACGCAACGGCTGATGCGCTTGCGTCTTCCCGGACCCGAGCCAGGCATTCTTCGCTCGCCGTCACCTGGTCCCGGGCGGCCCGGAGGTCGTCCCTGAGCACTCGCTCTCGCTCGGGGATGCCTTCGTTTATGAGCCGGTCAGTTGCCAAGTACGACAACCTGACAGCCTACATAAAACAAGTAACGGGTTAGTACAAAAAAAAAAGCAAGCAAACAACGGGTTACGGAAGAAGAAACACTTACCCGCATCAGTTTCTCCTGTGTCCTCCGGGCTACGATCAACGGGTCCTCATGCTCCAGGACATAGGAGTCGGCGGCGCAATTCTTCAAGTCCGCTACCATCCTCTGGATGGCAACGTCCACCATTCCCGCGCTCGCCAACTCCTCCATTATCTCAGTAGTGTCCCGGTGCTGCTTTCTCTCCCTCCTCTCTTTCCTCTCCTTCCTTCTCTTCCTCCTCTCGGACCTCGCCGAGCTGGAGGCCTCCCGGGGGCGTTTGCGAGAGGGAACGGGCTCCACTTCTTGAACTTCGTCACTCCCGTCACTCCCCTCCGGGTTCTCACTCCCTATCCCCCTTTCCAACCCTCCAACCTCTTCACCCTCGTCGTCATCCTCTTCGGTAAACTCCTCACCGGGGAGCACAGACGAGGGAACCGCGCTCATCACCGGTTCTTCAGTCTCTTCATCGGCGATGGAAGATCCCCTTCCCGGTTCTTCAAATAGCGGGTTATCATCCGCCTCCGAGGGATTTCCTTCAACTTCCTCTCCCTCCTGGCAAACCTCTGGCCCGAGAACCTCAGCCAAGTACTCGGGGACCTCGTTGTAGTGCAAGGCGTCAACATGGAACTGCCTACACATCCCCTTGCTCGGCGTCTGGGCGCAGGAAAGCCGCTTTTGTCGTCAGGTCGATATCGTATGTTAGACCATCCGCCCCTTGCGTCCGGATCCCGGCCCATACAGCTTTGTCCTCGAAGCCGTCGTATATTCCCGGGTTCTTCCGTTTCGTGAACTCCATCGGAAGAAGAGCTGCAACAAAAGACATAACCCGTTAGACAAGAGCATGTGACAACAAAATTTGGAAAGGACACGAGTCAAACCTGGGAGCTCCATCAACCGGCACCTGCTGTACACATACAGCCTACAAAGCCGGTACGAACTCCGGTCATCTTGACCCCGGAAGGCCCATAGCATCCTCCGGATCCTCTTCTCCATCACCGGCTCCAAAGGAATGTCGGGGACGTCTGCAACACAAATAACATAAGTATAACTCGGGACGGAGAAAAGAGAAACCCTGAGGGAGAGGACTTACTCATCAGTGGTTGGAAGTCACCCGGTACTTGAAGCGCGTGTCCCGGGTCTTGAAAGTTTCTTATCAAGAAACTTTTTTCCCTCCAGGTCCGGCTCACGGAGGTTGGCAAGTCCTCGATGATCTTCTTGAAAACCGCTTTGGACTTCAGTTGGATGGTCCCACTGAAACCCGCCTTCCGGGAGTACTCGGCCCGGTACATGGCGTGTAACTCGTGATAGGTGGGCATCTGCTGCTTCAGCACCTTGTACATAACGCACAACCCTAGTAGCTGCCTCCACATGTTCGGGCCAACTTGCCCGATGGTGAAGTTGCTCGCAGCCAGGAGGTACTGCACCTCCACCTTTAGCGGGAGTGACAGGCCGCAGCGTAGCTGGTACTCGTGGCATAGCGTCCACCCATCCCCGGGAGCGAAGAACTGATCCTCGGGTTCTAAAGGCCGAATTTCCACAGACTCGGGGATCTTCCAGTTGCTCCTTAGCTCCACAATCTCCTCCGCGGTCAGTGAGTACCCGGGAGGGTCGAGAGCGGTCCCATCAGTGAAGGTTACAGAGGCAAACTCGGGGACGTGAGTGTCCATTGCGGGGTTTGTCATCTGCAAAAAAAAAACACGGGAACGTCGTCAGAAACCCAGATAACCCGGCGACCACAAGGATAAATTCACACACAGTAACGCAGAAACCCAGATTGGAACCCAGAAACAGTACACATAATCGATCCAAAACACTCAAAAACAACGGAAGAAGAAACAGTACCTTACTTGTGAGGGTTTGAAGGGCTTTTGAGATCGATTTGAGTTTGGGAATCCAACAAGCACAGCAACAACAGAGAATGAGAGCAAAAGCACGAAAAAGTTATCAGTTTCGAAGGTGAGACAAAACTGTCACCCTCAACCCCTATTTATACAGTTGAAGGCGTACACTGAAGGGACGTTTTGGTTTTTCGAGAAAATCGCCACGTGTCATGCATGCCGCGTCCCAAAACCGAAAAACTTTTCAGTTTCCCCCACTTCAAACTGAAAACTTTTCAGTTTCCCCCACTTCAAACTGAAAACTTTTCAGTTTCCCCCACTACAACCCGGAGACGTCGTTTTCAATTCTCAAAGTGAACGTGTCTGCGGGGTACCCTTGCGTACGGACTTGGGGGACTGGGTATACCGGGTCTGGATGCTAACTTTGTAACCCGGTAAAGAAATGATTTCAAGTCCCCACCCAAGCGTACCCCTTGACTGAGGACTTGGGGGACTTGTTTATAGGTGGAACCTAATATTTCTCCTTTACCGGGTTACAATTCAAGAAATAACCCGTAAGTGTGGTCGATTATTAAATGTGCATCGTTTATTATGCTTGAAGTACTGTTTACAGGGTAAAAGCCTAGTCAGATTTGAGAAGCCACTCTGGGTCCTTTGTCAGGGCCCAGTTCATTGTAAAGTTGAGGAAAAGCAAGGGAGTTTATTCCCACATTGGAAAAGGACAAAGTGCTGCCTTTAATGCTACTATAAATACCGGCGCGGACCTCCCGGTAAAAGGACGCGCAACTTCTTAACCATTCTTGAGTTTTCTGCTTAGCTGACAGTGTCTGACTTAAGCATCGGAGTGGCTTCCCTCGGTAAACCCGGGGACGCCTCTTTGACGTGTTTGTTCTTTACACAGGAAAACTCGGAGTACAAGGAAGTTTGCTATTTCTGGAACCGTGCAACCCGCTAAAGGGACCGCGAGTTTACCTGAAAACACTATTGATAACTAGCGTGGACATGTCAGCCTCTCAGGCTAGGGCTGGAACTTCTCAGACGTGGAAAGCTTTAGAGTGAGTGGACAAAAAATCAATGCCAAAAATAATGGTTCAAAACCATAAATTCAAATTTTCATTTTCCCCCAAAAACAATCTAGGCCTAATGCCAAAAATAAATAAATTCTCTGCCCTCGGCCAAATATAAATCCAATCCCGGCTTGCAGCCAATATAAAACAAATCATGGCCTGTAGCTAAATATAAATCAAATCCCGTAAACCATGATTGAAATGGGGCATAATGAAAATCATTTGAAAACATGCAGATTCCAAAAGTTATACACACATGCCCATACTCCCTTCAAGAATTGATCGGTCCATAAAGGGCTACTGAGTCCGCGAGAAACACGATCACTACACACTACATGGGGCCGCGCCACACTATCATAGTGGATAGACATGGGTGCGTGCATCCCATACTCCCAAAATGAAAACAAAACATCAGTGGGCTACTCCACTTGCGCGTATGCAAGGGCACACTATAACGGGGCTGGGCCACTCTGTTAAAGCGGACGGGTACGTGGGGCTAGCTAGCGATTTCATTCGTGCACTCTCTCGTAAAACATATATGTAAATGCCACAAAATAAATTGCTAAATGCAAATAAATGGCAACAATCATGATCAAAATTCCGCATGAATAAATTCGAAAAGGGATAAAATAAATTAAGAATGGGATAAAAAAATCGACTCACCCTACTAGCAAAACGTCTCCTACTCTAGGTACGGTACTCTAACTGTCCTCAATTAACCACCTCGTATTCCGTAACGTTTCACATGTCCTTATACGGCTCCCTGACCGTAATAACTTATTAATATCCCTCCTTGAGCTTACTCTTGGGCTCTAAAACATTACGTAATCCCTTTCTCTTAACCTCCGCTAGCATCTCAATCATCTGATCATCCCTGATTCTCCTTAAATATAATTACGCAACACTAATGTGTCGACAAAAATGGCCCTACATACTCCCTAAACCCATTGATTAAAAGGTAGGACGTAACACGACTATCGAATAGTCTAACACCCCAATTTTTCCTGGTTTGACCAGAAAAAGTCAATGATTAACTTTAGGGTTGACAAAGTATTTCCTTGGTTGACCAAGACTTTTCGACTAATCGACAAGGATCAAACCCTAATAAGCTCGATAATCATCAATTTATAAATTCGAATAATATTAGGCGCACTTTTAAGCCTATTTGCACCCAGCACTGAAATTTGAATTTACTTTTCCTAATCTGGCTCGATATTAAACATACGAACCACCCGATTTTTCGATCCAACGAAACGTCAATATCAACATCTAATTGCAACTGATGTCGCAAACTTTATAATTACTTTAACATTAATAATTCGACCCATGTGACAATTCTTGCCACTTGATATATTAATAAGTATAAGAACCTAGCCTTACTTTGAAATTAATAACGCATTCAATCATTTCCATAGACTTTAACTACCTAATCCTTTGGTCTGAGGTTTTGAACCTATGCTCTGATACCATTTGTCACGCCCCAACCCTAATTTACCTCCCTAAACTCGGGTTAGAACGTGCAGGACCCATCCCAAGAGAGATTCCCACGTAATCCCCCTTGAGAAGGGATAACCTTTTATCCCATCCCAATTTCAAGGGTCTAAATATAATTTGTGATTACACCCGAAACGGTCAGGCTGTCTATGTACTATGTACTCAGGGATCAAGCCATATATGTAGCTCTCATTTACTTTAATTTTCTAACCGTATAAATTCCACTTATCTATTTAGCAGTCCCTTTAATAGACCCGCTAAAAGCATTCCTACCGTAAACCCGGAGCTCAACCCCTCCGCTGGGGTAGCATTAATCATCTATTTATCTGGATGAATCCACAACAAATTCCAAACCGATAACAACACCCCAACACATAATAATCACATAAATAAAGATAATCGCAACCACGTAAATAATAAATCCACCAAAGATATAATAGTCAACTTATTTCCAAATGACACTCTTGGAAATACCTTAAACTGCTAGGGCAGTATTGACAATTCAGCATCAATAGCAGCTTGGTAAAAATGCTAAGTTTCTAAGGGTATTTATGGGCTTTTAGCCTTAGTGGCATCCCTATAATTAACCCAAACTACCAGGGGTAGTTCTGACATTTTACCCCTATAGTAAAACGGTAAAAGGGTAAATCTGACACGGTAAAAACAAGGGTTTTACCCTTGTCTTCTCCGATCACTGGTTCGTTGGAAAACAAGCCTTTTCCGGAAAAAATCAACTTCTACAACATCCCAGCAACCTAAAAAGACTAAAATCGAGAGAAAATGTAGAAGTTTTATACCTCAATGAATTTTCAAAAGTTTTCCCCAGCAAATCCTCTCCGACAAAGCTCTCCAGGCGTCCTCCTCTTCCTCCAAGCCACTGGGCAACTCCTGCAGCTTCCAAGAACCTCCCTAGCCCTCATCTAATCCAGCTCGACCTCTAACTCGACTGGACAGTACACCGGCGTTTTTCTCGTCCTCTGCAGTGTTCTGATTCTGGCGCCTCTAACTCAGCTAAGGGTTTAGAAAGACTGACAGGAGTGAGACGAGGCGGCTGGAGAGGGCTGTGAGGTGAGACGCACGGCCGAGGAGGTCCAGTTGGGGCCGTCTCGAACTGCTACAGAGAGTAGAGAGGGAGAGAGAGAAAATCCGGTCTCTCCCTTCTCCGATCGCAATTACACACAACGGCCCAGATTAATTCCCTGATTGATCTGACTGTCCAGATTAAATAAAATAAAGTTGTTGTGAAAAATAAATAGATATTTTGTTATTTACTATTTACCGTATAGTAACAACACATTATCCTTAATAACTCCCGCATACGGACTCCGATTAAAGCGTATGACATACCCACAGGTTCGTATTAACGCCCCTACAACTTTCCCGAAGGAAGCTTCCCCAAATTCTTGACTTATCACAAATTCACCTTTTTACGATAAGGTAAATAATATTTATGATTTCCGTAAACTGAATAAATTCATATTAAACAGCTCGTAGTTCTGGAAAACATTTCAGACCGGAGAACTTGTATTAATATATTCTACACCCTCTGGACATATAATCTATTTTCCTCAAACCGTAAAATCTCTCGATATTATACTCGAATATTAATCTAGGGAAAGCTAAAAGTGCTGTTACAACCCTCTGTAACCCACCTGGTCCCAGTAAAAGGGTAAATTTTAGGGCGGGGTGTTACAGTTTGACTTTGGTCAAAGCTGTCCCTCTATTTATAGAGGATTGGATGGTCAGGATTAAATCTGGGAAAGATCTGACGATCCAGATTTAACGAATGTAAAAAGTAAATAGTTAAATGGTAAAACTATTTTACCGGTATAGTAATTAAAAATTACCAGAAAGTTTGAAAATTCATAGAAAATAGAAGGAAGCTTCGAAAAATATTCTGAAAATACCGAGAGACTCGTGTCGACACGTACTATGACTCCAAGTCCTTAAATGAGGAATTTGAAGAATTTAGAAAAACTCAAAAATGAACGTGGTTGTTAACTTGTTAAGTTACCGAGTGCCACTTAAACTTCAGTAACTCGTCATGAACCCCAATAAAAACATACGGGGTCTCACATATTTGGTCTTTGTTTTGTTTCATGATGTGTAAGGTGGTTAAAATGACGAAGGATCCAACAAGATGACATATGACCCCTATTTTTGGCGACAATTAGTGCACTATTACGCTCTGCTAGGTCTTGAGGATCTTTGTAATCACTTACTCTTAAATTCATACCCCTAGCCTTGCCAACCACTTTAAACCTAAAGTTCATTTTGATTCAAAAGATGGGTAGACCTTATCTGTGGAGATCATTCCAAGAGTTAAGTATATGGATCAGTCCATTTGTGTAGATAATTGATATTCTTTCATGAGGTTTATTTCTATTATAACTGTACTTACTGTTCTTATATATGCAAGTCTTGTCTCTTGCATACTTGTTGAGTGTAGCCAAAAATTCGAGTAAAATAAGTTCATACCTTGTAAGGAATGATTCATGCTTATCTAATACATGTTGAGCTTAATATCATCATTGTTCTACCAAGTCCTATGTTTTAATATGTGATCTATGCATGGCAATTAGCTTCGAAATTTTATGGATTTATCTTATATTGAGTGCTAATTTTGATGCCATGAAATGGAGATTCTGAGACAATAGTTGAGGGCATTAGAGTCATTTCAATTTTTATTTATTTTTAAGTCTTTTATTAGTTGGTTTGGCTAAGGGACTAGTAAAAGCTAAGTATGGGAGAATTTGATAGACGCATAATATTTTATATTCTTAACGTATTTCCTATCCTATTTAGCTATGTTATTTTCTTAATAACACCATTTCTAACTTGTTTTATGATTAAAGAAAAAACGAAAAATACAAGAAATAAAAAAAAATAAAAAAAAATATCTCGACGAAATTTATTAAAATTCGTCGGCTAAAGTTAAATAAAAAAAGAAAAAGAAAATAAAATAACTAACTATAGCCGACGAAATTTATTAAATTTCGTCAGCTAAATTTAAATAAATAAAATAAATAACTATAGCAGACAAATTTTAATAAATTTCGTCAGCTAAAGTTAAATAAATAAATAATAAAATAAAATAAATAACTATAGCTGACGAATTTTATTAAAATTCGTCGGCTAAAGTTAAATAAAAATAAATTAAATATATAACAATAGCCGACGAAAGTTAGTAATATTTTTTCGGCTAAGGACCAAAAAATTCGTCGGCTAAAGTCCAGACTTTAAGCGACGAAAAATTTCTTCGTCGGCTAAATAAATGACTTTAGCCGATGATGAACAGTAATTTCGTCGGCTAAAGTCTTGGCCGACGGCTTTTTCTCGACGAAGTTTCATCGGTTAAGATTTTAGCCGACGAAAAAATTTCATCGGCTAAGGTAGTTGTTTTGGTAGTGTAACCCATGTTAGAATTCATGCTAACTATTGTCATGATTTGTGTTAAGCCTCGTAGATAAGTGTAAACCTTTAAGTGGTGGAAGCGCATAGCTGCGGACGTAGACTTCATAATGGATGCTATGATGTTCATAGAGGAAGTTGTGTTCAATCTCAATTCTAATAGATCGTAATGATTCATGTTATGAGTAAACGGATACTCGTAGTATTGGCAGCAGCCCTAACATGAAATATCTTAGTTCTAGACGTTCTGTGTTAAGTGTTTTACGTAGAATTAAATGGAATGCTAAACCTCGTAGGATAGCGTTTCGAGATTGTTTCTAATTCTTTGAATTGACATGATTTTTAGATTGTTATGATTGAAACGTGATCTTAATGTGTGGTCGAAATTCTAGTTTCTCTCTGATGGATGTGTTGAATGGATCGATCACTTGTATATATTGTTCATATTTGTTTTCTGTTTAGTAGGATTATCAGAACTAAACCTTTAAACCCCCTTTTATACTCTGTAAATGTAATTGTTTTGTAAATATATACATATTCATATTTGTTTTTTAAACCGAACATATTTGACTGCCCTAGAAGTCCCCGGCTTGATCGAACCTCATTTACCAATGTTATAATTGACATAAAAAGGGTTTTTAAATTGCATGTCCGGTAACGAGCACGTCACCTAACCACCCCATGTGGTTAAAATCTCAGACTACTTTATCTATGTGAAGTATGAACTAATTAATCAAATGACATTTAGTTTGATGGAGTGAAAATCTAATGCAATAACCAATATTCTAAAAAACGTTAGGCGCTAGTCAGGCGGACAACCGGTGATTATGGCCTAGGCGGGTTAATCGGGCGATTAATAGGGGATTAATCGGTTTTCTAGCTCTTTAGATGGAAATGGTGAAGCACCACCTAGCGCCTAGGTAAGGATTAATCGGCTCTAGGAGGGGATTTTTAGAACACTGGCAGTAACATGAAACTCACCATTAGTCCCTAATAAGCTTCAATCAGAATGTTTTTGTTAGACTCTCTACCAGCTAAATGCACGAAAGATGGTATTTCACGGTCTTGGTCCGCTCGGATGCATTCCTTCTGAGAGGGTTAAATCAATGAAAGGCCAATGCTTGAAGCAAGTCAACATGTGGGTGCTGGAGTTCAACTCTGAAGTAGAGAAGCTCATTGCCGCTCTCAATAGACGTCTCCCCAGTAGTGAGACACACTAATAATTAATAAAACTCAATTCTCAATACGGTCATAATCTAGTTTACACAACCCAATTTCCTACTTGATTACATGATATAATCATGCCCAAATGACATGGACTTGACAAGAATTACATAATGTTATCAGAAGAAATTGTTCACACACAGCTAACCATATAAAGTCAGTAACCATTCATCTCCTCAGTCTTGAACGGACAAAATACACAAGACTGTGTGGCAAAGTTGTTGATCAATAGGGACAAAAGGGCAAACCGTTCAATTACAAGTCTCTTTGCATTATCGGAAAGCAGTGGCATAGCCCGAAATTTTATGTTAATAGGGCACGTGTAAAAATTTATTTATTAAATAATTCTTTTAGACAGTACGACTATTTACAATATTCATAATCTACCCTTGGAATCGGTATCACAAACCCTATATACCTCAACACGATAGCATACAAATTTGTGAATAAAACAAGGTTCACATATATAAATGTTTAAAATATGGTTTAATAGTTTTTGTAGAACTTGTGAATGAAAAAAGTGTATATGGATGTTCGAAGTATGGTTTAATTGTTTTTGTATTAACCATAAATATAAATCATTAACTATAATAGCTTCCATTACCCGAAAAAAAAAAGACAAAATCAATATTTGCTAATATGATCATGTGAATGTATATTTTTGTAATTCTTTTAAACAAAATGTATATTTGCTAACATGATCATGTGAATGTGGATTACATTTCCTCATACGACCAATGAAACAAGGAGTTCACATGTGAGCTCATCCTAATAAATTAACTTTAAATACTATAAAAGTATATACTAGTAATTGTTTTAAAAAGAGAAGTTAAGTGGGGCACCAGTAGTATATAAATATAAAGATGTCCCCAGCAGAAAACTTAACTAGAACACAGGCTCCATTGGCTATGTGTGTGTCTCCGCCCCTGCGCCTCCCCAAGGCAAAATTAACATTTGCAGATGCATATTTAGATGTTCTAGACTTAATCGCAACCCTACTGCTGCAGGGCACCAACTATTACTTCAATTCGAGTAATGTGCCGCTAGAATAGCTCAGTCCTAACTGATATGTAGTTTTTACGTGACTATTTGACATTAGTTAAAATCTGTAATTTTTCAGGGTTTAAGGTGTCCAATACATCATGTTGCATTGTGCACGTGAGGATTGGAGGGCTATGCTTACCGAACTCAAAACTATGCAAGAATCACAAAGATTATGCATTCTGGGATGCATTCCACCCCTCAGATGCAGCGAATGCAGTTCTTGCTGACAAACTCTTCTTGAGACTATTTCCTAGACCTCCCTCCCCTGCACCAACACCTTCTCACTAATTCACTTGTTTGTCATGTAATCAGTAGCGTTATAAAACACATTGATGAAATCATCAGGAAAAACATATAGGATATTACCTTGGAGATCTTAACTCACAGTCGAACCGCTCATATATTGTAAACAAGGACTTCGTATTTCAATCAGAGTTAGATTTCAAGTCTAAAGGACAAGGAACTTGTACGCATTTTCGCTATTCTTGTAGCGAAGGCTTTTGCAATTCTCTATGGGAAATCCCTCAGTTTAAAATAGCGCGCCTTAAGGTGCGCCTTAGACGTAAGGTGAGGTGAGACATGACTATTTCATCTTAAGACGTCATCTAAAAGGCGTTTGTCTCAAAAGGCGAGTAATAACGTATCTCAGGACGAAAAAACGCGCTTCAAGCGCTCCAAGGTGTGCATTGAGGCATCATCTTTTTTAAGTACAATAGTTAAAATCCATAAACAGTTAAACTACATCGTTTTATTTTTGGTTTAAAGATAAAAACTAAGTTTTAAAGAGAAAAAAATTGGGTTTCAAGACATGCAAATGCTCTTAATGACAAAGAGGGAAGAAAATGCAATGAGGGAATGAATTTACGTTAAATTTAGATATTATGTTTGTAGCTACTTAATTTCAATTTTAAATGTAAGAATGTATGTTTAATGGTTTTATATCATTAATTTATTTATTTTTATTTTAAATATTAGAATGTCGTAAAAGCTTCACATTTTCGCCTCAAGGCTTGAGGTTCCGACTTGACGCCTCACCTTATGCCTTCGTCTTTTTAAACATAAAGAAATCTCATAGCCATTCTTTTCTTTTGTCAGGATAAAAGTGAATTTCCTTGTGAATGTCACTTGCCGGACACAAAAGTAGCTCCCAAGGCAACACAAAATTAACAATTGAAAGCCTAAAAAGTACAACTACAATACATTAGAACCTACGTTGCACGGAAACAGAAAAGCGAAGCGTTCGGAAGCGTGGAATCGTTTTTTAAATTGTTAGAAGCGAAGCGTTTTAGAAGCGTAAGAATAAAATAATATAGAAATAACGTATATTATATGTTAGTTAATATATTATAATTGTTAAATCTGATAATGATTAGTATTAGATAACTACTAATCACCTAATTAATAGTCACTTTTCCCAAATTTTACCGTAGTGCTTTGCATTCTCAAAGAAAAGTTTGACCAAACATACTTTGTTTTTATTTCAAATGTTCTCTTCATCTTCTCTCTTCTGCATATCTCTTTCTCTCTCTCTCATCATTTTCTGCATCTTTCTTCTCACATCATCTTCTGTATCACTCTCTCAAGTCTCTCAACGGCACTAAAAAAAATTACGAACGCCCAGCCCCGCTCACCTCTGCCCAGCGAGTCCTACCCCGCCTAGGTGTCCGCCTAGCAGCCTGCCGCCTAATGCAAACGATTTCCATAGAATCGGAACGGCACCTCCCTGCCTAGCGCCTAGGAGCCGTCTAATCGTCTGCCTAGCGCTGATTTTTAGAACATTGTCGCTCATCCACAGTGCCCGTCCGCGCTTCCGAATCGAAATTGGACGCTTCTGCCGCGCTTCGAAATCCCCATATTCCTGAAATCGGGTTTCTGGATGCTTCGGGGCGGTTTCGCTTCGCTTCCGCTTCAGAAGCGTGACCATCTCGACACTTCCGTGCAACGTAAATTAGAACAGCATACGTTTAGGCTCACAAAATCAAACTGGCCACCACCTTGAGAGGCTCATTTGGTTTGTGATCGAGTGACAACAACAATGAAGCTCGATGGTTGTAGTACTGTTGAATTAGGACACTTGTACATGCCAAGAAATAAACATAAGGTGTCTGCCTTTTTGAGGAAACATTGAAACCGTTCTTTTGACCCTCATTTGATAAACCATAAGATCAGTTCAGTCCACAAGAAAAGAATGTGAAAACTGAAAACAGGAGAACATACAGCCAATGATTTGACTCCAGCATAATGGCAACTCTTTTGCTCATAACAATTTTTAGCAGAAAACACATTATTTTGGGATTCCAAATTATGGTTCTGAAGAAAACCTTAAAATTCAGATTACATAAAAGGATCTAAGGTAGTTGTTCCAGAAGATAACTCAATCTAAGGAAAAGGATCTAAGGTAGTTGTTCCAGAAGATAACTCAATCTAAGGTAGTTGCATAAATAACACTAGGAGGCTGCCAGAAATGCTATCTTATGCTCCAGTGAACGCCTTCTTCCCAAAGGCAGAAGAAGACCCTGCTGGAATGACCTTCAAGACATTAAACCTCACTGTCTTTGACAGAGGCCTACAAGAATAGGAAAAAAAGGATAAGTTAATGAAGAGAAAACATGATATTCAATTGAGGCACGCAGTCTATAGGAAAATGAAATGATAACATTAAGATAGGTGGAATGTTTGAATCACACCTGCACTGCCCAATGATAACATGATCTCCTTCTTTCACACGGAAGCATGGTGATACATGCGCAGGGATGTTCGAATGCCTCTTCTCATACCTACAAAATATTGACAGATTAGATTCCTTGATGCAAATAATAGAACACAGCACATGTACTCCTGGTGATATGACATGAATCACCTCTGGTACTTCTTTATGTAGTGGAGGTAATTGCGCCGAACGATGACAGTCCTCGACATCTTTGCACTGTGGCAGGTACCAGCCAGAATGCGACCCCTGATTGAGACATTACCAGTGAAAGGGCACTTCTTGTCAATGTATGTTCCTGTAGAGAAAGACAAAAAGCTCGGAACATAAACCACAAATCCCAATTTGCTTTAGGCAAAACAATACTCCATTTGCACTTACAAGACAACTTCCTTGCAACGGCCATCTAAACAGAATCAGTGTTTCACAACTAGCATTGTATACAATACAAATGACGAAGTTGGTATTCAAGAACCTAGCATACCATGCTCGAGTAACTTAACAAAAAATAAATAAAACATTTGTTCACATCAACAGCAAGCAACTAGCCAACATAACATATGCAATTGGTTCCAACACAATGTAATCTAAAATGAAAAACAAAACAAAAAACAAAGCAGAGCGCATGGACCGAACCATCAATAGCATCTCGGGGAGTCTTAAAGCCGAGACCAACGCTCTTCCAGAAGCGATTGCCTCCCTTTCCAGGCCTCTTCCCCTTGCCAGTCTTCTTGGAGCTGCACACAAAATGTCAAACATCAATTCTCAGCTCGGATCTTAATCTCTGATAAGCTAAGACAATAGAATTACCTGAGGAAAACCTTGGGCTGTTTGAGGAAAGCCTTCTCCGTCTGCAAAAGAAAAGACAGAGATTCAGAAGTGAGCAATTGAATGAGAAGGGAGATGAAGCCTGATAAGGAGAGAGAGGTGAACCTGTTCCGCCATGTTTGAGCTGCTCTTGTGTGAGACTACTGGATGGAGCCGACGCCGCGCGATTAACAGCGGAGATGAGGTGGGACTCAAATATATGCGGAACCCTAATTGCGTCAATGACTGTAATGTCCATCTCTTGTACACAATTTCTTTTCTTGGTGAAAATACACAATTTCGCTGGGTGTCCAAAATTTAACCAATTAAAGTGTCCACAATTTCGCTAAAATTATAAAAATTTTGACTTTTTAGGGCATGATTCAAGAAATTTAAAGCCATGAATTGAAGAACAAGGAACAAGGAACATATCCGTTGGAGGTTGAGTCGCCGTCTTGTTTGTCAGAATCCGTCAAGGACAGTCGTCCTCCTTTTTCTCCGATCTCCATCGATTGGAGATGTATGCAAGAATGAAAGACTGGACTTGGTAGAAGAGTAAAAGAGGAGTGTTTTGATGGTGGTTCTTTTAGTGATCGGTGGCCGAAGCTGGCCTGATGGCGGAGCAGAGACGGAGACGACGAGAAACTTCCGTCTCTATCGAACAGTCGAAAAGCAGAGAGGAGAAGAGATTGACCCGGTTTGGATCCATTTGACTTGGGCCTGGGTTTTTAAAGCAGGGACCAACGACTCAGATTTTAAAACAAGTAAATCTGACGGCTAGAAATAAATCTGGATTATATAATTTATGAAAAAAGAATTTTTAATTTACCGAAACTTCGATAAATCATAGAAAACACACCGAGACTCTGAAAATTAATCTGAAGACACCGGTAAACTTGTGTCAATATGAAATACCACACCGGGGCCTCAAAAGAAGAATTTAGGAATTCGAGAAAAACTCAAAAATGAACGCGAGCGCTTAACTCGCTAAGTTACCGAGCACGTTAAAACCCTCAGCAACTCCATGAAAAACCATGTAAAATTTTACGGGGTCTTACACTTGGTATGGGATGGGGACTTTGAGGGTTTGAGGAAGGAGAAGAAGTTGCAGAGAGAGAATGAGACGATTCTGGGATCGGGTTTGGTAAAGATTATGGACCTTCTAATTATTATATTGGGTTTTTAAGTGCAAGAGTCAGAAAATAATATGCTAACTTTGTCCAAATATATATATATATATATATATATATATATATAACTTTTTAATTATTTTTGGGCTTTATTATATGTTTTTATTTTTTGGAAGAGAGAATTTTTTTAATATATATTAAAAGTATATAAATATATTATTTATTTGTCGTGTCCAAGCCGTATCGGAATTGTCATTTTTGAGATTTATTATGTCTCCGTGTCGCCGTGTCCGTGCAACATAGGTGGGGAACTAGTTTTTTTATGAACAAGGGAACCGGTTATTCTCTCAAATTTGTTATTTCTAACTCTCTTTATTGGAAAGTGCTAGAATACACTTGTTTTACCGTACACTGTTGTGAGTCCGGGATGCGTGGCTGCGACTTATTCGCGGAGACTACAATTTTAGGACAAGATCAGAATTTCCATAGTTGACGATGTCTGTATTAAAACGTATGGTTAAACTTAAACAAAATACAACAAATTTTCTAGATTTGATTATATTTGTTCGAGGATGAAGCAGCCTTCTTCTTCCTCCCCCAATGTATGTGATGAACAATTCAACTTCATTTCTCATCTTTTCCACTAACTCCAAATCTCCTCCAAAATTTTCTCTATTTCCTAAAATCTCCACTTTCTCCATCCGAACATGCTCCTCCATCTCCGCCATCCCTCTTCCGTCCCAAGCGCGCAGCCACTTTCGATTCCTCTGACACTGGGCACCCCATGTTGTTTGACTAACGCTTTAATGCAAAGAGAACCTTTCAAACCATCATCATCATTGAGTCCAGTGTTCAAATTGGGACATGTATAAACGTGGGCATTCTAAGTTAGAGCTTCCTTTTCTATCAATTGAGATGCATAAGTGCGATTGAATTCTGAGTTAGAGAAGAACCCAATAGGATTACACATGTTTCGTCTGCTCAGATATTGAATTCGTGCTACTCCTTCTATTGAGAAAGAGAAAATTCCAAATATTGTTTTGAAAATGGAGATGCAGAGATCAGAGATAACAAAAGTTTCTGGGTCGACTGAAGAATGAAATAAGACAGTAAAATAAGGACAGTCGCTGTGGCGGCCTGAAATTACATAACCGTCCATCCGTTAAAGATACCGTCTAGAGTACCGTACATGTCGGGTAGTGCAGCTTTTCCCTCTTTATTTTGTAAAATCTACTTTTTTCTTTTGAAAGCTCATCGGAGGAGCTAAAGACTAAATCAACAATCGATATATCCATCGTTGATAAAGAAACAACCTACTTGTTCTGACTCTCTCTAAATTTTCTCCTCTTTCATGAAACTACAAACCAAAGATATTCAATTCTTGTTGATCAAAAGCTTTCTGTGATCAGTCATGTGGCTAAGGCACAATGTTCCTTTCCCCCTTATATTTTAAGGTTTCATTAATGATTATGGTGTGAGGGCTCCCGTTTTAGCTCTTTTATTCAAAAAATAAATAAATAAAAAACATACAAATGTCAGTAGCAGTCATACATACTGTCACATCTTGATTCCTAAATTAATTTACGGTTGGTTACTTTTACATCATTTTGGTCATTTATAGTTTTCAGTAACCGTTTTACCGTTAAGAGATCATAGAGTTGACTTTTTGTACGATCATGGCTTCGAGAAAACTTCATTCATGGAAGTCATAGATGACCTTAATACTAGTCCGTGGACACGTGATACACTCAAATCGAAGTTCATATGATAAATTTATGGTCTAAAAATGTAAAGTTACTATTTTCGAGTGAGGTTATAAAAAGGAAACTTACCGGAAAGGGTAAGTTGTAAAAACAGAATCACTCTTTCTCTCCTTCCTCGAGAATTTGCTTCTCCCTTAGACCGACGACTTCAGCGCCTCCCTGCTCCGTGTCAGGCCATTCCAGCTTGTCGCACCAGTCGATTTCGCTTCACCATCATCTCTACTTCTTTCTGGGTTGGGGTTCGAGCGTATAACACTGCCATGTGAGAGAAATTGCGTCAAGAAGTTCACTCTGCACAGTGTTCTTCCCTCACCAAAATCTCTCACCTCAGGTCACTAACTTTTCAAATTTCATTGGCTAAAGTTCACAGACTATAGTCGACAAAAAAAATTTTCGTCGGCTAAAATTTCATTATAGCCGACGAAAAAATTAGTTTAGTCGACGAAACTCGTCGGAGATCAAGAACCAAAAACCCAAAAAAAGAGGAAAAATAAGAAAAAGGGGGTTTTTTTGGTTGGGGCTCTAATTAGAAAAGCAAATGCAGTGGAATGCAAGTATAAGAGGAGAAGAATCATCCAAGCCACGCGGAAGCCCTTCCGCTTAATTTGCTTTTATTATTCTGGCTATATATGCAGACATTGAATAGGTGCGAGTAGAGATACCCTAGACGTTAGAAGTAGCCCAATCTCTTCCTTTCCTCCATGGCACCCAAACCCCCCTCTCCTTTGGAAAATCCGCCGGCGGCTTCTAAATCGGATCAGGTAGCCTCATCCGGGTCCGGATCCGAATCCGAAGCTTCTGAGCCGCAGACTGTGAAGCCTCAGTCTGAGTCCGAACCCGACGGCGGCAACGGCAGAGTGCCAATTGCTTCAATGCCCATGGAAGAGGTCCCCTCGGTGATATCCGGCGCCAAGAGGCCTCCCGGCGGCGAGGGTGAGCTCAATAAGGACTCGAAGAAATCAAAACTGTTTCAGAAGATCTGGAGTGATGAAGATGAAATTACTGTCCTGAAGGGGATGCATGAGTATGCTACCAAGGGGTTGGATCCTCATGCTGATATGGGTGCGTTCTATGAGTTTATCAAGAAATCCCTGAACATGGATGTTTCGAAGGTCCAAATGAAAGACAAGATTTGGAGGCTGAGGAACAAGTTCCTGAAAAATGAGGGGAAGAAGCACAAGCCGACTAAACCTCATGACTCCAACATTTTCGACTTGTCCAAGAAGGTGTGGGGAGGTGGCGAGGATGTAGCTGATCAAGAACCCGAGGCCAAGAGCAATCCAGCTGAGAAGATCGGAGCTTATGAGGATATTGGGTTCGATAAGGGTTTCAAACAGCTGGGGTTGTCTGAGACTATTTTGCGGCAGGGGCTTCAGTTGATTGGTGAAGCGAAATACGCCGACCTGAAGAATCAGTGGAGCGACCAGCATGTTGCCCAACTGGAACTTTGTGTTAGGAGGACTGAGCTTATCAGCTACCAGGCCAAGATGATTTTGGAGGCCTTAAAGTCTGATCATTAGAATGGTGGTCAGGTAAATCCACAAGTCCAGAAAACCCTTGTTTTAGGTTATGTTTTCTTCAGGTGTTGGTCATTGTGTAGAAATATCTGCATAATGTGTGTATTATTGCTCTGTAGAACTGGCCATTTTTGTACTCCTTTTGCCTCAACTATTTGGCCTAATGTTAATGTTTTTCAGTGGTAATTTTTACATGATCAATCATCAGATGCACTCTTTCACAATACAAAATTAAAAGACCAAATACCTGAAACCGCAATCTAAGAGTTATAGGACCTTGGATCCCAAAGACATACATGCACACATGAAATCAGAATGATATTTAGTTTAAAAAAACAACTGAAAACCACTAAAACTAGCCTTTAACTAGTAAATAATCCTGAGTTCAAAACAAAGTACAGGTTCTTGTGTACAAGGAAATTAAATGCAAAATGCCAAAACCTGTTAAAACTACAGGGCTGCTATGTTGTCGATCTACCTGGGGAAACCTTCTCCACCAAAACCTCAAGCTCGGGGCTTATTTCAATTTTGTCTTCCTTCAATCTCTGGCATATCTCAGGAAGGAATTCACTAGCAGCTACATAAACCTTGAGCAACAAACAATACTCGTTGGAACTGAGACAATTTAGACGCTTCAGAATCTTGCAGAAGTTCTCAGCGCTATCAATATCTTTTGTTTCCTCAAAATACTTCAGAAATGCAGTAATGGTTTCTGGAGACGGACGCCAATCGTCATCCTTGGTTTCCAAAATCGCTTGTTCCAAATAGCTAATGGCCAAATCAACCTGGTGGTTATCCAAGAAGTAAACCATGAAAATTTCACGAGCCTTGAAAAAAGGCCCTCTACACCTCTTAGTAGCATCCTTAAATATCAACAGCGCTTCTTCATACATGTTCTGACTAAGATAAGCACGTATAACAACATTTGCTAACCTCATATCATAACTGGAGCAATTGGACTGCCACTCCTCAAAGCATTCTTTCAAACCCTCCACATCTTTTAGCTTATATAGCGCTTGAACCAGAAGAAGATGGCTGATATTGTTGGTATCCGGAAAAGCCGACTTGAGGGATTCCCATATTCTTTTGACCTCACCTAGATTACCAGTGTTGGCATAGAGTGTAATTAAGAAATGGTACGTCTGGCGCTGCGGCATCCCGGACATCATCACCTTCTCCGACATTTTAAGAGCTACCTCAGCCTTCTCATAAAGCTGCGCCTTTACATAGATGGAAGCGAGATTGCTATATGTTGACCAATCACATCTGTCTTCATCTTGGCTTTGCATCTCTTCCACAACACTCTCCACGCCTTCCATGTCGTTCAAAGCGGCATAGCTCTGCATCCAAACATTATAGCTAAAAGTATCCAAACGTATCTCCCTCCGCCTCATTTCCTCTACCAAAGGAGCCACCTTCTCCGGCTGCTTCTTTCTCATATACAAAGCCATGAGATTGTTGAAAGCCAGAGCAGAGTTGGCATAGTTCATTTCATCCATCTTCTTATAAAGAGCCAATGCCTTTTCTTCCATCACCTCCTTGCAGTAACAGTTCAAAAGGGATCCATAAGTCAATCTGTTCTTGGCAGACTGCGGTAGGTTGCTGAAGTAACTCTCTGCCGCCTCTGTCCCTTTGGCTTTCGCCGTGAGATCCAATCGGACCGCATAATCAGATAATGCATAATTTACCTTCCTAAACTCCATCCATTCCATTATCTGCAGCAATCAACCACAAAAACAGAGCATGAACCACCCAACACATTTCATTGGTAAAAGACAAAGGAACAGAGGGGAACCTCAAGGGCATTCTGGAACTGGCGGTACTTGCGGAGCTCCTTGACGCAGCGATCGAGCTCGTATTTCTTGACCCTTCTGCCCTCCATGATGTAATCATTCAAGGCCGCCGCCGCTCCCCCGCTGCCTCCCAACGCGGATAGCCTCCGGTACAGCCTGTCCGCCGCTCCCATCGAACGGGCTCGATTCATTTGTCTCCGTCTCACACAACAAGGGTTTAAGTAAAGTATTTAAAATGGGTCGGGTTTGACCCGACGCGGTTGGTTTGTATTCGAGGCGCTGGTTCTCTCCGCAAAAAGATGGCGCTTGTTATTTCCTCCTCGTCGACGTGGCCGCAACAACACCTTCCGTTCCAATCGAAATCTCAGCCGCGGAGCTCACGGATTCGGATCTTGTCTTGTTTGGTGAGAGTGTTGGATTCTGCGTTGAGTTGAGAATTCATGCGCTAACTATTATTATGTGTTTCAGATGAAAGAGGCAGAATCGGGGAGGCGTTACAAGGGAGGAGGAGTGGTGGATGAGTTGTTGCTGAGTGTGTTTAGGAACAAAATGGCTCAACAAGTTGGGTGGGATTCGGATAAGCCCGGTTATGACGGACTCATTGAAGTGGCCAACCGGATGATGCTTAACAGCCCAACCAATTCTCATGCTAAAGAAGCTGCGGTATTCCCTTTCTACAACTTTGTAATTTTCATACAGGGAACTACATTTACTAGTTGGTACACATCAGTGAATGCTTTCTTTTTGGCAGGTCCGAGTTCTGGTATCTCTGTTTCCACCATTCCTGTTACAACTTTATAAACTGCTAATAGCTCCTATACAAGGCGGGAAAATAGCCGCGCTCATGGTTGGTCAGTATTTTCTATGCCACATTTTCATCTCAACTCTCAGTATTTAATGGGTACGCATAAGCCTTGTGATGTTCTTCTAAATATTCAAGTGATCACTGACTGTAACTTGTATGGCCTATGTTTTGCTTTTACACTGAAGCAAGGGTGACTGCAGTCAGTTGTCAATGGCTCATGGGCCCTTGCACTGTTAATTCTGTCAACCTACCCGATGGGAACTCATGGACTAGTGGGGTAATCATTTCTCCCAATTTCCTTATCAAAATCTGAATTCAAGTGTTTGGCCGTACTTCCAAGCTTAGATAACAGCTTACATTGTTGGGAGGATTGGCATTCATGCAGGTGTTTGTTGAGAAATGCAAGTACTTGGAGGAAAGCAAATGTGTAGGGATCTGTGTCAATACTTGTAAGCTTCCAACTCAGGTCAGTGATGCTTTTGTAAAATGTTAGTTAACTGCCCAACATAGACATAACCTGTTAAGTGCTAATTCCTTCAAGTTATCACTCTAGTCTTTTATCAAGGATTACATGGGTGTCCCTTTACTGATGGAACCGAACTTCAACGACTATAGCTGTCAGGTTAACCCAATACCTCACTGACTCAACCCGCTTCAACAATATATTGTCCTTGACTCGCTATTTATCTCAAATTCCGCAGTTTAAATTCGGGGTGCTTCCTCCACTTCCCAAAGACGATGCCACTCTCAAGGAGCCTTGCTTAGCCATATGCCCTAATGCTACCCGAAGAAGAGAAATTGCAAAAAACTTTAATGTAGAGCAGTGTCCCAAGGCATAAATACAGTAAAACTGCTGTGCCACCAGTCCACCAGAGAAATCATATTACTAGATATTGTCTGCTACTGAGTATTCCCTTACTCGGTAAATCACTTCTTTAGGTACATCGTTAATCTTGTGAATAGACAAACTTCATCTCTTTTATGTAGAAAATCTGCTGTCAGTGATGATAGTTGCAAGTGTAGTGAAAGTGACTATCCACTGTTTTCAAGCGTTCTCTTCAAAACAGTGTAAAAGGCCCTTAGCTACGATACAGAAGGTACTTGAATACAAGGAAATGAACCATTTGTCTTCTTTTTTAGTCTAAAACTCATCTTTGCTGATATTGTATGGTGTTAATGTTCTGCATTTTACCAATTTTGACCAAAAGGGGAATGTGACATATGATCAACCTCTCAAGTAACATCACTAGTTATAGATGTATTCAAATTAGTTATGCCAGATTGTCAGTAAACACGGCAATTGCGCCATGGAGTTCAGCCCAACATGGGCTTGATGAACTCCAGGTGATACCAAATTGAGCAACCATAGTAGTTAAGGGGGATGAGGGCGTGCCTTTGTGCTCGATCTGAAATTCATAGTCGATGGAAGTGTACAAAATTAATCAGTTTTTGATCCAAAACAGTAACACAAAAAATTAATCAAGATTTTGATTCCCTGTAAGGATCAATCTATGAAATGAAATATAGAAGGTACATGTATAATAAGGAACTAGGCAAAGCCAGACCATACCCAGACGGCCAGACCTACAACAATACAAATATAGCAGGACTATTGATCAAGGAAAATAAAAATTCTGGTCCATTTGTTTGAGTAGTCTTCAATCATAAGATCAACAGTCCCAACCAGAGCGCCTCCGCCTTTCTCTAGGTTTATTTCTAGAAGTGCAATAGGGCAGTATATGAACCTATTAACATTACAAATAGACAATAATTGATAACTCTAGTTTAATGGAACACCGGCTACAAATCCTCGTAATGCAGGCCTCTTGTTGGCACTCAAACTCTTACCAGAACCCTGACTTGGAGAGTTTGATGAAGACAAACTTATTCTTAAACTGAGACAGTTGCTAAACTCACCACAGTCCGCGTCCTACTCGGTTTATCATCTTTGCGTGGTTGACATCTTCACCAACTTGATGTAAGTAATGCCTTCTTGAATGGTGATTTATCTGAAGATGTTTATATACAGCTTCCTCCCGGTTTTGGAGGAAAGGGAGAGAATCGTGTCTGCAAGCTACACAAATCCTTATATGGGCTCAGACAATCTTCAAGACAATGGTTCATCAATTTGTCTAATGAACTCAAGAAGGCTGGTTTTCGTCAAAGCTGGTCTGATTACTCACGATTTGTTCGAAACTGCAAAGAGACATTCACTGTGCTACTAGTGTATGTCGATGATATTATTTTGGCAGGAAACAATCTCGATGATATCAAAGCTGTGAAGTGCTTCTTATCCAGCAAGTTCAAGTTAAGAGATATGCGAGTATTGAAATATTTTCTTGGCATAGAAGTGGCTAGATCAAAGCAATGTATCGTGTTAAGCCAGCGTAAATACGCATTGGAGATATTGGAGGACTCCGGATTCCTTGGAGCAAGACCGACAACATTCCATGTAGAGTGCAACATTGCTTTGACACAAAGCGATGGAGAGCTACTTACTGATCCATCTCAATATCGAAGATTGGTGGGAAGACTTATTTATCTCACCATTACAAGACCTGACATTGTCTATGCGGTACACATCCTTTCTCAGTTCATGGACAAGCTAAGGATACCCCATCTTGAAGCAGCGCACAAGGTGTTGCGTTATCTAAAGCAAACGCCGGGACAAGGTTTGCTATTGTCATCTCAAGGAACGCTTCAATTACGTGCCTTTTGTGATGCAGATTGGACACGTTGTAAGGACACTAGAAAATCAATTATTGGCTATTGCATTTTTATTGGTAATTCACCTATCTCTTGGAAAACAAAGAAGCAAGGAACAGTCTCTAGATCGAGGGCAGAAGCAGAGTATCGTTCCATGGCTTCTACTTGTTGTGAGATTACTTGGTTGCAGAATATATTGAAAGACCTCAATGTCACAGGTACGCAGCCAGCATTACTTTTCTGTGACAATCAAGCTGCTCTACATATTGCATCCAATCCAGTTTTTCATGAACGAACTAAACACATAGAGATTGACTGTCATGTCGTTCGTGAGAAAATCCAGAGAGGTCTGATCAAGGCTGCCTACATTTGAACACAAGATCAACTAGCAGACCTATTTACAAAACCACTCACATCTACACAGTTTACTGATTTGTTGAGCAAGTTAGGTGTAATTAACATACATTCTAACTTGAAGGGAGTATTGAAACATCAAATGAAGTTATCCCAAACGGTTAGGGATTAGTATCAATATCTTTGTGTAATCTTTATGTAATTCTTCTGTAATCAGAAGGATTCCTTTCCTAGTCTTAGAAGTTAGTTAGAAGTCCTATATATGTAGCTTTGTACTTACCGTAAATCAATTCAATTCAGTTTTATCACAATACCTCATTCTCTTAGTATCTGAAAGAATGTCTGTGTTTTAGAGACATATTTAGGGATTGTGTTATAGAATCCTTGATTCTGATCAATGATGTATATCAGTTGCTCTTTGTAGAACTCCATGATATGTTGATGGAGGCTAGATCTTGAATAGGCTGAAGGTGGTTCAAGATGTTCATTCTGCAGTACAAGACCTTTCAAGTTATGGTACTTTGTTTGAGGATATTCGTGGATTACTCTCCTTGATCCTTGGTTCCTCCCTTGTTCATGTTTATATGGAGTCAAATAAGGTAGCTCATTCACCTGCCAAGCTTGCTCTTATTTAGAGCCTAAATATTCATTGGTATGGACAAGTTCAATCAGTTGTTAGTGATTTTGTCTCTGTGATTGTTTTTTTTTGGCAAAGGTTTGTCACTGTTATTGTTTGACATGTCTCATCAATAAACGTTTATCGTACTTAATAATAAAAAAAATCTACAAACAAAAACCTCTGAGAAATTATCAAAAATGACCAACTTTGAAGACTCAAGATGATTTTTAACCAGCTTTTATAAAACAGTTGAAAAATGACCACATAATGGAGAAAAATATCATATTTACCCCTATGATCTAAATTTTAAAATCTCTTATCATTTTTTCTTCCTCCCGACGGCCACCGCATGACCCTCAGCGTAGACAAGGTGTTCCTCTCCTACAAAACCACATCCCCTACTCTCTCTCTCTCTCTCTCTCTCTCTCTCTCCTCACATCATTGGCGTGGCCACCATTCTTCACTACTCTCTCACTCGCCGCCACCACCACGATGCAAGCCATCCAATCCTCCACGCTCCGATAGGCCAAAACCCTCCCCTCGTCGGGTCTCCGTCTTTGGCCACCTTGTTGCTCCAGTCGTTGAACCAGAAACGAGATTCGAAGGAAGAAGAGAGAAGAAAAGAAGAATACATGGGTTGTGCTTTGGGCTCTGTTTTCAAAGCGAGTGGTGGTGCAGGTTCGGTTGTCAATCAATCGGAGCAACAAGGTGGTCTTTGCCGCTCGCTAGGAGGCTTTGTTGTGTGGTTAGAGTAAATAGGCAAAGCTCCGCGACCGTAGTATTCAGCTCCGGGAGAGCAAGGATATGTGTATTTGTAGAAGTCGTCACAGTATGACTGCATGGGACTCATTTCCCTGTTATAGCAAAGTCCCCAGGCCAATGGCCCTCCAGTGGCCACACCATAACCACCTAGCATAATCACAATTGCATATGCACACATGAGATTCAACAACAGCTTAATGTTGTTTATGCAGTCTACATTATTACAAAGCAAATCCAATCTGTTGTCATACAAGTGGTTTTTCCAATCACAGCCGACAAAACACAACTGGTTCTGTGAATTTGTTTGTAACCAACCACTGTCCTACTCCTTAGCTTGTTACTGTCATACATCAAAATTATCATTTTCTTACATCAATCAAATATCATCAGCCAATCTTTTTCGCAGACGACATTTGAACAAGAACAAAAACATATGCATCTCTCTAGAAAAAACCATGTTTGCAAGTAAAAAGTAGAAAACACCAGTTCCATGTTTTGAGCCCACATTCAATTCAAACATAACAAATTCGATGAGGCCAGACCTCGGTAAACATTGCATGTACAAGTGAGCTGAGTGTGACTTACAAGAGGTCTTGCTGCCGACATGTCCGAGGAACGCAGCCAACTCCTTCATCTGCATAAGCTTGCCGCCGGTGGTGCAAAACCCCTGAGGTTGGAAAAGCGCGGCGGCGAGAATAAACGACTGGTAGTCCCAGAACCCAACGGCGTGAGGCTGGGTTTGCAGCCGTGAAGATCAGGCTGCGTTGGTGGAGGACGCAACTGGGTATAGGAAGAAAAACATATTAGAGATTTGAGAATTTAGATCATAAGGGCAAATATGACATTTTTCTCCATCATGTGGTCATTTTTCAACTGTTTTATAATACATGGTTAAAAATCATCTTAGGCCCTTAAAGTTGGTCATTTTTGATAATTTCGTCAAAAGAACTCACTTCCCTAAAACCCTAAACCCAGAGAAGCCAAATGCTCAGAAAAGCTCCGAATGCTCAAAATTTGGGTCCACGAATGCAATTGTATTGCTGGATTATAACCCAATCCAGGAAGGTAAGTTTTTGATTCAATCCTATTGAGGTTTTGTATTGGGTTCCTGTTTCGCTTTGATTCAATCCACTCAATACTATAGTTGTTTTACAAGTAATCTCTGTTACCATTAGCTTTCATCTCTTGCGAGAACCATATCAAGTTTATTAATTTTGTTGTATTTTCTGTGTTTTTGTTTGAAGTGAAAGCTAAGAAAATCATATAGCAAAAGAAACAAGGATTCAAGAATTTTAAGCTGAAAAATAATGATACCTCACTACAATACCGGCCAAGCTCACCCGGCCGGCGGTAGCTCTGCTCCATCTCCTCAACAGCAGGTTGGCCTCTCCTCATTATACAGTCCTCTAATGGTTATTTATATTCTGTTGACCTCCTTCACTAACTCGAATTGTGCTTCTTCTTTGCCGGGTTTTTGTTTTAAGCAGCAGCTGGGGATGCCATTCAATCCATCACTGGCAAATTCGTGTAATATGTTGCCACTGTCCATGGGACCTCAGCACGGTTTCATGAATTTGCCTAACAACATTTTTCCGATGCAAAATAACCATATGCATATGCCAATGTCCCCATTCGGTGCCCTTGGTCCCATATCTCAACCAGGTCATCCGGGTGTTGAATTTTCCGTTCCACAGAGTAATGCACTCAATATGAACTTGGCTGCTTCATATGCACTTAATGGGCAGTTCTACAACATGGCACAGACTGTCAACCAAGTGAATCCAAATATGGGTCTTCTGCCTGGTCAAATGTTTGCTCATAACCTGTTGAATTTACAGCAGATGAATCAAAATATTGGGCCGTATGGCCAGTTCTGTTTGCCGAATCTGTTGAATAGGAATCAGGTTGTGCCAATGCAAATGCAAAACCCTGGCCAAGGTTGTCCTAATTATGCATTTGGGGGAACAAATCAAGGAGCCCAGGCTGGTGTTCTGCAAAATCCTCCTTTTTTTGTAACTCCCAATTTTGGTAATCTGCACTCTCCGAATCAGGCCGGACAACAGATCAACCAGAATCAGCAAAACACCGGTGTCCAAGGGACACAGGTAACCTTCATTTGCCTTGTGATATCTGCCAAGTTTTGAGTATTTATTCATATGTTTAGGCTCAGACAAAATAAAACTTTACTACACTTTATAAGGTCATGTGTGATTTCTCACCTCATCTGTCTGTGTACTATATGTGCACTAAAATATGCTGATAGGGCCATACTACTTTAAAGTTTAAAATTTATAATTTGGATATGTCATCATTTAGTAATCTCTGTTGAAGTCTTCCTGCCTTCAAATACTGTTCTGACTTTTATATACCATATCTGAGCATCTTAAGTATGTTTTCTTTTCCTCCAAAAGAGCTTTACCTAGTAGAGTACCTATTCTAAGAGATCTGAATTGCAGGGTAATCATATAAAAGCTGGTGGTGTTTACAATTCCAATTCTGACAGTAAAAGTTCACCAAGCAAGAGTTTTATAAAGCATCCAAAACAAGGGTTGCAGCCGCAAGGGGGGTAGGTTATGTCTACTTGTGATTACTCTTCATTTTAGGTTTGAATTTTTGGTCCAATAATTCACAATAAATTTGATTCGTGTAGATTTCAGAATTCTCAGTTTCATCATAACAAAAATCCTAAGGGAAAGTTTGCTTTTCCCAGTAAGCAAAACAGAAAAGGTTAGTGCTTTAATCATGTGACAGGAAGATGCTATGATATATGATTCATTGAGAAGCTTGCTCCAAAAGTTTGCTTGTTTAGCCAATTCCAATTTGACACATCTTATTTGTCTGTGTGTATACCTGCCAGTATGCTTGATCCAGGATGTAGGACATTTTATCAGAAGTTTATTACCTGCTCTTCATTTATCCTTTAATGACTTCGTCAACTTACGTGATAATTGATTGCACTTCACAACGATAATTTCAGAAGGAAACTTTACTCCAAAATGCAGTAAGCCTTATCATTGAATGGCTGATTGAAACTGATAATACTCTCATTTTTTGAACCAAAACTAATTCCTTGCTGCACTTGCTGTCTATGTATTCATCATGTTTATCAATGCCTGCCCATTAAGTTAAGACTGAAGCTCTTCATAATGTAGGATTCTTTGCTATAATTTGAACTTTCAGTAATTCCTATTTGTTCCTCTTCTGTATGTTTCTTCAATTTCTTGAAGGAACTATCCAAGGGATTTATTTATTTTTTAATCTATACCTCAATAAATCTGTATCCCATAGTCCAACTTCTTCTAGAACCCTACCCTCTTGGTTTTAGGAATCCCAGATCCAATCAGCCTGTGTAATTGTAGGTGTTCATTATCAACCACACACTGACGATTGCTGATTACTTTTGCCAACATGGAATTCTGTAAGGATAATGTATATTAAGTCTCTCTCTCTCTCGACAGAAGCAGGGCTAAGCAAAGATAAGGAAGGAAAATCTGCTCGTGCCGACTCTATGGATCAAAGCAGGGAAAGGAAAAGGTATTTATTCTTGATTTCTTGAACGGTCGTACCATGTATTTGTAATTGCATATTGTTTGTCTTTTACAAGGTTTAGATGATGATACCGCTAATCTTTCACTGTTAAGATGCTTTTATCAAAGGTTGGTTAGCTAGGCCTAGCAAAGTTGTTTGTTGGTTTTGTTTGTTTGAGGGATTCAAAATGGTAGTGAAATTGACACTCCTTTCCTTTTTTGTTTAACGTATACTAAAAGAAGAAAGAATGAGTGTACATTGTAAAATGGGTGTGTGGGTTTCAATTCCCATTCCCAAATCAAATACACAAGACCTCTAATTTTCCATCTGCATCAAACTTCAGAATGCCAAATCCTCGGTGTTAAATTGTTTTAGTATTGTTTTTCCTCATAAGAGAAATACTATTTTGATTTAAATTAATAAGTAGAAATAAGTGTACTTATCTTAGTGCTAATCTTGCAAATCCTTATGGTGATCAGTTGAACTTTTCTTCTCAGGAGACATTTGTAAGATGAGATTAACGAAGAATATCATTGAGTATAATAAAAATTTTATTTTTGTATGTCGTGTCCCAAGTTCAGTAGTACAATGTAGGATTGGAGAAGGGCCGAAGTGATGAGTGCTAGTTTCAGTTCAAACCTGTCCAATATTTGATTATGGGCATTATGCCGAAGTCTGGCATTTGTGAAAAAAAAATGTGTACTTGGGTCAAATGAGAGACACTTGGGCATAAAGCTAGCGGTTGGATTTAAAATTGATATACAAAAAACAATAAAAAAAATTGAATGTATTGTTGTCAGATCTATTCTAAAGCCTATAGTTAGATAGCATCGCAGTTAGTTTTGAATTAAGAGCATCATAAATATAACCAACAAAATTGGTGACACTTCAAGTTTAATGTTCGCCTACAAGAAAGATCGCTGTTAGTGTTTTCATAACCCCCTATGCTGGGAGTGGCAACACTTAAGTTCTCTATGTTTGTGATTGTGTCAAACAGTAGGGATTATGAAAATTTAAGGTATTGGTGCTTCTAACATGTAACCTGGTCAAATTATTGTCATTGAAGTAGATTTACATTCTCCGAAGCTATATTGTGAGTTATCACTCATATATCCGTCTTTTTTGTGTTCAAATTATATTTACTCCATGTATCTTATTACTAATTTTTTGTGAATCCCTTTTCAATGAAAGATCACTTTCTTTGTCCTATACGGAACAAGAAGTTCAATTGTGGCGTGAAGGACGTAGGAAGAACTACCCATCAAACAACAACATAGAGAAGGTTCATGTGACTGTGATTCATGATTGCTCATATTTTTTTGTTTGTTTTATGCACTCATCCAATGTAAATGTCCTCATATTGAAATTCCACTTGCAGAAGCTAAGTGAAAAGATTATAGACTTGGAGGCTATTCAGAGAGAGGCCAAAGCACGTAGGGAGGTATGCGACTACTCTCTCTCTCTCTCTCTCTCTCTCTCTCCTGTGTACTTATATATGCGGCAATCTGTTTGCTTAACTTATTCACTCCCAGGCCCACTTAGCGAGCTAG
Organism: Comarum palustre; assembly: GCA_951800085.1. Taxonomy (NCBI): domain Eukaryota; kingdom Viridiplantae; phylum Streptophyta; class Magnoliopsida; order Rosales; family Rosaceae; genus Comarum; species Comarum palustre. The sequence goes on from OX637590.1 coordinate 415,502, forward strand.
TGCTGGTAATACTTATGTATTTTTATTTTTAGGAAGAGGCAGTTAATGGACACATGGCATATCACATGTAATAATGTCATCCCATCGGGCTTATCAATAAAATTCCCATTTAATGAAAAGTAGTTCATCCCAATTAGGCTCTTAAAATAACTGATTACTTCTGCCTGTCTATAAGCTGCTCATTGGTCCCAGATACTGTTTTACTAGAATAGATCATTGCACGTGAAGTTGTATATTAAATTATTTAATCCTAAAATTTGACTCATGTCCATATCACTGTATCCTGCTTTTCTAAGATGAATGGGGTCATGATAATTCTTTGAGGCTGCTATGCTGGTTAGTTATCTGGTTATGGTGTTTGGCTAACAGCAAGATTGCATGTAGTTTAGTTTCCTGAAGAGGTAGCAGGGTTTGTGATCAGGATGTTCCAAGTGATAAAGCTTGTTTAAGGTGACATGAACTTGGGTTAAAGTAGTGAAAATCCTTTATTCTCTTCCTGGCTGGAAAGTTGGACTTCGAAATATCTTGGCCGATTGTTATTAGTACCCTGTCTTTATGCAGTTTAAACATCTTGATACTAGAGGTTGTGATGTAGGACGGTTATGAGTGTTGTGTAGGATTAAGGTGGGTTTGGGATGATGGTCATGTGTTAAGAATAATTTTACTACAGAGAGGTTGTAAGGCTGCTTTAATATTCTCGAAAAAGCAAAGAGCTAGGGAAGAATGTAGATAGAGATGCGAACTTATAGGACAATACCTGAGGCACGACTTAGACGCCTCTGTTTGGTTTACAGAAACTAGCCTTCTTATTCATATACATCTTTTGTCCCCTTGGGATTAGCCCATATGTCAAGGGAGAATGAGAATTGGGTTCAGATTATGATAGTTTTGAAGTAAAATCCTTGCCAACCTGAAATAAATTAAGACCTTGTAAAACTTTAAGAGAGGTATTTTTCTGTGCTCAGATACTCTCAGTTGCAACAGACACCTATAATTACTTACTTTTCATCTAAAGTTTTGAATACAATTGGCAACTCTCACCTATGTGGCTATGTTTTATAGCTGCACGAATAGGTTGGGTCTTGGGCTTTTAAGGACGGCACCTACCTTCCTAATAAAACTATGGCTACTAAACCCGTATATGTTCAGATCTATACAAAACTTGGTTATTAAAGATTCTTGCCCTTATATTACTCATCTCTTGCCTTTTATTTTTTATTGTTTTTTTATATATATTATATATATATACATATATCTTATTTCAATCCAAATATGCTTGTTTCACAAAGGGGTGTATTGTGTAACCACATCTTTACCACCTTTTGCTCAAGTCTGGTACATCTAATTTTGGTCAATGATCAAACAGTGTGTAACAGTAAATTTAGTTCATAAAGTTCATGATCAGTACAGTTTCTCAATGGTATAAATCTTACTGTCTTCTATTTGCTAATTTTGTGAACGATTTTTATCTACCTTTTGTTTTCATGAAGAAAGATATATTACATTCAGTAAATATTGAAATTTTTTGTTGCAGCAACTCAAGGAGATTCTTACAAAGCAGGCTGAGATGGGAGTTGAAGTCGCTGAGATACCATCTCACTACCTATCAGATTCAGAAAAACAAGGGAATAGAAGAGAGGAGAATAGGTCATGGAAAAATAATCGCAGATCACAAAACAAGTTCGGTAAGAGAGACAGGTTTGATAAGAAGGACCGGTTTGCAAAGAGGCAAAGATCAAGTCAGAAAGATTCATCTAATGACACTTCATTCAACAAAAGGGAGTCAACCTTACTGCAGAAGCTTCTTAGTTCAGATATCAAGAGAGATAAAAGTCGCTTATTGCAGATGTTTAGGTTCATGGTGACAAACTCTTTCTTTAAAGATTATCCTGACAAACCTTTGAAATTTCCAACTGTGGTAGTTGAAGAAAGTGTGGTTGAAGAGTTGTCTTCAGTAGCCACGAAAGGTGCCTACGGGGGACGTGACAAGTCCATGGTTGAAATTCTTGGTAAAAATGATTATAAAGATTGTTCTTACAATGATGTTCACGTTGATTATGATGATGATGAAGAGGTAATAGAGAGACCTGAGGAAGAAGAGGGAGAGATCATCAACTAGAAATGCGCTACGATGTTTGGCAAAAAGGAATGTAAGAAATGTTTTACTACCCATTGTCATGCAGAAATATAATATATGATTTTGTTTATTTTAACTTGCTATATTTGAATCAAATTCTTCTGAGAACAAGCTCAAAGGGTTATGGAATTTGAAAAATCAAGTAGATGTTCAAGGATAATTGGACATGTATGTGTGACTTGATCCATGCTATGTATGTGGGCTTTATGGGCTCTAGTAGAGATATGATCCATGTACTAGTTTCCTAGTATGACTATGTAAAGTCTCTATATAAAGGGCTCCTATCATATGAATGAATAACAACAAGGAGCTGATTCTCTATTCCTAATCATTATAGAGTTTCTCGTAGAACACGTTATCATGCACGTAGCTCTAAACCCCAAAAAGAGCAAGTAGGCCACCGAAAATTTTTTTGTCGTGCGCCCGCCTGTGTACTGCGCGCGCACTGCCGCGCACCACCACTGCGCACCTCTTGTGCACCGCTGCGCACACCACCGTGCACCATCTGGGCACCGCTGCGCACCCCCCTGGGCACCGCGCGCACCCCTCTGTGCACCCCCTGTGCATATGCGCACCAATAAACCCTAAAATCTGCCTCAGGTTTCAAACGCCAATATCGACAGAAAAATTTTCGAATTGGCTTTCGTCACCAACAGAGAAGTTGAAAATATTGATCATACGCTTCCAACGCCGCCGGTCTCACCCTAAGAACCGGCCGGAAAGGAACCGAACCGGCCGCCGGAATCCACAGACCGGCCGAAATATTCAAGCAACCGGTTCGGAAACTTTCGGAACTCCGATTTCAGCGAAATTTGGAGAGGTTATGCACAAGGATGTCAGGATCCTTCAGACAAAAGGAAATCCCCAGAACCGGAGTAAAAGTGGGTAAACCGGTCCTCGCAATGGCTTCAACGCGTATAGGAATCACTTTTCCTTGAGGAAAACGGGTTGTATTCCTAAATTCTCTTTGAATCCTTCATATGGTTGATGTTTTTCAATGATTTTCTACTGTTTTATAGCAAGATTAATTAACCATATGATTTTCATGTGTTTCATGGCCTTCATCTGCGACAATTCATGATGGAATTGTGCGAACGATCGCCGAACGCGTATGGACTTGAGCATGGAAGCTTGGAGAAGCTTATATAAATGCAGTCTATTTGACAGACTAGCAAGTAAGCTTTATGTTTTCTGTAATTTCAAGTTCAATAACCTCGGGGAGGATAAAAACGGTTCCTCCCTTTCTCCCATCTCTTTCTATGTTTGGTATTTGGTGAGTGCAGGTTTTGAAAATCCCGGAACTAAGAGTGTTCCTGGGTCCGCGTTGTCTGGTATCCAACGACGGGTTTATTTTGATTAAAAGGGTCGCTTGTTAGCACCCGCGTTGTTGGACAACGTTCAAACGGGTTGTTAGTATGAATCCGAAGGACAAACCAATAAAGCATTGTTTTGTGACCTCTATCGAGTCTCATCACAGCTTGGTTTTGTATGCAAGAGCAAGGTAACATTCTGCTCATTTGAGTTTTGACATACTTAATGCCGAGATTTCACATCTCACGCGCTCCCATTTGAGGTTTGAGACGCCATTGACATGTGCCAACGGGTATAAAGTCCTGTTGTGCAATTAGTCATGTGGCTTGATTACCACTGGTTTGACTACGTTGTCAATGATACACTTTGTGGCATTGTCTAGAAGAGAGGGGGAGGCACAGCCAACCATAGTGGTGGTGTTCCCGGCCTAGAACCCTAGACACCAAACTTGTCAAAACAAATCACGCTACAATAAAACGGTTGTGGATCTCAAGATCACCGGTTTCAAGGATTGTCGAGCTAATTCGTAAGTCGTGAATGCATACAAAAAATGTACAAAGAGTGTACGGGAAATCAAACATGAATGTCATCCTAATGATCGTGAACTTCACCGTTTTTGGATCCAACTCTGGAAGCCTCTGACATTGACGTCATTGAGGAACTACGTTTGATCTTCTTTCCAAGCAATATGTAATTTGAGACATCGATGAAATCGTTGGCACAATGTCGAAGAATTTTTCCTGTTGGATTGAAAGTATTCTTCCATTGTCTACTATGGTTCGACACCACGCTTAAAAGCTTGACATGATTACGCCGCTCTATGTCTTTCACAAAGACATGAGACGTCGGCATGGCATCCTCACGTAGGAGTGCGTGTGTTTGTGGCTCATATTCCCCCCTATGTCGTCTTCCCATGGACGTTTAGACTTATGATGCCCTCTCACTGCTGCCTCCATACGTTGCCTTTGGCCTGAGTGTAGTACTACAGTGTCATATTGAAGTTTGAAGCTTCGTCATGTCAAAATCTGCGAACACAGCAAATCTGTCTTTTTCTGGGCAGTAACTTCGTCTGAGCTTTGTGCACAGATCCGGATGAACTAGAACGCAAACCGTATATCACTGGAAAGCTCTCTGAGTCTAGTTTCTAACGGTTTTCGCGGTTCGTTCATATCCATCATGACGTGAGAGTTATGGCTGTTCCAGTGCGCAAAGGTCATGCTGCACGGAAATTGAATTGCACTCGGGATTGCATCTAGTTTTGCATCTTCCCAAATAGATTATTGGTGACTCTTTGATTGTGTATCTACTTTGTTAAGGTGGATACATCTCATAGAGACACTGAGTGCAACGCAGATAGTGGACTTATTCATGAGATTAGGAACCAACACCTTATTCGACCGGCCCTAATTCGAATTTTGTGTCTTGGGATCTCTTGTGAATAATATGATTGGATCATCACCGGTGACACGGGTGAACTTAATTGTTGATGCCTTACGGCACCATGATCCAAGTCACATATGCCCTCCATGTGTTGAGAGGCAAACAAACCTTGATATGTTTAAGAACATACACGCCAACGTGGTAAGAATGGTGTGAACTTTTGTGTATACTTCTCATGAGTGCTAATGAGAGGGCATCATGAAGAGAAGCATGAGTCAATCTAGTGGACTATATGTCACTATGATTCAATGATCGAATCCTATGATGGATTTTGGAACATTGACTCAAACAAGCTAGGCTATGACACAAAAGATGACATTTCATCCTTACAACCAATCCAAAGAGGGATTGTGTAGACAGACACAACCAACGTACGGACACCGCTTATGCTTTTATGGTGTTGGTTGAAGTGTTAACACACAGGTCACGTGTTACACCATCGTCTACTAAATGTTGCTTATACTTTTCTGGGCTCACTACCCATTGAAAAGTTTTATAACCTATTTGGTCCAACGGAACTCGACTACGGTAATAGTTTTGAGGTCGGTAGATGTGAACCAATACATTCATAAAAGTTATACCGTATGCAGCATTACTCATTCGTCCACGACTTATCATCATTGAGTTATTGCACGACAACTTGTAAGTGTGTGCAAGGATTGACATGGAGTTGTAATCCTTGAGCTCGGAAGGATTGAAACGGATCTCCAAGCCTTGAGCTCCACAATGTGCCAAATTGCACCGCCATAGTGCCTAATGATGAGTTGTGTGGGATGAATAAATTCTTAGGTTGGATATGAGTCTCCACCTAAAGTTCAGTTATGTTTACTCCTTGACATACGATCTCTTTGTCACTTTGAGACTGTCTTCCCGCCGTTAGGGGGAGATATGAACACCAGTGTTCAAGTGGAACGACGTGAATTGTCGTGGTTTGTCACCACTAAGTCTTATCTTGATTGCTTAGAGGAAAGTGACGAGATCAATGCTGCATATATGTCTGTAAGGAATGATGTCCTATCAAGAGGACATGGCGCGACCAAATGAGGTGGTCTTGACTCCATCACCATGCCAAGTGTTGGGACTGATTCCGAGTACTGCTTCGGCTGCCGAGTATCAGTTTTTCGAGCACTGTGGTGGGGTGATGTGACGCCATAATATGGAAACATGGTGTCACATGCCTTGTGGCTCCCCAGTGGTTAGGGTGAGGCCCTTAGGTTCGATAACTACTCGCACTAGAGAGAAAGCGAGATTGGCACGACTTGATCCATTGATCAATGATACTCAAATCCGTCTCATGGAGTCTGAACTCTACAAAGTATTACACTAGTGTACATAGTGTACATGAGGACGTGGAATGATGAGTCTATCGAACCGCACTTTGTTGATGAACATAGTTGATTGGCCTAATGGAAAGATTCGATCTAGAACAATGAGATAGGTCCTTGGGCAGGTGATGCCGACACCGCAAGTGTAAACCCTGTCACGCACTGAGATCGACTACGATGAGATACACTCTCGTAATGGATGTCATTGCACTCCACTACTTTGTCAGTTTAGTAGTTTCCGAAAAACTGAGCATGCAGCCTATGAATGTGGTCATAGTAACATCTCAATGGGATTAGAGATATGTATGAAGGTCTTGAAGAGACTTCATTCACCCAAATCAAGTGGAGCATGCGTTTGCAAGAGATTGAGACGCTTACTATATAACTCCTTGATTTGGAAGGGATATGATGAATAATGCCCTTGCGTGTGGACTCCGGATTTACATGGTCTTGATGCAAATGAGATGCCAACATGTATTGAACATCCAATGTTAGAATGAAAATTATTTTGGGTAAGACACAATATCGTAATGAGTCGATGATTGTGTATTGATGATGTTTTTCCATCAATCGGCATAGGTGTTCTATGAGGCCTACATATACTCCCATGATTAGTCGAGATCTTTACTCTAAAGAGAGAGTGATCTGTGTCGTCTAAAGATAGATGATAAAGAAAGACTTGACCTCTCATTCATTGAAAAGCTAAGTGTCGCTTTGCGCCCACACAGTGCCAATGGAATGGCTTAAGGACATCCCTTGAATACTTAAATGTATTTGGCTTATTCAGTCCCTGAGTAGCATACGGCATGATAGAATGATTCTATCGATGCGTTTGCTTGCCATGCATGAGTAAAAGATGCATTGAGAGCGAAATCAGAATCTGCCAAGTTTCATAGGTCGACTTCGACAGGACCTACATGAATGCTCACTCCCTGGAAAATGGTGAAATTGGTACCATTGGAAAGGTCTATGTGTCTAGTTTCCAGAGACACCAACCATGTGATCATATCTATCATATTGAGTGAGTTATGGCCATTCTCGTGAAGGATGACGGATCTGTCCGAGAATCTGATTTTTGTCAAACAGTCAGCTAACTTCGATTGAGCTTTCTGGATAGCTCCGGACGAACCAGAGGGTTAGTGACCCAAAGTTGGAAAGCTATGATTGTCTACTTTCCAGAACCGTTTGCAGATTGTCCGTATCTATTTTCTACATGAAGTTAGAGCTGATTTTGTACTCGAAGGTCATGCTACGCGAGAATCTGAATCTCTACGTGAACTTGTGTTTTAAGTTCTTGAGCATCCTTCTCCTCCAGGTCTAAGTGAGAGATCATGTTGAGGAAAATACGGCATAATATAGTCATTGCCTAATGCCACATTTGGAGACAGGTTAAAGAGCATTGATATGTCAAGTTATCGATACTTCCGTGGTTACTAATAATCAGGAAGCTCCCTATGATTGGTGTTAGAATCAGGGGGAGATGCAGACTTGAGAGAGAGTCTAACATATACATGTCATGATCAAATGTGAAGGGTGTGGTTGTTTCTGTCAACCATGTTGCACTCTTTTTCCCTTAGTCAAAGTTTTTTTTGTCCCACTGGGTTTTTGCTTGGCAAGGTTTTTAACGAGGCAACATTGGATACACCGCTTGAGGTTCAAGAAGGGCCGCAAATGAGTGCGATGTCCCTGAGGATCTCGGCACTAGATGGTCACGGGACCAGGCTTCTATCACCACCATCGTCGACACCGCATTTGAGCACGATCTCCATCTCTGCTCACGGCACCACCGCTATCTCCTATGCTGAAACTCCAAGACGTTCTCAAGAAGCATGTGAAGAGAATTGGAATGCGGAAATTGTCAAGTCTCACCGACTAAGTCATTCGTCAGGGGGAGCCTCATATGGTGGAATTCTCAAAGAAGCAGTTGGTGCGTTGTACTCTTTTGTCCTTCGACCAAGGTTTAGTTTTTCCCACAGGGTTTTTGTTACTTGGCAAGGTTTTGATGAGGTAACACCGGATGCACCATTTAGCATGAAGACGCGCGGCACAAGGGGGAGTGTTCAAGGATAATTGGACATGTATGTGTGCCTTGGTCCATGCTATGTATGTGGGCTTTATGAGCCCTAGTAGAGATATGATTCATGTATTAGTTTTCTAGTATGACTATGTAAAGTCCCTATATAAAGGGCTCCTATCATATGAATGAATAACAACAAGGAGCTGATTCTCTATTCCTAATCATTATAGAGTTTCTCCTAGAACAATAGAGTGTATTTTTCAGGAACATTAATAACACTCTTTCCGAGCACTCTTTCATATCACTGCGGATTATATTTAGTTTCCATATGCGATTCAGTGTAATGCCTAAAGCCTTAAACACCAGTAAGATGGACCTCGTTGTTATTATTACTTGATTTCATAATATTTAACAAAATCAGGAAGCCCAGGCCATTTGGGACATTGAGTGGAGGTGATGCAGTAGAAGCTCGTGATGTCTTACTATGGGATCGCGGGTCTCTTCAAATTCTCATTGGTAATAAGCAGATGGAGCTGTACCGTATGATTTTAGGCAACGTTTACCAAATTGTAATGAGATTAAGAAGGAATGAGATTGAGAAAGAATGAGAGACAGAAGGAATGGGAGAGGAGTGATTCTCATCAATGTGTTTACTTGTCATCCAGAATCGAAATCACTACCAAAGTTGATTCCTATATACATGTTTATTTTCATGTAAGAATTGGAATCGTGATATGGTTGATTACAAATATACTCTTAAATATTTCTCTTTTATCGTGTTATGGGTGCAGTTCTCTGATACGGTCAAACCAATGTGTTAAATCTAATTACAATTATATTATTTTTATCATTATTGATTTAATCAAACAAGATTTCTTTTCCTTTTTATTCTAAAAAAAAGGAAATTCTCTTCCTTTTTGGTATCAAAAACATCTTCTATTCTCTCTATTTTGAACGGATCTTCTTCTTCTGCTTCTTCTTCTTCTTCTTCTTCTTCTTCTTCTTCACTTCTCTCTGCTGTAAACACGTAAAATCAAAGAAATCAATTTTTTCTCTTGATCGACCTCCACAACTGAGATCCTTGTGTTCTGGTCTCTCCTTATGTTCTTCTTTCTTTGATTATTGAAATCATTATTTCTTCTCTAGATCTCGATGAGGTCGATAATCAACTTAGGCAAGAATTTTTCTTTTTCTTTGATTATTGACCTCCACAACTTGGCCCTTCGAGCTTTTATTTGCTCCTACGCTAAAAACGGTGATGGTGTGGTGATGGTGCTCTTCTTTTAATCCATATCTTCTTCTTCTTGTTCTTCTTAACTTCTCAAGAACAAAAAATTCATGCCCAAGATTCAATATCTAGGCAACCCACTAGCAAATCAAACTTGAGTTCCATCACTCTTGTCCAATTAAAGTAGAAAGAGAGAAGAGAAAGACAGCTCCTCCTATGCAGACGAAGAAGAGAAGAGACACTAGAACAAGTACTGATTTTGACATGGGTAATTTCAGATTAACAAGAAAACATGAGGACAATTTTGGAATGAGAAGTTGATTCACCTGTTATCCGGAATGAATACCTAGTGCCCCACCAGAATGAAAATGGGGGATTTAATCCTGGGTTTTCGGTGGGACCTACACTATATATGTCCATTCCCCATTTGGTTGGTACACTGGTTTTGAAGCAGAAAGGGAGTGACTCCCCTTGGAGTCATTCCCATTACTGGTTAGTAAACACGCCCTTATGTCATAGCACCCAAAAAAGAATTTATTTATGGTCACAGACTCATAGCAGTAACTTTCTTAAAGAGTTGGGGAACTCTTAAGGGTATATCACCCATCTAAAACAAAAGCCATTTTCGAACACGAATACACTTTTACAAGGATTAATCGAGTGCTTCTTACTTTTCTACGCTTAAAACTCCCCAACGAAGTCGTTCTTCTTGCTTGTGAATTTAAGGGACTTGTTGGAGGAACCTATCACAAGCACTCTATCATAAGCCTTGCACATACCTCCTTCCCCGCTAAGCGCATCAAGGCCGCACACGTGGACGAACGGGTGCAGCCCGATCGCGCGCCTTCTAGAAACATCTTCCAGCTATTATCTGTAGCACCCTTGGGGGTAAACTACAGTAGCCACAAATTTAAGCCAATAAGAAGCCAACACGTCCGAAGGACGTGCCAACAACTTATTAACCTAAAGTCGTAGGCTTTTTAGTAAGTAAAATAAAATTTAAACTTTAATACTTTGAGTGGCACCACATGAAATTGTTAAAACATTCATCAGATTTTATCTAATTTCGCAGAAGGTGGTCAAAATAAAGGGGACAATTTAAAACTTTAGCGACAACAATAGAAATCTAAAACATGGTTAACAAATCGGGGTGACACCTTTACTGTTTATGTAGAAGGCTTTGGTAAATGACTCAAAGGGTAAAACCGAAATAGGGAGTACACTTGGACCAAACATCGAGTAAGGAATGAAGCTCCACACATACAACTCTCTTTATCTTTCCTGTCACAGTACCTGCAAACAATATGTTGTAGGGGCGAGCGTCGTCCTCGCGTGCTCACATATAGGCCCACCAATGGTAGGTTTGAAAACCAAAAACCGTATATATATTTGAGCTCGTAATAAAACCATTTAGAAAATCCTTGGCACACAAACACATCATTTCATATCCTTTAGGAAAACAGTGCAGTATGCTAAAACAGGGGCCCAGAGCGCTCAGTGAACAATACAGCCTGCAGGACTTTACGAATCTCAGTGACCGAATCCCGGGTTTGTCTTCACAGCAAACCGGGGCCAGCTACCTATGCGCTTGAAAACGCGTAGTAGCGAGAGTGTCCATTTACTGCAGTGCCCATAAACAACACACCGCACTTACGACTCGCTTAACTCTGTGCGAGACGAGCGTAAGTGGGAAAATATAATAAACAATGCACCACCCTCCGGAGGTTCACGGTCATCGACACCGCGGGAATGCTATATACTAGGTCCCGTCACTCTCAGGTTACGCACCGGAAATCAGGACAACGGTGCTCCACACATCTCACATTATCGTATAAAAATCATTTACGTCTAGCCTCAGGTTTTCTTGGCCCAATCATAAATCATTTATCATAAAGAAAACTTTCCCGAGGCATCGACCATGAGCATACACAAAATCATGCACTTTCTCATACATATATAAAACCGCTACCAAGGGGGTTCAGATTCCCTACCTGGAATTGTCGTTCCATACGTACGCTCCAAGCTTCCAGGAGCTGCCTCGGTGAACCGAGGTCACCGCGTAAGCTACCTCGTCCAATAATCACTGCAGAATTTAAGTAACTTAGCAACAGAGAAATAATAATAGTCAACAGACCTCAACATTCCTAGTTTGACCAGGAATGACCACATTGGGTGGTTGTTTGTTTTGAAAGTGTTAGGTTGTGCAGATTAAGGGTTGTCCATTTTCAAGGGAGGCTATGCTTAATTTTTTGTACAATTTCCATTGAGGTGGTCCCTGCAGGAGTCATTCCAGGATTTACGGGGAAATCTCGGGGTGGGTCCTGATGATTGATGTATTTTATGCTATGTTTTGATAGTCGCATATTTATGCGTATTTATCGTGTTTAATTGAACTATTACACTTGGATTATTGCTATTAATTGAGTGATTTAATTAATGTTTATTGTTTTATTAGGTTTTGTGGAGAAATAAAGAAAAGAAAGAAATAAAAAGGATTTCTAGTGCCATAAGGAAGGAGAGACCAAGAGGGATTCGGAATAAAAGTGTCCTAATGCAAATAGAAGGAGAACAAAAAGAGGAGTATAAAAGGACTCTAGGGCAGCCACCAAAAGGGAGTTGGCGAGAAAAAATAGAGAAAAGAGTCAGAGTAGGCGAGAAAACAGAAGGGGAGATCGATAGAGAAGAAAACAAAAGAAAAAGAAAACGCAGTGCCCAGCAGCGCACGCAGCTGTGCACCAGACGTGCACCTGCAGGCACCAGTGCAGCACCAGCAGATGCCAGACGTGCACCAGCGGCAGCCCAGCAGGCACCAACGCAGGCAGCCACCTCGGCAGCACCTCGTAGGCAGCAGTGCATGCAGTGCACAGGCGCGGCAGCTGTGCACCGGTCCTTCGACATCGAACCGAGAGCAGTCCCTCTTCTTCATCCAATCTCTAAACTCTATGATTTGTTTTGTTTATTTCATTATGAATTTCAGTAGCTAAACATCTTGTTAAGGGGTTGCTTGAAGCCCCGTACATGAAGTCTTTTTGATGCATATACTTTATAATCTAGTTTGCATATTCATCTTGAATGAGGTTTCTTTCTCTATGTGGTTCAGTGATGATTTCTTGTATGTCTACTTTGGCGCGCAACTTAGTATGCATGCTAGGACTCTATTGTCATGAGATACGGGCGACTAAAGATTATTTCTTCCACTGGATTCTCTACAGTGATACACCGATAGATTATTTCGTTAGGTGATTGAAACCCTAGGTCTAGCAGGACACGCCCATAGTGTACCTGTGAACCCTTGTAGCTTCTCAAACCTTCTCTAGATTATAATGCTTTCTTCTTTGTAAACCTGGGGTCCATGACTATAGGTTCATAGAGGGATAGATGCAAGGGAGGTCCATGACAAACTTGCATAGGCATAAGGATTAGGTAATAGGATGTGGTTGTAACGATCAACTGGGAACTTTCATTCATGGGATATGTGCATTAGGTTCAGTATGCATTAGAGAGACAGAATGGCGGTGGTGGATTGCATTCCTCATAACTCATTCATCACATAGTTTAAACAACTTGAATTCATAAGCATAGTTTATTTTCAGTATTTACTTTCTGCATACAGCAGTAGCTTGTCCGATTTATTTCAGTAACCAAATCAACTCCGATTACTCTCAAATTTTGTGTGGTAGTCCGCCACTGTGTTTAGTTAATTGTGTCAAAATTTCATAGCTTTTGGTTTAGTATAGGTTAGGTTCGTGGTGTGATTACTGTTCAGTGGTCGAGTTTGTCAGATTTGTGTCATTTGTGTTCATTTAGTGTTTTAAGACTTAGTTTCACCAGTTCTTTGTGGACGATAACCCCTATTTATCTGTACTACATTGATATATCTGAGTGGGGATTAGGGTATATTTGTTAGGTGGTCATCCCGCTCATCAGTCACTACCTTCAAACTCCCAGCCTTTGATAGCAACAAACGCATTGGTGTACCATTCATTTTCGGACTCAGGTATCCCCTCGATGCACAAGTTTGTACGCTTCTTCCGGTTATCATTTTGTAACACCAATGTTGTTGTCCGTCACTTCCCGCTTCTCCTTGAGTATCTCAGGTTGTAGAAGTGTGTGATTTCCGCCATTGTAGAGCGCTAACAGCCACACATCTCCCAAACCACCGCCATCGCCATTAAGATCTTGAACATGTTTAACCCCATTTTTCCAAGGGCGACTCCGAGCTCGATCGGCACATAGTGCACCTCTAGGTCAAGTGGGGAATAGGGCATATATTTTGGGCGGTCATCCAGCTCACCAAAAATTGGCGCCGTTGCCGGGGAACTAGCTTAATTCTAAGTTTTAATTGTGTTTTCTTTTGTTTTCAGTTTTGTTTAGTTTTATTTTTATTTTTTCTTTGAGTCTTACGGTTTCTACTTTGTGCAGGAGCTTTGTGCATGCATACAAGACACACTACAAGTGTTGAGCCGCTACGTCTTGATCCTGAAATTGAGAGCTTGACAAGACAAATCCGGAAACAGGAGAGACAACAATTGTTGCACACGAGCATTGATCACAGTGAACAAACTGAGCTTGAAACACAGTCTGATAAAGAGTCAGAAAGTGAGGAGCAGGAAGAACAACTTAATCTATCAAAACCACCATCACCAATGACAAACAACACAAGGCTTAGGGAATCCTTTACCCCAGGCACGGTTGCAGCAGATTCGCCAATTGTACTACCAGAGAACTTGGGGTCTTATTCTATTCCCCCATCTCTCATCTCGAATCTTCCACACTTCAGAGGCACTCCTTCTGAAGACCCTCAAGACCATCTCAATGAGTTTGCAGCATTGTGCAGAATTCAGAAGTCAACAAATGTGGATGAAGATATTGTCAAACTCATTCTTTTTTCTTTTTCTCTCAAGGAGCAAGCAAAGGCGTGGTATAACTCTTTAACTCCTTTGTCTATTTATACATGGGATCTGATGTGTTCTGCTTTTATGAAGGAATTTTACTCAGCCTCTCGCACCAAGAATTTGAAGAAGCAGATCAGTACTTTTAAGGCAAAAAGATGGAGACGAATTACATGAAGCTTGGAGTCAATTCAAGAGTTTACTTCGACAATGCCCTCATCATAAGTTTGATTTGAACACTCAAATGGAGTTCTTTTATGAAGGACTAGATTCTTTTAACAGCTCCAAACTGGATTCAGCTTGTGGAGGAAATTGGTGGAACAAGACTGGAATTGAAGCCAAGGAAATTGTAGAGAATCAAGCTGAGAATTCAAGGCAGTTTCATTCCAGAGACAGATCCATGGGAGCAAGTAGAAGATCTCTAAATGCTGTCACACTTGACAGAGTTATGGAAAAGAGGCTGAGTTCTATGGAGAACGATATTGCTTTAATTGCTAGCGCTTTGAAGGTGAGCAAAAAGACAACAGTTGCTGCAGCGTAGATTATGTGCACTCTATGCTCAGCTTCAGATCATTTAGCAAAAGAATGCCCTCAGTTGAGAGCATATGAGGAAGTTAATCAAGAGGAAGCGAATTACTTCCAGAGGAAGCCCTACACATATGGTGGGAATAAGGATAATCCATTCTTGAGCTACAGAAGCAACAATGTACTCAACCCCTCGATTGTCCTACCTGGCTTTCTGCAGAGACAACCCACTGGGGATGGCCAACAATTCGGCCATAGGCGTGTCCCTCAACAACCGCAACAAGCTCCAGCTCAAACATCCACTAGAAATTCTACTTACAGATGATGTTTGACAACAAGAAGGAGAGGGAAGAGAATAGTGCATTCTGCCAAGAGATAAAGGCCTCTATTTCTTGTATGTCTACTTTGGTGCGCAAATTAGTATGCATGCTAGGACTCTATTGTCATGAGATACGGGCGACTGAAGATAATTTCTTCCACTGAATTCTCTTCAGTGATACACCGATAGATTATTTCGTTAGGTGATTGAAACCCTAGGTCTAGCAGGACACGCCCATAGTGTACCTGTGAACCCTTGTAGCTTCTCAAACCTTCTCTAGATTATAATGCTTTCTTCTTTGTAAACCTGGGGTCCATGACTATAGGTTCATAGAGGGATAGATGCAAGGGAGGTCCATGACAAACTTGCATAGGCATAAGGATTAGGTAATAGGATGTGGTTGTAACGATCAACTCTTCCTGGGAACTTTCATTCATGGGATATGTGCATTAGGTTAAGTATGTATTAGAGAGACGAAATGGCGGTGGTGGATTGCATTCCACATAACTCATTCATCGCATAGTTTAAACAACTTGAATTCATAAGCATAGTTTATTTTCAGTATTTACTTTCTGCATACAGCAGTAGCTTGTCCGATTTATTTCAGTAACCAAATCAACTCCGATTACCCTCAAATTTTGTGTGGTAGTCCGCCACTGTGTCTAGTTAATTGTGTCAAAATTTCATAGCTTTTGGTTTAGTATAGGTTAGGTTCGTGGCAATGTTCTAAACCTCGCTAGTCGCTAGTCGGTCGGCCGTCCGGGGACTAGCGAGTAGAGGAGTACTCGGAGGAGTACTCGGGGAGTACTCGGTTTTTAATTTTTGGATTTATTTTTAATTTGAAAACATATAATTAAATATATATATTTTTTAAAAGGTAATATAATGTCTAAAATAATAAAAATAGTTAATAAAACATTACAATATTCAACAATAATGAGATATTAACAACCATTAGTCTAATAAAATAATAAAAATAGTTCATACCTATCATTACTGGTACAGTGGTACCAAAAGCACAATTTATGGTACCAAATTTTGTCTGGTTATCATGGAAGAGTGCAGACCAAACAAAACTGGCATCCCAATCCAAAAGCACATCATTTCGATGCAAACAGTTGTACTCTAATTAGTCTAATAATAGCCTGAACTGCCTGATGAATTATTAGAACATTTCTCCATATGGAAAATGTTTGTGGCAGATGCTAATGCAAATGAAGGCCACCAATCCCCTAATGGACGTTAGAATTCAGACTTAATACTCATTTGTTTTGTCCTGAGGCTGAGGATTAGCTGTAGTGAAGAAAGAGGGTCAAAATTTGAGTTAAAAAAAGCCAGTTGAATTCAGACTTGGGACTCTGCAATCGTGAAGGTCTATCCAGTTGCCCAAATGATGCATCAATCAGCATATGAACAATTGCCTATCATATACCTCCCAGCACAACATTCTGAACATGCATTACACTAATTTAAGTAAACGTGAACATGCATTACATTGTGTATCACATCACTGAATGACTGAATTCTGTTGGTAACATAAGCTACTAACATGATCAAGATTGGAATTAGATGAGCTGACTTAAGAGCTTTAAAGAATCCCAACATGATCAAGATTGGAATTAGGTCATCAATCCCCTAAGATAGATACCCAGCAACTGCATAACATGATCAATTGCTTGAAGTGCCTGTGTAGCAAAAAATCGGATAATGATTTTATCCCCAAATTTGGTTTTTCGTGTGGACTGTGTAGGCAATTCAAGATAGCAAGCAAAACAAAATTGTCACACCCCGAATCTTTTGAAGTTAATAAAAGTTACCTTTCACAGAGATTCACGAGTTACCGAGGACTTTTAATTGCGATCGGTAATTCGATAAGTTAACGCTAGAGTTAATTTTCGAGTTTTTAAAAGTACTCCCAATACCTGAATTGATGACTCGATGTGGTAGTACGTGGCGACACGAGTCTCCCGGTATTTTCGGAATATTTTTCGGAGTTTCCGGCTATTTTCTGTGAATTTCAGAAGTTTATGGTAACTTTTAATTATCAATTCGGTAAAAAGGAGTTTTACCATTTAACCTTTTCACTTTTCACTCTCTTTAAATCTGGACCGTCAGATCATTTGGGGAATCGATCTGGACCGTCCATTCAAGTATAAAAAGGGGAGTAATGAGTTGACTTGGTCAAAAGACCAAAATCGGGTCAAACCCGAGTTTCCCTTCTCCCTTCAACACCACCGGCGCCCTCTTCGCTCCGATCGACACCACCGGCGCGTCCGGCCAACCCACACCGGCGCACCACCACCAATATCTTTCTCTCCTCCTCCTCTTCAAAACACCCTTACCAATTTGTTCCAACGTCCATTGTGGAAGGAGTTTAGCCGAGGGGAGACGCGACTGTGCTCACCGGTTTTTGGCGAACTCAGGCGACGGCGAGGGCAGCATGAGGTAGAGTTCTTCTTTCTTCTTCTCCCTCCTCCTTTCCTTACCAATTTCCTGGTCGAATCGAGCCTAATCGAGAAATCCCCATCTCACTGTTTCCACAGTTTTCGGGTTTCTCTTCTTCCTCCTCCGGCGTCCTTTTCAGGTGAGCTCTCAAGCTCAGGCGAGCTGCAGGGCAGCTGCTGGTGCTTGGGCAGAGGCAGAGGCAGAGGTCTGGTGTTCTGCCTCGGATCGGTGTGAAGGTGAGCTGTTAATCTGGAGCTACTGTGTTATGCAATTTGTGTTGTATTGTGTGTTGTTGAAGTGATGCTGAATTGTGTTGTTTTTGTTGTTGTGTCGATAACTTGGAGATTCGAATTTACGGGAAAATTATGGCGAAATTCCGACAAGTCATCGGAATCCGGCGAAGATTCCGGTGATACGGTAAAACCGGCTGAATGCCGAAGAGGTAGAAATCGAATCCCTGTTAAGCTTTTAGTCAAAAAGTACGGTTAATTCCTAATTTGAGTAATTACGGAAAGATTGGACGTAAGTAAGAAGTTTCCATTTTGGGAAACTTGCCATTCTAAAGAAGACTTACCAATTTAGAAAACTTTCCATTTTGGGAAACTTTCCCTTTTTGGAAGGTTTCCACTTATGAGATGTTAAATCGGTAAATCGACTCAAGGTTAAATGTATTGATTAATGTGACACGTTGGGTGTCTATAGTAATTCAACGAACTAATACGTGACACCCTAACATCAAGTTAAAGTAATAAAGGAAAGTTCGGAAGCTGAGTCGGACTTCCGGTAAATTGAGTTAAGAGTCGATAACCGGGAAAGAAAGTCAAAAATGTTAAAGTGCCATAAAAAGGAACTTGGTCAACACGTGGTCAAATAGGAATTCCTGGTCAAACTAGGAAAAGACCAAGTCAACTGTGAACGACTAATATGATGATTTGTTGTACAGTCTCTGGTCGGACGTGAGACGGGCTCGACTACGCGGGTAGTTCGAGAGTTTCGCTCGAGGAGCTTTCCGAGCGGGAAGAAGGTCGCAATAGTACTGTGAGTGGACATATCATTTTTAAATGAATGCATGCCTTAATTATTGATTTTATTGCAGGGTTTTTATGATTGTTTCGAGAATTACATTTTCCTCGGGTTCTTGAATGTTTTATTTGGATTTATGCATATATGTCGAGGAATGGTTTTACTTATTTGTTTTGGGAAGAGTATTTGAGTAAAGTATTGTTATGAATTTTTATTAAGGGTTGTCCAATGAATATGCTAGCTAGAGTAGCGTGAGGGCGCTACTAGAGCTCTTAGCTCTGACCCTAGCCTGAGAGGTCAGGCAAACTACGTAGTGCACTATGAGGGTTGTCCACTATCATTTTACCTAGAGCTCTTAGCTCCGACCCTGGTCTGAGAGGACAGACAAGCCTGAGAGGTCAGGCTGATATTATAAGGGTTGTCCATTACCATTTTACCTAGAGCTCTTAGCTCCGACCCTGGTCTGAGAGGACAGACAAGCCTGAGAGGTCAGACTGATATTATAAGGGTTGTCCGTTATTATTTTATATAGCTAGCATAGCGTGAGGGCGCAACTAGAGCTCTTAGCTCCGACCCTAGTCTGAGAGGTCAGACTTATTATGTTTGTGAACATTTCTCTTCCCATAAACCTTACTTGTTTATCTTATCATGCATTTGTGGAAATTTAGTATTTGTGGGCATGCATAAATGTTATTTAAATCAATAAATCTTTGGGAGAGCATGAAGCATTGGTTTTATTTATTGTGGAGAATTTATAGTGTTTCATGGCTTATTTTTGTCCACTCACTCTAACAGTTTTTCAATATTTCTCCCCTGGGCCCTTCGTTTTCAAATGCCCAGTGGTGCAGGGTTCTAGAGAGGAGGTCGTGCGCGTACAAGAGTCGAGGCATAGTCGATCATTCTGTTGCTGCCGCATTTTCCTTAGGGTAATCTTCTTAGTAGACTGCTCTGACTAACCTAGTTTAGCTAATTAAGTAGGTTAGAGAGCAGGATGCTTCCATGAGATAGGGATTGTTGTTAGATACTCATGGAAGTGCTGAGTTGGTACGTAGGAAGGGTTGGCCATTTCAAGGGGGTTTCGGTAAGAAGTTCCCTTGAGGTGGTCCCCGCAGGATTTACTTCGGGTTAAAGGGATTTAACTCGGGGTGGGTCCTGACATGGGTATCAGAGCATTAGGTTATCGTTTCCTATTACTACCTCATGTACTTGGTATCACTTAGCGTCTATAGAGTGATGGTCCGACCGCGGCGGATCCATCGGCATTTTATGCTTTGGACGCTTGGTGTTTATTAAGGATATGAGTTGGTACTTCCTGGTTGAGTTATGGACCGAGTGGTCCTATATACATTGGAATCTTCAAGACTATGCCTCCGTACGCGCGACCTCACAGAGAGTTCCTGTAAGGAACAAGGTAAGCTCGTTACGTATTTATTTTATAGTTTCCCAAGGATTTGTTTTAAAAAGATTTATTGAAATTTGAGCTGGGAATCGAGCGGAAACTCACGCTATTTAACGTTTGAGCATTATGTGTAAGTACTCGGTGGTGAAACAGTTAATTCACACCTGGAAGGCTGTCATGGTTGTTGACAGGGAGGGTGTAGAAACCTAAGGCGAGGCCTTGGTGTTCGAGTTATGAGACTCTTAGCAGTGGAGAGTCGTACGAGTTAATGAAAGAGATTTCATCCTGCCATGGAAAAAAGAAATGAAGTCGCCTAATGCGATTATTCAGAAAGGATGAATATTGAGATTTGACGATTGCCACGATTTTGTTGAGGTTCGTCATTAGTGGGGTTCAGAGAAACCAACGGACATATGAAAGGGGAATGACTCAAGGAAGTGGAGTGTTGTTATTTTGTGGTCTGGATCTAGTGACTAGTCCATGAGGGGACACTACTGGAAAATGTTAAGGAAGTAAAGACTGTTTTGGTCACTCGATGTTTATGGAACAACCACTGGAACTGATGGTTTGGGTCACCTTGATACTGACATTGTTGTCGTCAGCTACGATCAGACCCATTTCGCTTCAGCCACCCATGATTGGGGTACTAGAAAGATTTGAATTGTTAGTGAGTCCGAGCATGATTTAAATTGTTGGTGACAATGGTCATTAGGCCATATATTGTGAAGACAGAAATTAAATCGTGTCACCAGATCTTGGGGCTCATGTCAACCATAAGATGAGTTATCCACCTGTGGTCAAAGTATTTTAATTGGTACACCTGTGGAGGAGTCTCCAGGTTGGCTGTGTTAGGGTTCGATTTTCAAATCGAGCGAGTGTTACCAGTTGTAGCTAAAGGTAATTGGTTTCGGAATTTAAGGAACATGTTAGAAGTGGCGACAAGCCACCGGGTCTTGGACCAAAGGTGCTTGGGGGTACCGGAGATAGTGATACGGGTCTTGACTGACTTTGTATTAATGTGGTGTGGGAACCAGTCGTTGTGCAAACGGCACTGTTTCGACGGCTGAAGATGTACATGGGTATACCCCACATGAGCACGTGTACCCTCCTATGTTGGAAAGTGGTAAATTGAAATCTGGGTAGCACCTACTGGTAAGGCATAATTAGTTTGTACAACTGTGTGTGGTCAAAATGACATCACTTTAAGAATTTCTCACGAGAGTTCCATTTAGTGAGAACGGAGATTAAAGACGTTTGGTTGGAAGTTTATGTACAAAACGTCCAGTAGATGGTCTAACCATTTAAGTATATGTCAGAAGTGGGTTATTGTTAGTCGCTCCGACTTTTATGCTAGTTAGCGAGATTATTAAGTGTCGCTAATAGGTGGTCAGATGTTTTTCTGAGATAAATGCACGGAAAAGGTGAAGTGACAGCAGTGGGGCAAGGTTTACTGAATCCTTGAATTTGAGTGAGAATGTTTGTAGATGCTCAAGCTTCAACCTGTAACCAAAGTCGTCCGTTATGACACTTGTTTTCCTTGAGGGTGGTTAACTGAGCTTGATGGCATGAGAATTTGTGAACTCACTCGTTGCGGTTTAATCAAGTATTGTAACTGAAGGTGTACTTAGTTGTGTTTGGGGTTCATAAGTTACACCCACTGCAGTGACAGGAAATATTCTCAATTTGATTTGTGGGATGATGATTTGATCTGGGAAATTGAATTTTGGTGTAATTTAATGAAATCCTGAGAGGATTAAAGTATAGTTGCCATTGCTATGGTCAAAGGTCATTGGAGGTGACTCAAAATTGTCAACATTTCGGTGAGTGTGAAATGCGGTGGAATTAGGAAAGGTTTTCCTTGATGACTCGAAGGTGTTACGAGTCTAAGTGTGGTAATATTTGTTACTGAGATTGGTAAGGTATGTTGCTAAGTTGAACAACACTTCATTGGAAATCGCGGAGTGATAAAGCCACGTTCAGATTAAGTTATGATCTGAGGGGATGTTAACGCGTGGCGGTGGATCTTGTAATCTAGGATCTGAAGTGGTATTTTGACCTTGTGATGTTCCCGCGCCCACTGCGGTGATGACATTTGTTATATTGTGCCTTGATAACTGGATGCTCGGTGATCAATATGGCTAAGTTCGGTGTGAAATTAATTCCTGATGCTTTTATCAAGGTTTCTTTGGGCGTGCACCAGTGGCACTAAATTTCATGTAGATGTTTGATCTGGTTAAATGTCCAAAGTTGCTGGTTATTACCGGACGATGTGGTAATGGAGGCATCTGGGAATGGAATATACTTGTTGAGCGGGTAAGGCTCTGGAATCCTTTTAATGGTAAGTCTATTCCAGATTGAGATGCGGATAATGTTTGATAGACGCAAGGTGGTTGAAGTGCAAGTTCTGCACTATGCGTCATTCCAGGCTAAGGTAAGAGATAGGGAGGTCTGTGGCACCTCACCTATGAATGGTACGGGTATGTATTACCAGTTGCAAAGTATGCTGTAACCCCACAAGTGATATTTGAGCTAGCGACTCTAATGTTTGGATTGTGAGTAAAGGTCAGGATTTGTGTGTCAGAATAGTTACGTGAGTGGTACGTAGTCTGACCATTTGTCTGCATGCGAGGAGTAAGTATTGTTGGATCTCGATGTCTGGAGACTTGTATCTCCCTGATTAAAAGGCTATGATTTTGGATTTACGCTAAAATTCATGGCAACTCGTGTCCTGGGTGTACAAGTGGTTTGAGTAATGATAGAGTAAGGGAAGACAATTACTCTACAACATGACAGAATAGTTTCTAGAAAGCGTAAACCAGATCAGGGAGCCTGGTTCAAATGAGGTGATGGTTCGTGTAACACAAGTCGTCATGACTTTCTCGTGGGCATGTTGTCGTGGGTTAACCCCACGTTGTATTGTGTTACCAGAGGATTTAAACCCATTAGTGACATCGGACCCTACTCCTCAGGTGTGGTAATCATTTCCTGTATAGGGAATGTGAGAGCTGATATTTAAAGTTCAACGTAAGAATACGAGTATCTTTGAAGGAATTTTACTCGCGATAAGCGAGGGGTGATTGAGTCAGAATGAGTAAATGCAGTATTGTGACGACGTCACTTGTGGTTGGTAAGAATATTTGGTTGTGTTTAGTTGGCTAAACCAGAAGGGATAGGAGGTTGGTTACTGGTCGAAGTTGTAATGTTGATCGTAAAGGGCAGGGGTTTAGGAGTTTGGCAATGCTATTCGTTAGGTCTCAGAAAGGTTCTCAGAAGGAAGTTGATATTGGAGAACAATATTATTGTTTCTAAGTGGTACTATCCCCCACTGTATTAGACTTCGAGTATAGAAATTTCGAGGACGAAATTTTTATAAGGTGGGGAGAATTGTCACACCCCGAATCTTTTGAAGTTAATTAAAGTTACCTTTCACAGAGATTCACGAGTTACCGAGGACTTTTAATTGCGATCGGTAATTCGATAAGTTAACGCTCGAGTTAATTTTTGAGTTTTTAAAAGTAATCCCAATACCTGAATTGATGACTCGATGTGGTAGTACGTGGTGACACAAGTCTCCCGGTATTTTCGGAATATTTTTCGGAGTTTCCGGCTATTTTCTGTGAATTTCAGAAGTTTATGGTAACTTTTAATTATCAATTCGGTAAAAAGGAGTTTTACCATTTAACCTTTTCACTTTTCACTCTCTTTAAATCTGGACCGTCAGATCATTTGGGGAATCGATCTGGACCGTCCATTCAAGTATAAAAAGGGGAGTAATGAGTTGACTTGGTCAAAAGACCAAAATCGGGTCAAACCCGAGTTTCCCTTCTCCCTTCAACACCACCGGCGCCCTCTTCGCTCCGATCGACACCACCGGCGCGTCCGGCCAACCCACACCGGCGCACCACCACCAATATCTTTCTCTCATCCTCCTCTTCAAAACACCCTTACCAATTTGTTCCAACGTCCATTGTGGAAGGAGTTTAGCCGAGGGGAGACGCGACTGTGCTCACCGGTTTTTGGCGAACTCAGGCGACGGCGAGGGCAGCATGAGGTAGAGTTCTTCTTTCTTCTTCTCCCTCCTCCTTTCCTTACCAATTTCCTGGTCGAATCGAGCCTAATCGAGAAATCCCCATCTCACTGTTTCCACAGTTTTCGGGTTTCTCTTCTTCCTCCTCCGGCGGCCTTTTCAGGTGAGCTCTCAAGCTCAGGCGAGCTGCAGGGCAGCTGCTGGTGCTTGGGCAGAGGCAGAGGCAGAGGTCTGGTGTTCTGCCTCGGATCGGTGTGAAGGTGAGCTGTTAATCTGGAGCTACTGTGTTATGCAATTTGTGTTGTATTGTGTGTTGTTGAAGTGATGCTGAATTGTGTTGTTTTTGTTGTTGTGTCGATAACTTGGAGATTCGAATTTACGGGGAAATTATGGCGAAATTCCGACAAGTCATCGGAATCTGGCGAAGATTCCGGTGATACGGTAAAACCGGCTGAATGCCGAAGAGGTAGAAATCGAATCCCTGTTAAGCTTTTAGTCAAAAAGTACGGTTAGTCATTGGAGGTGACTCTCGAAATTGTCAGCATTTCGGAGAGTATGAAATGCGGTGGAACTAGGAAAGGTTTTCCTTGACGACTCGAAAGTGTTACGAGTCTAAGTGTGGTAATATTTGTTACTGAGACTGGTAAAGTATGTTGCTAAGTTGAGCAACACTCCATCGGAAATCGTGGAGTGATTAAGCCACGTTCAGATTAAGTTATGATCTGAGGGGATGTTAACGTGTGGCAGTGGATCTTGTATTTAGGATCTGGAGTGGTAATGTGATTTTCGGTGCACGCAGCTATTTTTCCTTTTCAATTGGAATGGTAAGTGGTTGTGCATCTTGAATCTTACCGAATAGAGGATGTGGTGGATGGTAAACTTGCAGAGCATGGGGGACAGTTTTGTTAGAGACTGTCTAGTTGTACGAGTTGACTCTGTGGTGTGTACTCGCCTAGTGCGGTGATGGCATTCGACGAATTGTGTCTTGAGAACCGGATGCTTGGTGATCAATATGGCTGAGTTCGGTGAAATTAATTCCCGATGCTTGTTCAGGGTTTCCTTTGGATGTGCACCAGTGGCACTAAATTTTATATAGATGATCGATCTGGTTAAATGTCCAAAGTTGTCGGTTATTACCGGACGATGGGGTAACAGAGGCATCTGGGAATGGAATATCCTTGTTGAGCGGGTAAGGCTCTGGAATTCTTTTAATGGTAAGTCTATCCCTGATTGCGATACGGGTAATGTGTATTGGACGCTCAGATACGGTTGAAGTGTAAGTTCTGCACTATGAGTCATTCCAGGTTAAGGTAAGAGATATGGAGGTCAGTGGCACCTCACCTATGAGTAGTACAGAGATGTATTACCAGTTGTAAAGTACGCTGTGACCTCACAAAGTGATAATTGAGTTAGCGACTCTAATGTTTGGCTTGTGAGTAAAAGTCAGGATTTGTGTTGTCAGAATAGTTACGTGAGCAGTACGTAGCCTGACAATTTGTCTTCACGCGAGGAGTAAGTATTGTTGGATCTCGATATCTGGAGACTTGGATCTCCCTAATTTAAAGGTTATTGTTTTGGATTTACGCTAAAGATCATGGCAACTCGTGTCCTGGGTGTACAAGTGGTTTGAGTAGGGATAGATCAAGGGAAGACAATTACTTTACAACAGGACAACTTGACAAGATAATTTATAGAAAGCGTAAACCAGATCAGGGAGCCTGGTTCAAATGAGGTGATGGTTCGTGTAACACAAATCGTCATGGTTTTCTGGTGGACTTGTTGTCATTAGTGTTGACTCCACGTTGTATTGTGTTATCAGAGGATTTAAAACCCATTAGTGACATCGAACCCTACTCCTCAGGTGTGGTAATCATTACCTGCATAGGGAATGTGGGAGCTGATATCTAAAGTTCAACAAAAGAATACGAGTATTTTTGAAGAAATTATACTCACGACAAGCGAGTGGTTATTGGAATCAGAATGATTATTAGCGGCATTGTGACAACGTCACATGCGGTTGGTAAGGACAGTTGTTGGTGTTTGTTTGGCTAAACGAGTAGCGATAGGAGGTTGGTTACTGGTCGAAGTTGTTGTGTTGTGCAGTTGGATTTTCAAGGATATGGTTATAATCCGGTATAGGCAACATGGAATTGTTGCCAAAGGATGTTTTCAGCGCAAGAACAATAGTGATTTTCACGAGGATTACAGATGGTGGATCAGTGATAGGCGGTGTCGTATTCCACCTCATAAATGAGATGAAGTACAGTAAGAATTCGGTGATTCAGTTAATCAATGATTCAAGAGAAAATCATTGTGATCCACGGTAAGACCTTATGCTTTAGTTTTGACCTAAGAAGAGTGGTCGGGTGTCAGAAAATGGGGAAGTAGCGGAGGTTATCATCCACGTAGGAAGGAGTGCTACGTTGGCTAGATGTGACACGTGACAAGGTTACATGAGTTTGAGGAATATGTTGGGTATCCTTAGAGTTAATGGATACCTAGTGTCACGTATGTCCATGTTACGTAAATAAGTTTACTACCTTACATCCTATGTCAATAGACTTCTGGTTGGTACTGGAAATTGGCTTTCAAGGAGGAACAGTAAGGATGTTGATCGTAAAGAGCAGGTGTTTAGGTTTTGACAATGCTTTTCGTGAGGCGTCTCAGAAGAGTTCTCAGAAGGAAGTGGATATTGGAGAACAATGTTATTATTTTAAGTGGTACTATCCCCCTCTGTGTTGGACTTTGAGTATAGAAATTTCGAGGACGAAATTTTTATAAGGTGGGGAGAATTGTCACACCCCGATCCTAGAATTATTTTACGGTTGGTTACTTTGGTCTTTTACCATTTAAAGTGACCGTTTAACCGTACAATGATCGTGAAGTTGACTTTTCGTTAAGTCAAGAATTTGGGAAAACTTCCTTCTTGAAAGTTGTAGAGGGCGTCGTTACGAGTTCATGGACACATAGCACGCTCAAATCGGAGTTCGTATGGGAAAGTTATAAACAAAAGTATAAAGTTACTATGCGGTAAAAAGGCTATATATAGGAGTTACCGGGATGAAAAATCAGATTTTTCACCCCAGCCCCTTTTTCTCTCTCCCCGCGTCTTCTCCTTTCCGATCGGGAAAAACTGCGCCGAGCTTCCGGCCGCCCTAGCGCCGCCGTCCGGCCACCAACCGCCGACGCACCGGTCCCAAAAGCTCGGCCTCCGAGTCTACTTCAATCCTAGTCTCTGGTCGGACGTGAGACGGGTTCGACTACGCGGTTAGTTCGAGGGTTTCGCTCGAGGAGCTTTCCGAGCGGGAAGAAGGTCGCAATAGTACTGTGAGTGGACCTTTGTTTTAAATTAAATTGCATGCCATATACTTTATTTGATTTCTCCTGCATTTATGATTTCCTCCATTTATATGTTTTACGGTGATTTGGGAAAATGAGACTTACGGATTTTAAAGGCAAACAAACCGGGAAAGAGGTTCATACCCTTCCCGTGATTTCTAAAGGATTTTCCCGGGGTATGGTTTATTGATTATCACCGTTTTGGGATTTTGGAGGGGGATGATTTTAAAAGGAGAAATTTGGCTCACGGATTTAAAGGGGTTTTCGATTTATTATTCCCACGAGGTTTTACAGGTTTACAGGTTTTAAAGGGACTTTGGAAAGGGAAAAGGATAAAGGGAAAAGGATTGTGTGCTAGCATGGACCCTCTCCGGTTGAGCTGGTCAGTAGACCTTCCTGGATAGAGCAGGTTGGGGACCCTCTTCGGTTGAGCTGGTCATTAGACCTTCCCGAATAGAGCAGGTCGGGGACCCTCTCTGGTGGAGCTGGTCACTAGACCTTCCCAGATAGAGCAGGTCGGGGACCCTCTCCGGTGGAGCTGGTCATTTGACCTTCCCGGATAGAGCAGGTCGGGATTTCTCGTGGATGAGGTTAACACCCCACATTTTAATTATTTATGTGTGAGCCAAGGCATCATTGATGATTTACTTGCATGCGGTTTTTCTTAGAGAAACTAGAGGGAGAGCATTAAAGGAAAGTAGAGTTTTTATTTGTTATTTTTCGTCCACTCACTCTAACGTTTTTTTTCAATGTTTCTCCCCTGGGCCCTTCGTTTTCAAATGCCCAGTGGTGCAGGGTTCTTGAGAGGAGGTCGCGCGCGTACAAGAGTCGAGGCATAGTCAATCAATCTGTTGCTGCCGCAATTCTTTAGGGTAATCATCTTAGTAGACTGCTCTGACTAACCCAGTATAGCTAATTAAGTAGGTTAGGGAGCAGGATGCCTTCATGAGTTAGGGTTTGTTGTAGATACTCATGGAAGTGCTGAGTTGGATCGTAGGAAGGGTTGGCCATTTCAAGGGGGTTTCGGTAAGAAGTTCCCTTGGGGTGGTCCCCGCATGATTTACTTCGAGTTAAAGGAATTTAACTCGGGGTGGGTCCTGACAGTGAGGGCGCTACTAGAGCTCTTAGCTCCGACCCTAGCCTGAGAGGTCAGGCAAACTACGTAGTGCACTATGAGGGTTGTCCACTATCATTTTACCTAGAGCTCTTAGCTCCGACCCTGGTCTGAGAGGACAGACAAGCCTGAGAGGTCAGGTTGATATTATAAGGGTTGTCCATTACCATTTTACCTAGAGCTCTTAGCTCCGACCCTGGTCTGAGAGGACAGACAAGCCTGAGAGGTCAGGTTGATATTATAAGGGTTGTCCATTACCATTTTACCTAGAGCTCTTAGCTCCGACCCTGGTCTGAGAGGACAGACAAGCCTGAGAGGTCAGGCTGATATTATTAGGGTTGTCCGTTATTATTTTATATAGCTAGCATAGCGTGAGGGCGCAACTAGAGCTCTTAGCTCCGACCCTAGTCTGAGAGGTCAGACTTATTATGTTTGTGAACATTTCTCTTCCCATAAACCTTACTTGTTTATCTTATCATGCATTTGTGGAAATTTAGTATTTGTGGGCATGCATAAATGTTATTTAAATCAATAAATCTTTGGGAGAGCATGAAGCATTGGTTTTATTTATTGTGGAGAATTTATAGTGTTTCATGGCTTATTTTTGTCCACTCACTCTAATAGTTTTTCAATGTTTCTCCCTTGGGCCCTTCGTTTTCAAATGTCCAGTGGTGCAGGGTTCTAGAGCGGAGGTCGTGCGCGTACAAGAGTCGAGGCATAGTCGATCATTCTGTTGCTGCCGCATTTTCCTTAGGGTAATCTTCTTAGTAGACTGCTATGACTAACCCAGTTTAGCTAATTAAGTAGGTTAGAGAGCAGGATGCTTCCTTGAGATAGGGATTTTTGTTAGATACTCATGGAAGTGCTGAGTTGGTACGTAGGAAGGGTTGGCCATTTCAAGGGGGTTTCGGTAAGAAGTTCCCTTGAGGTGGTTCCCGCAGGATTTACTTCGGGTTAAAGGGATTTAACTCGGGGTGGGTCTTGACAAAAACAGCGAGATCGAACACAAACCCAAAACACCGATGAATGATTCAATTCAAGACAGAAAGCAGGCAGTTTGAGATCGAACTGAAAATCTTAACCAAAGTCCAAAGAAGTTCCGAAAACCAAACACAACACAAACAGCAAAGAGATCGAACTCACCAGTCAGTTTGAGAGAGAGATGGCGAGAGAGAGATGGCGAGGACTGACTGCGCGAGAGCGAGATGGCGAGCTGCGCGAGGGCGAATGACTGACTGCGCGAGTTAGGTCAGTCAGTTTTATTGTTTTGGGCCGTGAGTTGGGCCGAGTTTTCCCGAGTCGGGCCGAGTACTCGGCCGACTTTCTCCTGGCTGATTTTGTCCAACGATTTACCTAAAATCGCCTCGTTGGGAGGCCGAGTAGCGAGTACTCGCCGAGTACTCGGCCAACTAGGCCGAGTTTTAGAACACTGGTTCGTGGTGTGATTACTGTTCAGTGGTCGAGTCTGTCAGATTTGTGTCATTTGTGTTCATTTAGTGTTTTAAGACTTAGTTTCTCCAGTTATTTGTGGACGATAACCCCTATTTATCTGTACTACATTGATATATCTGAGTGGGGATTAGGGTATATTTGTTAGGTGGTCATCCCGCTCATCAGTCACTACCTTCAAACTCCCAGCCTTTTATAGCAAAAAACGCATTGGTGTACCATTCATTTTCGGACTCAGGTATCCCCTCGATGCACAAGTTTGTACGCTTCTTCCGGTTATCATTTTGTAACACCAATGTTGTTGTCCGTCACTTCCCGCTTCTCCTTGAGTATCTCAGGTTGTAGAAGTGTGTGATTTCCGCCATTGTAGAGCGCTAACAGCCACACATCTCTCAAACCACCGCCATCGCCATTAAGATCTTGAACATGTTTAACCCCATTTGTCCAAGGGCGACTCCGAGCTCGATCGGCACATAGTGCACCTCTAGGTCAAGTGGAAGCTTCAAGCCATGCAGAACCAGGACCTCGTTCACCAGCGCTTCGCCTTTCAAAAGCTAAGTTGCTAGCTCATTATCTTCGATATGGTGTAACACCATTGTCTGAGGAATCATGTATTGCGCCATCAAAGCTTCCACTTTTCATGCAGGCAATCGAGCAGCAGGTTCATCGACTGCAATTCCATCAGCAAGTCTTCAGGACATGTGAATCGCTTCTATATGAATCCGCCCTAACGAACTCGCCTTCCCGTCTCCGGGATTCACCCGTTCCTTCTCGCTTTCCCTCTTCCCAGGACGTTCATGACCGTCTGGATGCGCCATATACTCCTCCATCGGATAACTTATCGTTATCGGACTTGGCTGCTCAAAACCTTGACCACGCTTCGCCAGTTCTCCAAGGACGAACAACTCTAGCCCATCCTTAATAGTCTGCGCTGCTGGAGACGGCTCAAATCCTAAAATAAAGTTGGCAACGGGATTTAATGGCAAAATCTGATTACTCGGGGACTCCGCTTTCTCTGAATCCACCACAACGGTTCACTTTTCGGACATCCGTCACAATCGTCCTAAAACCTAAAAATGTCAACAGAGTTAGATCTAGAGTTAAGTCTAGCCCAAACTATGCTTCAACCTCTGTTGAACTCAGTAACCTATCCAACCCCTGTACTAATCTACCCAACAACATGCATGCAAAAGGCATAAGACAGAGGAACAAACCTAATTATAGATACACTCGAGTCCCTCCTTCGATGCTCCTCGGCTGTTCCTCGCACTCTCTCAACAAATTGGCAGAACTTCGGCTTGCACAAATGAGGAATGATTCTGAGCTCTCCCCTATATATATTGGTACTCAACGAATGTCAGCTGTTCCGTGTTTTTACTCCGACCGTCGGATGATTGCCACGTGTTCACAAAAATCCATGAATGGCGCAAAAATCAGAGTGACACATCGGTTACCACGACGTCCAATAAATGATGGTAACCAAACGTCACCAGGTAAAAAAGTAACACGTGCCCTACGACCGTTGACGTTGTTAGTAATCGTGGTCCCCACATGAGGCATCACCATCTCCTCTACTGTATAATGTTGTAAGAGTTCTTAAACTTTTGTGCACTGATATTCTTTGCTATGTGTGATGCAAGAACGAATTGAATACCGCTATAAAAGTTTGTATACCTTACACGGTAATGCTCTACGCTATGAGATAACATGCCCTCACACGATACTGCCTCTAGTATCTACTGACAGCATACCGCTGTAAGAGTTTTGTAAACCTTACACGGTAATGCTCTACAACGAATTACATATCTATGTGAGATAACATGCCCTCACACGATACTGCCTCCGGTATCTACTGACAGCATACCGCTGTAAGAGTTTTGTATACCTTACACGGTCATGCTCTACAACTAATTGCATATCGCTATAAGATAACATACCATCGCACAATACTGCCTCGGGTATCTATTAACAGTATACCGTTGTAAGAGTTTTGTATACTTTACAAGGTAATACTCTACAACGAATTGCATATCACTGTGAGATAACATGCCCTCACATGATACTGCCTCTGGTATCTACTAAGCATACCACTCGTACTTTCTTTGTTACATTTGTGCAGGAAAATAGGCGAGAGTTCGCATCTGCTACAAACGGCAAGACTTCGTCATCAACAACAATAGACGACATACCAGCCGAAAACAGGCGAGAGTTCGCCATCTGTTACAAACGGCAAGACTTCGTCATCATCGACAACAGACGACATAACCAGCCGAGACCATTCTTGATTGAGGAGCTCAGGGACTGGTACGGCTACGCGTCACATTGACATAACTTACGCTTGGTGACTTGGTTTTAACACCCAACCAAGAACGCTCTCTTGGAGATTTGCTGGAGTAGGCACTATGCACCTCCATCACCAAGCATAAGTAACATCAAATATAGGGGCCCACAAACCGTAAAAAGACTCGACTACGACATACATTACGAAGACTTTTACAAATGCTACGTAACAACACCCGGAAGTCGCCGTTTCGATACCGAGAAGTCATACCACCGGCCTTACCGACATGCCCCACAGAACATATTTCGGAGATATAGTCCCACATTGGAAACATGTAAAAGGAAGGAGTCTCCTCTTCCTATAAATAGGAGACTCCCTCCTCCTTAAATAGGATGTTGGAATCAAATAGATAGAACATATCCTTGATAGAATTCTGTAATCCTCGGTAAAGATCTGTAACACTTGATAAAGGTGATTCACCATATAAATCATAATACAAGTTAAGTGGACGTAGTCCTGCCCACTGAATGTAAAGTGAACCATTATAAATCTCGTGTCATCCACGTATCGCCATCATATATCGTCATAACACTCATTGCACACATGTATCACTGAATGGTACAAAATTTGTTCAAACAATATGGTCGTCTTGATTAATATCGATGAAGTAATTCCGTTTCCTACATGCACCACAAAAATATATTGTCATTAACATATATAGAAAATTAGGAAATTAGTGAGACATTAATAGTTCCACACATTCACGGGACTAATTAAAGTCTTAGTATTTTCTATATAGTATATATTATGCTTGCGAGTTTAATTGTTAAAATCTCACTATAGCACCTCATGATTTTGAAGACGACATAGAACTGATAATCTAATAAATCATCTATTTTTTTTCTGATTCAAATTGAATTTTAAATGGAAGAATTTAAAGGATATTTCAAATTATAGATCTCCGTAATATGACTTTTTATACCCACTTATCTTTTGAGAGTATATTTATGCGCTTGCTCATGATCGTGGGTTAAATAGATGAGTTTTGTTTTATAATGTTGGTTATGACAAGAAATCTAGTTTTCTAATTATAAAACGTTTAATTAATTAGTCGAATGTATCAACAAAATCATTTTCTGGCCATGAATTTTTGATAGAGTCAAACTATCGAGTGGAATCCAAAATGAGTTTGGTTTCTCTATTTGAATTTTTGTTGTTTGGATTTGTTTGAAAGATTTAAAACTATTGGATTGAGTACAATGTAGTTATGTGTCATCCTTATGCCATTTTTATTTAATCTAATATTTTTTAAATTATCTAAGCAAATCTAATTAAAAAAATTTAAGTAAAGAAATCCAACCCAAATAGCTCTTAGGATGCCCTAGTTAGACACACCACCAATATAGTTCTTTTGAGCACCAAGTCTCAAGTCTCAAGTCTCAAGCACATGATGGACCATTCTCACTGTTGGGAGAGATAGTGGAGGCGCAGGAGCACGTGGAAAAGGGATGAAGAACACTAAGGAAGCATATATATATGCAGTGATGATAAGAAAATGACAAAATGTAGCAAAAGATAAAATGATTAATATTCAAGATCAAACTCACGGGTTCACTTACCCTGTTGTCCCCCAGTTACCAAATCTGGTGCTTTCTAGCTGCCGACGATTACTCATGACCACCATCTGAAACAAACTCTACACATTTCCAGTGAGGAAGTTGGATCCATTTTCATTTAGGGATATAATGAATTCATCTCCTACTTTGTGTTTTAGAGGAAGAACTTGGGTGCAAGGCTTGGTTTTATTAGTTTTCATGGTGCTGTGCCATGGAGTAGATGCGAGCAGCAGTATTATTAAGTCTGTCAAAGTGAATAACAGTAGCATTTCCAAGGTGGAAGACGCAGTTAATTTCCATATATATTACGGGCAGGCCTTCAAAGTCATCAAGAATGCCATTGACGGCAAGAGCTACCTCCTCATCCAGGTACAATGCTTCTCTACATACGTATATACAAAGTGATCCATATAGATCGACGAGCAATGTTGGTTAATTAGTTTCCTAATTTTAAACTTTGAAGTTGATTAAGTTCAATCATTAGTCAACTAAAATGATTTTCTAGCTCTTTCTCATTTACTTGTTTATGTTTTGGGATGTCACAAAATAATAGAACAACTCAAGAATGGCATCAAGGACAAAATATTGCACTTCAAGGATCAAATCATTTGTCGTTCCCTTATCAAATTACTCAATCAACGCCGATAATTTTCCAGGTACGTTAGAACGTACATATCGATGGCTTGCTCCACAAGATAAATTAAGATGCTTTTCTTTTTCCTTCATTTTTGCTCACTTGGACATATTTCTATAACAAACATCTTTACTTTGTGCAATTGCAGTTTCCTTTGTTGAGGTGAGGATCGCCCCTAAACCCCAAACTCCCATTATGCACAAGTCCGTAATTCTCATAACTTAAATCTATCTTCTTCATTTCCCTTTGATTTTCCAGCTAGCTATTGTTCAAGTCCATCTGTTTAGCTTTTCAATTTTTCATGTATATATGACACGACTGCGTACCTGCGTAGTGTATGATACAGCAGCAGTACAGCATACGTTAATTGGTCTGCTTGACTGCTTCATAATACAATGTTAACAATATGATCTCTAATTTAGACCCGTTAATTCTGGATGGTTCAGATTATGTGATCACATTGTGATATTTGACGCAAAAGGTAGTGAGGTTTGTATCATGAAGCTAATTCATTATCTTCCCTTTAAGTAGCTGTCACCTTGTTTAGATTAAAGAAGCAAGTTGTTAACTTTGTACGTATCATGAAGCAGAGCAGTTAATTTCATATTAGGCAAGATCTAATGTTATATCTACAAGACTACAACAGTACTACTGCTGTGGAGAAAATCTGTTAATTTTATAGAAATGAACAAAATGTGAGTTTGCTAGTACTCGATTCTGTAAGTAACTAGCTTAAAGAAAAACTGTTCTATAAAGGTTTCCGACTTTCCAGTAAATTCTGTATGCTTTATTTTCTTGTTGAAATTGTTGTCAATGGTGGTTATCCAGCTCCTAGGCGTACTACAGAACTTAAAGGGAATTACATCAGACTCCGTGGCTTCTCAATGCGTATTGAAATTGTATGAAGCTGGAGAAATTGGTATAATCAACAAAAGTGAGACGCAAGAGCTAGCACAATTTGGAGCACATTTCATCACCAACACTGATCAACCACAAACTTGCAATCTTGCCTCTTTTGTTCCTTATGGAGAGGATTCCCCTTTGCAGGTAAGCACCCTATGACAGTTAAAGAAAGTGAAATTAACAAAAATGAGACCCCTGCTAGTATTGAGAATGCCATGAGGATTTTATTGTTATTTCTCGGGGTTTGGCACTCATTTACCGCAATGTGCTCCTCCTTTATTGATAAGAACATGAGTGTATACTTGGTACAGGTAATTACAACTGATCTGGGAGATAGATTTTGACAAAATTTCTGATATCTATTCTATGTATTGGTAGAGAGCAGAATGGATCAAGTTCTTGGGAGTATTTGCAAATGCTGAAAGCAAGGCCAATCAAGTATACAATGCTGTAAGTATGGCAAAACTAATTGTCAGATTATCTAAAAAAGATCAACATGTGCTCCTTTAAAGAGATGGGGTGTCATAATAACATCTAATCCAATAATTTTTGTTTGATTTTTTTTTCTACAGGTTAAAGAGAATTATCAATGTTTGGTCAAACTCGCAAAAGGCAGAACATCGTTCAAACCAACTGTAGCGTGGATACAGTATGATAATGTTTGTCACTTATAGACCAAGCTCTAAACTTTACTGTAGTTTCAGATTGTAGGCCAAATTATCATTAGTTGAAGAAAGTTTCCTTTTGCAGGGTATATGGTCTTTCACAGAAGAAACATACAAGTTGAAGGTACAACCATATACATCAATTTTCGAAGTGATTATTTCTTGATAAAGTAATATGCGGTTCACATCCAAAACCAATTGACAATTAAGAGACTAGCCCAAACTCTTATAAACCACAGTCAAGGTCCCATTTTTCCCGAAGTGGGATTTATATCTCAACACGCCCCCACACGTGTGGCGAATCTTCAAACCTAACACGTGAACAACATTTGAGGTTGACGTGAAGTTTGTGTGACCTTTGGGCTTCACACATAGACGTAGGTAACCTGTTCTGATAGCATGATAAAATAGTCTGAGGTTTACATTCAAACTCAATTGGCAATAGAAAGAGTAATCCAAACCCTTATAAACCACAAGCAAGATCTTATTTTTTCTAATATGAGATTTATATCTCAACATTTCTATATTAGCCTTTGGTATACTGAATTACTGATATGTCAATATGTTAGTAATAGACCAGCTCCGGAGATAGTGGACTAGGCATAGTTACCTATAGTCCCCCACTAGATGCAGTTAGTCTGTTACACGAATGATTCAAAGTTAATCTATTTTTGTTTCATGGGATACACAGTATACCCTGTATTAACTCTTAACTTCGGAATTTTTTTTTAAATCTGGAAAATGAATGAATGCAGTATGTGGAAGACGCAGGTGGTGAGAATGTAGATGCTTCTATCAACAAAGTCACCTATAACATCTCTAATCCGGAGGATTTGGATGAATTGCATGCCATCCTATGTGTGAGTTTTTCATGATGATGTTTGATAGTTTCGTTAGTTCCATGATGATGCTTATTGCCTAAATTTATTTGTTCTGATGATGCAGACAGTGGATGTGGTTATTGACGAAACATTTACTTCAGATCCAGCTGTTTACAATGCATCAACATTTCTTCAAAACATAAACATCGAAGATCATTCTTGTTTTGTTTTTCTCTCTAACCAAAGCTTGTGGAGATACGATAAAAGAATTAGAAACCCAACTGCGCTCGGTGAGTATTTATCTACTGTTTGTTACTTCTGTATTGGAATCTGAAACTCTTATATCCTCCAAACATTTCATTATATGCCTGTCTCTGCACTTTCATGTGAAGACTGGTACAATGGAGCAGTCTCCCAGCCACAGTTGGTTTTAGCAGATTTGAATGAAGTCTTGTTCCCTACTGGAAATTATACAACAACATATTTCAGAAATATAGCCAAGGTAGATCGTCTGCTAGTCAATTAACTTGAAAACCACACAAAATTCTTTCATCTAGTCATAATTTATTCATTAAACATGCAGGATGAAGGAGTTGTGCAAATAACTTCTGAGATGTGCGATAGGGATGTCTCTGTAGCAATGGAGCCGACAGTAACAGTTTGTTGATAGATTAAAAATTTAAAATCATTGTACTGAATGTTTGGCCGGGAAAATTGATGTTTGTTTACTACTGGTTCTTTGATTCGAATTATTTCTAAGGATGAGATATTCTGTTTTCCAGAAATGAATGCATAAATATTTAAGTTAACTATATTCTTCCATAATACAAAGAAAAGTGGACACAAGCTATGGAGATATAGATCTATTCTTGCAGCATGTACATGATTTTAATTTTTGTGAAATTCTAATTTGCAAGTCTGTTGAACCAAATTCCAAAACATATAATACATCTAACACTAATAAATACTAAAAACAAAAACAATCTTGCAAGACACAACCCTGAATCGTAAGAGCATCTCCAACAACTCATGTAAAACTATGATTATCTTTATTTTAGAGGAAAAACATTGTTTTTGGGCTCCAACAGTTTATATAAACATCGTAATAACCGATGACCGGAATAATATTTTATTATCCGCCAATAATACTAAACTTGAAAAATTTCAAAACCTAACCAAAAATCCTCCAAAAATTACCAAATTTAAACCATAGACTTCTCTCATTTTATACAATTTATTTGGCATGAAAAATTGCTCAAAAAGTGGCAGCGGCCGCCGGCAGAAATTCTAGCCAAAAATCCAGCGACCTCCAATCGTCACCAAATTTTAAAAATAGTTTCGTCTCAACATTTGGAACAACTTTCTAGTTCAACTCGAAGACCAATTCAGCCTCTAACAAGGTCAATCGATCAAAAATGTAAAAACCTAATTTTTTTAAACTTCAAATCTTTGATTCTCCCTCCACATTCCAAATCAATCCATAAAACTTTAAGGGTGAGTAGTACTCCTAAAACTCATTCTAACCATATATAAAACTCACAAATTGGTGGTCTGAGGAGGGAGAAATCCGATCAAGATCTCCTATTGTACACTCGATAATCAACTTGAAATTTCTCCAAAACCATTGCGAGATAGGTCGAAAAACTTACCTAGAATTGAAGTAGACTTAGAGGCACTCCTTTTGGGACTGGTGCGGCGGCCTGAGGTGGCCTGGATCGGCGGCGGTGACGCCAAGAATGTCCTACATCCCTTTTTCTGGGTTTTTTTTTCGTGAAATTTGGCTATTTATAGCCTATTTTGTGAAATTACCCATTTGCTCCTAACTTCGGACCCTTATAACTCTTTCATACAAACTCTGATTTGAGCGTGCTACATGTCCACGAACTCGTATCAATGTTCTCTACAACTTTCATGAAGAAAATGTTTCCAAATTCTCTACTTTACGAAAAGTCAACTTTACGGTCATTATACGGTCAAATAGTTACTTTAAATGGTTAAAGACCAAAGTAACCAACTGTAAAATAATTCTAGTATTAGGATGTGACAATTAGCCTCGCCGGAAGGCTATTGACATTGGATGTAGGGAAATATACTTATTCTCTTAACGTAAACATACGTGACACTAGGTATCCAATATAACCTCAAGGATACCCAACATATTCCACAAACTCATATAACCTTGTCACATGTCACATTTATCCAACGTAGCACTCCTCCCCATGTGGATAACCTCCAATACTCCATCATTTTCTGACGCCAGCCCAATCTCTTCAGGTCTGTACCAACGCGTCTGAAAACTTACCTCTGATCACAATGATCTTCCCTTGAATTATTCATCAAACCGACTAACCGAATTCTTACTATACTCTAACCCATTACGAGGTGGGATACGACACTACCTACCAATTATCCACCGACTGTAATCCTTGCAAAAATCACTACTATTTTCTACGAAAATATTACATACTTTGTCATGCACTGAAAACATCATTTGACAACAATTCTCTGTTGTCTAAGCCGAATCATAATCACCCATAGACATGTTCACGCTTTCCCACTCACTGAAAGCGACTAACCCGAACAAAAGCAAAGTTCGTTACCATCATCTGGTTCGAACCTCATGACGTCATACAATAATTCATCACCACACTACTTTTCAAACTCCATGTTAAAACCACTAGTTAACACTGCAGCTCATGCATTCACACCGGCTCGCAACGATCAACTAACCCTCCAACCGATCTGATTGAAAATTGATATCCTGCAAAACTGTAGGAAACCAAGATTATTAATTGCCAACACGTCACATAATCAATGTTCACGACATCCCACCAAGAAATACAAAATCATAACTAAATTTGAACCTGAGCTCTTCATCCTGTGAACTAAATCACATAATCTGGTTCACGCTTTCATGAATTTTCCGTTATACGAGACTGATAAGGAGTAATTTCCTTTCTACACATGACTGCTACAATGCTCCCACTTGCGTTCGCTAAACAATATTCTAAGGTTACAAGGCAGTATTAAAAGTTGAAATTAATGAACCTAGTGTGCCCAAATCCTTAGATGTGAGAATCAAAAATACTTTCTTCTCGAAGAAAGTTTAACGCAAAACTACGTTAAACCCCTTTTTAACGTCCACTAATAAAACAAGTCTGGACCTCCACTTCTCCATCAAAACCATACTCATAAGGCTCCGTTGACATCTCCAAACAACAACAGTCAACT
Source organism: Comarum palustre (assembly GCA_951800085.1). Taxonomy (NCBI): domain Eukaryota; kingdom Viridiplantae; phylum Streptophyta; class Magnoliopsida; order Rosales; family Rosaceae; genus Comarum; species Comarum palustre. The sequence continues at coordinate 455,643 of OX637590.1, forward strand.
AATGCAATCTTGAGAAGTCAATAATACTTTCTATTTCTCCGCTATTCAAGCCAATAACATCGAGGCATTAAAATAACTTACACTGGACATCAGCGAGTCACCTAACCTACTCTACGAGATCCCATGAGTCTCATCATACTCTACATAAACCCTTGAGTGACGCACAATTGCATCACACGAAATTATCAAATTTCGTGGCTCAGACCAAATGTCCTCCCCATGACAAACTAGTGAGAACATCATTATCCTCCGCATCTAAAAAGCCATAACATACTGTTGAATTACATAATCCTTGTTTGTATAGAATATTTTTTAGAATCCTTGTTTGTATTGAAGATCTTTTGTAGATATCTATTTCTATATGGACACCTCTTGTAAAGTTATATATTAACTCATAATTGGAATGAATAAGAATGTTAAGTTCTCCTGAATACCTTTTTACTTGGCATCAGAGCCGAAAAACCCAAAATTGAATTAAAACCCAGAAAATCCACCACCACCACCCCCGAAATCGTTTTCGTTGCACCTGAAATCTAAAACTTGATATCTGAAATCTGCAAATCGTAGGAGATATGATTCTAAACCCTAACCATGGAGAAGGAGCCGCACCTGTCCACGACCACTACCACAACAAGATTCAAGATCATTCGGTGTTTCCGATTGGTATGCTCTTGACTGAATCTAACTATTCCAATTGGGCTCCTCTCATGAAGATGCGTATTGGAGGACGTAGCAAGCTCGAAATTTCTTCACCACCATATCGTGCATGGGCCACTGACAATGAAAAAGTCAAGTTTCCGAATCTTACTTGTACTCATTGTGAGACTTTAACCATATATAACTCTCAAATTGGTGGCATGAGGAGGGAGAAATCCTATCTAGATCTCATACTGTACACTCGTTAATCAACTTTAAATTTCTCCTAAACCATGGCAAGATAGGTCGAAAAGCTTACCTAGAATTGAAGTAGACTCATAGACACTCCTTTTGAGGCCGGTGCGGTGGCCTGACGTAGCCTGGATCGGCAACGGTGACGCTGCGAAGGTCCGGAAGCCCTTCTTCTGGGTTTTTTCCTGAAATGGGCTATTAATAGCCTATTTTGTGAAATTATCCATATGCCGCTGACTTCGGACCCATATAACTCCTTCATACGAACTCCGATTTGACTGTGCTATATGTCCATGAACTCGCATCTACATCTTCTATAACTTTCATGAAGAATGTTTTTCCAAATTCTCGACTTTACGAAAAGTCAATTTTACGGTTATTATATGGTCGAACAGTTACTTTAAATGGTTAAAGACCAAAGTAACCAACCGTAAAATAATTCTAGGATCGGGATGTGACATTCAGCCTTGTCGGAGCTCAAGGAACTTGCCCAAAACCCCAAAATTATGGTCTCCGAAGGAAGAAACTCAAAACCCAGAAAAACCGAAAAACACAGAAAAATGGAATTTTTCTCTGAACCTCGAAACTCTACTCGTGACCAGAACAACAATGGTTGTTTGGTGGATTTGGAGGCTGGGCTAGGTAGAGGATAAGAAGAGGAAGGGAATGGAGATGGTCTGCCGGCGATTGGTGGCGGAAATCCCAGCACAGGGCGGAGAGAGAGACAGAGAGAGAGAGCTCTGTTGACCGAAATGGGAGGTTTGACCGAGTCAAACATCTCACCTATATTTATAGAAAAATGGACGGTCAGGATCTGATCTTGGAAAGATCTGATGGTCCAGTTTTAAAGCAAGTAAAAAGTAAAATGTTAAATGGTAAAATTGTTTTACCGAAATGGTAATTAAAAGTAACTAGAAATTTCAAAAATTCACAGAAAATAAACGGAATCTCCGCAAAATATTCCGAAAATACCGGGAGACTCGTGTCGACACGTACTATGACACTGAGCCCTTAAATTAGGATTTTGAAGAACTTTGAAAAACTCGAAAATGAATGTGGTCGTTCACACGCGAAGTTACCAAATGCAACTTAAACCTTAGTAACTCGTCATTAACCACGGTAAAAATGTGTGGGGTGTCACATATGCTCTAACTCACAAGTTATGCAATGCCATTGCTTCTTGCAAAATTCATTACATTCACATTTTTAAGCATTTTGTAAACTCACCTACTCAAGTTTAATTGATCTGCTTGTTCGAAAATATACATAAATTTAAATTATATCTAGCAGATGAAAAGGCAGAAGAATTATAGTACAAAATGTTTGTGAAGGAATACTACAGATTAAAACTTTAGGAGTCCTCCTGATGCATTTCTATTCCAAGACAAGTTTGAGGTATCCACAAGAGGTCTGCACAAAAGAATAGGCAAAGAAAATGTCAACAACATCTCACTGATAATGTTTCTAACATATGAAAGAACTAAATTGGGTTGTTTTCCATGTTGAAAACTACCCTTGCCAACTAGTACTAATTAAGAGTTCCATTCCATGTCCCATTTCTGTGAAACTTGAAGGACAAAAGAAAGTAACTTCTGAACCAACTTCATCATGTATGTATTTGATATACCTCGGGCTTAAGCACATACATAAGTATGAAACATATTGCCAAGAACAAACACATTCCGTCAATAGTAAGGTATGCTATGCCCATTAGATCATTTTTTCCACCAATCCAACTTGCAGTAGAAAGTATCAGGAAGACACTTTTACTGTTTATGTCAAATACTCTGATAAATGATGCGAACGATAAAACAGGAAAAGTGAGTACAACTTGGACCAAACATTGAGTAGGAAATGAGGCTCCACACACACAGCTCTCTCTATCTATCCCGTCACAGTACACAACACCTGCGAACAACCTGTTGTAGGGATGAGCGTCATCCTCGCGTGCTCACATATAGGCCCACCAATGATAGGTTTGAAAACCATAAAACCATATATATATATATACGTATAGATTTGAGTTCTAAAGAAAATCCTTGGCACACAAAACATCATTTTATATCTTTCGGGAAAAATTGTGCAGTATGCTAAAACAGGGGCTAGAGCGCTCAATGAACAATTCAGCCTGCAGGACTTCACGGATCTAGGCGGGCGAATCCCGGGTTTGTCTATACAGTAAATCGGGGCCAACTACCTATGCATCCGAAGACGAATAATAGCGAGAGTGTCCATTTGCAGCTAATACCCAACACATCATTCGTAGTACACACCGCACTTACGGCTCGCTTAACTCTGAACGAGACAAGCGTAAGCGAAAAAATAAAATAAACAGGGCATTGACCCTCCCGAGGTTCACGGTTATCGATACCGTAGGAGTACTATATACTAGGTCCCGCCACTCTCAGGCCAAGCACCGGAAATCAGGACAACGGTACTACTTTTCGATCCGAGTCATCACATAAAAATCATTTACGTCTAGCCTCGGGTTTTCTTGGCCCAATCATAAATCATTTATCACTTAATATAAAGAAAACTTTCCCCAGGCATTGACCATGAGCATACAAAATCATGCACTTTCACATATCATGCAAAACCACTAACAAATGGGGTTTAGCTTCCCTACCTGGAATAGTCGTTCCTTACGTAAGCTCCAAGCTTCCAGGAACTGTATCGGTAATCCGAGGTCACCGCGTAAGCTACCTCGTCTAATTATTCACTGCAGAATAGTGTAGCTTAGCAACGAAGAAACAATATCAGTCACGTTGACCTCTGCATTCCTAGTTTGACTAGGAATTACCACGTTGAGTCTCTTAAATGAGGATTTTGAAGAGTTTTGAAAAACTCAAAAATGAATGTGGTCGTTCACTCACGAAGTTATCGAATGCAACTTAAACTTCACACATGCTCTAACTCACAGGTTATGCAATGCCATTGCTTCTTGCAAAATTCATTGCATTCACATTTTTAAGCATTTTGTACACTCACCTACTCAAGTTTAATTGATCTGCTTGTTCGAAAATATACATAAATTTAAATTATATCTAGCAGATGAAAAGGCAGAAGAATTATAGTACAAAATGTTTGTGAAGGAATACTACAGATTAAAAATTTAGGAGTCCTCCTGATGCATTTCTATTCCAAGACAAGTATGAGGTATCCACAAGAGGTCTGCACAAAAGAATAGGCAAAGAAAATGTCAACAACATCTCACTGATAATGTTTCTAACATATGAAAGAACTAAATTGGGTTGTTTTCCATGTTGAAAACTACCCTTGCCAACTAGAACTAATTAAGAGTTCCATTCCATGTCCCATTTCTGTGAAACTAGAAGGACAAAAGAAAGTAACTTCTGAACCAACTTCATCATGTATGTATTTGATATACCTCGGCTTAAGCACATACATAAGTATGAAACATATTGCCAAGAACAAACACATTCCGCCAATAGTAAGGTATGCTATGCCCATTAGATCATTCTTTCCACCAATCCAACTCGCAGTAGAAAGTATCACTGACTTGGTGCCTTTAAAGCTGTAGGTATTATAGTTATTCTGTAGTTCTATCGTTATTTGGTCATTAGCTTCAAGGTCCTGTTCTATCCGCCCATAAAGTTTTCTAAAAGATGGCAGTGCTGCAGTTCGCATCCAGACAATTAAATCCTCTTGTTCACTCAGCTGTTGAATGCAGAACAAGAAAATCTATTTACTTCAAGAACTAAATAAAGCAAGAAAAAAAACAAGGGGGATTTGAAAAAAAAGTAAACTATACAGAGTCAAGCGATAAAGATTAGTTAAGGAAATCTTTTCAAAAAGAAAAAAAAAGATTAGGGAGGAAATTTATGTACAGGTAAGCTAGAATTGAGCTTCCCTCCTCCAATCAAACCCCCAGCCTGAAAGTTCTTTGGATAGACTTTGCTTGAAAACTTCTTCTCACGGTCACTTTTCCATGTGATGTCCTTTTTGCTGACTTCTATTGTTTTGTTTTGCACTGAAAACTTATACGTGTCATTAAACAAACTCCATGCAACGAGGCCACAAGGAACAATTGCTTGACCATTTTGTGCATAGCGTTCAGGGACACAGTCGGCTGTATTATTTTGATCTCCCCGCAACTGTTTTTCATTTCTACTTTTAATATATCTGCAAAAAAACATAAAAATTTAACAATCCAAATTAGAAACATGGTAAGAGCAGGGAGAAGAAGTATATAATGTCCATTTCATGATTTTATCAATCCAGTTTTAGAAAAGAAACTGAGTCAGAGCACGTAGTTGTGAAGAGATGAGATACACGGGGCAGAATGATTGATTACATACAATCATAAACAAATTTAAGATGGCATTCGTGTCCGCAGGTCGCGTGGGTCCAAGTGAAGAAATTGGGCTTTTGACCTTGGATTTGCATCCTCGTGCGCGGGCGAGAGAGAGCATGAGTGATTGTCATGGTTACACCTTCAAGGTGTGATATTCTATTTAAAGAATTATTCCTCTCTCACTTTTTCAATGTGGGACAAAGTTCATTTTCTCATTTGAACTAGTCATCTTTGGGTGACAATTTCTCATTCATCTCACAACCAAATTATGTATATGAATACATAATTTTATAGCCCTCATTACAAGATTTACAAATTCATGTATCCAATCATCTAATTAAAAGTGTAAATCACTTTAATTATTTGGTTTAATCAATGGTCTTTTAGACCATTTTTCCAACATCTAAAACAACCTATCAAAAAGCTGTTTCAGCACTAACATTATTGGCATTTCCAGAAGAAGAATGTTAAGTGTGCTACAACTGTGCACCCTTGAGAAAATTCGTTATTTTCATCCCCTATTACAAAGTATGAACTGAGTTTATCCTGTGTCACCGTCTCAACATCCACAACCTAACTGAGATTGTGACTTCTGATATTATGATGGTGGTTTTAATTTTGATTTCTCGTTTTGAGCACGTTGTAAAATGAAACCTCGACCGCATTGATAAATTTTAAAACATGTACTCTGTCAAAGAAAAGACCCAACAAGAAAAATTACCGGCGATGATTCTGAAAGTAGTGATCAATCTGATAGTAGACATAAATGGGAGATTTCATTTTAGTTGAAACCTGAAATTTTTCCAGTCAATGCAATTAATTTCAAATGTAGAAATCACCGACTAGACAAACACAAGAGCCAAAAGACTGAACTCACCGCAGGTATTTTCCTCGTACAGGTCTTGTCAGTGTCATGGCTTTGAATATAGGCAACCATATCATTCTTATACATTTCAGGAACACAGTCTTGGTCATACTGGAACTTTATTTCCACCACCTGCATGCGAAAGAAAGCAAAGCCTAGTTTATTCTCCACATTAAACAGCCACCACTACAGCAAAATCTATAATAAGGAACACAAAAACATACACGCTCCGAGGCTAATAAGGCAGCAAAACCAATAGGGATGAAGACAATGCCAATGGTGATAAATATTGAAACCACCTGAAACCAAAGACGGTAAGGTAAATATGAGAACCCAAATGCAGAAAGGGTTTATGGGAGAAAGAGTCCAAATTGAAGGGGGAAAAATGAGAGAGATACCCATCCTGGTGAAAAAATTGGTTTGCAAGCTGGAAGCTCTTGCTGTGAGAACCTGGAGTCTGAAATATAAAAATGGAAAATGCATCTATGTTTTCATATAAAAACACTATCACAGCACAAGCAAATGATCCAATTGCGCCATTCCATTCATTACGAACACCAAACATCACCAATACAAACTCTAGTGTCAGGGAAAAGGAAACTGTCAACAACATGTAGACAAATCAAATTCTAATTGAAACACCAATACTATCCGAGAGATTCGACAAGAAAACCATATATGAATTGGTTGGATTCACCCAACAGCTCATAAGCAAGCAATTCAATCAAGCATTACATGTTACACAGATACAAAAAGCAGTTAGAGTTGGAGAAAGGCACAAAAAACACAACCAACAATGGGGCACAAAAAGAAGCAATTGGATGGGAATTGTCATACATTGGGGTCTTCTAGACTTCTTTTTGGCGAAGGTGGAGTCTCCTCCATCTTTACCCTTTTCAGGTTTTGTAGCCATCTCCATGATCCCTTCACTCCAGAATCAAAATGCCAAACCTCCCACTAAATTCTAACACATGAAAATCGACAATGCAAGTGAATGTGTTGAAAGGGTTGGCAACTTTCTAATGTGTATCTACAAAAGTTGAATCATGGAAATAACACAATGAAAAACTGCTGGGTTTGGTCTTTTATTCCTTGATCACAAGTTAAGTATATAAATTTTGGGATATTTTTGTTTTGGGTAGTTGGTAATTTTGAATGAAGGTTATCATCTGCATGGAACGCAACCACCGGTCTTCTCTCATGATCGAACAACTCCTATTCATTTGCATGGAGCAATATGGATGGCACAGAAAAAGACAGCTCACCACCAAATTGATCATAGAACAGAAAAGTAACTGAAGCAACGTAAAAGTTCAAATTAAAGGAACAAGTAAAAATAATAGAATGGAATCACGAAATGCGGCTTTTTGTGGTTTCCTCTAAACGCCTACAAATTATACAAGTCGTTGGCAACTGCAGCAAGAAGTACAACCTTTTGGAAACACAGTGCAACCATGATGTTAATCCATAGAGGTGTGCCCCGTTGAAACATCACCAAAATTTAATGAGCCTATAAACAAATCCAAAACAGATAGCTGTTTCCTGCGCTGAAACAACATATATAGTGATCAGTAATATCATCAGCATCACAACTGCTTCTGGTAGTACTGTGGCTTATGAACAGACTCAATATGGCGAGAAAAATCTCATCACAGACATCAATTATAGCCCGATACGGCATATCATGGGTAGCAAGCTTATATGATGACCAATGACCTCAAACCGGCAGGGTGGCACATATCATACAACACTATCCAACAGGTCTTGAAAAGAGAGAATATGCATATCATAAAATTTATTGGAAACTGTGTTTATCTGATCATCAAAACAAATATAGATACCTTGCTAAACTCAGCATTAAGCTAGATTGACAGGACCTAACAACCTGGGTTTCTGTATCTATCTAAACTAAGAGAAACATGTTCCAAAATCAAGCAGCAAACACTAGAACATGAGCACCGAATCTGACTTGAAGAGCTTATAAATTGTACAAAATTTAAACCCAAAAGTACAGCAACTGTACTCCATCTTAACAAAAGAATGAACTAATAACTGGTGAATATAAAGAATGAACTAAATTCAGAGTGCATCATATATCAGCATAAACAGAAAAGGATCTGAGAAACACTTTGAACATAATAATATGGAAAACAAAATGCCACCAGCAGAAACAAGTGCATTCTTGAAACTGTGTCTTAACTTAGTAACATATTAGTTCAACTTTAACAAATCAAAGTTTAGCACCTCCATTCTTCCTAATTACTTAGATGCCAGTTCCCCCACAATGAACTACGTGATCGTGAATACAGGATAGAGAAATAAACTTCTTGTCATATGGCTAAACTAGATTGGTAGTGAAACACGAATATACAGTGACGTCTTGGAAAGAGGCAAAAGCTTCGCCACCTCATGAACTGCAGCTTCCTTTGGTTCAACTCCATGGTCCCTGCTGTGTTTTGCTTTCTACCTAACCGCTGATTATAAGGCTGATTCAGACTGTTGGTGAAGTAATAGCACCAATTTAATTGAATTGTTAGAACTTGAGAGAGATAACTGAGAACATGATTGATTCCCAACCTTTACATGAAGCCATATTGAAATCTTGCCACCCTACGATTCAGATTTAATAGAAATTTCACTAAGCTATGTCCCAACAAGTACAGCTCATAAAACTGAATCTGTCAGACTTAGAACACAAGGTGAGAAGCAATAAGAGATTTACTCAAAGAGATACTTGAACCATAATAAACAAACAGAGAATTAGACATCGGTAACATCTCAAACTGATTCGGTTTACTCATGTCAACCAAATTCACTACAGAGAAACATTAGGTTTGTAAAGTATTTCATCTTCACTCTCGTCTTCCTCGTCCGACATCATTTCAATTCCAACACCAGGTAGATCTAACTTCCCTCCCGTACAAAATGATGGACCAGAAATCTCCGTTTCAATGTACACCCCTTGCAACCTCTCCTCAAATCTCAGGTCGCTGTAGTTGAGGAACCATTTCAAAGAACACCTCTGGTATCTAGGTTTGATCCTGGATTCTAAACAATAAGTAAAGTATTCCGGAAATTTAACAACCTCTTTCGCTGGTCTCCCCATTTCGCTCTTGAAAAAGTAAAAACTGTTCTTCATGAGCTCAACACGCAGCGCCACTAACTGGGGACACCTTACAACCATCTTGGCTACATCTTCTGAAGGAACTCAACAGGCTTCATTATCACATGCTGATTAAGGCTTACTATCTGCGGCATCTTCTCTGTCACCTTTCCAAACCCTTCAGGATCAATTTTAAGCTTCATACTTAAGAACTGATGTGAAGACATTTTAGCTTTTAGAGTCTGCCCAAGAATTTGGGGGCATTGAGCAACAATAGAAGCAAGTGCTTCCCTTCTGATCCCAAAAGAAACCAAACAATCCACATTAGGCTTAGTAGTCTCCTTAAGTTCATAACCAAGTAAATCTCCAGCATCGTAGCTAAAATCTTTTTCGGCAAACCAAATAATCCACAAAATCACAGTCCCAACTCTCATACCCAAAAGGTAAGGATACTGAGTCAGCATGGGACCGATATCTAATACAAACAAGATACCCAACAGAAGTACTCATAGTCCCAACAAAGGAACCATATTTTTCCTGACACTACACCCACGCCTCAGAGGGTACTCGTTAATGTCGTCGATGGACAGTCCTAGCTTCTGAATGACCTCAACAGTAGAGAGTAGTTCCAATTCTTCAGGAACTATGCCTAAAGTATTGAGATATTCAGATATGATGACAATAGAGACTAGGGATGTTAATCGGTGTGAATGGTGCGGTTTATAATTAATACCGAATACTAAACTGATTTTTTTCGGTGCTGTTTGGTGCGGTTTTTTGACTTCAAAAAAATCCGATTATGTTCAGTTTGGTTTGGTGCGGTTTTATCATCGGTTTATTTTCGGTTAACTTGCTTATTTTTTTCATGTCCATTTACTTGATGACATAAAAAAACAAATAAGAACAAATATATAAATTGTCGTAGAGTCACAATACATAATAATACAATGAAAAACATAATCCACATAACAGTTTTCAAAAAAAAATGAAGAAGCAATAAAATAACAACAAACTACAACAACAACAAACTGTGGTATATCATCAAATTTGAACTAGTATATATATAATTCATTTACAACGTCTACATAGAACTAAAATTATTAAAAATATCATGAAATAAAATATGATTGGAATTGTGAAATATGGCTATGGTTGAAAAATCACGTAATTTGGGTAAAGTCTCAGTGTCGATAATAGCGGTCAACCATATTTACCATTATTATTTCCTATAAAGAACTTTATCGTCGAGAGGTAAATGCCCTAAAATGTTTATATGTGCGGTTGTGTCTCATCTACGTGAAAGTTCTTTGTGTGTGAGGTTCGACCAAACTACTTCATATATAGACAGATATAAGCGTTTTCGTGTGATAAGTGACGATATATTAAGGTTGACTGTTTCGATCGAGCCCTTAACATTGTTGGATCTAGTTGAATTTTTTACCACATACATCTTTCATTATAATGATCATATCAATCGGTCAAATTTTTATATCTAGACATTGGGCTTGGATAGAGAAGCAGAGCATCTTTTTTTTGTTTCATTTAAGCCCAAATTTCTATATAAAATTTTCTATAAATTATATATATTGATGAAGTATGAGAATAATACGAATATAGAATCATGAAAGAGATATACTTTATTCATAGATAGGTGTCTCTATTTATAGAGGATTACATAGGACATGTCCTTAAATAACTAAGCGTGCGACACAAGGGGGAGTGTTCAATAACAAAAACTCTGTGGAAAAACTGAACCTTGATCGTAAGGAAAAAAGAGTGCAACACACCAATCATGTGAGCTCCTCCTAATGTGTACATTACTCAGGAAGGGTTGATAGTCGACGCATATCTATGCTCTTCACATATTTATCAAATGTAGATTTAGACAAAGACTTAGTAAATAAATCTGCCACGTTTCTTTGAGAACTTACTTGTTTCACTTGAATGTTATGAAACGCTTGTTGTTGTTGATTGTGGAAAAACTTAGGTGAAATATGCTTTGTATTGTCACCTTTAATAAAGGCATGCTTCATCTGCTCAATGCAGGCTGCATTGTCTTCATACATGCATGTAGGCTTATCAGTTGTAGATCTTAATCCACTAGTTCCTCTAATATGTCCAATGATTGATCTCAACCATACACATTCACGAACAGCTTCATGTAGAGCAATGATCTCTAAATGATTTGAGAATGTTTCCACAAGAGTCTGTTTAGTAGATCTCCAAGATATTGACGTATTCCTAACGGTGAATACATAACCAGTTTGAGAACGTCCTTTGTGTGGATCTGATAAGTATTCTGCGTCGGCAAAACCTACAAACATATTATTAGGAGTCTCAGCATAACTAAGGATGACAGTGGCGTGCACAACGTCGGTCCCATGTGCGACACCGGCGGCGGTCTGGTCTAAACTCCGGTCGAGTTCGTGTTCCTCATGTATCGTAAGACCAACTTCGGTCTTCTTTTCATTTGTGTAGGGAAATAACAATCCTAGGTCAATGGTGTGTTTAAGATATCAAAATACATTCTTTACACCGGCCCAATGACGTTAGGTTGGCGCTGAGCTAAATCTAGCTAACAAATTCAATGAGAAGGCAATGTCTGGTTCAGTACACTGAGCTATGTACAATAAGACACATATTGCACTAAGATATGGGACTTCGGCACCCAATAGCTCTTCATCGTCATCTTTTGGACGGAATGGATCTTTATTGATATCCAGAGTTCGACCAATCTTGGGAGTGCTAACCGGATGCAATTTGTCCATGTTAAATCGCCTGAGCATCTTTTGGACATATGCAGACTGGTGAATTAGAATACCACATGATAGGTGCTCTAGTTAAAGTCCTATGCAGAATTGAGTCTTCCCAAGGACCTTCATTTCAAACTCGGATTTACGATACGCTATGGTTTCTCTTATCTCTTCAAGAGTACCAATGATATCTAGAGCTTGTTTTCTTTATGGACACGCATGAGCATAGTTCATCGTTTTTGTATCCCTTCCTAATCAATAGTCACTAAGACGAGTATACCACATTCGCCCAGATTGCTTTAATCAGTAAATTGAGCATTACAATCTTATAGCATACGCATTTCGTGGTTTAGAGTCTCCTGATTTAGGCAACGAAATCACATCTAGGACTTTCATGTATATCTCTGAGTCAAGATCCCCATAGAGATAAGTTGTAACCACATCCATAAGCTGTATATCTAGCTTTTCGGACACTACTAAACTTATGAGGTAGCGGAAAGTAATAATGTCCATTACGGGAGAATATGTCTCCTTATAATATATACCAGGGCGTAGTGAGAAACCTTGCACCGCAAGACGATCTTTGTATCTAAGTACCTCGTTCTTCTCGTTACGCTTTCTAACAAAGACTTATTTATGTCCTACAGGCTTTACAGTTAGCGAAGTTAGCACTACTGGGCTAAATACCTGTCGCTTTGCTATAGAATCTAGTTCTGCCTGGATAACATCTTTCCATTTTGGCCAATCAGCTCTACGTTGGCATTCAGCAACGGAGCGTGGTTCAATGTCATCGTGCTCTATGATTTCATAAGCTACGGAATATGCAAATATGTCGTTGACTTGCATAGATGACTGGTCTATCAATTCATAAGTGTTATCATAACACATGGAGATTTCTATATTCTTAGATGTCGACATTGATCCTGAGGCGTTACCCATGGATTCTAACATCGATTTTAGAACATAACTGTTATCAGAGATACTCTCATGGGAGGGATTCTCCACATCAATGATCAAATGATCATGTTGTGCCTTAGCAATCTGTTTCTTTCTGGGATGCATATCCATCAAACCATGTGGTCTCCCCCTTTTCCTTTGAGGAGTCCCGGCCTCCATCCCCCCACCATGGGCGGCGACGCCGTCGGCATTCATACCGAGCCAGGGGACGGTTGTGCCCTCATTTTGAGGTAATTAGAGCCTTGCGGGAATATTTGCAGCTGGTATTTCAGATTTTGTCACTCTAGCAACCTCGGCAAAGGAGTCATGCATCGAATCTGCTACCTTTTGGAGATTGAACATTTGTTCCACTTCGTTATCAACTTGAGAAGTGCGGGGATCATGATGAGACTGTGAGGAGACAAACCATGACACTTCACGTCATTCCTCATGAACACTTTTGTTCTTATCTCCCCTTGACAGCGGGAAACGTGTCTCATCAAAGTGACAATCGATGAATCACGCCGTGAATAGAACTCTTGCAGAAGGCTCTAAGTATTGAATGCTTGTTGGTGACTCATTTCAACATAGATACCAAATCGTCTTTGAGGACCCGTTTTTGAACGCAGTGGTGACTTTATTGGTACATAGACAGCACAACCAAAGATGAGTAGATGCAAAATATCAGGCTCACACCCAGTTACCAACATGTATGCACTAAAGATTTGGTCTGTGGTGGGTATGAAACAAATAAGTAAAGCTGCATGTAGTATTGCATAGCCTCATGATGCAATTGGAAGGTTCGTACGCAGAACTAAAGCTTAAGCGATCATCTGAAGTCGCTTAATGGTAGTTTCTACAAGACCATTTTGAGTGTGCACATGGGGTACGAAATGTTCAACTTCAATCCCTATTGACATGCAATATTCATCAAAAGTTTTTGATGTGAACTTTCTAGCATTGTCCAATCGAATAGACGTGATTTGATGATCATGGTGGTGAGCCCTAAGTTTTATGATTTGAGCTAGGAGTTTTGTAAATGCAGCTTTGCATGTAGATAACAACGCGACATGAGTATAACGTGTGGAGGCATTTATTAGAACCATAAAATACTTAAATGGTCCACAACTTGGGTGAATAGGTCCACATATATCACCTTAAATCCTATGTAAGAACAGTATATTGGTTGTGTTATCTTTAGCATATGATGGTCTTACTGTGATCTTTCCTAAGGAGCAAGCTTAGCAAAACGAGGGATGTGCATTGGAATGAGCCAATGACACACTATGGGAGAGATAGTGCGCCCCAATTGTATGGGAAGGCGGCCGAGCGACATCCTGGATGTTGGAGCAAAGCCCGGCAGGCATTAATGTCGGCAATGGGCTGCCACCATCAATGGTGGCGTCACCACCTTGGGTGTTGTAACATGATGTCCCAAACGTCGTCGTTTCAATCTAACGAAAGGATGTCCATGAGAATTGCGCAAAATCCGGATCATCATATCTCTTCCAATATGACCAAGACGGTCATGCCAAAGCTTGTATGAGTCAGAGTCCCAAAGTTCTTGTTTGACGACTACATAGAATTCAATAATCAGAATAGTAGTGAGGTAAAGCCCACTAGACTGACTCATAAGTTTTTCCAATATGCATTTTCGTCCGCATTGATGAGAAGTAATACACAGAAATTCTTGTTCATTCTCACAATGAGTTTCCAGGTGAAAACCATTAGCACGTATGTCTTTGAAGCTCAATATGGTTCGATTTCTTTTAGGTGCATAAAGCGCATCCGTAACATGGATCAAAGTTCCATGAGGCAATAAGAATAAAGCAGATCTACGTCCTCGAATTATAGGTGAAGATCCAATCATTGTTGTCACAGAGGTTGTACAAGGTACTAACTCTATAAAGAGTTATCGGTTCCTTAGGATTGTGCAGGTAGTTCCACGATATGCGAGGCACTCGATCCCTCCAGTAGACATACCTATAAAAGAGAGTAGATGTATGAGTAAATAGTTAGTTTTGGTGCTATTTAAAAAGGACTAGAAAGTACTTATAAGATCATCAATCCCTAGAGTGCAAAAATTTTTCCGCACAGGATGACCTGTGTGCATTCAAACATCCATAACTTCTTTGTTAAGAGATATATGAACAAACAGCCAACTTCTCTAGAAACTAGACTCGTAGAGCTTTCCAATGATATAAAATAGGTGTTTTAGTTCGCCCGGAGCAGTTCACAATGCTCGTTCGAAGTTGCTGTCCAGGGAGGGACAGATTTGCTGTTTTTGCAGAATTGGCATGTGCAAGTTTTTAGAGCTTGTAAGAGGCGTGTAGGCCGATATCTAGGCCATAAGTGATGTGTTTTCTTATCAAAGATGCGGCATAAAAAGTCTTCAATGTCTAGTAAAAAATGACATTTGGTTTAATGATAGGAGCACAAAGTGCAACGTTCTTAACATGTTTATGCCTCCATTTGTACTTTGTTTAACACTTATTTGTGTAGAATAGAGTCATAATGTAGAGTCGAGAGTTTTTGGTAGAGTTGTGTGTAAATCATGTTAAACATAGAGGAATAATGTTGAAAATTGTCAAAAGTCGATTTGTGGAGTTTTAGAGATGTTTTGATGATTCTGTAAAGCTTTTGCATTGTCAAAAATTGATGTAACTTCTCTGATACTTAGGTGATATTTAGAAGAGTTCATGAGAGAAAGAATCAAGAGAATCGAATCTACGAAAGACAATAAAACATGCAGCACCATGGAAACGCCGAGAGCATGCAATTTCAGTAGAAAGCAGAAATTTTCTAGGCACATCACACAACTTCTAGAATTTCTTCAAGACGACTCACAAAAAATTAGAAGATGTACCATACATGCACAGAAAGCTCTGTGAGTACAGTTCTTAGAAAATTTTGAATCACATCCATATCTACTTTCTAAAGGGAGTTATGCATGAATTAGTGCCGGAAGGTCAGACTACCAGAATAGAATGCTTACTGCTGCCGAGAGAAAAGGATTCCTAATGGACCTAGAGAAGCAATTTGACTGATCCAAGTCACCATATCTGTAAAGGAGAGGTCCAAGCCAAGTCCAATAAAGAGAAGAAGATCAAAATTCGGCAGAATATCCAAGTCTTGAAAACCCTGATGAATTTTGGAAAAATTCTTGTGCACGTCTCTGAACTTCAACGGACTCTGCCGGACAGCTCATAATGAATCAGAAAACGTGAGATATATGGATAGAGAGCTACGAGAGTCTAGTTTCTAAATCAATTAGAATAACCTAAATAGCTATTTTCTAGCGGAAGTTATAACGTAATCATCAGATGAAGGTCATTCTGTCGAATTGAGAAAAACTTGGGAAACCTAAACGAACTTGGTTTCAACTTTATGGCCGGCCTCTTAGGTTTTTCCTCTATATAAAGCACGACTTCAAGGGAAGTAAAATCATCATCTCACCATTCATACAGCTTTGCCAAAACACATACCAAAGTTCTTCAAGAAATATATATAGCAGAAACCTCATCCGAACACTACCTTTCATTCATCTGATTCTTGTCACTCTTAGAGGCTTTTCTTCAAGGTTTCTAATGTTTGATTCAACCTTGGCTTTGTATCTTATTCTTGGTTTTGTAATTTATGATTTTATGTATGAATACTTTGTTGAAATTTTGGTTCTAAATGCAAGACATGTTTCCGATTTCATGAGTTGGTTTTGTGTTTTGTCTTAACTTGTCTCATGTTTCGATTTTAGTATTTGAAAAGGGCAGTAGGTTTCGATATTCTTATGTAATTGTTTTGGTTTCTTTTCATGAACTTATGCATCAAAATCAATGCTTAGAGGCTGTCTCGGCCATGATAGTTTTCTAGGTTGTGATTTCACGTGCTATGGTAAATTTGGATTGATTCATACACTAAGTTGTTTCATTCTAGATTATCTAATAGGGTTAAGCATTCATAAAACATGCAAGTTAATATGATAGGTGACGCTATTACATGTTACATGTCTCCAATTCGGCTTACTATGCTTTATGTGTTTTTCGTGTTTAATTTCTAAGTCGGTGTGTCTTTAAACCGATTAGCATAATTTAGGATTATACGTTGGAGTTGATTCGAAATATATTAGAAGTCATAATGATTAGATGAATCGCTGGTGATGTCTAATTAGAATTGGAATTAGAATGAATGTCTAATATTTTTCGATGCTACTTGACGCCCCTTGTTATTTACGATTTTTGTTACATGTTACTTGTGTGTTTCTGACTTGGCTATGTGTTTGGTTGATAATCACATGTATATATTTAATTTATGATTTAATTTTCAGTCCATATATTTTTTTAGAAATATATTCAAAAAACCCATTAAAACTTTGTAAAATGTAAATGTGTAATTATGTTTTTTTTAAAACGTCACTAACTCTTATTGCAGGAACGTTCTTAAGTCCCCGGATTGAACGAACTCTATTTACCATTGCTATAAATGACAACAAAGGTTTCTAAATTGGTTTTCTCGTGTTTTCGTTATTGTACCCCGGTTTCAGATTCACGTCTTTTAATAGCGTAAGGAGATCCAAAATAGAAAGCTTTCGGTAACTCTAAGTGTAATATGACCAGACATGTTCGTGGAGGGTCAGTAGTGTGAGACACACTTAAAACCACTAGCTCCTTGATTTTAGACAATTCTAAGACATAACACTATACTTGGATGAGCCTAGTTGATACAATCAATGATGAAAAGTCTGCTAGAGTAGAAGACATAGCCGGAAAACACATGAAGCACACATGAGTGTGCATAGGGTTGTGTGTCACGATTCCTTCGGAAGGGACTGAGATGGCGCAGCAACCTAACCTTGTAGGTTGTGATTCATGCCATTATGTAAGGACTTGTACTTGTTATTGTAACCACAATAGAAAAAGAGGAATGTTTCGATAAAACGAAATGTCATTCATAAGCACTAATGAAAAATTGAGTACATCAAGAGTCTCAAAATTGAAAAATAACTTAAGCATGACATTAAGATGCCTTATTACATAACAAAGTTGGTAAAAATAGGAGAGTAAAGACTTTCTAATCGACTACATCGAAGTCGGGGTACATCCATGCTAGAATCAGGTGTAAAGTCATTAATTTTGAGCTTGACATTCTTGTCAGTATCATTAATCTCCATGTAGTTAACTTCTAGAGTCTCCTTATATTTCTTGTAAGAAACAACGACCTTTGAGTTTGCACAGCAATTGCGATACCAATGGTCAAGAGAACCACATCGGTTACAAACTGAGGGAGTACGGGTATGCTGTTTGGCGGGATTTTTGGTATTTGGTGCGTCGCCACTAGGGTCGGCGACACCACCATCTCGTTGCCGGACATTGGGGTGGCTTTGGTTGCTGCCACAAAATCTTTTCTGATTGTTGATGCGTTGAGGAACTTTCTAATGAGCATATGGATCACGACATTTGTGTCTTTTGTTTTTAGGAGTTTTTCTACCACGACCATTATTATAGTTGCTCTCCGGTGCAGTTCGGGGACGAACATTGTTTTATCAAGGACCAGATTGCTTTTTTCTTCGGTCATTAGCTGTGACATTAGACCACTAAAGGTAGTGAGTCTCTTTTATTGGTGATCATGACAATATTAGTTCATCAATACTTTCGATTGAGTAGGAAAAGTCAAAAACTTCTTTGTGATCATATCATGTTCAAACTTGTCGACGCCACAAAAACTAAGTTGAGCTTGAAGGTGAAGCTTGTCGCTATTGAATTCCTCCACAGTTTTGTAGTCTAGTAGGCATATGTCATCCCATTTAGCCAATAGCATTGACAGTAGCGTTTCATGAACGTTGTCGAAGCGCTCATCCAACGCTTTCCAGAGTTCAAGCGGATTTAATTTTTTCATATATTGGCAACTTAGAGTCGAGCACATATGCCGACGTAGAAACATTAGCGCATGTGACTGCATCTTTTTCTCAGGCGGAGCAGCTTTGGGATCATGGTGGATCATCCCTATAAGATCTCGACCGATGAATGTCTGTTCGACATCCCAAACCCACCTAGGGTATTCAGTGCCATCGGCATCAAGGACGTCGAATTCAACCCGTGCAGAATCCATCTGTAAAAACAAGAAAAACCAAGGTGTTAGCAATTGTTCGAGACCTTGCAAAAAGGTACGATGCTAAATGATTTGTCCAAATATATTTTTCTCTCACTGATTCAAAGATCCTAGCTTCTCACAAGGGAGGCAGACCTAAAAAGGTGACCCCGATTTGGAGATTTTAAAAACCTATAATTTTCACAACGCTAGGCATAGAATGATGTAAAAGAATGGAGGAACCCGATTTATCCTCCCCGGGGTAATTGAACTTGAAAAGAGTTTAAGTTTGCTTTGAACTTATCTCAGAATTTGCTTGAAGGGGACTTGAGAATGTGGTCTCAGATGGGTCTCAAAATTGGGCGAGATGATCTCGGAGTCGATGGCAGCTGATGAGTGGCCGGGAAGCGGCGGGCAGAGGAGTTGAGAAGAAGGAATCTGAGGGGGCTTGAAAGCTTTTTCTTTTATATTTTAGGGTTTATGGTTGCTATCAACTCAAGAGCTACTGATAACGTGATAAAGTATGAGAATAATACGAATAGAGAATCGTGAAAGAGATGTACTTTATTCATAGATACTTAGATAGGTGTCTCTATTTATAGAGGATTACATAAGACATATTCTTAAATAACTAGTAAACATATCTCTATACGAAATATGGATTTCTTATTCTAATTGCATAAGGCCAAGACACACATAATAGAATATTCTAGAACATATATATGTATATATATATATAATTAATTTACAATATATATATATATATAATCGGTTTTTCGGTGCAGTTTCGATGTCTAGACCTCCGAAACCAAAACCACACCGAATTTTTATGTTATCGGTTTTTTTGTGGTTTGGCACAGTTTTTTTTCGGTTATAATAATGCTTTGGTGTGGTTTTTTTTTTCAGTATTCGGTTTTAACTTAACACCCCTAATAGAGACAAGCGTCTCATTAGCCCTAATGGTGACCGGGGGCATCTCATTAGGGCTGGGCATAAAAAACCGAAATCTCGATCCCGTCCCGGTCCTGTCCTGAAATTTGATAGGATGGGACGGGATGTAACTCTAAAAACATTGGGCCTGTCCCGTCCCGTTAGAGAACATGTGGGATGGGACGTGAGACTAAAAGTTTAAGGCCCGTCCCGTTTATAAATAAAAAGTAATCTCAACCGTTGTTTTTCAGATGTATTCATCACCCGTTACTTTCAGAACCTATTATTGATCTCATCTCATCTAAATAATAGTAGTAGAGCCTCTCACTCTTCATCCCAAAACACTGGACCCAAATTGGCAGATTGTTCTTAATCTTAATCCATCAAAACCCTAAATCGAAGATGCAAACGTGAATCTCAAATCCTCAGTCGCTCTTCTTCTGGTCTTCCCTTCAGATGGCACTATGCTGCTACTTACTTGTAACATTGAAGCCGCTACAATTAGAAGTTGACGGGACTTATGTCGACCGAAGCAAATGACGATGATGGCAGTATGATATCTGATAGGTTCGAGATCTTCTTCTTCTCCGACAAATTAGATTTCTTCAAATCTATTGTCTGAATTCTCAGTGAGCTATGATATTAAGGTAACACTAGGTCTGGTGATCTTGTTTGGGATCGTTGTAGATCGGTACTATGATTTGAGTTTGGTCAGAAGCTAATCAAGATCAGTTAATTTTGTTTTATGAGAATCTGGTTTCGTGAAGAAGAAATTGTTCTTATGTTTCATATTGGGTTGTCTAAATATGGTGTGAAAGCAAAATGTTGCAGTACTGTTTTTTTGGTATCAGAAAGAAATAAAATTATATATTGGTAAACTTTGGGTCAGAGCTAGGCCTGGCTCTGGTCCACTTCAGTTCGGTTTATACCCCAAACCGCGAACTAAACCAATGTTATATTTCGGTTCGGTTCGGTTTTTTACTATTCAAGAGGCCAAACCGCAAACCAAACCACACCTACGGTTCGGTGCGGTTCGGTTTTTTTTCGGTTTCTTTTTTCAAATTGATAATTTTTTTTCTTATTATGATTGTAGTGAAAAATAATTATGGTTCACAAAGTTGCACATTTATTTACAAACTACTAAACAAGTTATACAACATTAGTATGCATATTGTGATTCCGATGACTAAAAGTCAAAAATTAAAATTCGACCGTCAGATATGATCATTATGACGAAAGATGTATGTGAAAAAAAATTCAACTGGATCCGACAAAGTTAAGGGCTCGATCGAAACGGTCAACCCTGATCCATCGTCACTTATCACACGGAAACACTCATATCTACCTCTATATTACGTATTTTTGTCAAACCTTCTACATGAAAAACACTCACGTAGATGAGACGCAACCGCCCATATAAAAATTTTGGGACATTTACCTTCCAACGATAGGGCTCCCTCTAGGGAATAATAAAGGTAAATAGGGTTGACCGCTACAATCGGTACCGAGACGTTACCCGAATTACGTGATTTTTTAACCAGAGCTGTATTTCATCATTCCGAACACATCTTATTTCACGAGTTTTTTGATAATTTTGCTTCTATGAAGAGTTGGTTCATAAAGTTATGTATTTGCTTAAAACCTAATAAAAAAGTTATACAACATTAGTATGCATATTGTGATTCCGATGACTAAAAGTCAAAAATTAAAATTCGACCGTCAGATATGATCATTATGACGAAAGATGTATGTGAAAAAAATTCAACTGGATCCGACAAACTTAAGGGCTCGATCGAAACGGTCAACCCTGATCCATCGTCAGTTATCACATAGAAACACTCATATCTACCTCTATATTACGTATTTTTGTCAAACCTTATACACGAAAAACACTCACGTAGATGAGACGCAACCGCCCATATAAAAATTTTGGGACATTTACCTTCCAACGATAGGGCTCCCCCTAGGGAATAATAAAGGTAAATAGGGTTGACCGCTACAATCGGCACCAAGACGTTACCCGAATTACGTGATTTTTTAACCAGAGCTGTATTTCATCATTCCGAACACATCTTATTTCACGAGTTTTTTGATAATTTTGCTTCTATGTAGAGTTAGTTCATAAAGTTGTGCATTTGCTTAAAACCTAATAAACAAGTTATACAACATTAGTATGCATATTGTGATTCCGATGATTAAAAGTCAAAAATTAAAATTCGACCGTCAGATATGATCATTATGAGGAAAGATGTATGTGGAAAAAAATTCAACTGGATCCGACAAAGTTAAGGGCTCGATCGAAACGGTCAACCTTGATCCATCGTCACTTATCACACGGAAACACTCATATCTACCTCTATATTACGTATTTTTGTCAAACCTTCTACACGAAAAACACTCACGTAGATGAGACGCAACCGCCCATATAAAAATTTTGGGACATTTACCTTCCAACGATAGGGCTCCCCTAGGGAATAATAAAGGTAAATAGGGTTGACCGCTACAATCGGCACCGAGACGTTACTCGAATTACGTGATTTTTTAACCAGACCTTTATTTCATCATTCCAAACACATCTTATTTCACGAGTTTTTTGATAATTTTGCTTCTATGCAGAGTTGGTTCATAAAGTTGTGCATTTGCTTAAAACCTAATAAACAAGTTATACTACATTAGTATGCATATTGTGATTCCGATGACTAAAAGTCAAAAATTAAAATTCGACTGTCAGATATAATCATTATGACGAAAGATGTATGTGAAAAAAAATTCAACTGGATCCGACAAAGTTAAGGGCTCTATCGAAACGGTCAACCCTGATCCATCGTCACTTATCACACGGAAACACTCATATCTACCTCTATATTACGTATTTTTGTCAAACCTTCTACATGAAAAACACTCACGTAGATGAGACGCAACCGTCCATATAAAAATTTTGGGACATTTACCTTCCAACGATAGGGCTCCCTCTAGGGAATAATAAAGGTAAATAGGGTTGACCGCTACAATCGGCACCGAAACGTTACCCGAATTACGTGATTTTTTAACCAGAGCTGTATTTCATCATTCCGAACACATCTTATTTCACGAGTTTTTTGATAATTTTGCTTCTATGTAGAGTTGGTTCATAAAGTTATGTATTTGCTTAAAACCTAATAAACAAGTTATACAACATTAGTATGCATATTGTGATTCCGATGACTAAAAGTCAAAAATTAAAATTCGACCGTCAGATATGATAATTATGACGAAAGATGTATGTGAAAAAAAATTCAACTGGATCCGACAAACTTAAGGACTCGATCGAAACGGTCAACCCTGATCCATCGTCAGTTATCACACGAAAACACTCATATCTACCACTATATTACGTATTTTTGTCAAACCTTCTACACGAAAAACACTCACGTAGATGAGACGCAACCGCCCATATAAAATTTTTGGGACATTTACTTTCCGACGATAGGGCTCCTCAAATGAAATAATAATTGTAAATAGGGTTGACCGCTACTATCGGCACCGATACATTGCCCGAATTACATGATTTTTAAACCATAGCCGTATTTCACCATTCCTAACACATCTTATATTACGATATTTTTGATAATTTTTCTTCCATAATTAAAGTCTTTTTCCTTCCTACTACATAATTAAAGTCATTTTAATTCATAAGTTTATTTATTTATTTATTTTTTCGGTTTTTCGGTCCGGTCCGGTTTTTACGGACCCCAAACCACAAACCGGACCATACATACCCCGTTCGGTCCGGTTTTTGTTTTTCGGTTCGGTTTGTCTTCGGTTCGGTTTTTTTCGGTTTTCGGTTCAGTTTCGGTTCGGTTTTTTTCGGTTTTCGGTTTCGTATGGCCACCCCTAGTCAGAGCTGGTGCTCAATACAGAATTAGATATGAGTATGAACTCATGCTTTATTTTAAACAAGATATTGGTATGATGTACTGGGTAGAGTTTGCTATGTTTTTTAGTTTGCTTGTATACTTTATGATGTGTGAACTTGTAATGATGCATTGGATATTATGGATGTAACGATGCATTATGAATTTATAGATATTATGTACATTATGATCGAGCACCCAACCAAAACAAAGCGAGAAGGATGAACCCCGATCATATTCTATGAAGAGGACGGTAGAGGCTTAGACGTCTTTGAAGACAAGCCATTTCAAATTATTGCATTAATTGACGGCTTTAGATTTAGCAGCATCCTTAACGACAACCGGTCAACGATCAACGTCTTTTTTATCTCCACATATAAACAACTTGAACACAAAATGTGTAAGTTGATCCTGGATCACGAGTGTTTGCTCAGCTTCTCCTGTGATATTACACAGTTGCTCGGTTCTGACCAGATGGAACTGTTGATTTTGGATCATGTGCCAAGGGAGGCGAAAGATGTTCGAAAACCATCAACATGGATTTCATTGTACATAGTTGATGCCCCTAGCTCTTACAATGCGATCTTGGGTCACCCAGCTCTTAATCATGTTTATGTGAGACCCCACACGTTTTTACTGTGGTTAATTACGAGTTACTGAGGTTTAAGTCGCAATTGGTAACTTCACGAGTGAACGACCACATTCATTTTTGAGTTTTTCTAAATTCTTTAAATTCCTCATTTAAACACTCGATGTCATATTACGTGTCGACACGAGTCTCCCGGTATTTTTAAATTTTTTTTGGAGCATCCGTTTATTTTCTATGAATTTCTGACGTTTCTAGTAACTTTTAATTACCATTTCGGTAAAACAGTTTTACCATTTAACCATTTACCTTTTTGCCTTCTTTAAATATGGACCGTTGGATCGATCCCATATTGAATCTGGACCGTCCATTTTCCTATAAATAGGGGTGAGACCTTTGACCGAAGTCAAAGATCCCAAATCGGTCAACTCTCTCTCCTTCCTCTCGAGCTCACCCGAGCTCCGGTCACTGTCTCCACGACGGAGCTCCGCCATCTGGCCACCACTAGCGGCCACACCACCACCAAAATGATCACTACGTCTTACTCTACAAAACCCCTCAAACAAACCCTCTAGGCATCCACTCTCGGCGGAGATCGGAAGAGGAGCCTCGACTGTGTTTTTTCGATTTCAAGCAATCGGGGTGGTGACGACAACTCAGGAGGTTATTCTTGTTCCTTATCCTCTTCTCTTCCTTTCTATGCCATTTTTTGTTCAATTCGAGCCCTAATCGAAAATCCCTAAAATTCTGGGTTTTTGGCAGTGGAGGTTTTGACGAGCTTGGCGACGCCGGCGTGCTCTACAAGGATTCTAGTTTGTTTTTGAGCTCTTGGGGGCTTTATACGCCATCCTCTAGAAGCTGGTAAGCTGCCCCTCTCCATGAATCAAATTTGGTCAAGTTTTGGGTTTTCCTGGGTTTTTGTCGATTTCGGCTGAGCTTCGAGATTTTTAGCTTGCTTGTGTGCTGCTTGTAGTTGATCCTAGAGGAAGAAGGAAATGCTGCTGAAGTCAATTTGGAGCAGAGGCAGAGGTACTGGGTTCGGGACAGTGGTAGGCAGATGGCGAGTGATGTTTTTCTGGAGCTACTTACTGTTATTGAATTTGTTGTTGTTGGGATGATAATATGATGTTGTTTTGTTGTACATGTTGATAACTTGGAGATGAAGAAAATGAGAAAACTTTTGCGAAATTCCAGCAAGTTGACCAGAATTCGGCAGGAGATTTCGACAAGTTGTCAGAATCCGGTGACCGTACCGGTGAGACATTAAATCTAACAGAATGCTGAGGAGGTAGTCTACAAATCCTTTTAAAATGCATCGTTTCTGTTTAGTCGATCAAAAAGGGTTGTAATCAGAAATTACATATAAGGAAACTTGCTAAAAACGAAAACTAACCGTAATTGGAATATTTTTCATTTTAGGAAACTTTCTATTTTTGAAAACCTACCAATTTAGGAAACTTTCCATTTTGGGAAAGTTCCATTTTGGAAAAACGGTTTAGTAAAGAATTGAAGTTCAACTAAGTTTGGGTAAAGTGTTAAATTGTTATTGGAAAATGGTAACTGAAATTCCAGAAATGTCAAGTAAAAATGGTGATTCACATTCTGTCAAGTAAAAATTAGTGTCAAGAAAATAATTTGGTTAATGTCACACGTTGGGTGTCACATAATAATTTAATGTCACACGTTGGGTGTCCATAATATGTCACACTCTAACGTCAGATTAAAAATGGTTAAGGAAAGTTTGGAAGTTAAGTTGGAGTTCCGGTAAATATGCAAAGAGTCGATAACCGGAAAAACATGTTAAAAAGGTTGAAGAGTCAAAAAGGAAATTGGTTGGTCAACTTGGTCAATGTGGTCATTCCTGGTCAAACTAGGGATGTTGAGGTCAACTAGACTGTTATTGTTTCTTCGATACTAAGCTACTCTATTTCTGTAGTGATTCATTGAACGAGGTAGCTTACGCGGTGACCTCGGTTTACTGAGGCGGTTCCTGGAAGTTTAGAGCTTACGTAAGGAACGACAATTCTAGGTAGAGAAGCTAAACCCACTTTGTTAGTGGTTTTGCCTATATATGGAAATGCATGATTTTTGTATGCTTATGGTCGATGTCTCGGGAAACTTTTCTTTATATTATGTGATAAATGATTTATGATTGGATCAAGAAAACCCGAGGCTATACGCAAATGATTTTATGTGATGATTCGGATCAAAAAGTAGTATCGTTGTCCTGATTTCCGGTGCTTGGCCTAAGAGTGACGGGACCTAGTATATAGCACTCCCACGGTGTCGATAACCGTGAACCTTTGGAGGGGTAATGCCCTGTTTATTTTATTTTTCCACTTACGCTTGTCTCGTTCAGAGTTAAGCGAGCCGTAACTGCGGTGTGTACTACGAGTTATGTGTTGGTCATTAGCTGTAAATGGACACTCTCGCTACTATTAGTCTTCGGACGCATAGGTAGTTGGCTCTGTTTTGTAGTATAGGCAAACCCGAGATTCAGCTTCCTAGATCCGTGAAGCCTTGCAGGCTGTATTTGTTCATTCAGCGCTCTGGCCCATGTTTTAATATACTGCACAGTTTTTCCCGAAAGATATAAAATGATGATTTTGTGTGCCAAGAATTTCTAAATGGTTTATTTCAGAGCTAAAATCTATGTGTGTGTGTGTGTGTGTGTATATATATATATATATATATATATATATGGTTTTATGGATTTCAAACCTACCAATGGTGGGCCTATATGTGAGCACGCGAGGACGACGCTCACCCCTACAACAGGTTGTTTGCAGATACTGTGTACTATTACGGGATAGATAGAGAAAGCTGTGTGTGTGGAGCCTCATTTCCTACTCAGTGTGTCGTCCGAGCCATAGACACTTGACATACTTTATTCTTCGAGTCATTTACCAGAGTATTTAACATAAACAGTAAAAGTGTCTTCCTGATTTATTGACCCTGTTGTATATTTTTATTATTGTCGTTAAAGCTTTTAATTGACCCTTTAATTTGTCCACCATCCGCGAAATTGAAAAAACTCTGATGAATGTTTTAAGAAATTCTTGTGGTGCCACTCAAGTTTAAATTTTAATTTTATTTTACCTACTAAATAGCTTACGACTTTAGGTTAATAAGTTGTCGGCACGTCCTTCGGACGTGTTGGCTTCTTATTGGCTTAAATTTGTGGTCACTGTAGCTCCTCATCCCGAGCTGCTACAGTTTAGGCCATAATTGCAGGATTCATGTAGGTCATGAAATTCCCCACCTTGCAAGGGATGTGCATAATCTGAGGAAGTTGCCAAGACGGTTGAGACTGCAATGCAACTACCACCCAATAACCAAAATTTTGATATGAACTTCGTTCGTTGTAATGTTCCAAAGCCGACGGAAAAACCCTCGGAACCTCGAAACCCTCGGACATTCAACTTTTCCCATATCAACCAGACTGGATCGTTAAAATAAGCTCACTACTATAAATATCTCCACAGACAACACTGATCATACAACGAAACCGCAGTCCCCCTTGTCTGATAACTCAAACTCTTATAAAAATAGTATTTTAGAATATTCATTGTGTTAATGGCATGAAATTGAAAAGAAAAAAAAACTTCGATTTTTTCACACAACAATATAAGATCTTCTATTGTATAAATGATCATTTTTCTCTCCCTCGATTTTGCCCAAGATTCCAGATTCAAGATGCAACAATTTTAGATCTTTACATTGTGTGACAATATCTCATTTTATACTAGGTAGCAGCTAGTGCAACATAAGAAAACTAGTGCAACACAATATATTTGTTCTATCATGTGATGACTGATGAGGATGTCATTTGCCCCAATATGTCAAAGTCATTTTGGCTCAAAAGAATGCCCCTAAACTTGTGTCAAAGCGAGAAAATTGGCGAACATTTGGGCTTTCAAAATTGACTTTCTTAACATTTATACAACAGTGTGATAATAGATGGTTGGGTGACGATGCTTCCATTTTTACAAAATGCTACCAATAGAGAAAATGAAAAACTTGCATAACAGTTCATACATTCTTCGTTGTGCAAATGAGAGAGAAACCAACTAAAAAAGTTGTTATGCTAATCTCCCCACACCCAACATTGAACAAGCACATTGTGTGGGAATATTAACTCTATCATTTTGGTTTTGAAAATTTGTATTCTTTACACTTGCACAATAGTGTAAATTTGCAACGTTATGTGAGAATGTTTCCATTTTTACAAGGTACTTTTAAGAGACAAAACTGAAATACTTGCACAACAGTTTATACGTACATTTTCTCTTGTCTGAATGAAAATTAACAAAAAAATGGATATCCAAATTCCTCCTAACAACTGAACAAGCACATTTGGAGGGAAATTTGTCTCTCCTTAACTAATTAATACTTTCACAAAACTCTTATGACATAAATATTGGAACATTTGTTGTATACAAGACTTACCTAATTCAAGTAAACTTAAGACTTGAAGGGCTTTCAGACACAATATTAATTCATCTTTTTATAGACAAATATTAGTTAAAATTTTGGATATATATTCAGACCTAATACACATGAAACCACACAACAATTTTTTTATGTTTATATTAATAAATAGTATTTAAATGTATATTGTACCCTCATACATAACAGAAAAGTTAATGGAAGTACCAAACTGTCTAATTGAGCTAAACTTGAGGTACCAAGTTGTCCTCTTTTAAACATCATCTACCTAGTTGTCCAATTGATCATACATCAAATACCATAGAAGGTATGTACCCAAATATAAACTTATTATTAGTATCACTATGTGTCTATCTTTGCATCTTTGTTTTATTTTTCCTTCAATTATTGAGGTATCTCACTACTAGAAAAACAACTTTAGCCGACGACAAAAAACAGGCCAACAAGAAAAAAATTTCGTCGGCTAAAGTACACTTTAGCCG
Organism: Comarum palustre; assembly: GCA_951800085.1. NCBI lineage: Eukaryota > Viridiplantae > Streptophyta > Magnoliopsida > Rosales > Rosaceae > Comarum > Comarum palustre. The sequence goes on from OX637590.1 coordinate 484,924, forward strand.
ACAAAAATTTGTCATCGTCGCCTAAATATTGTCATTGTCGGCTAAAGTACTTTAGCTGAAGAAAAAAAAATCACCACCTGAAGTTTGAAAATTTTGTCGGCTAAAGTAGAAACCATAGGCAACGAAATTTTCGTCTCCTAAAATACTGTATCCAATGACACAAATACTCTTGTCGACTAAAGTCCAAAAAAAATTTGATTTTTTTCCCACACTTTAGCCGACGACTTAGGGTATTCGTCAGCTAAATCGTCGGCTAAAGTGATCAGGTTTTAGGTTAAAACCCTATTTACCATGGGGAGCCCTATCTTCGAGGGATAAATGCCCCAAATTGTTTAGATGAGTGGTTGCATCTCGTTATGCTGAGAGTTTGTTGTATTGAAGGTTCGACCAAAATATCTCATATAGATGCAGCTATAAGCGTTTTTGTGTGTTAAGTGGTTATAAGATTAGAGTTGACCGTCCTGATGGAGCCCTTAATGTTGTCGGATCGAGTTGAATTTTTTATCATACACATCTTTCGACATAATGATCATATCTGACAGCCATTGGAATGAAAACATGCCTACTAATGTTGTATAACTTGTTTACTAGGTTTTAAGTAAATGCAAAACTTTGAAAACCAACTCTAGATAGAATTGAAATCCTCAAAAACATCGTCAAATAAGATGTGATAGGAATGATGAAATACGTCTATGGTTGAAAAATCATGTAATTCGGGGAACGTCTCAGTGCCGATAGTAACGGTCAACCCTATTTATCATTATTTATCCCTATAGGAAGCCCTATCTTTGACGGGTAAATGTCCCAAAATTTTTTGATGGGCAGTTGCGTCTCATCATGGTGAGAGTTTGTTATGTTAATGGTTCGACCAAAAATACCTCATATAGATGCAGATATGAGCGTTTTCGTGTGTTAAGTGGTTAGGAAAACTGCATTTTAAAGCTCTAAATGGACTCGTATAGTCAAAAAGGCTCATAGGTCGTGGCAAAGAGATGAGTTTGACTCGTATGGCCATTCTGCTTCCAGATTGGCATCACAATAGTCATTCGGACACTGAACGCCAAATCTACACTTTTGTCGGTGAACGCCTCCTCCTTCTCCTCCATCATGGCTCCTCCTCCTTCTCTTTCTCCTTCTCCTCCTCCTCCTCCTCCTCTGTTGTCCTCACCTCGGAAAAGGAAGAAAAAAATGAATCAAAAGTAAAAGAAATGAAAAAAAATAAAATAAAAAATAATTATTTTTTTAATTTAAGGCGACGAAATTCAAACTTTAGCTGACGAAATTCAAACTTGAGCCGATGAAATGCATACTTTAGATGACGAAATTCAAACTTTAGTAGATGAAATTTTGTCGGCTAAAGTTTACTCGGCCAACCATTTTGCCCAATATGGATGTTTCTGGCGACGAAATGTCGGCATCTAAAGTCCAAAAATTTGTCACCAAAAGTCTGGACTTTAGGTGATGAAATATTTCGCAGGCGACGACACACATTTATTTTTTCGACTAAAGTTTAGCCGACGATCCTTTGCCGACAACTTCTTAGCCGACGAAGACTCGACAGCTAAGACTTTCGCCAACGCAAATTTTTTATCGGCTAAAGTTGATATTCTCGTAGTGTATATTTAAGTCATTCATATGAAATCTGAGGATTTCATAAATTCATAAGAGTGTGTGATTAAAAGTCCATGATTTTAAGAGATTAGTGAAAGTTTATTAACTTTTCAAAGAGATTAAGTTTTCAAAGAGTCCTTAGACTTTTCAAAAAATCTATCATTTTAAAAAAGTCTTTATAAATCTAAATACAATACCCTACGTAAGAATAAAGCCAACGCCATATACCGATGAAACTCATGATAGATTGTTTCATAAACTCGATCAAAAGATTCACTATTATAAACAGTAGATAAAAAAGGATGAAGCCATCAACATCATCAGCTTCCTTGAAAATGCAATCTTTCTATATTCTTTGTGATGCCAACCGACCAATGCAATAAGAAAGAAACAAGGAAAGAATGATACCAAGTAGTTACTTCAGATCGAGAGAAACATAAGATCTTCTTTTGAAGCCAGAAGATATAGATTCTTTTCTTTTGTTTTTTCGCTTTATATTGTAATTGGATAAAAAAAATTGTCTTTTTTTGTCATCTCTGTTTGTGAATCTAGCTTCCTTTCTTATGAGTTTGATCGAACCCCATTTCAGCTGCCCAAAAAGTCAAATTTCCTAAATGAGCTTGACGAAACCAAAAGCAAAGCTTCAACAATTAACAACTTAGCCAAGTGGGTATAAATGCAATATCATCTCCACCTGATCAGCAAACCCCATACAAACTACATCTTCTAACAATTTGAAACTCATCAAAATGGCTTCTGCAGCAGCAGCCATGACACGATCAGACTCCATAGCCGAAAGCATGCCTGACGCACTGAGGCAGAGCCGATACCATATGAAGAGGTGTTTTGCTAAGTTCATTGAAAAGGGAAGAAGGTTAATGAAACTGCAGCATTTGATGAAGGAAATGGAGTTAGTCATAGATGACAAGGTTGAGAGGAACCAAGTCATGGCAGGAGTACTTGGCTATATATTGTGTTCAACTCAGGTCTTTTTCATTTCTAGCATTCTTCATTCTTTTTTATTTGAAATTGTGACATGTAGATTTGTGAAGGATATGCTCTCCTAACGTCAACAGGAAGCAGTTGTTAGTCCTCCACATGTTCTATTTTCAATAAGACCAAACCCTGGATATTGGGAATTTGTTAAAGTCAGCACTGAGGATCTCTCGGTTGAGGCCATCACTGTGAGGGACTTCTTGAAATGCAAAGAAACACTATATGATGAGAAATGGTACATATATATTTAACAGTCACAGCTACTCACCACATCTTGAAATTTATCTTTCAATTTAGTATATAACACACTTTCCAGGGCAAATGATGAAAATGCATTGGAGGTGGATTTTAGAGCAATTGACTTCTCTACTCCCCACTTAACTCTATCGTCCTCGATTGGAAATGGACTCGACTATGTTTCCATGTTCATCACTTCGTCGCTAGCTGGGAGATTGGAGAACTCACAGCCCCTTGTGGACTACTTACTTTCACTGAATCATCAAGGAGAAGTAAGGGAGTGGCAGAAACAGTTTTTGTCCAAGAGAAAAATTAATATGTGAATTAAAGTTGTATGCTAACAATATCTCAAATGTATTTCCGTGATTTGAATCAACAGCAACTTATGATAAATGAGACCCTCAACACTGCTGCAAAGCTTCAGATGGCCCTGATTGTCTCAGAAGTATACCTCTCGGCGCTTCCCAATGACACTCCATTTCAAAATTTTGAAATTAGGTGACTGACTCTACTTATTTCTCTGTTTTAGTTAATCTTACAACTTGCTATATGAAACGAAAAGTCTCATTTACAGGTTGAAGGAGTGGGGCTTTGAGAAGGGTTGGGGAGACACAGCAGAGAGAACCAAGGAAACAATGAGAACTCTTTCAGAAGTACTACAAGCCCCAGACCCACTTAACATGGAGAAGCTTTTAAGCAGGCTTCCTACCATATTCAATGTTGTAATATTCTCTCCTCATGGCTATTTTGGCCAAGCTGATGTTCTTGGTTTGCCAGACACTGGTGGCCAGGTAAAATAAAAAAAATTCATCTTAACAGCTAGTCTCATTGCATCAACATTCATGATTGTATGCTAAAAGCTCTTCAAGTCTACTATTGAAAACTGCAGGTAGTTTATATTCTGGATCAAGTTAAGGCTCTGGAAGAAGAATTGCTCCTTAGAATTAAGCAACAAGGGCTTTCCGTGAAACCACAAATTCTTGTGGTGAGTTTCATCCCTCATGAAGGTGGTTCACTTTGTTGACTTGAATTAGGTAACAACAACATTCTTCACTTGAATAGGTAACAAGACTCATTCCTGAAGCAAGGGGAACTAAGTGCAATCAGGAGTTGGAAGCGATCAATGGCACCAAGTACTCAAACATTCTTAGGGTTCCATTTAGGACAGAAAAAGGAGTCCTATGTCGTTGGGTTTCTCGTTTTGACATCTATCCCTATCTTGAGCTGTTTGTGCAGGCATGGTTCCCTCTCTTTGTTTTTTCCCTACATCATTCTTGTAGAGTGCTAACTAGCTAATTGATATATTTGCCTGATGTTCTTTCAGTTTCTAACTGTTGTTCCATCTCTTTCAAATTATTAGGATGCTACAGCCAAAGTCCTTGACCTCATGGAAGGGAAGCCTGATCTTATCATCGGAAATTACACTGATGGGAATTTGGTGGCCTCTCTCATGGCTAATAAACTTGGAATAACTCAGGTGATTTATCAGCTGATAGATACAATACCATGTGTTATCCCATTTCACATTTACTAATCAGTATAATGCACTAAATCCAGGCAACAATTGCACATGCTTTGGAGAAGACCAAGTATAAAGACTCAGACATCAAGTGGAAGGAATTAGACCCTAAGTATCACTTCTCTTGCCAATTTTTAGCAGACACAATTTCCATGAATGCAACAGATTTTGTCATTGCAAGCACATTCCAGGAAATTGCCGGAAGGTTAGCAACAGTTAGTAGTATACCATCTTATATGATTCACAACTGTAATAAATAGTTTATAATGTTCTTGAACGTTGATGTTGGCAGCAAAGACAGACCAGGACAATATGAAAGCCATACCGCATTTACTCTCCCAGGGCTTTGTAGAGTTGTCTCAGGCATCAACGTATTTGATCCCAAATTTAACATTGCCGCACCAGGGGCTGACCAGTCTGTCTATTTTCCTTACACTGAGAAACAAAAAAGAAACTCACCATTTCATCCTGCCATTGAAGAACTACTTTATAGCAAGGAGGATAACAATGAACATATGTGAGTCTGCCAGTGTCGAAATAGTAATTAACTTCGAAACTACTGATTATGTGCTCATATCATTTAACATCAATCTGAACTGTTTCTGATACAGGGGGTTCCTAACAGACAGGAAGAAACCGATCATCTTCTCAATGGCAAGGCTTGACACTGTTAAGAACATAACAGGCTTAGTTGAATGGTATGGGAAAAATAAGAGGCTCAGAAGTCTGGTTAACCTTGTGGTAGTTGGAGGTTTCTTTGACCCTTCTAAATCAAATGATAGAGAGGAAATAGCAGAAATTGAAAAGATGCATTCACTAATAGAGAAATACCAGCTCCGAGGTCAGATCAGATGGATAGCAGCACAGACTGATAGGAATCGCAATGGAGAACTCTACCGTTGTATTGCGGACAGCAGGGGAGCTTTTGTCCAACCTGCTCTATATGAAGCTTTTGGACTCACTGTCATTGAGGCAATGAACTGTGGATTACCCACTTTTGCAACCAACCAAGGAGGGCCGGCTGAAATCATTGTTGATGGGATCTCTGGTTTCCATATCGATCCCAACAATGGTGATGATGCAGGCAACAAAATTGCTGATTTCTTCGAGAAATGCAAAACTGAGGCTACATACTGGGAGAAGTATTCAAAAGCGGGTTTGCAGCGCATTACTGAATGGTAAAATTTGTTTGTTAAGTTTATTCCTATTGTCTGTGAAATATCAAGCCTCTTAAGGAATTTATCTTAACTTTGTAGCTACACCTGGAAGATATACGCAAACAAGGTGTTGAACATGGGGTGCACTTATACTTTCTGGAGGCAGTTGAACAAAGAGCAGAAACAGGCAACGCTAAGATACATCCAGATGTTCTTTAATCTCCAATATAGAAATTTGGTACGTTGTACAATCCTGTGTATATACTTTTAGTGTTGGCAAGATAAGAGCATGCTTTTCGTTGGCATTACTGCAGGTGAAGAATGTGCCCATCCAAAGTGACGAGGCTGAACAACCAGCACCAAAGCCAATCGCCAAATCGCAGACGACTCTAAGGCATGTTATGCTAAAAGACAAGTCTCACAATATCTGAAAAAAAATGAAAAGGGGATGATACATGTTTTCTCTCTATTTATGATTTCCACATTTCGTAGTCAGTAGATTCTCTTTATGAACAAGAAGCAGTATAAATAACCGAGATTTGAAGCTGTTGTAATGGACTACTTATAACCATTTTGCGTATGCTTATGTAACGTGAATTGTCATATAAACTAACGAGACATAATTGATGTACAGCACGAGACGCTCACAGTCCCGATTGCAAAGGTAAAGAGTATATTAGAACCCCATATTACCTGCTAGTTCAGAATTTTTCTCCTAACAAATCTACCATATTTTCAGGTTGTTTGGTGCATGAATAAAGGTCAAACAAGGGAGTTTGGTTGAGATTGCAATTTGAGCCACCCAATTGCACGCTGAACACTTAATTCTAAGGAAGAAATACAGTTTGTAATTCTTAAATAATGATGTAATAAATAACTTCCAAATTCAGAATGAAATTAGAGGTTTCAAACTAAAAATATGTCGGATTCTTATAGCAATCTTCTTCCAGTGACTGATAATTACCCCATGATTTGAGGAATCCTAGTTGCGGAAAGTCTCTTTCAAATGAGCCTATCCTTTCAAAGAACTAAGTGATATCACTTGGTGACTGAACTTGATAGATTACCAATTCAATCACACTCGTCGTACAACTGTTTTGTTTCTGATACCTAGTAAATACCTTATAATCATCTTTAGCATCGGAGGCAGGCTCTAGGAACTATCTAGAAGCAAAAATCTTACATTGACTAGCTACACTTAAATTCAGTCAGCTGCTTATTAGAAAGCCATTTTCAAGTAAACTTACAGTGCATTAACAGATTTTAGCTAGCTTGGTCACAGGACGAAACCAGGAATGAAATCTGGGATGTGCTACATTTGCCTTAGCTAGGCTGAAATTCGTCCTCCCTCATCTAAACCCAGCATATATATGCCTTCTCTCTTCTTCCTCCCTCCTCCTACTATTGCAAGTTCAGAATCAAGAGTGTAATTCGAATGAAAAGGAATCATCAAGGCGATGATTGATCGGAGTCTAAGAGATAGACCTGTGAATGAAGTTGGAGTTAGAGATATACTACTGCCATGGCGAACGAATCTATAGAGTTTATGTTAAAATTTGATAATCTTTGATCTAGTTAAAATCAAAATTGATGATGGTTTTTCTTTGACATTGAAAATTGATAATGGTTTCGTAAGATGGATTGTGTTCTTGAGTAGTAAAGACGTGACCCAGATGAGGGAGGAAGAAGAGACTTTCAGATGATATAGGAAGAAGAAGAGTTTTAATCAAGGCAAAAGAGAGGAGATTGGGTAGGGGTAGTTACAATTGGGATTTAATGGGCTATGGTTTTTATTCGTCAGATTAGTTCATTTATAATTTTGTGGTTGTAATGATACTATCATGTTTTGTCCTGATATCTATCCTGCATGTGAGTGGTCATGGGCCGATATATACACCTATAATATATACACACTACAGGAATCAGTAGTTTGGCCGATGAAAATTTTTTCGTCGACTTGTTAGTCAAATTCGTCGGCAAAGACTCGTCGGCTATGACTTTAGCCGACGAAATAAAAGTGGTCGTCGGCTATAGTGTCACACTTAGGCGACGACATATTTTTCAATTATTCGTCGGCTAAAGTAAGACTTTGGCCGACGAAATACATTGTCGTCGGTCTCAACCTAAGACTTTGGTTGACGAACTATAAATATTTCGTCGGCCAATTTAAAACACTTTAGCCGACGAAATGTACTATAAATGGTCGGCTAAATATTTTAAAAAATTAAAAATTAAAATAATATAGCTGACGAAATATAGTACATTTCGTCGGGTTAAATACAACTATAGCCGACGAAATTTACCGTATTTCGTCAGCTAAACGTTGAAAAAAAATACTACAGCCGACGACTTATGGTAAATTTCGTCAGCTATAGTACTTTTTATACTAAAAAAACTATAAAATTTCTAAATTACCATCCAAGCAAGCTGCAAATTACACAAACAATTTCATATAACCAACAACATACACCATTAAAAGTAGTCTAAACGTTTTGTATTAAATTAATAATTTATAAATTGTTCATAAACCTATAAAACTAAATAAAATCTATATCATCTAAATCTATATCCGCGTCAGGAGGAGGTTGCGGCGGTTGAGGTAACGGAATAGGCGTAGGCATGGGCGGAGGCGGAAGTCCCTGAAGCTGGGCAACTGAAACACGTCGCTACATGCGTGAAAGTATTTACGGAATATTTTCCGGCACTTCACGTATTTTTCGTACAACTTTTACGATTTAATTTGACGTTCGGTTGTTTTTAAATGAGTTTTCGAAAAAGAATTTAGTTTGGTAAATTATTTTAAAAGTGGGATTGAATCGTGGCCGTTGATTTCTTTTTAAAATCCCACTCAACTTATCTCTTTATCTCCTTATCCTTTTCCCACTTTCTCTCCACCTCTCCTTTCCTTCTTTCCTCTTTCTTTTCTCCTTTTCTGTCTCTCCCTCATCGAAACTTTCTCTCCCTCCTGCTCTCGACCCAGCAACCAGCCCCTCCCTCCATCCGTGAGCGTCGACGCTCACCGCCGCCACCATTTGCCTCGCCTTGCCCCGGCGACCTCGCCCAGCCCACCAGCGACGCCTGCGCCACTGCCAGCGCCGCCCAGTAGAGGGAGGACGACCGAGAACATTGTGCGAGGGAGGTCGATCTGATCCAGAGCGTTTGAAGAGCAAGGAAGCTCCCAAGCACCACCAGGAGCTGCCCAGGAGCAAGGAGGAAGGACGAGAAGGCCAGCGGAGCTCCGCCGGAGGAGTTCTGCTGGAAAAACAGTGGAGGAAACTTCAAGGTAAAAACTCGATATTTTCTTCTGATTGTGGTGTTGTTGGATAGCCTAGGATATGTAGGAGGAAAAAGGAGCCTAGTGACTCGATTTGGCCTGAAAACAGACCTTTTCCGGCGACAAAGTCGATCGGAAACCGACGGGGTAAAAAACAGAGTTTTTATCGCGTCAGTTTCACTTTTACAGTTTTATCGAGGGGGTAAAGTTACCAAATTACCCCTGACAGATTTACTAATTACATTTATTATTTTACTGTTTACCTTTTACTATTTACTGTTGACTTTTACTATTTACCGGTTGATTTTGACAGTTGACTTTTACTATTCATTGGTTGACTTTGACCGTTGACTTTTACTATTCACTTGTTGCCTTTGCCTGTTGCCTTTTACTATTCCTCGGTTGACTTTTGACCGTTAGTCGTTGACTTTACTGTTGACCGTTGACTTTTACTATTTTAAAGTTGACTTTTGACTTTTATCGTAGAACACTTATTTTTACGTTTTCGATCACTACAGTTAAATGTTTTAAAGGCTTTTGACTTACAAACGTGGCAAAATGACGTAAGTACTAAATAAGAAATAATCTTGAATTCTCGTCGGTTCGAGAATCAGAGTGTCAAATAAGTTAGACCCTAATGTCGGAAAGATAAACAAAGATTGTTTATCAAGTCATAATCGTAGATAGTAAATCCTCGAATTACATATACCTGACTGTCATTGTTATCTCACCCACAGACTCAGGAGCACATCGACGTTGGTTTTAGGAGGACCAAGTGTTGGAGCGCAGCCAGCTGTATCAGTATATCAGGTAGTAGGGGGGGCACGCCCAATGGGTGAGCCGAAACCCTCCCGGGTTGGTGGCTTTTCTTTACTTACATATAAAAGTATAGCTGCATTGTTTTATTATATGACCACAGCATTTGGTGTGCTTGTGTGCGTTTGGATCAAAAGAGTAGTACCGTTGTCCTGATTTCCGGTGCTTAGCTTGAGAGCGACGAGACCTAGTATTTAGACTACGCTTCCCACGGTGTCGATGACCGTGAACCTCCGGAGGGGCAATGCCCTGTTTATTTTAATTATCCCACTTACGCTCGTCTCGCACAGAGTTAAGCGAGATGTAAGTGCGGTGTGTTGTTACGAGAGATTAGTTGGGCATTAGCTGTAAATGGACGCTCTCGCTACTATTCGTTTATAGACGCATATGTAGTTGGCCCCGGTTTGATGTGAAGACAAACCCAAGATTTTAGGCCATGTGGATCCTGAGAGTTCTTTCTTGTGTGGTCAACATGTTTTACTCGAGCTTTGCGTGCGTGGCTATTACATATGTTTTTTAAATGCCTTGAACGTATTTTTATACGTTTATGTACATATGTAAACTACATGTTTTCTCATGGGTTTTAAACCCTGACTTTGTTGGCTTTGGGCCCCATTTAGGTTAGCGAGGACGAGTTGCTCACCCCTACAATTTTTCAGGTCTTCAGCATCCATCTTTGGAGGAGCTGGACTAGGAGCTCGTGGAGCAACGTCGGTCATCGTGCACTTCTACTATCAGGGAGACCCGTTTTGGTGTGGGCTCCATATCTTATGATTTCCGTATTTGGTATTTTTAAATAATCTGTTGCGTACTTTGAGACATCATTCAGGCTTGTTATTTCCGAGACCTTTTTCCTTTATTTATATTTGTCTCGGGTATTTTCATTTGCTACCTTCCGCTTGTAAAATAATTGTATGCTATTCTGCACATTTTTCATTTCATATTTGACTTTCATATCATTTGTGTGCTGGTTATTTCCTTTATAGTCTTGTGATTTCGATCCGGAGGGTTATTTATACGTCCAATGATGTATTGATTTCTCTCTAGACCTGAATCACGGCGGTTACCGTCGTGTTCCGAGACCGGAAATAGTCCTGCGATGCGACAGGCTATGTCAAATTAAATTTTGATGGGATGATACTTCACAGTTTGTGTTACGAGATGATGTTGGTTGTCCCCTCATTGCCTTTACCAGAAGAATCGGGAAATTAAATGTCCCTATTGTTGAGGTTGTCCTCTTTGAGATGGTCTTCTCTCGGCACGAAATCTCAACATCTCAAAATTAATTGTTGAAGGAGATTCTCAATTTGTCATTAGCTGCATTAAGGACATTTCAATGACAAAAAAAACTGCCTAAAAGACATTTCCAGTAATCATTAAAACCCATCTTGAAGGACGTCAACCACATTGCCTCAGAGTTCAGGCATTTTTCCTTGTTTCATATGTTCGGAAAAGCTAACTTTGTTGTTGGTGTTGTGGCCAAGACATGCTTTTGATTTTCCTCAGTGATGGGATTTCAATTTCCCTAGACTGGTTGCTAATGTCTTATTTTTTGACATCTTTAGAGGAGGTTGCTCAAAAGATTATTCTTTGCTGACCGTATTGTGGCCAAACACAAAATGTTGGTGAAGCTTTTTTTAGGCGGTAGAGATGTGACGATCGTGGCGTGGCTTCACAGTGGACTAGACATGGAGGAAGAAGAAAGCAACCTCGAAAGGCTTCTGAAATGGGCAGCGGAGTTTGGAATATCAGACCCGAAATGTGGCGGCCATTCGTGTTTAGGCCACTCTCTCGTCGTCTCCTACTTCCATGGCGCAGGCGGGTATGCAATTCCCTACTCACACACAAAACCCACCATGCGTGAGTTTGACTGAGCTTAAAACTCACAAACTGCGTGATAAAGGCGAATTGGTTCTCAAAGTTCCGAAATCGGCTCTGATTACAAGGGAACCTCTGTTACTGAAAGATCATCATCTCTCCCTTGCTGTCAATGCCCATACTTCTCTCCCTTTTGGTGAATTTGAGAAGCAAGCTCTGCAGGTTCAGCTTTTTTCATATAATCTGTTTCTTTGTTAGGTTAGGATTTTGGAGGTTTGTGTTTAAGGATTTGCTTTTGCTAGGTGGATGATGCTGTCTGGGCTGCTGATAAGGCCATTTCCAAGTCTGAGATTCAGTGGAAAGAAACCAATGCCCTCATGGAACGTCTTAAGCTCAAACCGCAACTTCCAACATTCAGGGCATGGCTTTGGGCATCTGCAACTGTGAGTGTACCCCTTCCCTTCTTTGGTGAGTAATGAGCATCATGCTTGTTTGCTTTGCCCTGGACATTTGGCGAACTGACACCAATGGTGTTTGCTTTAGGTTTAAACTAGATTTAGATTTTTCTATATTCTTCATTGTTTTGGAGCTTTGGTTTTAGATATATGGAAGTATGAATCTTTAAATTTAATGGATTTTTTGTTTGTTTTGGAATGACCTAGTTGAAGAGGAGTTCTCTTGCTTGGGGTTTGAGTTAAGCCGTGTCAGGAACTTTTACATAAGCTTGTTATAGTCATATGCTTGTTGTATTTCTTCATTTCCATTTTCTCTTCTTTTTTATTGGTCGGGTTTTATATAGATTAGATCATGGCTTTGACAGTATAATGCAAAGATGTCACTAACATTTAACTGCTTCTTTTACACATCACTTCTATTACTTGTTTCAGCAAGTGCAGTTATATGTTTCATTTCCCTTATCTCTCCATAATACGAATTTGTTTCCTTTGAAGGTATCCTCACGGACGATGCATATACCATGGGATGGAGCTGGTGTTTATGTCCTGTGGGAAACCTATTCAATTATTCTGCACCTGTTGAAAAATCTGAATTTGACAATGAAACACATGAATTGGCCTTACATGATATATCTACAGTGAAGGAGGAAACTTCATGTATACTAGATATGGAGCAGCTTGATTATGATTCGGAAAGATTAACTGATGGTAGGTTTGAGAATGATGTTGGTGCCTATTGCTTCTATGCAAAAAAAAATTACAGAAAAGGAGAACAGGTATTAAGACATTCTTTGTCTTTTTTATTCAGCATACAATTTGTCAATTGTCTTATTCTAGCTTTCTGGTACTGAATAATCACTTCCATTTTCCTTGCTTTATAGGCCACATCTATGACCACTAATTTTATACATTCTCATATCTGAGCATGAAGTTTGACTGTGAGGAGAATTTTGTTGCATATTGGGCTAGTCTATCTTTGTTTCCCCATTACACCTGTTCCCATAGTTAGTTTCTACCTGTTGAACTTCTCTACCAATGAATAAAATATTACCATAGTGGCATCAGAACTTGGGAATATTCTGATGGTAAAAGATGTTGATTGAATGCTGTTAGAAGGTTAAGTTATTTTTGGAGGACATGGCGACCTACCCGAGTTGAAAGGTATTCTGACGCAGCACGCCTACTGCAAGACACCAGGATCAACAAGCTCTAAAGCTTGGGGATTTAAACACACACAAAACACTTATATATGGGAATTACTCCCTTATTTCTCACCAAAATAAAGCTTCTCACCTTAAAACTAGGCTTCACGCCAATCCTATCTCAGGAAAATTCAGAAACTCTGATAATTTTATTCATAAGACATAGCATAACGCTTTTACACTTATTTATACTTGAGCTAATAGCTTACATGGACTGCACTAAAGACTCTTTAAAACTCTTCTAAAACTGAAGTGTTAAAAACTTATAACTCCTCTAAAACTGAAACATTAAAGACTTGCATTTAAGAGACCTTAAAACTTCTAACCTGAAATGGAAATATGAAAAGACACGGACAACTTAGAGACTTCTAGAATCAGAATTGGTTTCCCTCCCAGAATAATAATTATCTTGACTGACTTGGTATTTTCTCCTTCCATTTCTTTCTCTCATAAACCTTGTAAGGTTTGGTGATGATGTCCTCATCAATTCTCCCCGGCTGAGAAGAGCTCGCCTCCAGCAAGATAAAACTGTTGTATCTTTCCAAGATATCCGGATTGTTGTGCTGCAGCTCCTCCTTGTCAGAGTTTGGTTTTTCTTTCCATTTAGTTGAATACTTTTGGTAGCCTCCTTGTCTTTTTGAAACCTCCTGCTCATCCACAATATCTTCTGCCATATCTCTTGGAACAATGATGTTAAGTGAATTTGCCTGCTGCCCTCCCTTGCAAGGTGGTAATGGTACTGGTTTTGGCTGCATAGGATTCCGCTTGATGTGCTTTCCTTCATGAATAAAGGCACACGAGTTGGAACGGCCAGATATGGACACATCTAGATCGTACAGCCATGGTCTGCCCAAAAGATTGTGTCCCAAATCCATTGGCACCACATCACACCAAATAGTGTCCTTGTATGATGAGAGTTGAATGGGAACCTGACATTGCTGTGTTACGGGAATAAAATACTTATCAATCCATGCCACATGATAAGGTTGAGGATGATCAGCAGGGGTCAACCCTAGGTTAGAGATCATTGGAGGGGAGACAATGTTGACGCAGCTTCCTTTGTCAATGATGACCCTAGATTGTACTCCCCTTCCTTTGTCAGCTTTCACCAAGGAATTTGCGGTACTTGAGCCATTGGAAAATGGAGACGGTGCTGTTCCGGATGAACTGGGATGAAATTCATGATTTTGCTGGTCAAATTGCTTATGCACAGTGCTTGTAGGAGTCTTCAAGTAGTGCTCCAACTCCAGTACTATCTGATAAGCTCGCTCCAATGTATAAACTTCATGAGGAATCAGCTCCCTCTGAAGTTCTGGACGAAGACCAGTTCTTAAACGAGCGAGAGTCATAGAAGGATTTTCATTTATGTTGCATCTCACCATAAATTCTTCAAACTTATCAATATACTGAGCAGCTGTCATGTTCCCTTGACGAAGAGATTGCCACTGATCCAGCAAGCGCTCTTTGTAAGCCACAGGAACATATTTTTCCCTCAGCCTTTCTTTCATCACCTCCCAATCAGTGATAGGTTCTTCACCAACCGGCTCTTGCAACTCGCCTTTCCACATCACTCCACCATTCTCTAGCTTTGCCCACCAACTTCATCTTTGCAAATCACGCTCGTCGAGTTTCAGACAACTCATACCAGTCAAAATAATGGTCCATGTCTGATATCGAATCCATACACACCTTTGCATTCAGCTAGCCATCAAAACTTGGAGCTTCAACTTTGATAGACTTCAATGCTCTTTCTTCTGGATCATGTCCGTCTTGCCCATAGTTGTTTCGTAATGCCTGCCTTCGAACATTTCTCCTAGGCTGCATCCTCCATCCTCCACCATTACTCTTTTCTTCGTTGTTGATAGAAGCTTGATTGTAGCCAATCTTTGGTCAGAAGCGACTGCTTGATCTTGTATTATGGTGTCAAGATGACCTATTTGGGTAGCTAAGCCTTATATTGTCTTACCAAGGTCCCAAGATTCATGGCTAAATTAGGTTTCTTGGCTGGAGCTTGGACATTTGCTGGAGCTTGTCCAGCTCTGATACCAAAAACTGATGCAGCACGCCTACTGCTAAGACACACCAGGGTCATCAAGCTCTAAAGCTTGGGGATTTAAACACACACAAAACACTTATATATGGGAACCACTCCTGGTTTCTCATCAAACTAAGGCTTCACATCCTAAAACTAGGCTTCACGCCAATCCTATCTCGGGAAAATTCAGAAAATCTGATAATTTTTTTCATAAGACAATGTTATGGAAGTGAATTTTCTGGGTCGGACTAAACCTGGACCGAATTAAATACTGCCTGTTCCGGTTAGGTTCCATATCTTAAAACCCGGACCGGCCTGAAAACCCGAAATGTAGGTATTGCTTGCTTAGGTGTCATATTCCTATTGGGTTACTACTAGCTAATAAATAGCGAAAAACCCTATTCCTTCACTCTTCAATCTTTACTCTTTAGCGCCTCTCTATCTCTATCTCTCTCAGTCTCTCCACTTTCTCGTCAAAAAATCAGAAAACTCTAACCCCCAAATTCATTGATTTGTCCCATGGATATGGAAGAACATGCCGTATTTGGTGCTTTATTCCAAGCCAATGTGTGATCCCCAAAGTAGGTTATCAGATACAGCCCTTAAAACACTTTCTTGCCAGTTTTGATATAGTCGAATTAGGAATGAATCAAATCTGTAAAAAGAGGAATTGGTTGACTTACAACATTGCCGAGAGCGACGACGTTGAGGAAAGTAGAGGCGCAGTGAGTGGAAGGGACCGTGGAGATGTCGTCAAATTAAACATCCAACTCATGCTCACTTCTTCAACATAAAAACATCCAATTAAACCCGTTTTATAATAAAAAAAACGTGTTCTGCAAACCTTATTCATTAGTAAACTTGGATTTGAACTTTGAAATTTTTTTGACCCGAAAACCCGGAAAACTGGCCCGGACCGGCCCAAAATTTATCGGGTTTCGCATAAAAAATATCCGACCTGGACCAGCCTGAAAATTCTGGGTTCAGGCTCAGGTTTCGTTCTTTCTGGCCCTGACCGGCCAGAAAAATGCCCTTAAAGACATAGCATACCTAAACATAATGCTCTTACACGTTTATACTTGAGCTAATAGCTCAAATTCACTGCACTAAAGACTCTTTAAAACTCTTCTAAAACTGAAGCATTAAAAACTCATAATTCCTCTAAAACTGAAACATTAAAGACTCATACTGAAACTCGCACATTTAAGAGACCTTAAGTCTTCAAAACTGAAATGGAAATATGAAAAGACGACAACTTAGAGACTTCTAGAATCAGACTTTGTTTCCCTCCCCAAAATAATAATTATCTTGACTGACTTGGTATTTTCTCCTTCCATTTCTTTGGCTCATAAACCTTGAAAGGTTTGGCGATGATGTCCTCATCATATTCCAAACCTAATAAGACTGTCCTACTTATGATCACATTTTGGAAAATCATGTAGTATCTCAAAAAGATACTTTTTAGAGGTAGGCAAGATGAGGTGTTAAAAGGATGACGAGTAGCAAGGAATTATGGTAGCTACCATGGATGAGTAAGAAGTGGGGTTGATTTGATGTAGAGTCATACAAGGATGGGTTACCTTTGATTACCTGGGTTGTACACAGAAAAAAATGGTCAAGATAAAAAAAGGGTAATAGAGTAAGTGGTCATGAGTACGAAAGCATTCCATTTTAATTGTTGTCTTTTGGTAAACAAATTGAGGTATTTGACTTAAAAAGTGGACACGTCTTTCTAACAAATCTATCATCCTGCTCTATGAATTCTGGCTGTTGTTTTACTTCAATTGCTATTTCTTTTTCTTTCTTTAGAATATGTACAACAGGCACCAGGTGATTTAATTGTTCAGTTTAGGGTTAGTGAATTTCTATGAAAAAGGGTCCACTTTTCAATCAACGCTGCATATTGTTGTAGACACCAACAAGAGTTATTGAAGTGAGACTGTCTACATCAGTATGCAGCGTTGTGAATTTCTTATATTATCTTGCTGTATCTTTTCACAGGAAGTGTGAGGCTGTACACCATTTTGTTTCTTAGGTTCCCTATTAGTATGCACCCAGCCACCCAATGACACAATATTAGGTTAAGGGATTTACTGGTTAACATAGGTTCTTGATCATTCAATATCCAATTGGCATCTTTCTTCTAGCTATGCTGGTTGCATTCCATGATCTACTGTTATATGCATACAGCAGTTCACTTGGTTTGAGTACCAAATTATGTGATGCATTGCTCAGTGGAAAAGATTTATTAGAGTCACTTCATAAACTCTTTTTGGTGCTCTGTCAATTTTTTAGCACCCAATGTATTCTGGGCAAGCATAACCTTGATACCTTATGGTCCGTATATACTTGTTCTGTTCTTCAAAATGTTTTAATGACTAGTCCACTGTGTAAGTGTTTTAGATTGTGCGGTGTGTAAGTTGGTTCTTTACTGGTTGGAGTACCAACTATTTGTGACTGGGAGATTATTAAGCTGATATTTAAAGCAGCTCAAAGATGTGGGTTTAGTTTAATGTATATTGGTTGAGCGATAGAACCCTTTTTTGTAACAAAATTCACCAACCTCTCCACTTTTTAATAATATCTTGTTAGGCCTTTCAAAAAAAATATTATCTTGTTAGGATATCTGGACCAAGCTATCAGAGTTTCATGCTCAATTATGGTGTTGTATGTGACCCATAGTTCTACTTTGATCTGAAACGTTCACAATGAGAAATCCCTCTACTGAATTTGATTTTTCTGTTGATTAATTACACCCTATTGGTGTTATGAAAATGAGATTTAAAGTGTGAGTGAGTTCTCATAAACAATTCTGTGACTTACTGTGGCTTTGTGCATTCTGCTAGAGATATCCATTTGATGTTTGATTAATTGCACCATATGCCTATTTTGAAATTGCGATCATGGCTATGATTGAATTCTTATTAACAATGTTGCGACTTGTGACTTGTGCTACGACAGCCATTTGATCATGGCTCTTTTCACACTAAATCATTTAAATGTTTTTTTTATATATTTCTTTTTAACTTTTAAGAATATATTTAATAACACCATATTGTCTGTAGGTCCTGCTGAGCTATGGAACGTACACTAACTTGGAGCTTCTTGAGCACTATGGGTTTCTCTTGAATGAAAATCCAAATGACAAAGCTTATGTTCCCTTAGAACCAGAAATATATTCCTCTTGTTCATGGCCTAAGGAGTCCGTATATATTCATCAAAGTGGAAAGCCGTCTTTTTCTCTGCTTTCGGCTCTGTGATTGTGGGCAACCTTAGTAAACCTGCGAAGATCTGTTGGACACCTTGTTTATTCAGGGCTCCAACTCTATTGAAAATGAGATATCTGTTATGAGATGGATTTCAAACAAGTGTAACAGTATTGTGAAGAATCTGCCAAGAACGTGTGAAGAAGATAGTCTTCTAGTAAGTGTCATTGAAAAAAATCCAAAATGTTAACGCCGCTTTTGGAGTTTGCCAATATTTCATCTGTATCAGCATATGAGTTTTGTACTTTTAGGGCCGAAGGTTTGAAGGGAGAAACAGAGTCTGAAACACTTGTTTCAAGGAAGACTGCATCGGTGAAGGGAGATTTGCTATTCAGTGGAGGCTTAGTTATAAGAAAATTCTGGTTGATTGTACTTGTTTCAGTGGAGGCTATTCCTCCATCTTTTCGTTCCTATATTTCAGCACAAGATTCTGTTCAAGTTGAAGTTCATATGGTTCTGACTTTTTCCTCCAAAGTCTAAAAACATCAACAATAACCAGATTATGAATTTATGATGTTGGGGCTGCTGGCCAAGATATTATTTTAGAAGAGGCGGCTGGATTGGTAAATAATCTCTATAAAAACAAGAATTATAATTAGCCATTCAACGAGGCAGAGACGTACGTATTAGAATTTGTAATTAACCGTCTTTAATTGGTAATTTACTCAAATTATCAATTAAATAATAAAAACATGAGAGTCTGAGGCTATATATAGCACAACACGGACACAGAGCCAGGTTGGAGATTGTTGGATCTGAGTGTTTGTCAATTTGGTTATTCTTCACCACCACCACCATTGTTGTTGTTTGCTTCTTTTATTATTTGAGAGAGACAAGTGCTCATATGCCGCGAGTCTCATGATAAATGTCATGAAGAATCTGCCTTCCTATTCTTCTGCCAATCTCAGCCGCTTCATTGCTGGCATTCTCATCTTCCTTCTCTATAATTCTTACCAGTTAGTCGCCAAGATTCCTATACACCCTTTTTCTTAGACCAATCCAATCTGATCTCACCCCTTTCACATTTCCATTAATCCAATCCTCTTCCGTACATATCCAATGGACCCCAAAGATCCGTTCTTTACTGATTTGATTGAGGGCATGTCATCTTTGTCTCTGTCATTTCATTCACTGTTTGGTTTTGGCTTTTTTATTTATTCATGTGACTGTTTGTATATGTGTGTCTATTATTTGTGTTAAGCAGGCTCAATTTCTTCTCATATTGAGAGGCAGCACAATGCATCATCATTGCCTTCTGTTATCGTTGTTGGTGGTGGCATATCAGGTGTTGCAGCTGCTCGTATTCTCCATGATGCTTCATTTAAGGTGAGATCACTCACTTGTGTGGATATGGCTTCTGGATTTGTATTTTGTATTCAGCATATTCTTAGATTTTTATCGTTTTCAGGTGACATTGCTCGAATCACGCGATAGACTTGGTGGCCGTATTCATACCGATTACTCGTTTGGATGTCCAGTAGATATGGGAGCATCATGGTAAACTCATCTCTCTTTTACTTTTGTTATACTTTAGTTTGATGATTGTATATCTCATAAGCAAATCCTCATGAGCAGTGGTGTGGTAACTAGTTTCGTGTCGATCACAAAACTATATACTTTTCAAACATGATCACTAGTGAATTAGTTCATATAGGATCTGTTGTCTCCGTAACTTGTTAAGCGATATATTTCAAATAAGATAACTATACTTGAACCCTGTTGATGCACGGATACGGCAAAAATTTTAGTATGTTGTATCGCACCCGTATCTGATACGGGTACGTACGAGATACGCCATGGATACTACCCAAAGATAGTCAAACGTATCCTAGACCATTTAGGGAGGTTTTGACCAAATTAATACTAGGTTGTTGACTTTTTGTAGTAATATCTTATCTAATTTGTAGGAATCACTGTTCTGTTTTAATTCTTTAACGATTATTATTGAATATTCTTCTATATTTTCCTTAATTAGATGATTTAGATTAGATTTATTTAGAATTTATTTATTATTGTAATTTTTTTTGTGATAGATCTAGTAAAATTAGGCTACTTTAGTGTTATTTCCCATTAAAATTATCTATATATTTTCAAATTATATTAAATATATATGATATCAAAACGTACCCGTATCCTATTTTTTCGATAAAAAACGTATCTGCGTATCGAATCCGTATCCGTGTCCCGTACCTGTACTAGTGCATCATTGCTTGAACCTTGAGATGACAACTTATTCATATATGACAAAGGTGTTTCCGAGGTGAATGTGAGAATTTGAGAGAGGTTGGTTAAATAGACAAATGCAATGTAATAAGATTAATAATTGTTGTTCTTCTCTCTCTCTCGCTCAAGCCTTTTTTGTTAGATTACAGATGTCTGCTTTTGTTGTTTCTGACAGATATTTTGTTTGCTACCACAATTTATTGAAAGTACCTTTTGCCACATGTAGTTTGTGATGTGCGTTTAAAACATGGAGTGCAATCACCATATGTTAATTTTTCAATAACTAACTTTGTCTTGAATATGTCCCAGGCTACATGGTGTTTGCAATGAGAATCCCTTGGCTCCACTTATACGCCGTCTTGGACTTACTTTATATCGTACTAGCGGTGACAACTCTGTGTTGTATGATCATGATTTGGAAAGGTACAATATCATTTCTTGGGAATGCATAGGAGGTTAATGTGTTTAATAGTGTTCATCACATAATATCATTTGGAAAAAATATTGGGTTTTAATCTAAACTGTAGCAGAACAAAGTGGTATGCATGGTTTAATTGTTTCCACACTTCAAATTAAAATATTCCAGCACAATTAAGCATTAATAATTCAAGTATAAATTCAAATTGAACTGTTGTTCTAAATGTATGTTGTTTTAGCTTTGCGCTTTTCAATATAGACGGCGAAAAAGTTCCTCCGCAGATGGTCCTTAAAGTTGGGGATGTATTCAAGAGAATTCTCTCCGAGGTACTTACCTGTGATGAACACTCCTAGTGGATATTGTTTGTTTTTGGGAGTTATGAACCTGGCACTTTTGGAATCACTCAAACTAACCTTTGTTTTGATTTCTGTAGACAGAGATAGTGAGGAATGAAAATACTGATGACATGTCTGTTCACCAAGCAATAATAATTGTGTTGGATAGGCATCCAGAGTTAAGGTATTACAAACAGAAGAAACAAATACACATTTTACTGTATGATGCTTCAATTGTTGAATCTTAATTCTGTTACTGATTACCTTCCGACTGCTGCAGACAAAAAGGACTTGCGGAATCAGTGTTGCAATGGTACATGTGTCGAATGGAAGCATGGTTTGCTGCAGATGCGGATATGATATCACTGAAAAACTGGGATCAGGTAGTGTACTATCTAAATTTTTGTTATAAACTCTCAGTTGACCAAACAGTTATTATGTCCAAAGATCATAGAAATGTCTATTTCTAGTATTTCTTAGGATGTGAAAGACTAGTGTTACCCCATGACTGTGTAGAGCAAGGAAGGTGCTTGAAATATAATGACAAAAAGGATATACAGAAAACAACTGATGATGGTGTCTTGTTTTGTTGTCTGACACGAGGTTGAATTAGTTGACTCCCTTTACACAATTCTTTTGAAACTGATTCTCCCTCTTTTGTTCTCCCAAATTTGCTTCTAGATTCTGGTGCCAAATATGAAATCATATCTAATTTTCAGGCATATGAGAATCGTGTACATTAATAGAAAATAATCCAAACTGTATTGGTTATAGTGGCCTCAGAATTTGTACCGATGAGCAAGACTTTCACTAAAACCTTTCTAAGTTTCCATTTTCTGTTTGCCAACACACACACACACACATATATATATATATATATATATATATATATATATATATATAAGGTTAACTAATTCTCCCCTCCTTTCTAACAGTACTGTTGCAGTTTTTATGCTTATTCTTAATATCGTGATAGCTGCCTTGATGGAATTTGTTGTAACATGTTGCTTAAACATTTGTGTAATATCTTGTTGTGACTTCTCAAAATCATATGAACTGCCACCTAACATTAGTTGAGAGGTGCTACAAGAACATGATGCATATTTCTGTTTTATTGGGAATTTGTTGTTGCACGGGAAACTGTCAGCTAGAACCTTTGAGTTATCTATTGGTGAGGACTTACACAGCTGTCGGTTCTTCTTGTTGTACAGGAGCATGTTCTCACTGGTGGTCATGGACTTATGGTGGAAGGTTATGATCCCATAATAAAGACTCTTGCAAAAGATATCGATGTGCGATTGAGTCACAGGTACTTACCCCTGTTCCGTAACTTAATATGCATTTACGTAGTCTTGTTTGGGAAAATGGAAGAAGAAAGAAGCTAAGGCAGTATACATTAGAAACATAAGAGATTACATGTAATGAATAATTTCGAGAGTCAGAGTATGATCTATCATTGCCAAAAGAGAAGCACAAACACACTCTATTTCACCGAAGAAGCACAAGCAGTATTCATTTGTTGTCTGATCAATATTTTCTTTTTTTTGTTCATAACATTTGGTTTCTCCCACTCAAAAAACCTCTCTTCTCTGTACCCAAAGTTGTTTTATTTAATATGATATGTCTGTACCCAAAGCTATTTTATTTAATATCATATGATTTGGGTTGATCCTTTTATTCAGATTGAGTTCTCTGCTTGCAAGATTGTTTTAAGTATCCTATTGTGAACATATCCTTTTTTGGTATACAGACAAGCAAACAGATCAACAAATATACTCTAAGAAGAATCAAGTTTAACTCTTTTGTGAATGTTTTCTGTTTGGGCTGAACTCTACTGTATATTTTGAGCAGGGTCACAAAGATATCAAATGGTTGTAAAAAGGTTATGCTCACAACTGAAGACGGCAGAGACTTCATTGCAGATGCGGTCATCATAACTGTACCTCTAGGGGTTCTTAAAGCCAAGTTGATTGAATTTGAACCTACTTTACCTGAGTGGAAACTGTCGGCCATTTCTGATCTCGGGGTGGGCAATGAAAATAAAATTGCCTTACGATTTGATAAAGTTTTCTGGCCAAATGTTGAGCTCTTAGGGGTTGTTGCACCTTCTTCTTATGGATGCGCTTATTTTCTTAATCTTCACAAGACAACGGGACAACCTGTCCTAGTCTATATGTGTGCTGGAAGGTTTGCATATGACCTTGAACAAGAAGATGATGTTAAAGTTGTTGAATTTGTGACCGAGCAGCTCAAGAAGATGTTACCTGAAGCAACTGATCCCGTAAGTACATTCATTTTCAGATAAGTTTTCACTTTCGGTGAATCCTTGTAGTATGCCAACCTTGTAATTCTGTCCAGTGTTCATAGTTACAAGTGTAAATGGACTTTCTTTGTCCATAATGCTGATCAGTAGTTGGTTGATGTTGAACCCATAGACTTACATTTTATTGGTCTTTTAACAGGTTCAGTATCTTGTGTCACATTGGGGAACAGACCTGAATTCCCTTGGATGTTACTCTTTGGATTTGGTTGGAAAGCCGGCAGATATATACGAGAGGCTTCGAGCACCCTTGGGCAATCTTTTCTTTGGAGGGGAGGCTGTTAGCATGGACCATCAGGGATCTGTACATGGGGCATATGCAGCTGGAGTAATGGCAGCTGAGAACTGTCAGAATCATCTCTTGAAGAAACTTGGTAGATTGGAAAATTTGCAGTGTGATTATGCAGAAGAAGTGCTCGAAGCAATAGTTCCGCTACAAATCTCAAGGATTTGAGTCCTTTCTGAAACCCCAAGAACACACAAATAGGCTCTCCCTATTTGATTTTCAATTTTCAAATGTTGCTCTCCCTTGTTTTTACTCTTCTAGATTTATCTATGTTAACCCTCATTCCCATTTTCACAATGTTTAGAGATGTTTGTAGATTTGAGATTTGTATCACCATTGTTGAACATGGAAAGAACCTGTGCGTTCTCAGCGGCTAACAATGCACCTTTATAAGATTCAAAGTTGCACTTTCCTCGGGCTTCAAACTTATGAAAATTTATCTCTTTTTTTTCCTTTGTTGTTGTTCTATCAAAGTTCTTTTTCAGTCTATATAAGGACCTAATTATTATTTTATAACAAGATTGAACCTACCTTGTCATTTCTTCCAAGGCCGTTATTCCTAATAAGGCTTGCCTACACACTTTCTTAAGGTGAAGGAGGTCAGAATTTTGCTGCATCATTAAAACAAGATCAAGGTAAAATGCGTTCAGCATTGACTACATCCAATATGAGAGGTGCAAAAGACCAAAAGAAAAGACTGATGATGAGCAGATGCATAAGCAGCCGATACACTGAGCATAAACAAGAGTAAATAAATTCTGACCTTTACCCAGAGAAAGTTGCTTCAACATCAAACAATCTTTGTCAAAGATGAGTGGTTGGAGGCCATTAGAGATAGCATGTTGTAAGGCCTCCCTAAGAGCAATTTCAACTGACGCAGCGTAAGTAACCAAAGGGGCTCTCCAGCTAGGAACCCTAAAGACAAACTGGAATCCACCAGGGTTTCTGGAATCCACCAGAGAGATTTGAGAAAAGTTTCTCGTTTATTGATAATAATAATTTCAAAGATGTCCCAAATACATAGAATGATGGTGCTTATATAGGCATCCAAATACAATCACAATCCTAATCTAACAATAATTCTTAAGAATCCTAATTCAAAAAGGAAACAAATAACCTTGAATAACACAAAAATATTATCAACCTAAAATACTAAAACACAAATCAGATTCTTGCTTCCGTTCAGCTGCTCTTCAAACTGCATGGCCAAGCGTCCTACATCAGTCTCCTCCACTTCAGAAAAACTCGACCCCGAGTTATAATCAGGATAAAGAGACTCATCTTCATGAAACTCATGCATATCAGCGACATTAAAAGTATTAGAAATCCCCAAGGACTCGGGTAAAGCAACCACGTAGGCATTGTCATAAATCTTCTTCAGCACCTTGAAGGGACCATACTTTCTTGGTTTCAGTTTGCCATAAGTACCAACAGGAAACCGCTCTCTCCTCAAGAATACCATCACCGAATCTCCTTCTTGGAATACCTTGACTCTGCGGTGTTTGTCAGCTGCAGCCTTGTTCTTGGCATTGGTTTTCTCCAACCGAGCTTTTGTTTCCTCCTTGACAGTCTGCACTTCCTTCGCCATACTTTCAGCAGCAACATTAAAGCCAGATGCTTTCGGCAGCTTCACTAAATCAATCACATGATGAGGAACAGCAGTATAGACTAATGAAAATGGGGACTTGCCTGTAGCACTATGCACAGCGCTGTTGTAAGCAAACTCCTCCTGAGGCAACGCATAATCCCATTGCTTGGGTTTATCTCCACAAACACTTCGAATCATATTACCTAAGGTCCTGTTTGTGACTTCCGTCTGACCATCTGTTTGGGGATGGGCTGTACTGCTTCGATTCAAAGAGGTATTAAATAGTTTCCACAAAGTAATCCAGAAGTGACTAAGGAACTTGGTGTCTCGATCGGATGTGATGGACTTGGGCACTCCATGGAGACGTACAACCTCTCTGAAAAACAGTTTGGCTATATTGGACGCATCTGCTGTCTTCCTACAAGCAATAAAGTGTGCCATCTTCGAGAACCTGCCAACCACTACGAACACAGATTCCACTCCTTTTTGTGTTCTCGGCAATCCCAACACAAAATCCATAGAGAGATCTTCCCATATATCATTCGGAACAGGTAAGGGCATGTAAAGACCGGTATTTTGAGACTGACCTTTAGAAACCTGGCAAGTGTAGCACTCCACAACAGAGATATCAGTTCCTCTCTCTTGCTCAAACTTGAAGTCCACTATGTCATCCATGAGTCTGCAAACTACTTCAGACGCTTTTACAGCCCTGGGATAAGTAGCCAACCAATCGAAGGAGTCTCGAGTAGCGATATCTCCCATTCCAACAAAAGATGTTGTTATTAGCATATGGTAGGCTGTGGTTGGTAATGCTAGGTCCATATATTCATCCATCGTTGGTATGTGTTTCTGGTGCAACAATTTAGCTTCATTGAAATAATATGTTGCTTGCCTTTTCATAGCTTCTATGGTGTAGTGCATTCGATACAAATTTCCCTCCTTGGCAATTTCTTCTTCAATTTCAGTATAGACTTTTAACATTGCCCTGTAACAAACTTTCATATATTCCGGCAATGGATCTTTGGCACAGATATCCCACCTCTGAATAGCTTCAGTAAAGAGCTCTAGTTCTTCGATTGTTTCCTGAGTATCATATATGTCATCGATAATAGATAATATTGCAGTGACTGTTTATAGGTGGAACCTAATATTTCTCCTTTACCGGGTTACAATTCAAGAAATAACAGTAAGTGTGGTCAATTGTTAAATGTGCATCGTTTATTATGCTTGAAGTGCTGTTTACAGGGTCAAAGCCCAGTCAGATTTGAGAAGCCACTCTGGGTCCTTTGTCAGGGCCCAGTTCATTGTAAAGTTGAGGTAAAGCAAGGGAGTTCATTCCCACATTGGAAAAAGACAAAGTGCTGCCTTTAATGCTACTATAAATACCGGTGAGGACCTCCCGGTAAGGGGACGGACAATTTCTTAACTACTCTTGAGTTTTCTGCTTATCTGACAATGTCTGACTTAAGCATCGGAGTGGCTTCCCTCGGTAAACCCGGGGACGCCCTTTGACGTGTTTGTTCTTTACACAGGAAAACTCAGAGTACAAGGAAGTTCGCTATTTCTGGAACCGTGCAACCCGCTAAAGGGGCCACGAGTTTACCCGGAAACAATTGGTGCTCTCGTTGAGAGCCGAACTCAAGGCCTCCCAGTTAATATTTTGAAGGACGGTGGAAATGGCAGGAGAACAAGATCCAACTAGGAGGCTTAATTTCTCAGAGGAGGATAACCCAGGGACCTCCGGGACCCAGTTTGGCCAAACAGATTTGGCAGCAGCATTCGAGCTCTTGAAAAAGGACTTTCTCGCTCAAAAGGAGCAATCTACTCGAGAACATGCCGAGTTAATGACGGTAAGGGAGCAGTTGGCAACTATCCAGGCCGAGCATGGGCTTCTTCAAGCAACCTTAACTCAAAGGGCGAAT
The DNA here is from genome assembly GCA_951800085.1 of Comarum palustre. Classification (NCBI taxonomy): domain Eukaryota; kingdom Viridiplantae; phylum Streptophyta; class Magnoliopsida; order Rosales; family Rosaceae; genus Comarum; species Comarum palustre. The sequence continues at coordinate 512,402 of OX637590.1, forward strand.
GCCATGGGGACGTCAGCCAGACTTGCTGATATCATCACCCCAGAAGGGAATCCTCCGGGTTATGGAAACCCGCGAACTCTTGACAGTGCATACATACCACCCGCTATTCTCCCAACCACTGCCCACCCTGAACCAAACCCACAAATTATCCATCTCTCCAATCCTTTGTTTAATCACAATCTTACAGGACCTCCTCCACCTCCAGAGCCGTTGTTAAATCAACCACTTCCCCCAGCAGATGCCCAGACCCAGCTGCTTTTACAGTTGACACAAACTGTGACCCAACTTGAGCAGCGTCTTAACTCGGGAACGGGACCACAACAATACCAACCCTTTATTACCCGTGCAAGCCCATTCTCCACACGGGTTCAAGCAGACAAAAAGCCACCGGAAGCAAAGCCATTTAAGATTAAGAGATATGCCGGAACGGGGTGCCCGTATGCACACCTTGAGTTGTTCCAGTCTCAGTTGGATTCAACCCGGTTCACAGATGCCCAAGCATGCCATGCTTTCCAGGAAACACTCAGTGAGGAGGCATTGAGTTGGTTCCTCAAGTTACCAGCTTTGACAATAGAAACCTATGGTCAGCTGACACAGAGGTTCCTGTCCCGGTTTATCCTGCTGTCTAGTGCCAACCGAAGCACCACTTCGTTATTCAAAGTCCAGCAAAGGGATGATGAGAGCTTGAAGATTTTTGTAACCCGTTGGCTGTCCACGACTTCCAAGTGTGGGCACTTGGACGAGTTAGTAGCATCAGAGGCGTTCTTACAAGCGCTCAAACCAACCCGCTTTGTGGTGGAGCTCAGGAAGCAGCGGTTCAGGTGCTACGACGATTTAATTAATGAAGTAACTCGGCAAGCTCAAACCGAGTACGATACCTTCGGGGAACGCCGGACGAATACCGGGTTCACAAGCCAGCGAGCTGATGGATGGAAAAAGGAAGGGCAGAATAAGAGTGGCCAGGGATACTACGGCAAAAGTTCAAACAGACCAAGGGAGAAACCAAGAGAGGCTCCATACCCAAGACATCCAACCCGGGAGGAAAAGAACACTTACATCCCTCGATATGAAGTGTTGACCAACTTGACTGCCTCCTATGAAGAAATTTGGAACCGCCATAGGAATGAAGTTCCCCCGGCTCCAAAAAGAAAGTTTCCCAAAAGGGCAGGGCCGGACAACGGGCAACATTGTGCCTATCACAACGAGTCTGGCCACACAACCGACCGGTGCTTTTCCCTTCGAAACACCATTGAGTACATGATCCAGAACGGCAAGTTACAGCAGTATAAGTCACCCGCCACAGGTGTCAACCTGATTGAAGTATATGGGGAGATAATGACGATTCACGGGGGTGGCACCCAAGGGATGTCCGGTCACCGGGCCAAAAGACTCTGCCCAAGAGGCCCGGAGTTGGAGATAATGCAGCTTCGTCAGGAATGCCGCAAGGAGCTGGTTCCTTGGGATACCGTGTCATTTTCTCAGTCTGAAGACACGCTGAAAGTGCATCACAATGATCCTTTCATTATCACTCTTCAGATTGACCATTGGAGAACTCGAAGGGTTCTAATAGACACGGGAGCCGCTGTCAGCGTCATGTTCAGCAGTTGCTATAAGGGGTTTAAAAGAGGAAGAGATAAGCTCTATAGAAACCACGAGCCATTGATCAGTTTTTCAGGTGAGACGACTCAACCGTTGGGGTCTGATCAGCTAACGGTTACAGTTGGAACCGGGCACCAGTCCACAAGAATTGTAGTTCCCTTCATAATTGTGGACTGCCCATCATCCTACAATGCCATACTCGGGAGAGATGCACTCTGGGGCCTACAAAGTTTTATAGCGGGTCACATGCTGCTTATGAAGGTACCTACACCCGGGGGTTGGGTTACAATTCGCGGAGACCAAGAAGCCGCTGTCAAATGCAACGCGATAGCAACTCAGTCCCAGCATGAGATGTTTTCGGCCGGTTTTTCCCTGTCCCCATTTGACAAACCCGATGACCCCAGGGATGACCCGGATTCTTTGCCCATCAGTAAGACGGCACAAAAGAAGAGCCAGAAGTATCCTGCCAAGTTCCCCCGGCCAGCCCCAATCGAAGCAACAGAATGGATTCAGATTTCAGAAGAATACCCGGAGAGGAAGATTTGCATTGGCACAGGCCTTGACCCAGAAGTCAGAACCCGGATGATTGAGCTGCTAACCCGGAAACAGAGGGTGTTTGCATGGTCATATGCAGACATGCCCGGGATTTCTCCAGAAGTTATGACGCATTCCCTCAATATTATCCCCGGTGTTAAACCGGTAAGACAGAAGCGTCGTGCATTTTGCGCAGAGAAGTACAAGGCCATTCAAGCAGAAGTTAAACGTCTTAAAGACATCGGGTTCATTGAAGATGCAACATACCCGGATTGGTTGGCCAATGTGGTGATGGTCAAGAAGGCAAACGGAAAGTGGAGGATGTGCGTCGACTACACAGATCTGAATAAGGCTTGCCCGAAGGATAGTTTTCCCCTTCCAAAGATTGATCAACTGGTGGATTCAACCGCGGGCCACCCCTAGTTGAGCTTTATAGATGCGTACTCGGGATTTAACCAAGTTCCGATGAATCCCGCGGACCAACAGCACACATCTTTTACAACAGACAAAGGCATGTATTATTACAGAGTGATGCCTTTTGGACTCCGGAATGCAGGAGCCACGTTCCAGCGCCTCGTAGTGGGCATGTTTGCAAACCAACTCGGGGATACTATGGAGGTTTATATAGATGATATGCTGGTCAAAAGCCGGGAAACAAGCAAACACCCGGATGACTTGGAGACCGTTATCGACATTGCCTTGAGCAAGGGGATGAGGTTAAACCCGGAGAAGTGTGTGTTCGGTGTTTCGGGAGGAAAGTTTCTCAGGTTTATGGTCAGCGCTCGGGGAATTGAGGCAAACCCCGACAAAATTCAAGCCGTCTTGGCCATGCAACCGCCAAAAACCAGGAATGAAGTTCAGCAACTTACTGGCAGGCTGGTAGCCTTATCCCGGTTTATATCCAGGTTAACAGATAAATGTGCCCCCTTCTTCAAAATTCTCAAGAGTCAACACCGCGAGCGGATTACATGGCAGGAAGAGCACAATCAAGCTTTTGAAAAGTTGAAGGAATACTTGGCGTCAGTTCCTTCTTTATCCAGACCTAACCCGGGGGAAATACTCTATCTATATCTGGCGGTATCTCAAACGGCTGTCAGTTGTGCCTTGATAAGAAAGCCAGAGTCTGAAGAACTGCCGGTCTACTATACTGGAAAAGGATTCAATGATCCTGAAACTCGTTATCCAGATATTGAAAAACTGGTCCTGGCCTTGGTTGTAGCAGCAAGGAAGTTAAGACCCTATTTTCAAGCACATTCTATCCATGTGCTCACCAACCAACCGCTGCGGCAGGTTCTGCAAAAGCCGGCGACTTCAGGAAGACTGGTCAAATGGGCAATTGAGTTGGGGGAGCATGATTTGCACTTTAAACCGCGAACGGCAATCAAAGGGCAGGCAGCAGCAGACTTCATTGCCGAGTTAATCCCAGCAGATTCATCAGTTGCTGAAACTCTTCCTACACAAGCTGAACCAGAGAGTTGGCAGATATTTGTAGATGGGTCAGTCAATCAGAGGCAATGTGGAGCAGGCATTACATTGGTAGACCCGGAGGGTAATATGTTTGACTATGCTCTACGCTTTAACTTCAAAGCATCAAACAACACGGCTGAGTACGAAGCCTTGATCAAAGGGCTCCAACTCGCTAAAGATATGGGCGCCCGGCATCTCCGCATACTAAGTGATTCACAACTGGTAGTGCAGCAGGTTAACGGCTGATTTCAGGCAAAGGAAGCACATCTTTCGTCCTATCAAAAGTTAGCGGCTTTCTTGCTAGAGAAATTTGACACCTTTGAGGTTACTCAGATACCGAGGCAGCAGAATGTGAGAGCAGATACTCTGGCTAGGATTGCAACAGGGGACGATTCCAATACCGAGTTTAAAGGCTTACTGGTCGAGACATTGGAGAAACCAAGCATCTCACTCTCCTTTTCTGAGATTTTCGCAGTGGAAGCAAACCCGCCACCATCTTGGATGGATGACTTCATCAACTTCATCCAACATGGAACCCTACCTGAGGACCCGGTAGCGGCCAAACGACTACGGGTTCGAGCAGCGCAGTATAGTATCCGTGATGGGAAACTGTATCGACGAGGACATACTTTCCCTGATTTGAAGTGTATTACACCCGAGGAAGGAGACCGGGTTTTGCAGTCGCTTCATAGCGGGGGTTTTCATGTTCTCCCAAGAATAAACCAAAAATAAATTATCTTCATGCATGCTCATAATGATTCAGATATAAAATCATGGCCTTAAGCCAAACACAATTAATCTAGGTCTGCAGCCAAATAATAAACGAAAACAAGAAAATCCTCGCCTGCAGCCTACACATCTATAAAAAGGGGAAAAATATCACAAATAATTCATCTCTCATATCAGGGTCGGAGCTAAGAGCTCTAGCGTACCATCCACCCTCAGTGAGGACGCAATTCGAACTAAAACTACCATCTCTCCCAATGGGAGAGGAGTGCAACAAGTGGCGCGCTTCCACTCCACCGAATGAGGAGCGCCGCCCGCTAACTAAAATACATACGACAACCCTCATATAATAATATATAAATCAGTGATATCAATCCCAAACTTTTTCCCTTTTCCCAACCAAGGCCAAATATAAAATAATAATCCAAGCCCCTGGTTAAATATAACAAAATCCCAGCAAATGCCAAAACTTAAATCTTAGTAAAACATCAGGTTTGATTCCCATCTGTACGACGGGTCTCTCCCATCAAAGATCATCTAAACCCAAATAAGTCGTGTGCGAGCCGAAATACATAAAAAGCATGAGAAATAAACCATTAAAAATCCTCCACTGAGATGCTTGCATATACCAAGGGAATCAAAATAAACAGAAAACCCGAGAATCACAATTACTGAGAAAATCTCTAAAAGCAGTAAATTCACAAATCATGACATGCATTCAATTACATAAAATAAAAGTCCACTCACAGTACGTGCGCGGCTATGCTTGCCGTCGACCGGTAGACTCCACAATACGAGTCTCCTCAGGTCCTGTTGACCAAAAAAATAAATAAATATATTTAATTCCGTAACTCGTTAATGTTGTCTCCGATAACAAAAAGACTTAAGTTTAACTCCCACACACTCCCCGTTAACATAACCAAAGCTCAGCATACCCTTAATTTCGTACTTAACAACCTAAGCCAATTTCACAAAAAAATCAAGAAATTCCAATTAGCCAGTAAAATCCATTTTTTCACTATAACTTCCAAATCCACCCCTTTTCATTTACTTCTACCAAACCTTAAATTAACCGCCAAACCACTTAAAATAACATAATTCAAAAACCCTAAATGAAATGACAAAAATGCCCCTGAACAGTAACCAACACAGTCGCCAGCCGGCGAGCCTCCGACCGGTGATTTTCTGACCATCACTGGCTCCTCCTCCTCCACAACAACTTCTCTCAACACAACCAAACTCAAATTGAAGCCTAACTACCTCAAACCGTCCATGAACAGTAAACTCGAACAAAAGTCAAACCGGAGTTTCATCTCCTCACCTGACGCGTTATAGGTCGACTCCTTGCAGTTGGAGCTTCCTAAGAGGATGGCGGTCCTTCCCTTACCGGTAAAACTCGACGCGACGGCGGGAGGAAGCGAACCCAAGAGACCCCTCGATGGCATCATTACTGTTGCAGCCTCCCTCTCCCTCGTCGGCGCTCCACTACCGGAAACAACCGCCCAGATCGATGGCGGAGGTGGAGGAGAGTCGATCGGGACTGGTGGCGCGCCAAACGGTGGCCGCCGGAAGGAGAACCGTGATGTGCACAGTGAGAAAGGAGAGAGAGAGTCGAGCACGGGAGGATGAAGGAGAAGAAAAGAACACAAGAAAAGAAAAGAAGAAAAGAAAGAAAGAAAAGGAAGGAAACTGGGAAAAAAGGGAAAGTTTCCCGAAACAGAAACTTTTCCAACCCTTTCACCATTTTTCTTTCTTTCCCGACAAAGAAAATCGGCACCCCCAAGATTTCTCTGAAATTTTAATTACCTTCTCAATAATTACTCTCCGATAATTTTTTATTACCGACGATGTCCAAAAATTATTTTTACCGATAAATCTTAATATCGATAAGGTAATTTTCAATTGTAAACGGAGAAAGTAACTTTGGTAATTTAAAAAGAGTCGGGGTGTGACACCTATCTTTGGTGTCATTCCATAAATCTGACTCGTTACCTTCTAGTAGTATTTGAAATCTCTTTGTGACTCTGGTTTGTGTTATGGTAGTGACTGTTACACCTTGAGCTAAAAAGCCTTGTTGTCACCTTGATTCTATTCTTGTGTTATGTCTTGTCTGAGTATCTTGATCTTTTTTTGTCTTGAGTACCTAGATGACTACAGAAGAATTCCTTGTGCTTCTGTCAAATCCAAACTCACTTGATAATAAGGTCATTGTTTCATTGAGTATTTTTCCACTTAGCTCTCTCACAAAACACGGGTCACAACATATGATAAGAGTGGCAGTAAATTGAGACTATAGATTTTGAGCTCGGAGAACTTGGCATACTTGAGGATTAAGAATGTGAAAACGTCCTGTTTTGGATTGTTGATGATGTGGAGGAAAAACTTGTGCATGTGTTATGGTTGTTGGATATTATTTATGCTATGACATTGCATGTTGGGCATGAACATGTTATTTGAGCCGCAGGGTATGAGATTTGTTGTGCATAAGCATGGTATCTGGATTGTGTTTATGGACCCTCCTTACTGAGATAGTGAAATGGAGATGAGATCCTTGAGTTTGAGATTGAGGATCCCGTAGAGGTAGATCCTAGAGTTTGAGATTGAGATCGATGATCCCGCAGTGGTAGATTCTAGAGTTTGAGATTAAGGATCCCGTAGGGGTAGATCCTGGAGGTTGAAATTGAGATTGTGGATCCCGTAGTGGTAGATCATGTAAAGAAAGTTCATGATTGAAAGGAGATTTTATTATCAGTGGAACCCAAGGTGGTTTCACCGATTTTATTGGAGTTAGGTGACTCCGTTGTTTGTGCGTAGTCATTGAGACAAAGTTTACCATTTGTCATACGTGCATTGTTGAGTATTAACATGAATTACGACGGATTAGTGGTGTGTCTCCCCTAGTGTTGGGAAGTTGTTATGTAGCGTTGAGGTGATTGGCATCATCCTCCGCAATGTGAAAGAGACAATCGAGGAAGTGAATTGAGCGATCATTATCGTATCCTTCATAGTGTGTTATGAAAGCTTGGCATCGACGTTTGTGGTTACTTTGACGCGTGGTGAAGCTTTGACATTGTTAAATGCGTATCAACCCTTTGAGGTCCCGAATTAAGAGTATGTGATGTGAACATGATAGTATGAAAATGAGAGACCTTACCCTCGACTTTATATGTTGAATGAGGTAAGAGTGGTCTCAAGATGTTGCAAGTGTGAGAGCAGACAATTTAAGACCTGTAATTCACTACCGTTTTCTTAGGTGTACTTTGGAACTTGGTTTTGTACTTGTTCACGTACTCTTGTGACTTTGTGGTTCGTCCAGACATCAATCTATAAACGATTTTCCATGGCTGAGAAAATTTGATGTTATTGGAGCCATGTCGAGCGTTAAGAATCGATTGTGACCGAATGAGGTGTCAAGAGATGTTGTACGACCGAACTCAAGTTTGTGCATCAGTTTGGTTATTTGAATTTAGAGTTTGCAACTTTATCAATTGTCCATAAGTGTAATTAGACATGTCGTTTTCTGCTAGAACTCTATGCATGAAATGCTCGAAGTGAGGAAAAGTGTAAAACATTGTTTGATGACCAAGTGGTAGCTTCGTGATTTGAACAAACGGTCTAAGAAAGGGAGGAAGTGTACCTAAGAATATACATTGAGTGCCATAATTTTGGTGGTAATTTGTTGTTTTGTAGCTGAGGTAGTGGGTACCAATTTGAGAAGGCACTCTCGCTACTATTCGTCTTTGAACACATAGGTAAGTGGCCCCGGTCTGCTGTATAGACAAACATGGGTCGGCCGCCTAGATCCATGAAGCCCTCCAGGCTGTATTATTCATTGAGCGTTCTGGCTCCTGTTTTAGCATACTGCACAGTTTTTTTCGAAAGATATAAAATGATGATTTTGTGTGCCAAGAATTTTCTAAATGTTTTTATTCAGAGCTCATATTTATATGTATATATATATATATATGGTTTTATGGTTTTCAAACCTATCATTGGTGGGCCTATATGTGAGCACGCGAGAACGATGTTCACCCCTACAATAGGTTGTTTGTAGACACTGTGTACTATGACGGGATAGATAGAGAGAGATGTGTGTGTGGAGCCTCATTTCCAAGTTGTACTCACGTTTTCAGTTTTACCCTTCGAGTCATTTGCCAGAAATGATCTACTCATAAATATTTATAAAATGAACGGTTAAGATGTGGATATAAGATCGAAAAGCGGGATAAACCAAAAAGTCATCAACTAATCCTTAACTTAAAGGTCCTTATTAGAAGGGCTCCCTATATACTTACGTTACATTAACATACCATTCAACAACAAAAATTAGTAAGTGCAGCTTATTTCGCATAATTGGACTTACCGTTCTACCCTTCACACAGACTATACACCCGTTCTCCTCTCAAGTCTCTTCAGCTCATTTGTCGCTCTTCTCCTTTCTTCAATCAACTTTATAACCCAAGTGTATCGAATCCTTACCATCCATTCAATGTTTAATTTTTCAATTTCGAATTGGGATTTTTTTAGACAACGAATTGGGATTTTCTAATATGCTCCAATTAGGGTTTTTTTATTTTTTTTGGAGGTAAATACTGTTTAGTCCCTGTACTTTCCGTGTCTCAACATTTCAGTCCCTCACCTTCTAATTTCACCTATTTAGTCCTTGTACTCTCATTTTTACACTGATTGGTCCATTCTGTCTAATTTCAGCTATTTTGCTGTTAAGGACATACAGGAAACGTCTCTTTTGCCCTCAATCTCTTCAAAGAATAAAATTTTCTATGTTATTTTTTCCTTCCCTCTTACGTCTTCTTCAGCAAGGTATTACCTGCATTGTGTTCAAAATAAGTTTAGCAGTAAACAGTCGGTCAAGGACGGCGAAAATATATGAATCAACCACATTTTTCTTGCTGCACAGTAAAATCCAACAATGCATATATACAATGAAATCATCATCTTAAAATTTTCAGCATCCCACTTAACTTGGTTCAAGTAAGCAAACCATGCATATAGATAATGGAAGTTTTATGATGAAGCCAGAGGCTGTCTTACAAGCTATTCAGAAACATATTTAGTGATATATATGCAACTTGTTAAAGACTTGAACTATAACCAATTAAGTTTTTCTATACCTGCAACAAGCTGATTCCCAGCTAGGTGGTCTTGATTGAATTAGATGGTCTGGTCTGCATCAAACAACCACACACCCCTTTTTCTTTCTTTCATCTCTTCAAAATTGATCTACTTTGTTGTAAAAAGTAAACATTTGGAACCAGGCGCGGATGCAGGCCTGTTTTGGTGGGGCTCAAGCCCACCCAAAAATTTTGAGTTAAAAAAAATTAAGTATATATATATAAAATTAAGTTCTAAAATTTAGAGTCCATTGCTGACTTGTGTCGCACCTTGGTTCAAATAAGGAAGTCTGAATTTTTCCCTATGCTTCATAGATTGATTTGTTTAGTTTTGAATATTCCAGTTTTTACAGCAACCACTGAAAGGGCATTTTCAGCTATGAACATCATTAAGAATAAACTTAGAAGCAAAATGGAAGATGAGTTTCTTGATGATTGTATGGTCCTTCATATTGAGAAGAGTATGCTGAATCTATTACTAATGAGGAGGTGATTGAAGAGTTTGAAGCTTCATCGACTCATAGAGTTAAATTTTGTTAGTTTATGCTATCATATTGTATCACATTGCATATTTATCTTAATTGTTCAGTTTGTATTATAATTTTGCATATGCATTGGAGGGAAAATGCTTATTATATATGTCCTCCCCTGACTAGATGTATCATTTTCTTTCAATCAATAAATTTCTCTCGCAGCGTCGAGATTCTCTACATTTTTTCTTTCTTTAGTTAAAAATTTCAAGCCCACCCAAGATCGTAATCCTGGATCCGCCACTGTTTGGAACCCAAAACCACCTTATCGTCCTCAAACACCAAACCCAACAAACCTCCCTCATGCTCATCTCCCACCATTGCCTCTTCCTCTGTCATCGCCCTCTCCATTCTAATCCTCCACAACCCTAGCTCGGCCGAACCCATCCTCACTGCTACGTCGTCCTCTCTGCTAAACCCTCGCCCAACTACATCGCCGGCCTCGATCGCCACACCTCCGGCTTCACCACCAGCTCTGAACATTGCCCTGTTTGGTCCAACCCCCTCCCAATTGGAGCCCTCCGGGTTTGTTTACGCGTGCGTTGATTGAAAAGAGGATGAACTGGAGGAGAAAAGAGAGGAGGGCAGCGAGGAAGAAAGAGATTGCGGAGAATTTCTTCCACCCATCTTCTCTACATCCTAAGATGCTTGAATGCGACCAAGAGAGAGCTTCGGATAATGGATTTGCTACCTACGCACTATGGGTAGGTTGTACGCGGATTGCTTTTGGAATTTTTGGAGAAAGAAGATGGAGGGGAGAGCATTTTTTTGTTACAGAGGAAGAGAGAAATAAAACGTTACAATTAAATAAAGTAATAAGGGGCAAATGAGACATTTCATATGTCATATTAGCAACTTAAAGGCAATATAGCTGAATTTGGACAGAATGGACCACTCCGTGTAAAATTGAGAATACAAGGACTAAATAGGTGAAATTAAAAGGTGAGGGACTGAAATGTTGAGACACGAAAAATACAGGGACTAAACAGTATTTACCTCTTTTTTTATGCTACGCTCGAATTGAGAATTTGGAATTGGAGGAATTTGGATATAATCTTCTATTTATATAAGATTATATGGTCATGGGATTTGGAGAAGCATTGGAACGTTATATGGAAAATGCACTTTCACTGTTTAATAAGTAGTTTATATCTCGTATGAAAGATAATATAGGCATAAACAGAGTTATTTTTGCAGCTTAAAGCATTACTCTTTCGTTCATTTTGTTGTTTACAAGACTGAATGTTGTGAACCCATGAAGGAGTTGATAATTGTTACAAAGTGATTCTCATCGTAAAAAAAAAATTTTGTGCACTTGTAAAATTAATCTAGACAACTATCAGGTTATAGATCTGCCACTGCGTGGGTCATGACATTTGGATTGTGGGGCAGGGAGAGTATGTACGTTGGGTTTGCTCGCCGCTCGGTCTTTCAGGTTTACATCACAACTTTACGATGTAAGTTAATTTACACTACGAGAAGATCATTATGTCGTGCTTGTGGGGTATTCGCTTGTTCTATCATGGAGCATAGGGTTGTGACCCAAGATCATTGTCAAGATTTAGCACCTTTTTTCGACAACCTGAGGTTGGTATGCATTTGATGATTTATAAAAGACTAGAACTTCTTTTGTTATATTATAAAATAGGTTTGAAAATGAAAAATCTTTAGAATACACGAGTAGTACGATACATCAGTGTAGACTCAAAGACGCGTGGCGACTTCTTTGGTTAGTGGCCAATGTAATTTTTGAAGTTCACGGCCGTTCTGGTCAACAACAACCTCCTCTTGCTTAAATTTTTTATGAAATCTGATATTCAAATTGCATGCTCACAAACCATGATTTACTTGGCATCAAATTTGATTCGATTTCATTGACTTATTGGCAACAAATTCAGACGAAGTCATCAGAAAGAAAATAAAAAAAACTATGAATTCATATAATCAACATGAAAATTCTAGATCGAAGATGAATTAAAGCAAATCGACTTACCGAAAAATCAACGGCAACGTCTTCGTTGATTGATTGGACGCTGGGATGATGATGTTTTCGATATGAAAATTACCCATTGGTTTGAATCCTCACAATGCTTCTTCAAGGAAGTTGGTAAACTGAGGGTTGCAAACCTTCAACCCAATACAACTCTTTCCTTTAATTGCTTGATTCGACTCTGTTCTCTGATTATGCGTTTTGGATTCGAGATAGTGCACCAAGGCTAGAAACCGTGTTCTGCATCAGTGCATTCACTCTGCACAGTAAAATCAAGTAATTACCGTGATGACATGATATTACAAAAAGGCCCTTCTGTTAAACACTCGGTGACGAGTAGGGTACAATGAGGGTATTGCAGTTTTTGCCTTGAAAATGTCCAGTACTGATTATTCGAAGAGGTTTTACCAATACATACACATATGTAACAGTAGAAAGCCGCCTTCTCATTATTTCCATGCGCTTGCGAAACTATCCCCATAAATGGAGCGTGTCTGAGTAGGTCTTCCAGTGGTTCTTGAAGGAATTCGTCTGGGCTCCTCGACCCCAACTTGATTAACCGTTGCCTCCCCCAACTGCTCGACGTCGATGTGAGGTCAGTGAACGAGACGCTTAAAGTATAATTTCCGATGAGAGTTTCAATTTCAGTTATGGGAGTGATTGTTAAATTGTAAAAGTCCCATTGGCTTGAATAAAATCTGGGTCCTGTACCTTTAAAGTCTTAAAATTTTATTTTCTTATTGTGTGATCACATTAGTTTAGTAAAAAATAAGCATTATATTACAATCATTAATTACTATTTTAGAAGAAAAAAAATTAATGTAAGTAAATATAAAAAATTCTAATGTTTTATGTTATTAGATTTTGTGTTTATAGGTTTAGTTTATAAATTTTTTAAAAAGATAAAATAAATTTGAATAAATATTAGAGTTTAAACGCGTTTTTAAAAGTTTGACTCAAGTTTAAAAATCTCAGATCCAGACTTGAAGCCAAATAAAATTAGAGATCAATAGTCTTAAGGCTCAATACCATTAGATTTAATTTCACTTACTAACGATGATTGGATTAGGTACAGCTGCATGTTTTGGTTTGAGTAATATTTGAGTTTATGCGTCATTTACATTGGAGATCAATTTTCTTAATGCACTAGAGGGTCACTGGTTTTAAGGGTCAGTAGAGTCTTGAGGATCAGTATTGTCAGAAGGTCAGTATCGAGGGTCAGTAGCATTAAAATATGAAAAGGTTTTATTGCTAATGTTTGATAACGAAAGGTATTCCAGCCCAGTTCAACCACTTTTTTTTTCAACAATAAGCCTAGTAGAAACGTAAACCAGCGGATTAATTATAAAATACCAGCGGATTAATTTAGCCTAGTAAGCCTAAATTATTATGTTATTTTCATTTTTATATGTTAAGAAAAATACCATACAAATACCATCTATATATATTTAGATTTTCATTTTTATATGTTAAGAAAAATACCATCCAAATACCATCTATATATATTTAGACTTACATGTTAAGAAAAATAAAATAAATTAAAATATTACAACTGAGTTCATTATAATTAGATAAATTACAAACTAATAATAATAACCAATCACATTCAAGTACTAAAATATCAACGATCATGGAAATATAAGTAGTTCAAAAAAAGAAAATCTCAATAGATATATTGAGAGAAATCAAATATCTATGAAAATTTTATCAAATTTTGTTAAAAATAAATGTAAAAATGATAGATTTGATTAAATGACCAAAATGCGAGTTGAACTAGAAAGTTGTCCCAAATGTTGAGACGAAGCTGCTGGTAAAATTTGGTGGCGATCCGAGGTCGCCGGAATTTTGGCCGGATTTTTCTGCCGGCGGCGGAGCCGCCACTTTTTGGGCAGTTTTCTTGCCCATTTAAATTGTAAAAATTAAGGGAAGTCCATTAGGGACAGTTGCTAATTTTTAGGAATTTATTTAAGGTGTTGAGTACGTTTGGAAGGTTTGGGATTATTATTTGTGTAATTAAAGGTTAATCGGTCGTTTAGGGAGAACCGGCTAGGCGTGAGAGCGTGTTTAAGAGTTTGTACGCTATTTGGAGGGTTAGAGGCCGACACCCACACTTTTGATAGATGGTTAAGGTTGAACGCTATGGGTAGAGCGTGTTATTATTGCCCTCACGATGATTATGGGTTTAAGACCTGTTTATATGTTTTGTACAGGACGTGGGGGAGCTCTAGCTGAGCAGCCATCTAGTAGCCGGCAGACCTAGCGGCATCTGTGAGTGGACATTTGTTTCAATTTAAATTGCATGCTTTATACTTTAATTGATTTCTCCTGCATATATGATTTCCTCCATTTATTATGTTTTACGGTGATTTGGGAAAATGGGAATTAAGGATTTAAAGGCAAACAACCGGGAAAGCGGTTCATACCCTTCCCGTGATTTTAAAGGATTTTCCCGGGGTATGTTATTCTTGATTATCACCGTTTTGGGATTATGGAGGGGGATAATTTAAAAGGAGAAAATTGGCTCACGGATTTAAAGGGGTTTTCGATTTATTGTTTCCACGAGATTTTTACAGGTTTACAGGTTTTAAAGGGACTTTGGAAAGGGAAAAGGATAAAGGGAAAAGGATTGTATGCTAGCATGGACCCTCTCCGGTTGAGCTGGTCAGTAGACCTTCCCGGATAGAGCAGGTCGGGGACCCTCTTCGGTTGAGCAGGTCATTAGACCTTCCCGAATAGAGCAGGTCGGGGACCCTCTCTGGTGGAGCCGGTCACTAGACCTTCCCAGATAGAGCAGGTCGGGGACCCTCTCCGGTGGAGCCGGTCATTTGACCTTCCCGGATAGAGCAGGTCGGGATTTCTCGTGGATAAGGTTAACACCCCACATAAATGTTTATAAATGAGCCAAGGCATTATTTATGTTTTATTTGCATGCGGATTTTCTTAGAAATACTAAGAGGGAGGACATTAAAGGAAAGTAGAGTTTTTAAATGTTATTATTTTTCGTCCACTCACTCTAACGTTTTCAATGTTTCTCCCCTGGGCCTTTCGTTTTTAAATGCCCAGATTGCAGTGCTCGACCTATCTAGACCACTTGGAGGCCAAGCATAGTTACCGCCGTTTTCCACACTAACAGTAGGTTCCGGGTTAACCTACTTGTAATATCTCTATGTTTATGCTTTTATCCTAGACGCTCTGATACACATCGGGTAGTTTGTTTGTTGGAGAACTCTTAGGGACTTGGAATGTTATGTATCATTTACATTTGGGATGTTGAATTAATTGTTGGATTTTTTATTAGATGTGTATCATGTGGAGTTGTTGGTTATTGGGGAGCAGGATGGCTCCAGGAGTTTCGGTTGGATATTGGTATTAGAAGTGTACTGTGGGTTATTGCAGGTTAAGGGTTGTCCACTTTTCAAGGGAGACTGTCGATTTTTCGGCAGAATCTTCTTTGGGAGGTGGTCCCCGCAGGATTTACTCCGAGTTAAAGGGGTTTAACTCGGGGTGGGTCCTGACATTAGCCCTTTGAGCCTTAATAAGCCTTTTCTTTCATAAAACACATATTCCCAACCCTTTACCTTTAAACACATATCCTACCTTTGTTCTGAGAAATTAATAGAGCACTACAACATTGAAGTAAGAGAATATGTGGAAGAAAACAAGTTTGGGGGTTGTGGTGTATATTGGCGGGCGAGATAGAGTTTGCAGGTCAAGGCGCTAAAATGCAGTGAAAGGGGATGTCATTGTTCAAGTATTTCTGAATGTACAGGGCAGTCCAGATAAAAAATAAAAGAAAGAAAAAAAAACTGGGCACACTTTGGTTTTATGGTATGACATTGGAGTTGAGAAGAAAGATGGTTAGTGCCTTGTTGTTGCCGAAGCATGAAGTTGGAGTATGAAGCTTGGCATGTGAAAGCTATAATACAAAGTTGCTCCAAGAAGTGGAAGAAAAGAACGAGTTGTGCAATAGAACTAGAGGAATTGAATGGAATATGCTTTGGGAAAGTTACAGAAGAAAGAAGAAAAAAAAAGAAAAAGAAGAGAAAGAACTTAAGGATGGTTAAAATAAAAAAGAGCCTAACATAATGCAATTTGGCATTCGATAGATGTTACTAAGGAGGTTGTTGTGCCGCACATTTGAGGATTTGCCGAGATTGGGTTTCGATTATAGTTGTTCTATTGATTTCTTAGAACCTTTGAACTCCTCTATCCTTCGTTTCTTTTAGCCAATACCTTTAGCCCCATTACAACCATAAACAAAGATCTTAATCATTCTGGGATGAGTGTGAGGCAATTTGCGGAGATGAGTCAAAGAAGTGAGCCTATGGGACAATATTCTAGTTCAGTGATAGGTATTCTTACATGAGATGATTCTTAATTCTTCTTTCCAGAAAAAGCCTTTTCTTTCTAAAGTTTTATGTGAGCTATTTTGCTTGATATATTCTTCCTCTCACATAAACATGAGTGTGTAACCTAGAAAATCAGTGTGCTTCATTGAGAGTGAAATCCTTGGTGAGATTTGAAGTTGAAGCTAACTGTCATATGTCTATTTGGGTTGTGAAAATTTATATTGAGTTGTGGCTATCAACTTAAGCATGGTTGTTATCAGGATTTATTAGCTTTTTATTGAAAGCTCTTGTGGACTTGTTTTAATGATTGTTGTTATTTGAAAGCTGTGTATTTGAGTTTGATTCTCTGAGGTGATCGTTGGAAGAATTAGGATTGGGTTTGGTCATTGTTGTCTGTTTTCGTTTTGCTCGAGGACTAGCAAGTCTAAGTTTGGGGGTATTTGATGTGCTTGTATTTTCCTATATTTCTATGCCCTTTAATCTTGATAATTGTATAAGTTCTCCTTGTTTATAGCCTATTTACTTAAAATAGTGTGTTTGTAGGTTTGAAGAGCAAAGATGAGGAAAAGAAGCAAAAACGGGATAAAGAAGGATTGAAAGGAGTTTGCAATCCTGACAGCTGAAGCAGTCGTGACAGAACAGCCAACTTCGGGGATTTAACTGTGCTGTTCCAGGAAGAATCAGAGAGTAAGCCTTATATGCACGAAAAGGCCTGGATGTCTAGTTTCTATAGAATTTTACGGTTCGTGATTTCGATATTCCTAGAGGGAGATATAGCCGTTTTAGTACAGACTGTTCAGGAATGACGAATCTACACTGCATTTGAAGAGCTCGAGTTCACAAGACTAGAATGACTTGGCAAAATTCCAGGCGAGTTAATTCAGCATTATGGACCTTTTGAGAGTCCAATACATGTTTCCTTGGACATTTAGAAGTCTCCTTTTGGGCTATGCAATTAAGAGAAAACCCAAGTCTGAAGGAAGAAGGAAAAGGGCACCATATAAATAGAGATTCTGTCAAGCATACAAGGGGGGATCGGACCATTCAGAACTACAATCTCATTCGAAGAGCCGCTGCCCTCCACCGATTCCATGCTCCATCTCCATTCAATCAGATTCTTAATGTTTTCTTTAAGCATGAGTAGCTAAACTCTTTTCTAGGGCTAGGATGAAGCCCTAACATGATTGTCTACATGTTTTGATATTCAATTGATGGATTGTTAGTTTCTTTTTAGATAAATTCTTAATCTCTGCTTGATTTGTTGCTTGTGATAAAGTTCTATTGATTCGCGACCATTAGGCTTTGCATCTAGCTATCGGAAGTAGAATTTGAGGCGTAACTGCAATAGAATTCTATTTAGCTTCTTGAGATTAGTAATTGTGAATTATACTGTTGCCGTAACTGGAATGGTAGTTTGCATGGTTCTCTGTTTTCTAAAGCATCATGAGTCCTAAGTGTTAAATTTATGCCGTAACTGGATAGACTGCATATTAGGATATACGAGCTCTGCCGTTCCTGGAGAGATTCATACGATTAAGGAGAACTAAGGTCTAAGTGTCGTAACTGAACTTAGATACGAGAACTGTTATCTGGAGGAACATAATAATCCATTAGTTGTGTCAAACCGTAGATAGGATTGTTTGTGGAAGATTCCGACACCCTAGATTCATCATCATATTCATACTCTTTTCGAATTCAATTGTTTTCCTCTTATTCTCTATTTGCGAGTTAATCTTCAGTTTCATTAAACCCTTCTCAAACCTCATAAATCACAAGTTCATTTAGTCTTGAGTCACTGTTTTCGTGTTCGTTGCGCTTTGCTTCTTGTTCTTGTTTGTTTCAGAGTAGTTAGATTAGGTATTTCATAATTTAGGTTGAACTAATATCCTCGTGGGATCGACAACCCATTCTTCTTCCGTTTTCTAAACTACATCCACCCTGTATACTTGCAGGATTCCATCACTTACGTAAGTTCTAAGCTTCCAGGAACCACCTCGGTGAACCGAGGTCACCGTGTAAGCTAGCTCGTCCAATGAATCACTACAGAATAGAGTAGCTATGTAACAAAGAAACAATAATAGTCTAGTTGACCTCAACATTCCTAGTTTGACTAGGAATGACAACAATGACCAAGTTGACCAACCAATTCCTTACTCTTTAACCCTTTTGACTTGCTTTTCCAGTTATCGACTCTTTACTTATTTTCTAAAAGTCTGACTTAATTTCCAAACTATCCTTAACCATGTTTAATTTGACGTTAGGGTGTTACATAATAATTCGTTGAATTACTATGGACACCCAATTCATCTTTTAGTCCTTCCATTAACCATGAATTTATAAACCGATAAGTGAATCACCCATTTTTACTTAAAACGTTCAACTTGACATTTCTGAGATTCTAGTTATCATTTTACGATAACAATTTAACATTTGACCAAATTTCATCGAACTTCAATTCTTTACTAAACCATTTTTTCCAAAATGAACCTTCCCAAAATAGAAACTGTCCCTTAATGGAACTTTCCCAAAATAGAAAGTTTCTTAAATTAGTAGGTTTCCAAAAATAGAAAGTTTTCGAAAATGTAACTTTTCCTATTTACGACCGTTAACTCGGTTAAACTGAAACGACGAATTTTAAAGAGATTCGAAGACTACCTCCACAGTATTCTGCCGGATTCACTACATCACCGAAGCAGTCACCGGATTCCGGCAACTTACCGGAATCTCCTGCCGGATTCCGCACAACTTGCCAGAATTTTGCCAGAGTTTTCCCGTTTTCTTCGATTCACCAAGTTACGACAAACATGCAAACAGAACACCAAATTCAATCACTAAACAACAACAAACAGACCAGCACAGCAATTGCATAGTGGCTAGAACAAGACGGGAATCAAACCTTACCCTCTGTTCACCCATGATTCGAACCTAGAAACTCCTCTACTCGCCAAATCCACAAGCAGTCAATCCTCCTCACCTCTGCTCGTCTAAGACCTGAATACAGTGGCTCCTCCCTGCCTAAACCCCTCAAGCAGGACCTCCTATGCGTCAGCCCTCAGTCTCCAGCCTCACCGGAGCTCCAAAGTCCACTAGAACCTCCAAAAACACGCCCACCGGAGGAAGAGCAGAAAAACCCAGAAATTACAGAAAAACAGAGAAATGGGGATTTTCGAATTAGACTCGAATCGAACAAGCAAATGGCAAGGAAAGGAAGAAGAAGAAGAAGAAGAAGATGGGAGAAGAATGATACTGGTCACGTGCCACCTTGTCGCCTGAACAACGAGTTATTACCGAAAAACAGTCGAGCTTTCTCCTCCTTCCATATGCCTCTATGGTGGGAGCATGGAGGATTTTAAGGTTGGGCTAGGAAGAGGAAGAGAAGGGGAAGAGAATGGGAGTGGTCCGCCGACGAGTGGTGGCGGAAAACGCTGGCGTCGAGCGGAGGACGCCGGAAAGCAGAGAGAGCTTGATCGGAGCTCGACTTGGTTCCTTTGACCAAGTCTGACCGGTCTCCCCATTAAATAGGGTGCACGGACGGTCAGGATTTAATGAAGAAGAGATCTGAGGCCTAGAGCGAATGGTGAAAATTAATTACTGAAAGGGTAAGAAGTGAAAGTCTGAAATGGTAATTAAAATTACCAGAAACTTCAGAAATTCATAGAAAACAGACAGAAACTCCGAAAAATATTTCAAAAATATCAAGTGACTCGTGTCGACACATACTTTGATATCGAGTCCTTAAATGGGCATTTTGAAGAATTTAGAAAAACTCAAAAATGAACGTGGTCCTTAACTCGTTAAGTTACCGAGTGCGACTTAAACCTTAGTAACTCGTCATTAACCACAGTAAAAAGATACGGGGTCTCACACTCTAGCCCTTTAAAGAAATTTTGTCCTCAAAATTCACATGCTAAACTGGTCATTGATCAAGGGTCAATTTCTCTGTCATTCTTTGTTTCTTCTGGAAATGATGGCTCAACTTTGCTAGTCCACGTGTGACGACATCACAATCGATACTCTGGTGACTTTAGTTCACCAATAACTTTGCTTACCACGGGTCCAACCTTCTTTAAGGTCACTGAATTTTCTGCTGAACCTCGAATCTCTGTTTGTGATCAAAACAACAATGCCTATGCCAAGGCATGAACACTTTCAAGTATTTCCACTTTTTCGTCACCTCGTGTATCGAGTGCTAAAGCCACAATCGAAGTGTAATAGTCAATTCGATCGTCGATCTTGCATGTTCTATAGCCAAGAAACAATCTTAAAGTTGTCACTTTCTCGTCTTGATCGCAATGACAAGATATGCTCAAAACAAGCCGCCACATCCGCTAACGTATAGCGTCACAAAGTCTTTGCGCCAAAATGACTTTATCAAATATTTACTGTAGGAGAGGATGCACAAATACCAACTGACAAGTGATGATACACAAGGTCACGTCTTTCTTTATAGTATCGTGCTTGCACGATTGATGAACCACGAACGATGTCTCACTATCGAAGAACCGCTAATGATGAGCTAGGTCGATCATGTTGCCATACTTTCAACTCTTAGATCACTCGTAATGACGTCGCCGATTGAATCTTCTCAAAGTCGATATCACGAATTTAGTATGCTCGTCATTGACAATCAAAACAGATACTAGCAGACACTTTCGCTAATCCACTCTTTTAATGCCGCTTTAACGATGAGTAGTTCCATGCGAGTGCGCCCGTCAGGCTCCATCAGAAAGATATCAGTCATCCTTGATAACACGTTCGAAAAGATTATAAGGCGCCTTAGCTACCGCATCCTAAACAAAGGATCAGTGCGTCTTCGCCTCTAAAGTCGTCTGGTCACACCTTGTACGATGCATTCCTGAAGATAGAATTTCACGTTCCACACCTGTCAAGAGGGATACTACTCTTGCGATCAATGTTGTAAAACGTTCACCTGATACCTTTTTTAATGGACGCTTCCCTCATTATCATGCCTTGTAATAGACTCGTAGCGTTCCTAACTCGAACTAAGCAACGCTTTATCCATGAATCAGTCATATAGGCACCAGAAACCTCAAAAACGTAATTTCTCACCCGTGATCACTTGTTGAAGAAGTGAATAACTTAAGGGTAATTTCCACCTCGAAATCCAACACTTGGTTGAACTGAGACTCACTGATATTTTCATCTGTCCATAAACTTACTCATCTGCTTTACGCTTTTCCTTTTCATTGGCCCGCCATCAATTTGCACCGAAGTGATGTCCCCTTTGGTCACCGACTTACATAAACTTGAACCTGACCAAGATTTCAATAATCTAAATATCGGTCAAGCTTATCTGCATGATTATAGTAGGAAAAATTGATGTCTAGCACCTTCTTCCGTGACTTAGACCGTTTGTTCAAATCATGAAGTTATCACTTGGTCATCACACAATTCTTTACACTTTTTCTCACTTCAGGCATTCCATGCATAGAGTTCTTGTAGAAACGACATGTCCAAATGCACCAATGGATAATTGATAAAGTTGCAAACTCTAAATGCAAATAACCAAAATGACGCACAAACTTGAGTTCGTTGTTCCAATCTTCGACAATTCGGTCGTAGTACATTTCTAACACCTTATTCGGTCACAACCGATTCTTAACGCTCCACATGACTCCAATAACATCAAGTTTCCTCAACCATGAAAAATCATTTACATATTGATGTCTTGACGAACCACAAAACCACAAGAGTACGTGAACAAGTACAAAATCAAGTCGCAAAGTACTCACAGGAAAGAGAGAAACGATCACAGGTCTTAAGTTGCATGCTTCTAACAATAGCAATATTTTGAGATCTCGCTTACCTCATTCCACATATAAAGTCGAGGTTAAGGCCTCTCATATTCATACTATCGTGTTCACATCACATACTCTTAATTTGGAATCTCGCTTACCTCATTCCACATATAAAGTCGAGGTTAAGGCCTCTCATATTCATACTATCGTGTTCACATCACATACTCTTAATTTGGGACCCCAAAGGGTCGATACACATTTGCCAATACCAAACCTTCACCGTACGTCGGAGCAACCACAAACGTCGACACCAAACTTTTATAACGCACTAGGAATGATACAATACTCATTGCTCTATAAAAGAAATAACTTGAACTTTCCCAGTTCCAGTTACTAAAAAACAAAGTACTAAAAAACAATTTTACCTAGTTCAACAATTTGCCTACATCTGGAAAGCAGTTGGAACTACTCAACATTCACTATTAATGAAAATGATTGTGTTATCGTTCTCTTACATAAAAGAACAGAGAAGCACACACTTATATATCTCAAATCTCTTTGTACTCTAATGCTAAAAAATTGTTATAGTTATGCAGTTATTCTTAACTACAGATTGGATAGTTATCACCTAATTCAAATCACAAAATAACCTCTATATATGGTTAACATCTGTACCCATTTAAAGACGGCAAACATCTACTTTGACTCATAAAAGGTCGAGACAAAACCAGCAATCTTCACCTTGGCGAGACATGTGCAACGCCAAAAGTGAACTAATAGCAACAAACATCAACCACAACCCTTTTCAACTTTAACAAGAATCATTCTTGCTAAACCAACATCAAACAAATGCTATCTGCTCTTCCACCATGTATCAAGCACTTACAACATTGACCAAGATCAAACAATGAATGAACTTGGCAACAACAACAACCTTAGTCAACATATCAGCTGCATTATTCTCAGTACCAATCTTCACAAGAACAATCCTTCCCTTCTCAACTTCATCACAAATTTTATGATGAAGAACATTAATATGCTTAGTTCTAGCATGATAAAGTTGATACTTCGCCAATGAATGCCACTTTGTCTGTCACAGAAGATCTCCACCTGATTTTGAGAAATCCCCAGCACATTCACTAATCCATGTAGCCATAAAGCTTTCTTTACAGCTTTCGCAGTGGCCATATATTCAGCTTCAGTTGTTGATAAAGCTGGGGTTTCTTGCAAAATTGATTTCCAACAAATAGGTGTTTGAGCCATAGTAAATAAATAACCTGTTCTAGACCTTCAAGTATCTAAATCACCACCAAAGTCAGAATCCACATAACCAACAGCAAAAAATTTAGAATTATTTCTCTAGAGACACAGACCAACATCTCTAGTTCCATGTAAATATATCAATATCCACTTTGCAGCTTTTCAATGCTCCATACCTGGGTTATGCATACTCGTCAATCCAACATGTGCAATATCAGGTTTTGAATAAACCATAGCACACATCAAAGAACCCACAAAACTAGAATAAGGAATGTTTGACATATTCCTCACTTCTTCATTAGTTCTAGACAATGAATAACACTGAGTTTGAAATGAGATGCTAAAGGTGTACTTACAGATCTAGTATCATCTTTGACACCAAATTTCTTCAATAGCTTCTCTAAATATTGCTTTTGTGTCAAGCATACCATGCCTTGCTCTCTTTTTCTTATAATCTCCTTCATTTCGAAGTCCTTATTCATCTAAGCTTTCAGCTTCTCAATCTCCCTCATATTATTTGAAGCGATGAGCATATCATCAACATATAACAACAAATGTATAAAAGACCATCATGCAGCTTCCAAAAATATATGCAATGATCACTGTTTGAGCCCAATTTGCATTGGATCCGAGATTAAATAATTTTAGAGAACATTTGTGCCTACACCAGTGACCAAATGAGAAACTTTTCCAGCATTGTCCCAGAAAGGTAGACGAGGCGACGAGGCGAGATCCAAAGGCATGCCACCTCACGTGCACATGCATGACTCTCGAAATGAAGTCCACATGGGACTCTATAGTCCTAGTAGGTCAGTACCAGTGACCTAGGCGGAGCCGGTTGTGGTTGGGATTGCGTCATCCCAATTACTTCATTGCCAAGTAAAACGAATCCTTGTGCAATTTGGATATCAGAAACCTACTTAGACTGATCAAGGCCTGCGTCCTTATCGGTTAAACTTCGAGTCAGTATAAATAGAGGGCACTAGATCAGATAAAGGACAACACTCAAAAACAATTAATCAATCAACAAAACTTTTACAAACAAACAGCTCTGCAGCTACAACAAGATCCGACCCCTCATCGATCACACGGCCCCACCCACTACCTGAAAAAAGGAAGAATGAGATCGATGAAACCAGAGTTAAATGACAACAAAAGAAGGGAAGAGATAGATAATTACCTCACGCTGCTCACATGCGGACCTGTTTTTACTGGACAAAACGGGATGTTTTGCTTGTGGCCTTTAGATTTAAATGAATCATATATGAGGGCTGAAAGAACTCTACACCCGTTCCAGAGTCCACACCCAATAACTCACCCTTCTTCCTTCATTCTCGCCCTTTCTCTGCCTCTCACTTACTAGGATTGATTGAACCCAATGTTGAATCTGAAATTGGTTTGTACCCCGGTCTGAATCAAAACCGAATTACCATGGATCTTATTATACAATGTTTAATTGACTCTCAACTTGTTCATCAAGAAGAAGAAACAATTGTTAGAGCCAAGTTAGAGACTTTTTAGCATGTAGATCCAAATCTTGATTCCGAATCGAAAGTCTTCCACACTATGAATCGGTGCTTCATGGAAGTGCAAACCCATTCTCTCAATTATACACTTTCAATCTTTTCCTCAATCTGTCATCTTCTTGTGACATTGTGATTTGTGGTCATTCTCGATTTCTTTGTGTTGAACAATTATGGGATGGAGAATCAATATTTTATGGGACTTAACAAAGTATCCCAGATCACGAAAGGGTGTAAACTGGGTTTGAGATCTGGGTTGGGAATTAGAATGATGAACAAATGTTGGAGAGGAGAGATCTTAGATCAGAAAAGTGACAAATAAAAATATAACTAATAAGTGGGTGGATCATTCCTAATTGTACCGAGGCCTTTTATGATTAAAACCCAACACCTTAAAGGTGGTTAAGTTGGGACAGTATCGGTACAAGGATGATCCACGGGCCAAGCTTGTCGCTGTTTGACTTGGTATCAGAGCGGGTCCCTCCCCAGTTGCTTCACCATGAGCTCGGGTGCGTTCTTTCAGAGGTCATGGCTCTGGTTTGGTTGAAGTTGTTTGGAGTTTGAAGTTGGTTTGGAGTTCTTTCGGAGTTTGAGGTTCGGAGTTTAGAGTTCTTTCGGTTAACCATGAGGCCCGGGTTCAGCTTCTTAATCAGTTTCACGTGCAGACCTAAAAGTTAGGTTGCACGTGAGGGGGAGTGTTGGAGAGGAGAGATCCCACATCAGAAAAGTGACAAATAAAAATATAACTAATAAGTGGGTGGATCATTCCTAATTGTACCGAGGTCTTTTGTGATAAAACCCAACACCTTAAAGGTGGTTAAGTTGGGACAGTATCGGTACAAGGATGATCCACGGGCCACGCTTGTCGCTGTTTGACTACAAATTCGTCAGGGAGAAGGCAGAGAAGGAAGGAAGGAAGGAAGGAAGGAAGAAGGGTGAGTTATTGGGGTGGACTCCGGAACGGGTGTAGAGTTCTTTCAGCCCTCAGATATGATTCATTTAAATCTAAAGGCCACAAGCAAAACATCCCGTTTTGTCAAGTACAAACAGGTCCGCATGTGAGCAGCCCTTGATAATTACCTGTCAACTATAGACTCAATACATTTAGTATTTGTATAGTAATAAACAAAAAGTTCTAGTTCGTCTGGTGGAATTCGTCTTGGACTTCAAGTGTGAGCTTCGAACCCTCTCTTCTTTCTATTTTGGAGATATTATTTGGGCTCTTGAAATTGGACCGTAAGCCCGGTAAAACTGATAGGTCTGGCCTGTGATGGTCTGAGCTTTGCCCGATACCGCATCTAAAAACAGCATAACCCGGTCCAGCTCTAATACATCCGGTTCGGTCTCGGGCCTTGTAAATAGTCTGCCGGCCTAGGCCCGTCCCATCCCAAACAAGTCTTGCTTTGAATCTAACTCCACTTTGTTCTGAAAAACCTTCTTTCTATGCATACACCTATTTGCAGCCAATAACTCTCTTACCCTTAGGCAATTGAATTAATTTCCATGTATTATTCTTCAATAAGGAATTCATCTCTTCACCCATAGAAATGTTTCAATCTTCACTTTCAGGGCTGCTATTTGCCTCTTGAAAATTTGATGGAGCACCAATACTCATGATGTTGAAAGCAAAAGCAACAAAATCCTTTTACCAATTTGGCTTTCGAATTACTCTTCTTTGTCTATTCACAGTTAGACTCTTGAGATACTGATATTCTAGCGGGAGCATCTTCAACTTCTTTAACAGGTTTATCTGCTACTACTTCCAATTCATTATTATCTACATCAACAACTAGCAATCTGTTCAAAGTCTTGGATTAATGGAAGAGACTTCAAACTCCATATGTTCAGTTTCTCTTTTCTTTGAACTTCACTATCAGCAGACTTCTTCGATAACATAGTGGCTTCATCAAAGTTACATCCTTACTAAGGACAAGCTTCTTCAATTCTGGACACCACAATCTTTAACCCTTAACTCCATTGCTTAAATCAACAAACATAGCTTTTTTTGCTCTAGGATCAAGCTTACTTGTAGAAACATAAAAGTATACCAACCAACCAAAAATATACAATTTATCATAATCAAATGTGGTTTGACGGTCCATACCTCATAAGGAGTTTTCCCATCAATTACAACGGAAGGTAAATAGATGATAATGTGGCAAGCATAAGTAATAGCTTCCGCCCAAAACTCTTTACCCTACATACATCTCACTTTATCAAGCAAAGTTTTATTCAACCCTCTACTACATTATGTTGTGGTGTTCTTGCAACTATAATGTCTCTTAATGCCTTCATCACTGCAACACTTCTGAAAAGCTTTAGAAGTATATTCTCCACCTCCACCGAAAGAATTTATCTGAACATCATGATTGTGTTCCATTTATACCAACTGTATCGAGAGCCGAAGCTCAGATACCAATTGTTGTGCAAAACAGTCACCAAGAAGACATACACCAGTACTCACTAATAGCACAAAGTAGCAACAGATGCAGAGTACTTAACTATAATTGATGAGTACCAAGAAAAATAGCATTATAAAAGAAATAACACAACAATTTTAACCAGTTCAGCAATTTGCCTACATCTGGGAATCAGATGGACCTATTCAACATTCACTATCAAAGAGTGATTATTTTACAGTTCTCACACGTACAAAAGAACAACCGAGAAGCACACACATATATATTAAATCTCTGTTCACTCTAAATATTAAAAAAACTGCTGCAGTTATATTGAACAGTTATCACCCAACTGCTGCAGTTATATTGGACAGTTATCACCCAATTCAAATCACCAAATAACCTCCGTTAACATCTCTACCCATTTAAAGACAGCAAACAACTACTTTGATTCACAGACAAAACCAACAGCAGGGGCTGCTGGAATAATGACCAAGCTGCGAGCATGCGCATAATGACTAAGCTGCAAAATTCTCATCGTTTTTCATCAATTTCTTGGAAATTACGTACATGCTTAAAGTCTGTTTGGAAAGTTCAGTAGAAGTTTACTTTCTTTTGATTTGTGGTCATTCTTTTACATATGTATTGGCAATTATAAATTAGTAGACCTCTTGAAATATCTGTTCAAAAAAAAAGACCTCTTGAAATAGATAGATGACAAATATGTACATGACTTCTTAGCATGCATGTGGAATGCCGCTTCAGTCAGACAAAATAGTGACATATCAGTCTTCGATCATACAAAAGCTAGATTTTTTTTGTCGAGTCATACAAAAGCTAGATTTATCTACTCCTACTAGATGATTAATTTGCCAAGAAAATATAATTCATGTGGAAAATGATCGATGCATGGAATGTAAGATTTTTCATCTTACCTTGGATCATGCATGCGTTCCATTCTTCGATCTCTTCCCTTTCCATCCCCTAAGAGTAAATGAAAATTTCTTACATTGGATTGATAATAGGGAAAAATCCTCATTTGATACATGGGCTATTGTCTTGCATTTTTTAGTATTTTAACTTTTTAAACTTCTCTCGTGATATCTGAACTAACACCAAGAGTCTGTTTGGTACTTCCGTTAGTCTTACAGTCAAGTTTGCATATTTGCAGGGAAGTTACGGTACCAAAAAATATTTTGCATATTTGCAGGGAAGTTAAGGTACCAAAAAATATTTTTGTCTTTAATTATAACAGGCTTAACAAGCTTACGGTCTTTGTTTTGAAAGCAAAGGTACTAAAAATACAATAAACAATACTTTAGGTATCAAATAAGGATTTTCCCCTTTATAATATGATTGGGCGACCGATTAACAGTTCTTTATATTATTAGTGTATGTTTGCCTTCTTCAACAAACAATCAATTAGATTCAGAGTGAAAGAGATACATGATAGGAGAAAGTGGACAAGTCAAGCAGCCCATGGTTGTTGTGACAATCTGTATCAATTCTTTAGTTAGCGTACCCTCTATCGATCACTCCCAGAAATTAAAGAAAGAAAAGTCGATCAGGTAGTCAAACTGACTTGATTTATTCAGTCTTGTTCAAACTTCAAGCTAGTTATTCATGTCCCACTCTAATCTATGTAATCTCATAGCAATTTCATATTAATTTCCACACAAGCTTCCTCCTTCCCCACTCACCACCCCCACTTGACAGATCATCCCCTTTGATTTGCATTACCACTCACACTATAAATGGACACTTCGAGTCTCTCGTCTTTCACACAAAGCAAAACCCAAGTCCTCACACCTGCAAGCCTCTCTTTCACTGTTCTCACTCTTCTTCTCCCGCTATCTCATATATATAATTACCTCCAAAGCTTAGAGCGACAATTTCATTGCATATATGGGTAGGGATGAGATGAATATGCTTCCCAAATGCGAAGCCAACTACGCTGCTCTCACCCCCACTACTTTCTTGAAGAGAGCTGCGGCATTTTATGCTAACCGCACCTCCCTCATCTACGAAGGAACTCGCTTCACTTGGCGCCAGACCTACGAACGCTGCTCTCGTCTCGCCTCCTCGCTTGTTTGCCTCAACATTATCAAGCATGATGTGGTACGTCCATATATCCATGCATATTCATTCTGTTCATTAACGTCGTCATATAATTAATATATAATCCGATCGGGTACTGAATTTGATCTTTGCTCGTCTTGCTGTAGGTATCAGTCCTGGCTCCTAATGTTCCAGCAATGTACGAGATGCACTTTGCGGTGCCTATGGCCGGTGCCGTGCTCAACACCATCAACACCCGCCTAGATGCCAACAACATAGCTTCCATTCTCAAACACTCTGGCGCCAAGGTCTTCTTTGTCGACTGCCAGTTCGTCCCGGTAGCCAGTGAGGCTCTCAGAATCCTTATGAACACTTCTGAGCCCTCCATGATGCCGTTAGTCATCGTCATCGACGACATCGACTCTCCCACCGGGGTTCGGTTGGGAGAACTGGAGTACGAGAAGCTCGTTCACAAGGGCAATCCCCAGTTTGTCCCCGTCGACGTCGCCGACGAGTGGGACCCAATCGCCTTGAACTACACTTCTGGCACAACTTCTGAACCAAAAGGTGTTGTGTACAGCCACAGAGGTGCTTACTTGAGCACATTAAGCTTAATCCTGGGTTGGGAAATGGGGAGCGAGCCTGTTTATCTATGGACACTCCCCATGTTCCACTGCAACGGCTGGACCTTCACGTGGGGCGTGGCCGCACGCGGCGGAACCAACGTCTGCATCCGCAACACCACCGCGTTCGACATCTACCGCAGCATCAAACGACACCAGGTCACCCATATGTGCTGTGCTCCCATCATCTTCAACATTCTCCTCGAGGCCAAACCCCACGAGCGCTGCAAGATCGTGTCCCCTGTCCAAATACTTACCGGTGGAGCACCTCCCCCAGCTCCGCTGCTAGAGAAAATCGAGCCGTTGGGATTCAAGGTGACTCATGCATATGGCCTGACTGAAGCCACCGGACCGGCTTTGGTTTGCGAGTGGCAAGCCAAGTGGAACAAGCTGCCCAAGGAAGAACAATCAAATCTCAAAGCAAGGCAAGGAATAAGCATTTTGACTTTGGCTGACGTTGACGTCAAGGACTCGGATACAATGGATAGTGTTCCTCACGACGGCAAAACCATGGGGGAGATTGTGCTGCGTGGGAGTAGCATCATGAAGGGTTACTTCAAGGACCCAAAGGCCACGAACAAAGCCTTCAAGAACGGCTGGTTCTTCACCGGCGACGTCGGGGTCATCCACCCAGATGGTTATTTGGAAATCAAAGACAGGTCAAAAGACGTGATCATCTCTGGTGGTGAGAACATTAGCAGTGTGGAGTTGGAGAGCGTGCTTTACAGACACCCGAGCATTCTGGAAGCGGCGGTGGTAGCAATGCCTCACCCGCGGTGGGGGGAGACTCCATGTGCTTTTGTGGCCCTTAGAAGCAACCAATCTAACGTGAAGGTGAGAGAGTCTGATATCATCAATTATTGTCGGCAGAACTTGCCGCACTTTATGGTTCCGAAAAGGGTGGTGTTTGTACCTGAACTGCCCAAGAATTCAACCGGGAAGATTCTCAAGTTCGAGCTGAGGGAACGCGCTAAGGCCTTCGAACCCGTATCGGAAATTCAGCAGCACGCCGTCGTGAATTCTCACCCTAATTCTGGCTACAATGAGCAGATTCTGGCTTTATCCCGGCTTTGAATGTTATCTTCTGTTTTGCTTAATCAAAATTAGCTTAAATAGCTTTATTTACCGGGTTGTAAATGTTACCGTAAACAACTCTAAAAGTTGATTTTTTTAAGTCGATGATTTAGAAAAAAATTTCCTTTATGAAATCATAAAAGACGTTCATACTAGTTCGTGGACATATAGCAAGCTCAAATTAGAGTTCGTATGAAGAAGTTACAATTGTTTGAAGTTAAGTTTCTGATTTTGGAAATATATAAATAACAGGGTTAGTTTCTATTTTAGGGGGAGAACGACATTTTTATCTCTCCCTCTCTCCTTTCTCTCCCGCACCTCACGCCTCTAGTACCAAACATATCCGACTAACATGACCAAGACCTGGACCTAGCCGACCCGACCAGGTTTTTGCGGCCAATTCTTGTCGGGCAGGGCCAGTCAGATTATCTTTGTCTCGACATAACGAGCCTCCCTATGGAGGTGGAAGTGGTTGATTCATCCTGTTTGGGAGAATCAGAGCTTACACAGAAGTTATTCTGAGTTCGGCGAAGATTCGACTAGTACTTCGGCATGCGACGGCGACCTGAAACCAGTCGGGTTAGTTTTGTCTTGGCATCTTGGTTCGATCCTAGGTGGTGTTGAAGCTCGATTCGAGGTGTGGAGTGGCTAAGTTGCAATCTTCCATTGCGGCGGCGTTTTGGGGCGGTTTCAGACCAAATCGAACTTAAGTCCCAGGTATAAAAGTGTTTTCTCTTGTCTTAATCTTCATTTTTGTAGTTGGAAGTGTGACTTGAATCTGAATTTTTGGGGAGGCGCGTCCGGCAGTTCTAAAAGTTCGTTTTCATTTCTATAGGCTCTCTAAGGTTGTGATTGATTGTAGGTAGTTTTGTTGGGAGGTTGCAGGTTTGAGAGTAATGGCACGTGAGGCCCACACGCAGTCGTTTGTGGCGGCGTCTGGCAGTGCGTCTGGTTTCCTTTGGGACAGTGGATTGTCCCAACATCATGTAATCGTCAATACAAGTGCGTGGATATATAATTTGTCAATTCTGGTTATTGGTTGAGCGTGTAGAGAATTGTCGAGGTGTATTTACCTACGTTTTCTACTGAAGGTAAATCTGAAATGCAGAAACTTAGTTTCGGTGTAGATGAAGGGTGAAAGAGTTCGTTTAAAAATTATGTTGAACTACGAGTGGCTTGATCCCTTTCAATGGGTACGTAGGCAGCCCGATTGAATTTGTAGGTGCAGTTACAAACATTAGAAATAACATAAAGGGTCAAGGTGTGCTGGTTAAAAGTAGGTAAAGGGTCATCCATTTCAAATGAGGTTTTGGTAAAATCTCCCTTGAGGTGGATCCCGAAACATTTACCTCGGGTTAAAATGATTAATCTAGTGTGGGTCCTTTAAAGAAATATCTTTTTGATAATCAACTTTCAACTTCCCAAATATTAAGAAATCTAATGCACCAGGTACAAGTCTCAAATGTAGCGAAATATAATTAAACGAAATCGTAGGTGCATTATCGATATTTATGAGAAACCACTCGAAAAGCCCACGTGTCAAATAAAATCAATAATTAAATCCAGATAATCAAATGACGCTCACGAGAAAGATATGAATCATCTTTTTCGGCACAAAATTCAACAAATAATTTAAACTCAATCCTAGATCAATGCTCGATAAAAGGCATAAAGTAATATGATCATAAACAAAGGTAAATACGAATTCCCTGGAAAATTCTATATACGGAAAATTTCCAAATAATAAAATTATCCAATAAAAATTTTCTTTCGAAAATAACTTCGTGGAACATAGTTCATAAAAAGGGAAAATCAATCTGGCCATTTTCGCGAAACATAATCATTGATTTTATAAAAAAAATTCATGACATGCATTTAATTCAAAATAAAGCTGCACTCACAGATTTAGACGAACTCCTTATCGGTTCTCAAGCGAGGTCTCCTCACAATCACATCATGTTCAACAAATATTATCAAGTCTTCAGTGCCTCAACAATAAATAATGGTCTAGACAATAATAAAAATCTGAGCATACGACTTTCTCATCCTTGCCTAACCTCTCAAACCTTACACCACCACATTTGGCCTTCACTAAAAGCTTAGAAGTCCTTAAACCACATTTTCACAACTTAACCGACACTAACCGATGAACAAAATAATATTTTCTTGTCCATCAAAAATACTAATCTTTGAAAAATCCATAACCTAACAAAACCTCCTCCAAAAATCACAAACTTCATACCATTGGACTCCTCTCATTTTATAAAATTTATTTTGCACACCATCGCCAGCTCCGCCAAATTGTCTAAAAAGTGGCAACACCGCTACCAACACCACCGTTGCAGGCGGCCAAATTCCTGCCACCTCTAATCCTCTCCAAAATTTAACAGCAACTTTGTCTCCATATTCCAAACAACTTTCATGAAGAGGTCGAAGACCAATTCCAAACTTAAATGGGTCAATCGAATCAAAATACAAAATTCCTAATTCCAAAACCCTAAAATTTCAATTCAAGATTTCTCCTTATACAAATTGAATTGGGTTACCATCTTTTAAAGGATTGCTATATTAATGAAACTGTTCAAAACCATATAAGGAACTTACCGATTAGTGGCCTAAGGAGTGAGAAATCTGACGAATACCCTAACTGCACAATGGCGACTTTCACGACTATTTTCTCCTTCACGAGGGCGAGAGGGGCGCTGCTACCACTCTTGAAAGGAAGTAGGATCGATGACGCTTTGATTGGGACCAATGCGCCGGTTTGTGGTGGCCTGACGATGGCGCATGACGAAGTTGAAATCGGTCGGTAGAGAAACGCACAATAGGGAGGAACGAGTTAAAAGTGGAATACGATTTTTCACTTTCCACCTTAGATAAGTTTCCTTTTTTATTCTACTTACTGTAAATAGTAACTTTACATTTTCTTGTCATAACTTTCTCATACGAATTCTGATTTGAGCGTGTGCCACATGTCCACGAACTCGTATTAACACCTCTACGACTTTCATAAAGGACTTTTTCTAAAATATTGATTTTAGAAAAATTCAACTCTATGGTTCTTATACGGTGAAAATGTTACTTAAAATGGTTAATGGTAAAAGTAATCATCCGTAAAATAATTTAGGAACTGGGATGTGACAGTTCCACCATCATTACCATTTTTCACTAGTAGATTACTAGATTAACTAACATGTGCATGTTCTTGCTTCCTCTCGTTTAGTTACTCTTATTACCATAGGGTATTATATTATATTCGGTTGTGTATTAAGGGTTCATGACCGTACTTTGGAGTACCTAGCTTGAAGGATTATTTTTTTCATGGTTCACTTTGGGATTTTGTATTATGAATTTGAATATGGCTTTAAATGTTATGTTGTGGTGGTTGTGTAAATAGGGGAGCAGGTGGCTCCAGGAGTTAAGGATGAAATGTTTTATATGTTTTGGGTTAACAGGTTGGGTTAACTGTTCAGGTGTGAAAATGACTTTTTTCGAACAATCAGCTTTAGAGCGTGCCAGCACCTATGGTTCATATACAACCTTCTCTTTTAGGCTTGTTCGCCTTCGGTCTTCTCCTCAAACGACTGACGTACGAGTGTTGATCAAGCCGACACTCAGGTTCTTCACAGTTCTAGCTGAGGAGCAACAAGGATTTTCCTCCACTTCACGTGAATTAGACGTTTCTTACTCAGACCAGTGTGGTTGAGCAGAGCTATAAATCAAGACTGCAGTGCGTTCACCTAAGGGTTCTCTGACAAACTGAGATATTTGCTAGTGTTATTCACTCTACCAATGGTTTTATGAGTATTCACCTATGGATAAGTCTTTGTGAAGTGAGGATGGACTGTTTGCTCACGGGTGAGGCTTGATGAGGTAGCTGCGGGAATCGTCAACGGATTAGGCTTTGGTGATGTAGAAGCGGGGAATGCCTATGAATATGGATTTGGTGAAATAAAAAGACCTAAGGAATCATTTTGTGTAAGTGGTCTGAGGGAGGCTTGTTTTGCTGGATGTAAAGGTTTGTTTGTGTATGTAGATGTCTCTGAATCATACTCCTTGACTGCTTAATATACTGAGTAACTATGGTTTATTCCTTGCAGATCAAGGCATATCAAACCTCTTAATCAAAAATAGGAAGAAATTTTCCCAAGAAGATCACAGAAAAGATTATGAAGCAAACCGTGAATCAAGCCACGCATGACCTAAAACAAAAAGAAAATATTTACAATTACTTAGATAGCAAGAACCGGTCTAGTATGCTCCTTTAACAGGCATTCGTCGAAAGATATTATTTGAGATCCACAAACCCCTTAATGCACCTCTCTCATTAACTTTTTAGTCTTTTTCCATAGATGCATTTGAGAACAACACCTTATTCTCCTCGCCGTAAAAGCTCTCATTCTTTGAGGACATAATTGAGCACAAAATATCTAACCTTCTTTTCCACTGGAACACATGGATTTGTCAAGTATTGTACTATGGGTTGGTGCCAATCAACATCAATAGGGTCTAATGTGGCACCTAGCCACTCATCATTAATCTTCCGGTGAGCCCTAAAAGAGGTCAGAGTACGTTTTTCCACCTTAAGGATCAGTTCGCGAACGCCATCTGCTAAGCTAACATCAGTGCAAATCTATGCTAACTCATTTGCCGCAAAGTTCTTTCCTCTAGGTATGTAGTCAAGCATAACTTATGTAAACTCATCCAATAGCTCCATTGCTCTTTCCCAAAATGGAATTAACCCAAATGCAATACACTTTTACACACCCTTCAGTTGGTTGATCACCAAGAGTGAGTCCCCAACTCTTCAACCTCTTGGATGCCCATCTCTAGGAGCATCTCCAAACCAATTATTAGCTCTTCATACTCTGTCTGGTTGTTTGTACACTTCCATTCCATCTGAAAAGAATAGGAGAACCTGTAACACCTCGCCCCAAAATTCACCATTTTACCGGGATCAGGCGGGTTACAGGGGGTTGTAACCGCACTAGTAGTTTTGCCCGAATTAATATTCGAGTATAATATCGAGATATGTTTGGTTATAGTGAAAATAGATTATATGTCACGAGAGTGTAGAACATATTAATACGAGTCCTCTGATATGTTCAGAATATTTTTCAGAGCTACGGGCTGATTAATATGGATTTATTCAGTTTAGAGAAGTAATAAATGCTATTATTTTACCGTAATAGATGACTTTGCGATAAGTCGAGTATTTGGGGAAACTTCCTTCGGGAAAGTTGTAGAGGACGTTAATACGAACTCGTGGGTATGTCCTATGAATTAATCGGAGCTCGTATGACGAAGTTATTTGGGATATTGTATAGTTACTACGCGGTAAAAGTAAATAGTAAAATATCTATTTACCGTTCATAGTAACTTTTCGTATTTAATCTGGACCGTCAGATCTTAGCAGGATCTAATCCTGGCCGTCCATTTCTATATAAATAGAGAAGAGAGGTCTGACTCGATCAAACCTCTCCTCCCTCTCCTTCCTGATCCTCTCGTCTCCGACGAGCTCCTCAGCGGAGCTCCGTCGTGTCCAGCCGCCCCACACCAGCGCACCACCTCCAAAACATTCCTCTCACTCTCCTATACAAAGCCCAGTCATGCAACCCTTGATACATCCATCGACAACGGAGATTTGAGGAGGAGGACGGCAGCTGTCCTCGGCCAAAAATCCGATGACTCAGGAGGCTATTCGCCAAAATGAGAGTATTTTCTTGCTCCTCTCCATCTCCTCTTCAATTCTTGGTGCGTATTTGTTAAATCCAAAGTTGTGATCAAAAATCACTCTTTCTTGTTTTTCGGTATTTTTCTGGGTTGGAGCCTAACTCCGGTGAGTTGA
Organism: Comarum palustre; assembly: GCA_951800085.1. Taxonomy (NCBI): domain Eukaryota; kingdom Viridiplantae; phylum Streptophyta; class Magnoliopsida; order Rosales; family Rosaceae; genus Comarum; species Comarum palustre. The sequence goes on from OX637590.1 coordinate 549,273, forward strand.
GTTCTTGGGGTCTTGGGGAGGCTATCGAGCTGTGGTGAGCCTAGGAAGATTGGTGGAAAGCTCCGATGAGAATGAAGCATGAGTTCCCTGTCGGAACCCGTGAGGTAATAACATCCTCTCTGCTCTTGGCACTGTGTTTTAAGTCTTTTAACTCTCTAGAAGCTATGTTTGTAGGTGAGGGGCGAAATCTGGTCATGTAGGCTGAGATTTTGGCCGGAGAAGTGATCGGGAGGAGAAGGGGTCAAAACCGTGGGTTTTACCGCGGTGGATCAAGTAATTTACCATTTATCGTGGGTGTGAAATATCAAAACTACCCCTGGTAGTTCAGTTTAATTACAAGGATACCAGTGAGGCTGAAATCTCATAAATACCCCTAGAAGTTTGAGATAATTACAGTGATGCTATTGAGGCTGAAATCCCATAAATGCCTGTGGACAACTTTCAGAGTCTACTTGTTTTCAGATGATTTTTTTTCATTATGCCCCATTTCCGTCATGGTTTACTAGGATTTGATTTATTGTAAACATGCTTTGTGGCTTTGGTTTCAGATTTTAAGTGGGAGAACATTTTTGGAAGTTTTAAAGATTAATTTTTTTTTATCCATTCACTCTAACTTTTTATTTAAATGTTTCTCCCCTGGGTCCTTCGTTTTTAAATGTCCAGTCTGCAGAGTTCGTGTTGGCGTTAGAATAAGGCGAGGCATAGTCACTTCTATCACCACCAGTTTTCACCAGCAGGTGGCTAGTATGCCTACCTTCTATAGTTTATTCTCTTATCCTTTCTAGAAGAATGCTCTGATGACCATATGTTTTACTATTCAGTGTGAGAATTTAACTATAAAGTTGTATGAGATTTATTCGACGGATTAATATGGTAAATTCTGGAAATTAGGAAGGAGTGCTTTTATTTTTTGGGGTGGGGTTTGTGCGTTGGTAGGTTTAGTGTTGTCCATCTTTAAGGGAGGTTCGGTAAATCTTCTTTAGAGGTGGTCCCCGTAAGATTCATTCTGGATTTCAGCGTAAAAATCGGGGTGGGTCTTGACACCCTTGGTGGATTTATATAATTATGTGATTGTCTTTATATTTATTTATGTGATTATTATGTGCTTAGAGGTTGTTTACCGGTTTGGAAATAGTCCTGAATTCATCCAGATAAATAGACGATTAATGCTACCCCAGCAGGGGGTTGGACTCTGGGTTACAATAGGAACACTTCTAGCTGGGTTATTAAAAGGACAGCTAAATAGTATAATGAGAATAATCAGGTTTGACAATTAAAGTAAATAAGAACTATGTGTGGCTTGATCCCTGCGTACAGGGTACGTAGGCGGCCTGTCTGGGATACAGGTGCAATCACAAATTATATTTAGACCCTAAGTCCTCTAAAGTAATTATTATGAAATCCAATTCGGTAATCGAGATAAACCTCAGGTTTCGTGAGGTCTATTTCGGTATCGTTTGGACAGTTAAAAAAAGTTTGCATTTGAGTATTTGTAAGAGTTATCACTTCTCAAGGGGGATTACGAGCAAATCTTTCTTGAGAAGGGTCCCGCACGTCCTATCCAGGGTTTAGGGAGGTAAATTCGGGGCAGGGCGTGACAGAGTCTATCCCCTGCAAGATTAACCAATGAAATGGCAACCCTTGATAAAGAATAAGTGCTGCTACCATCAAAGTATAAGACCCAGGACAGTGTATAAACTAGGTCAACTTCTTTGTCATTATGTTCCACTTGTTCTTTAGCAGGGTGATGTAAGAGGAAATCGGAAACTGTCTGTCTAGTTTGTGCCTTGAGTAGAGCGTACTGAAGTGAAAATTCAGATAAAGTTAACATTCATTTGCCAACCATACCTCTTAAGAAAGGCTCAGTAAACGTGTACTTCATGAGGTCAGTTTATGCTATCACCAGTGTATTGAATGATAACATGTAATATCTTAATTTGCAAACAATACCGAGTTTCAGCATCTAATAAGGTCTTGCTATGGTAGTACACTGTATGCTCGATGACCTTACCTTCTTCCTTGGTATCATCTTGAGCTAACAACCCTACAATAGAGTAAGAGGATGCTGATATGTATAGCTTTAAGGAAATTCTTAGACGTGGTGGTCCCAACACAGGAGGACTTGCCAAATACTCCTTGATTCTATAGAAAGCTTCTTTATGTACAGTTTCCCAAACAAATTTCTCCTCAGCTTGTAACTTAAGGAGAGTCGAGAAAGGCGCAATTTTCCCTGCAGAATTAAAAATGAATCTTCGTAAGAAATTAATCCTGCCTATCAAACTTTGCAACTCTTTTTGTTCCTCAGAGCTGGAGCCTTTATTAATGTCTTAGCCATATCTCCTGAAACCTCTATGTCGCGTTGTTGCACTGCACAACACAAGAAATCTCCTACATGAACCCTAAAAATACACTTTGCAGGATTCATGCAAAGTCTGTGCTTCTTCATCTTGGTGAACACTATTCACAGATCTTCAATGTGTTCCTCCCTCTTCTTGGACTTAACCATAGCATCATCAATGTAAACATTTATCATGGTGCTAAGGTTGTCGTGAAAAATTAGGTTCATTGCTCGCAGGTAAGTGGCTCCTACAATTTTAAGCCCAAAGGGCATGCCTATATTGTAACACCCCGTCCTGAAATTTACCTTTTTACCGGGATTAGGCGGGTTACAGACGGTTGTAACAGCGCTGTTAATTTTCCCCGAATTAATATTCGAGTTTAACATCGAGATATTCTCGGTTCTGGGGAAAATATAATTAATGTCCCGAGAGGTAGATTATGTTAATACGAGTCATCTGGTATGTCCAGAATATTTTTCGGAGCTACGAGCTGTTTATTATAAATTTATCCAATTTACAGAAGTAATAAATGTTAAGTACTTTACCGTAAAAGGTAACCTTACGATAAATCTAGAATTTAAGGAAACTTCCTTCGGGAAAGATTTAGAGGACGTTAATATGAACTCGTGGGTATGTCTTATGGATTAGTCAGAGTTCGTATAGGAAAGTTAAGCGGGATAAAGTGTTGTTACTATACGGTAAAAAGTAAATAATAAAATATCTATTTATTGTCATGGTAACTCTTTATAAATCAATCTGGGTCGTTGATTGTGAAGATCAAATCTGGGCCGTTGTATATATATATATATATATGGAAGTCAAAGAGGACAGATCAACTTCGGGCTCAACTGTGCCATACGTTGTCCTGAACATAGCTTCCATAGTTAGCTAATTAGAAACTGACATAGGAGCCAACTTATTATACCAAGTTAATGCAGATCCCACAAGAAAAGACTCAAAAACTATTAGTTTAAAGACATCATCGTTCCTATAAGGACCGCATTTGCTCTAGAAGCGAGAGACATGACTAGCTGCATCTTCTGATCTCTTTCCAAAAAAGGTTGTAAAGCGAATTTGTCTATAATGGTCAGGCCATGACGTACGTGTCACCTCATCTGGATATGGATTAGAATAATTTAGGTTGATGACTTGTTGGCCCTGCATTGTTCTCATAGTTTTTTGAATCATTTGGATCACCTGGGCCGGTGTACATACTTGGCCATTCACCACTCCATTTGGGACCTCCATTCACGGTTCAAGACCCCTAGGTGGATCTTGATTCCTTTGCTGCCTGTCATTCATCTCCTGTCTGGAAGACGTCCCTGCTACTGGCTTCCTTGTATCCGTTCAAATCAATGTAAAAGGCACAGTACCCTTGATCAAGGTCTTAAAAATTGAAAGTTTCGGCGAAATTTCGTCGAAATTTTTGATTTTTTGGACCATGGAAATATCTTTCACATTCCAAATTTTCTTGTCTGAAATTTTTCGATATTTTTTGAAAGTTTCCGAAAATTTCCATTTTTTTTAAATTTTTTTCCCAAAAATTTCTAATCCATAGGTCAATTTACAACTATTTTTATCTACACTTCTTAATTCATATTACAACTATTTTACCTACATTTTAATGTTTATCCATAAGTAAAATGTTTATAACTACCAGATCATGAGGCTCATCAAGTATCAGAGGTGATGATAGTGGAAGTTACAGCGGTGGTGGAGGTGATGATGAAGTTCATGGTTATAGTGAAAATCAAGTTGATCATATGAGTCCATTCACTAGTGAACTACACTTCACACATGCAACACAAGATGAAGGTCATAAAAAATGTTTAAAGTAAAATTTTAAGCATTATTAACGGTTCAACACTTACTTTTTCACTTTAAATTACTACAACTCTCTATAGATCAATATTTATTCAAGGTTTTATTTTTCAAATATAGTAAACAAACATCTCTTAAAATTTCATTTAAAATTTTTCGTGCTTTTCTTTAAATTTCTGTCAATTTCCTCAATTTTTTTACTACAATCGATATTTGCTCGAAATTTCTGTCGAAATATCCATTTTTCAGAAGGTCAATATTTCCAAAATTAACGAAATTTTAGTCCTTGGCCTTGATAGTCATAGTTTTTGCAGATGACGATACAACTGTCATCTCTTCAAAACTCTGTTGCTTTGGCTCTTTTTTAATCTTTCCTTTTGCTATGGCAGCCTTTTGAGCATCACGGTTCCTTTCTATCCCCACGATCTTTAAAATTGCTTGAAGGCGCTCAAACTTCCGGTCGATCTTGTCATCGGTATCAGCAACATCTTGAGTGGTAGCACTCTGCAACTTTCTTACATTCTCACTCGTTGCCTTACTTTCCTGACCCTGCTGAACCTGGGTTTGCCCGAACTTTTGCATGGTACCGTCTAACTTAGCCAAGATTAAATCAGTTTTCTCAGTTAACTGCTTCACCTGCTCGGTAAGAGCTGTCAATACCTTTCTTGACTCTTCGTCCATGGTCACCTTACTACCGCTAGTTGAGTATGCTGATTCACCTAGTAGTAAATGGAAACATGAAATCGTTTCTTCAAAAGTTAAACCTCTGCACCCGTTGAAATATGTGGATTAATCCGTGAATGTTTTGGGTTAGAACACAATTGATATGGCCTTGAATACTCGTTGCCACCAGCAATCCTGACACGTTATGTCCCGCTGTCTGAGCGTGACAAATGTTCGGGTGTGAAAATGAATTTTTCTGAACAATCAGCTTTACAGCGTGCCAGTACCTATAGGTCAGATGCAACCTTCTCTTCTGAGCTTGTTCGCCTTCTGACTTCTCCTCAAACGACTAACGTACGGGCGCTGATCAAGCCGACACTCAGATTCTTCACAAACCTAGCTGAGGAGCAACTATTATTTTCCTCTACTTCATGTGAAGCGGGCGTTTCTTACTCAGACCGGTGTGGTTGAGCAAAGCTATAAATCAGGACTGCAGTGCGTTCGCCAAGGGGTTCTTTGACAAACTGAGATATTTGCTAGAGTTATTCACTCTACAAATGATTTTGCGAGTATTCGCCTACGGATAGGTTTTTGTGAAGTGGGGTGGACTGTATGCTCACGGGTGAGACTTGGTGAGGTAGCTGCAGGAATCACGGACGGATCGAGCTTTGTTGAGGTAGAAGTGGGGAATGCTTACAAATAGGGCTTTGATGGAATAAAAAGTCCTAAATTTTTTTTTGTGTAGATGCTCCGAGGGAGGCTTGTTTTGCAGGATGCAAAGGTTTGTTTGTGTATGTTGATGTCTCTGAATCATACGCCTTGACCTCTTAATATACTTAGTAACTAGAGTTTATTTCTTGCGGATCAAGGCATATCGAACCTCGATCAAAAATAGGAAGAATTTTTCTCAAGAAGATCACGAAAAAGATTATGAAGCAAACCGTGAATCAAGCCACGCATGACCTAAAACAGAAAGAAAATATTTACAATTACTTAGACCGTAAGAACCGGTCCAGTGGACTCCTTCAACAGACATTCATCAAAAGATATTATTTTAGTCCAAACATCATTTTCAAGAGAGGTTATTCTGATAAAACTTTCTTTAAATAAACCTCGCACGATTAACTTTAGATTTGAGGATGAAATCTGAGGTGCGTTCTCACACGTAGTCGTCCGTGTTTGTATGCCTATTCTACTGCTGAGCTTAAACATGATGGAAGGGTGATGAAGATGAAGATGAAGATGAAGATCGACAAGTGAATAAACAAGGAGCTGAGCAGAGCAGAGGGCAGCTTGAGGAGATGGAGAAGCATAAGCACATGGAGAAGCATGAAAGTCTTCATTTTAATATTTTAGTTGTTTGTATTCGGCCTTGGTTACCTACCTGGTTGGTCTTAACAAACAATGTCTTCACTTTAATATTTAGTCAAGTCAGCGGACAATTTAAAGACCAAATCATGTCTTGTTTTGCAAATAAATTTCTGTATGAGTATTGAGTGTGGACGCAAATCGTCAAGAATGAATGCAAAATAATGTGTTTGCATTGGTCTGACGCAAATAAGAATAAGAATAGAATATCATGTTGCTGTAATAGGTTTACTATACGATGTAGGATTAGGTTTATGTGAAATCTACCTAAAATATAGTTTATAAGCTTTTGTATATCAAACTGTCTGTGTATTATGATACATTTAAATGAGTTTAAATATAATGTTAGATTGTATTTATGATATTATTTATTTATTTTTTTAAATAAAAATTAAATATAATTATTAATAATTAAAATTTTTTAATAAATAGTTGGGTTCATTTTTGTTTGTATATAATGGGAAAGAGGCTTCTTTTCGATAAAAGTGTGATAAAACAACTTGACCGTTGTGATAAAGCAAGTTCACAATTAACCCATGTGGGTTTGGTCTAGTGGTAGGGTTAGGTACATCATATTGGGCGAATGTCACAGTGAGGCTCCTGGTAGTAAGGAGGTCACTGGTTCGATCATTTACATGGTAAAAAATCTCATAAAAAGAGCTCCTTAACCCCTCCAACGGATAGCTCACTCGACTACCATTTCAGGACTAGAAAGCAAGTTCACAACTAAGCATCGAATTTGGAACTACGTCATGCTCTTACAAAAATATATATGTTATGAATATTCTTCCATTATTATTTGTTGAGGGATGGGCCCCGAATTTGATGCATTAAAGTAGTAACAAATAGCTTGGAATAGTCTGAAAACTGAGGTTGAATTGTCTCATCCGGATGCAGAACTTAGGTTGCTCGAAGTTTTCTATCATAAGATGTACAAGGTCTTTCCCCAAGGTGAAAAGATCGAAAACATAAATGACCACTACTGGACGCTACGTGCTGAAGAGGTCCCACAGGAAGAGAAAAATCTTGGTCCTAATGACCGTGTAATTCATGTCTACCACTTCACTAAAGACACCGCTCAGAATCAAATAGCTTGGAATAGTCTTCGATTGTTGGCCATGGAATACCATTGACGTGTTTCAGAACAAACATTTTATTACAAAGGACTGCACCAAGACTATCTTCCCAAGATGAAGAACCGAGTAGGAGAGTCAGGCACTCATGTTCTTACGATCAAACCCAGCCTTCGTTGACTACATGCATAAGAAAGACCCCAAATAACTAAGAGATACACTAAAACAACGGATTCATGACAACGTTCATACAACTCTACTTCTTGAGCTGATAGCAAGAGGGGAAAGACCTAACGAGTTGTTTAACATAAAAGAAAAATAAACCCAAAAGGATAAATCACACAAAGAAACCTCCTTTATCAATCTCTAACGATCCGTTCAAAAGCTTTCATTTTCTAAAAATCTGCCTGCTAGATTATAAAACAGTCGATGATTTCAATAAAGAAATGTTAAGCCTTCAAGCTAGACTTAGATTTGGCACAATTGTGAAGTCGAACGACGAAATAATTCAAAAGTCCCTCTCCACCCTAACCCGATGACCTATAGTCAAGAAGAAACCGAATTGGTTCATGCAACTTGAGACTCTCTTTCAGAAGACGCTTCTATACGTGCTTATTTTAAATAGGCAAAATAATTAATATACCCTCTGAATTTGGCTGTAATTGTTAGTTTATATGCTTAACTTGTATTTGTGTCAATTTGCCTCCTCAACTTGGTAAAAACTATGGATTTGCACCTTTCCGCCAAATCGGATGGTTTCTATCCAATTTTTAGTCATGCATCATGCATGTGAGTGGTATCACTATCAATTTATATTATTTTTTATTAATTAAAATAATGAAACAAAATATCTAAAAGAAGATTCATATATACTTATCCATCTAAAAATTATGTGTGTTCTAAATATTATTGTTGTCGATATATTTGACTTGTTTACTCCTACAAATTATGTCGTTTTCATTTTTATTGACATCAAATCAATTTCATTCTATACACTTTTCTTATTAAGATTACCAATGTAAACATCATCTTTAAAAAGGATATTGATGGGAGCCCTTCTAGTGAGGACCTCTAAGTTGAGGACTTTTCGGTTTATCCCGCTTTTCTATCTTATATCCACATCTTAACCGTTCATTTTATAAATATTTATGAGTAGATCATTTCTGCAAATTTTCAACTAAATTGAAAATCGTTAAGACATTCGTAAGTGTGATTTACCAATTATGTACTTGAACGGTTCATGTTTAACAGATTTGGTTCGTCCATTGATTTGATCTAAAACTAGTACTTAACGATCACCAATTTTGCTAAAATTTTGTATGATTGATCTACTTATATAAATCTACAACTTCAACGGTTAAGATGTCAAATTTTGATCAAAAAGTTGGTCTAATAAGTAATTAATCGAATAGTCCTCAACTTAGAGGTCCTCATTAGAATGGCTCCCTTGATGCATATGCCCTCCAAAAACATTAAATAAATGATTAGGTAGATAAAATTGTACAAAAAATATATTAAATAAATAATACATTTTCAAACAAAAAAACATATGCATGAGTATATTTAAATCTCCCTTTTGAATAATTTTTTTATTATTAAAACAAAAAATATAAAATTACATATACATTACCAGAAAAAACACTTTAGCCGACGAAAAAAATTCGTCGGCCTGTTAGACTTTTTTGTCGGCTAAAATAATAGTAGACGAACTTTCGTCGGCTAAAGTATCGTCAGCTAAAGCTTGTCGGCCATACTTTAGCCAACCACAGTAATAAGACTTTAGCCGACGACAAACTTATCATCTGCTTAAAGGTTCAACTTTTGCTGACGATTAAAGTCTTTGTATGTCGTCAGCTTAAAGTTTCGACTTTTGCCGACTACTAAAGTCTTTGTATATATGTCGTCTGCTAAAGTTTTTGTATGTCGTCAGCTAAAGTAAACAAATCGTCGGCTAAGGTGTTTTTCCCTGTTAAAAAAATAGATCGATCGTCAGCCATCCTCTCGTCGCGACTCCTACCGTCGGTCATCCTCTCGGCGTTGTTGCCCTACCCTAACCCACCACCACCATCACACATTACACACCACCACCACCACCACACACCATCACAACCACCACACACCGCAGCACACCACCTCCGCCACCACACACCATCACCATCACTACCACCACACACCATCATCACCACTACACACCACAACACACCACCACTAGCACACACCACCACACATCATCACAACAACCACACACTTGGAGAGGCAGAGGAGGGAGAGTGAAAGAAAGGCAGATGAGGGAGAGTGAAGAAGAAAGTTTCATTCAAATTTTCTGAAAAAAAGGAAAAATAGGTTTAATTTTTTTGACTTTGGATGACAAAAAATATCGTCGGCTAAAGTCAAAAATCTCATCGGCTAAAGTCAAAAGTTTGACTCGTAGGCTAAAGTCAAAATTTTGACTCGTCGGCTAACGTATAGTATAGCAGTGGAAAAAAAAATTGTCGGCCTGTTTTTTGGTTATTTCGTCGGCTATACTACTTTTTCCAGTAGTGATATACCCTATATGTGCATAGCACATAATTGAAAATTAGATGGAAACCGTCAGATTTAACAGAGAGGGTGCAAATCGACAACTTTTATTAAGTTAATGAGGTAAATTGACACAAATGCAAGCTAAGGGTGTAAATTGACAATTAGAGTCAAGTTCAAGGGATATATTGGCTATTTTACCTTTTAAATAAGTTTGGTGATTATGATAGTTATGGATTATTGATCACCATGCTTATCATAGAATTTGTAAATATTTTATAGCTTATGCTCTTTCTTTGTATGTTGTTTTCCATAATTTGATGTAAACATAGCCGGAAGAGTGGATTGTGTCTAAGTTTATTAATTTTCTCCATGCCATTTGTCCTTGTGAGTTAGATTTAGGGAGGAAGCTAGTTAAATGTATCGTAGTAGTACCTTTTCTAGATGATTAATACTCATCAAATAGCTACGATTAGAGAAATTTTCAATGCAATCGTAGTACCACTTGACAATGCCTAGTGGTGTTACTGTCCAATCAGATTTAGGTATGTGGATTTATTACAACTAAAATATGAATTTATATTTTGTATCTTTTGTGAATGATATTCAAGGGTATTTATTGAGTTCATGTAACACCCCGTACCTAAAAGTTACCTTTTCACAGAGGTTTACGAGTTACCGAGAGCTTTTAATTGCGATCGGTAATTTGATAAGTTATCGCTCGAGTTAATTATCGAGTTTTTCTAAACTCTCCAAATACCTGATTTAATGACTCGATGTTGTAGTACGTGTCGACACGAGTCTCTCGGTATTTTCAGATTATTTTTCGGAGCTTCGGTTTATTTTCTACGAATTTTGGAAGTTTCCGGTAACTTTTAATTATCAATCCGGTAAAAAGGAGATTTACTATTTAACCTTTTCACTTTTTACCTTCTTTAAATCTGGACCGTCAGATCGTTAGAGTTTTAATCTCGGCCGTCCGTGCACTCTATATAAAGGGGAGACCGGTCAACCCGGTCAAAGAAAACCAAACTCGGGTCAACCGAGTCTCTTTCCCCCCCTCGACCTCCCTCGTCTGCTCCCCTCGTCGGAGCTGCCTCCGGCCAACCCACACCGGCGCACCGCCTTCAAAATACTCCCCTCACTCTCCTCTTCAAAACCCCTCAACCAATTTCCCCCAGCGTCCACAGTGGAGGGAGATCCGCCTAGTTAGGACGCGCCGGTCAACGACCGGAATCCGACGATCCAGGCGGAGCCAAGGCGCGTGACCGGTATGGTTGTGTTCCTCTCTTCTTCTTCTTCTTCTTCTTCTTCTTCTTCTTCTTCTTCCTTTCCCTGTCCTTGGATGTTTGATTCGAGCCCTGTTGCAAAACTCTCACATTCACTGTTTTTCTATTGGGTTTCGACGGCGAGTCACCGGCGGCCAGTTCTCGGGTTCAGGTGAGTTCCCTGAACTCTAGGAGGCTTGGTTTGTCATCTCTAGTAGCTGGGTAAGTATAGTTTCCTCCTAGTTCGATTTCACTGAGTTTGGTGTTTCTGGGATTTTGGTTGTTTCGACTGTTAGAGATTTTTCTGAGTTTTGGTGTTTTGTGTTGTTGTGGTTGTGGCTTTGGAGATGAAGGAGAAGGAAGACTGGTGAAAAGAGGGTTGAAGGGCCTACTGTGATGCCCTGTGGTGGTGCAGAGGTTACCCTCGGCAGAGGGTGGGAGTTTAGAGCAACCCTTGGGTTTAGATTTTTGCATTTTTCTGTTGTTCTTGTTGAATTGTAGCTAATCCGTGGTTTTTGTCGAGAACTTGGTAATTGGAGCTACGGCGAAGCTATGGCCGTTTTCCGGTAGGATTGCCGGAATCCGACGAAGAATCCGGTGACTGCTCCAGGAATACAGTTAAACCGGCAGAATGCCGAAGAGGTAGAAATCGAATCCCTGTTAGGCTTTAAGTTCGGTTAATTCCTAATTTGATTATTTACGGAAAAATTGGACGTAAGTAGGAAGTTTCCATTTTGGGAAACTTCCCATTCTAAAGAACACATACCATTTTAGGAAACTTTCCATTTTGGGAAACTTTCCCTTTTTGGAAGGTTGCCATTTTAGGAAGATTGACCGATAAAAAGGGAAAGATCAATCTTAGTAACCGGTTAAGTTAAGACAACCGGATCTTTAAGTGAGATTCTAGGCAACTCCTATCTTAGACAGAAACCGAGTTGGGCACTGTAAATACCACAAATAATTTCATACCGTATATATCGACTCTTAACCCGTAAATTGGTAAAGTGGTTGATTGGGTGTCCATAGTAATTCCACAAAATTACTATGTGATAACCTATCGTCAATAAATTAGTAAGGAAAGTCGATACGCTGAGATTACGAAGTCGGAAACCAAACTTCGAGTCGATATTCGGAATTAAGAGTAATGTTTGAAAAGTTGTTAAACAGAAAGGAACTTGGTCAACACGTGGTCAAATAGGATTTCCTGGTCAAACTAGGAAAAGACCAAGTCAACTATGGAATAACTAATATATTGGTTTATTTGTACAGTCTCTGGTTGAACGTGAGACGGGCTTGACTACGTGGTTAGTTCGAGGTGTTCGCTCGTGGAGCTTTCCGAGCAGGAAGGGAGTCGTAATAAGTACTGTGAGTGGACTTTGTTTTTAAATTAAATTGCATGCCATAGACTTTAATTGTTTTCTCCTTTATTTATGTGATTTCCTCCATTTTATGTTTTACGGTGATTTTGGGGAAAATGGAGATTTTATTTTAAAGATAAATGAGCCGGGAAAGAGGTTCCTACCTTTCCCGGGGTTTTAAAGGATTTTCCCAGAATTATTATTTTAATGGTTATCACCGTTTTGGGATTTTGGAGGGGGATGTTTTAAAAAGGGAAAACTTGGCTCTTGGATTTAAAGGGTTTTAAAGTAAAGGCAGAGAACCGGTTTTGGGTTCCTGGAAAGGTTTTTTTTAATCCAATGTATTTGGGGTAAAGTCAGGGAGATTTGACTTGGTTTTCGATTTATTTTTCCCACGAGGTTTTAAAGGTTTTTAAAGGATAAGGATATATGTATTGCATGCTAGCATGGACCCTCTCCAGATGGAGTTGGTACCATCTCTGGATAGTAGTTGGTCTTGGTCCTCTTCGGTGGTAGCTGGTAAGTATGACCCTCCCGGATAGAGCAGGTCAAGACCCTCTTCGGTGGTAGCTGGTCGGTTGGACCCTCCCGAATAGAGCGGGTCATGGGACCATCTCCGATGAGCTGGTCAATGGACCCTCTCGTGGTAGAGCAGGTCGGTTTTCTCGTGGATGAGGTTAACACCCCACATTTAAATTATTTATGTTTGAGCCAAGGGAATTATTTATTGTCTATGATTTGCTTGCATACGGATTTTCTTAGGAAAACTCTGAGGGAGAACATTAACGGAAATAGAGCTTTTATATTTTATTTTTGTCCACTCACCCTGACAGTTTTCAATGTTTCTTCCCTGGGCCCTTTCGGTTTCAAATGCCCAGTGGTGCAGGGTTCTAGAGCGGAGGTCGCGCGCGTACGAGTGTCGAGGCATAGTCGATCAATCCGTTGCTGTTTGCAAATTCATTAGGGTAATCTTCCATGTAGACTGCTCTGACTAACCCAACTTAGATAGTTAAATAGGTTAGAGAACAGGATGGCCTCATGAGTTTAGGGATTGTTTTATATACTCAAGGAAGTGCGGAGAAGTTTCCTTGAGGTGGTCCCCGCAGGATTTTGGGTTTAGGGTTGGCCATTTCAAGGGGGTTTCGCGCAGGATGTTGGAAGGGTTGGCCATTTCAAGGGGGTTTCGGTAAGAAGTTTCCTTGAGGTGGTCCCCGCAGGATTTACTTCGGGTTAAAGGGTTTTAACTCGGGGTGGGTCCTGACAGTTCATACTAGAGTCTAGGGTTTAAAGTTTATGGTATCGAGAATAAGTTATATGGTTTAGGGTATGCCTCATCATTTGGTCCTTTTACCCTAGCCCTCCCTAAAACCAGCCCTACCCGACCTGACCCTATAGTAGGGTGGGCCGGCCCTAGCCTTTCTCAAATAAGGTAGTATAAGGGTTGAGCAAATGAAACCCGGGCCTACCCTAATGGGTCTTCTTGGGGTGAGTCCTACCCTAATGAGTCTTTTTAGGCCAAGTCCAAGCTCGCCCTTTAGGCCTTAATAATTTCTTATTTTTTGTATTGTTTTAATATTTTTCTTATTTTTTAGATATAATACAACTAATATTCTCTTTTATAATTGAATTGCTAGCTTTATTCATTTGATTTTCTTTTACTTTGTTTATTAACGATTGTATTTTGATGATTTAGAGAGATAGTTCGTGAGATATATGACTTTTGTAGACTGATTTTCATCCTAAGTTCCTAATGGAATCCACCGCCCATAATCTTTTCTCTTTTGGATTTGATAAGGGAAGTAAGAAAGATTGTTTAGATGGAGATCAAGAGGAGGTCAAGACATGATGACGTAGAAGAATTTTTCCTATAAGGAAATTACAGTGGGGTCACAGAAGGGTAAAAATGATAAAAAAAAATCATTTATGACTGGACGATTTTTTCTCTGCTGCCATAGAACACATAGCGTCACGGTGTGTGACTCACACGCTAGTGCGTGTGTAGCTAGCATCCCCCTCATGCATTTACTTCGTAGGTTTTTTTAGTCGTTATACTTAGGTTGGTTTGAGAAAGTGTTTAGATATATATTGCATCCCGAAACTATTTCCGGCCCCGGAACACGACGGTAACCGCCGTGATCCCGGACTAATGGATAACCGATATGTCATCTGACGTATAAACTACCCACTAGGCCGAAACCACAATGCTAGTTTAAATAAAATGACATAAATGTGAGAAGCAGATGAATAAATAAATAATGATATATACTAGTGCGGAAGGTAGCGTACAAGACTTAGACTACAAGATACATGAAAAGTCCAAGTCAGTAAATGTACAACATGGGCTAACGAGCAAAGTACAAGTGGATAAAAGCTCGATTGGTCAGAGTGCGCCAAATTCGTCTAAATCAACAGTCACGGAGATTAAAAAGCTGAGGTACCATGAAGGATAAAAAACACCTCCAGGGTGATCCCGAAACACAGATGTTGAATAGTAGGCACTGTCAAGCCTCTAGTCACCGATCCATCTCTTTTAAAGCAAGTACTTGCAAAGTAGGGGTGAGCACTCGTCCTCGCTAACCCAAAAGGGGCCGAACCCAACCAAGATAGGGTTTGAAAACAAAGGTGTAGTTCTCATAGATAGATACTACATATAGCTTTCATCGGTGATTAAACAATTCGTAAAACATGCAACAACCAAAAGCTGTATTTGGTTTTCATAGGAAAATTTAATTAAACTCTTTTTCCATGTGCCAATGCTAACATCAAAATAACTGAGCGATCAAAGTAAAACAACAGCCTGCAGGGCTTCACGGATCTGTGCGGCCGAATCCCGGGTTTGTCTTCACAGCAAACCGCAGCCAATTACCTATGCGCCTGAAGACACGTAGTAGTGAGAGTGTCTATTTACAGCTAATGTCCAACAGATCACTCATGACAACACACCGCATTTACGACTCGCATAACTTTGTGCGAGACGAGCGTAAGCGGGAAAATAAAATAAACAAGGCATTACCCCTCCGGAGGTTCACAGTCGTCGACACCGTGGGAAAACATAGTCTAAACACTAGGTCCCGTCACTCACAGACCAAACACCAGAAATTAGGACAACTGTACTAATTTTTGATCTAAATCATCACATGTGTGTCTAGCCTCGGTTTTCTAAACATTTTATAAAGCGATAAAGTAAGAAAACATATATCGCGAAACATCGACTTTGCACAAACAAACATCATATAACTTTATATATTATAGAGCCCCACACAAATTTAAAATGTCACTAACCCGAAAGTTACGGCTCACCCTAGCGGGCGGCTCACCATACTAGTTATGACGAAGCCGAAATTCCATGCTCCAAATCTCAATCCTCAAGCTCTGAGTGTGGGTGAAATCCTGAATCCATCAAAAGACAAGTACACGACTAAAGTCAAAAATAGAAACGTAACAGTCAACTATCCACTTTCCTAGTTTGACTAGGAAAGATTAAAGGTTGACTTTAGGGTTGACCAAGTCTGCTCAGTTGGTCAAAGTTGACCAAGACTCTGTAAACTCGACAAACTTTCCGTTTATTTTCCCCGACACTAGAGTCTAATTATTTGATGTCTCGATTCTTGAACCGGGTGAGAATCGAGATTATTACTCATTCTATACTTACATATTTCCGTCGCCTATTTAATTTATAAAACTTTTAAACCATTTAACCGTAGCAGTAAAAACGTAAAAAATTAGTCTTCTACGGTAAAAAGTCAATGGTCAATCATGAATAGTAAAAGTCAACTAGTGAATAGTAAAGTCAAAACGGTGAAAATAGTGACTGTCAAAAGTCAACCGATCAAACTGTGAATAGAAAAAGTCAACATGTAAATAGAAAAAGTCAACCGGTCAAACTGTAAATAGTAAAAGTCCATCGGTCAAACTATAAATAGTAAAAGTCAACTGGTCAAACTATAAAATAGTAAAAGTCAACCGGTTATACTGTAATAGTAAAAGTCAACCGATCAAATAGTGAATAGTAAAAGTCAACCAGTAAATAGTAACTCAGGAAAAACTGTAAAAGTTAAACGGTAAAACAGTAAATGTCAGGACCTTCCTCGGGTTAACCCTTTTAACTTGAAGTAAACTGTCGCATCCCGGGGACTATTCTCGGTCCCGGAACACGACGGTAACCGCCGTAATCCCGATCTGGCGAGTAATCAATACGTCTTTCGACGTATTGATGACCCTCCGGACCAAAACCACAAGGCTATGAATGAAACAAGCAACACATGAATAGTAATATGAATGTCAAATACAGAATAACAAATGATCAGAGTAGCATACAAATGTTTTACAAGCGGAAGATAATAGAAAAATACCCGAGACAGAAATAATACAAGAGAAAGTCTCGAAACACTGGGCCCGAATAATGTCTCAGAGTATCCAACAGATAACAACAACAAAGATACGAAAATCAAGAAACATGGAAACCACACCAGAATGGGAGTCCTCGAAAAGTGAAGTGCACGATAACCGACGCTCCGCGATCTAGTCCAGCTCCTCTAGTGACGGGTGCTGTAGACCTGAAAAGATGTAGAGGTGAGCAACTCGTCCTCGCTAACCCAAATGGGGCCAAAGCCATCCAAGTCGGGGTTTAAAACCTATGAGAAAACATTTCGTATATATGTATATGTAAGTACTCGTAAGTACGAAAGAGCATGTGGAAATGTAAATGCACGCCACGCATACAAAGCTCGGTAAAACATGTGACCACATATGAAAGAACTCTCTGGATCTGAGCGGCCGAAATCCCGGGTTTGTCTTCACTGCAAACCGGGGCCAACTATCTAAGCGCCCGAGTGCGCAGAATAGCGAGAGCGTCCATTTCCAGCTAACGCCCAACAAATAGCAGGCCACACTTACGTCACGTTTTACTCTGTACGAGACGAGCGTAAGCGGGATAAATGAATGAAATAAACAGGGCATAGCCCCTCCGGAGGTTTACGGTCATCGACACCGCAGGAGTGCTAGAATACTAGGTCCCGTCGCGCTCAGGCCAAGCACCGGAAATCAGGACGACGGTACTACTTTTCGATCCAAAACTCACGCACACACACCAAGTGCTATAAGAAGCATGTGGTCAAGCTTAAAACAATGCATCATTATTTAATAGATATAAAGTGAAAGGGCCGCCGACCCAAGAGGGTTTCGGCTCACCCATTGGGCGTGCTCCCCCTACCTGGTATGATGGTACAGCTGGCGGCGCTCCAACTCCTGGCCCTCCTGAAGCCTGCGTAGACGAGCTCCTGAGTCTGTGGGTGAGACAACAGTGATAGTCAGGTATAAGTAATTCGAGGTCTACTATCTACGACTAAGACTTGATAAACATTCTTTGTTTATCTTTCTGACACTAGGGTTTGACTTGTTTGACACTCCGATTCTCGAACCGGCGAGAAGTCGGGATTATTTCTTATTCAGTACTTACGTCGTTTTTACCACGTTTACAAGCTAAAAGTCTTTAAAACGTTTAACCGTAGTGTTCGAAAACGTAAAATAGGTGTTCTACGGCATAAGTTAAAAGTCAACCACGGTCAACAGTAAAGTCAACGGTCAACGGTCAAAAAAGTCAACGGTCAAAAAGTTAACCGTCAAAAGTCAACGGTCAAAAGTCAACCGGTCAAATAGTCAGCCGGAAAAAGTCAAAGTCAAATAGTCAGCCGGTCAAAGTCAACTGGTCAAAGTAAACAGTAAAAAGTAAACAGTAAAAGTAAAACTGTAACAGTAAAACAGTAAAAGTAAACAGTAAAAACTGTAACTGTAATTATTTCAAACAGTCAGGGGCAAATTGGTAACTCTGCCCCTGGATAAATAGTAAAAGTAAAACTGACACGGTAAAACCAGGGTTTTTACCGTGCCGGTTCCCGACCGGTTTCTTCGCCGGATTTCAAGGTTTTTCCGGCCAAACCGAGTTCCTAGACCTGCATAACAACATCTACACTACTCCAACAACACAGCAGGCCAAGATTTGAGAGAAAAGACAGAGATCCATACCCTTGAAGCTCCCCCACTGTTTTTCCGGTGAAACTCCTCCGGCGGAGCTCCGCTGGTCCTCTCCTCCTTCCTCCTAGCTCTTGGGCAGCTCCTGGTGGCGCCTGGGAGGTTCCTTGCTCTCCAAATGACCTGGTTTGCTTCGATCTGTGTTGCACAGTAGACCCGAGCTTCTCCTCGTTGCTGGGCGGCGCTGGCGGCAGCGCTGGCGTCGCTGGTGGCCTAGTTGAGGTCGCCGGGGTGAGGCGAGGCCAATGAGGGCGGCGGTGAGGCTTGACGCGCGCCGGGGCGGAGGAAGGTGGCGCTGGATCGAAGAGCAGAAGAGAGAGAAACTCTCTTTCTGTTTCGGGCGAAGACCGAAATGGAAAGGGGAGAAAGAAGAAAGAGAAAGAAAAGGAAAGAAAAAGGAGAGGTGAGGGAGAAGGGAAAGGAGATAGGGTTTTTAAAGAAAAACGAATGGCCACGATTCGTCGATCGAATCAACGGCCACGATTTAATCCCAATTCCCCAAAATCATTTCAAAACCAAAACCATTTTCGAAAATTCATTTCAAATAACCAAACATCGAATTTAAACGTAAAAGTCGTACGAAAAATACGTGAAGTGCCGGAAAATATTCCGTAAATACTTTCACGCATGTGGCGACGCGTGTCTTAACGTAAAAACGTTAGACGTAATGACGACGTACTGAAAAGTAATCGGAATTAAACCCTAAGTGTGTCGGAAAATTAAATTAAAATTTAGGGGTCTCACACTCTACCCCCCTTAAATTGAATTTCGTCCTCGAAATTTACCTGACATCAGAAGAGGTGTGGGTGAGCCTGCCGCATGACTGACTCAAGCTCCCAAGTAGCCTCTTCCTCACTATGGTGATCCCACTGAACTTTCACAACTGGAACCTCACGATTCCTGAGCTTCCTTACATCACGATCCAAGATGCGGTACGGTCTCTCCTCGTAAGAAGCATCGCTGCGCAGCTGTACATCAGTCCAAATAACATTCTGTGGGGCACCCGGTGGGCTTTTCCGTAACTGTGAGACGTGGAACACGTCATGTATATGCTGCAGTCGTGGTGGCAGGTGAATCCAGTATGCAACGGATCCAACTCTCTGGGCTATCTGGAAGGGCCCTACAAATCTTGGGGCCAACTTCCCCTTAACCCCAAATCGTCTAACTCCCTTGCGGGGACTGACTTTCAAGTACACAAAGTCTCCCACTGCAAACTCAAGGGGTGTCCGACGTGTATCTGCATACGACTTGCTCCTACTCTGGGCTGCTCTAAGCCTCTCCTGGACAATCTGAAGCTTCTCTGAAGTCTCCTGTATCACATCTGGACCAAGTAGAACCCGGTCCTCTCTGTCCAACCAACACGTAGGGGATCTACATGGTCGACCATACAATGCCTCAAATGGAGCCATACCAATGCTGCGGTGGTAGCTATTGTTGTAGGCAAACTCTGCAAGTGTCAGGACCCACCCCGAGTTAAATCCCTTTAACCCGAAGTAAATCCTGCGGGGACCACCTCAGGAAAATTTCTTACCGAAACCCCCTTGAAATGGACAACCCTTCCTATATACCAACTCCGCTCATCCATGAGTATTTGAAAACAAACCCTAACTCATGGAGGCCTCCTGCTCTCTAACCTACTTAACTAGCTAAACTGGGTTAGTCAGAGCAGTCTACACAGAAGTTACCCTAAAGGATTTGCGAGCAGCAACGGATTGATCGACTATGCCTCGACTCTTGTACGCGCACGACCTCCGCTCTAGAACCCTGCACCACTGGGCATTTGAAAACGAAGGGCCCAAGGGAGAAACATTGAAAACCGTTAGAGTGAGTGGACGAAAATCAAATATAAAAACTCTATTTTCCGCTAATGTTCTCCCTTACAGTTTTCTCAGAAAATCCGCATGCAACAAATCATAAATGATGCCTTGGCTCAAACATAAATAATTTAAATGTGGGGTGTTAACCTCATCCACGAGAAATCCCGACCCGCTCTACCACGAGAGGGTCCATTGACCAGCTCATCGGGGAGGGTCCTGACCTGCTCTATTCGGGAGGGTCTATTGACCAGCTACTACCGAAGAGGGTCCCGACCTGCTACTATCCGGGAGGGTCTATTGACCAGCTACTACCGAAGAGGGTCCCGACCTGCTACTATCCGGGAGGGTCTATTGACCAGCTACTACCGAAGAGGGTCCCGACCTGCTACTATCCGGGAGGGTTTATTGACCAGCTCCACCGGAGAGGGTCCATGCAAGCATACAATCCTTATATCCTTTTCCCTTTTTAAAATCCCTTTAAAAACCTGTAAAACCTGTAAAACCTCGTGGGAATAATAATAAATCGAAAACCCCTTTAAATCCATGAGCCAAGTTTCTCCTTTTAAAATCATCCCCCTCTATAATCCCAAAACGGTGATAATCAATAAACCATACCCCGGGAAAATCCTTTAAAAATCACGGGAAAGGTATGAACCTCTTTCCCGGTTTGTTTGCCTTTAAAATCCGTAAATCCTATTTTCCCAAATCACCGTAAAACATATAAATGGAGGAAATCATATATGCAGGAGAAATCAAATAAAGTATATGGCATGCAATTTAATTTAAAACAAAGGTCCACTCACAGTACTCATCGCGACCTTCTTCCTGCTCGGAAAGCTCCTCGAGTGAAACCCTCGAACTAACCACGTAGTCGAGTCCGTCTCACGTTCAATCAGAGACTGTACAAACAAACCATTATATTAGTCATTCCATAGTTGACTTGGTCTTTTCCTAGTTTGACCAGGAAATCCTATTTTACCAAGAGTTGACCAAGTTCCTTTCTTTTCACAACTTTTCAACAAATAGATTTAATTCCGATTACCCAACCGTAACACCGACTTTCTCTAATAATTTACTTGACATTAGGTTCACACATAATAATTTGTGGAATTACTATGGACACCCATTCAACCACTTCATCAATACCTTAGGAGTCCTTAAAATAATCCTTAAACCTTAACCGGCAATAATCGATGGTCGGAATAATATTTAATTATCCGCCAATAATACGAAACTAGAACAATTCCAAAACCTAACCAAAACTCCTCCAAAAATTACCAAATTTTAACCATAGACTCCTCACAATATGTACTAATTAATGGGCATGAAAAACTGCCCAAAAAGTGGCGGCACCGCCGACGGCGGCCGCCGGCAGAAATTCCGGCCAAAATGCCGGCGACCTCCGATCGCCACCAAATTTTACCAGTAGCTTCGACTCATCATTTGGGACAACTTTGTAGTTCAACTCGAAGGCCAATTCGGCCTCTAACTATGTCAAAAACTTGATGAACAGTAAACCCGAAATAATTTCAATCCAAAACTTCAATCCTTCAATTCTCCCTACACACTTCGAATCAAGCTACCAAATTCTAGGGGATTGTAGTACTCCTAAAACCCATCCTAAACATATAAAGAACTCAACAAATGGTGATCTAGGGAGGGAGAAATCCGATCAAGATCAAACACTGTACACTTGAAGAACAAATCGGGATTTCTCCCGATTTACGGCGAGTTAGCTCGGAAAACTTACCTAGGAATGAAGTAGACTCGGAGGCCGAGCTTTTGGGACCGGTGCGGCGGCGATTGGTGGCCGGACGGCGGCGCTGTGGCGCGCGCAAAATCCGGCAGCGTTTCCCGTCGGGGGAGAGGAGAGAGAGCCGGGTGAAAAATCTGATTTTTCACCCCGGTAACTCCTATATATAGCCGTTTTACCGCATAGTAACCTTATACTTTTGTTCATAACTTTCTCATACGAACTCCGATTTGAGCGTGCTACGTGTCCACGAACTCGTAACGACGCCCTCTACAACTTTCAAGAAGGAAGTTTTTCTCAAATTCTTGACTTACCAAAAAGTCAACTTTACCATCATTGTACGGTTAAACGGTTACTTTAAATGGTAAAAGACCAAAGTAACCAACCGTAATATAATCCTAGGATCGGGATGTGACAATTCTCCCCACCTTATAAAAATTTCGTCCTCGAAATTTCTATACCCGAAGTCCAACACAGTGGGGGATAGTACCACTTAAATAATGATATTATTCTCCAATATTAACTTCTTTTTGAGAACTTTTCTGAAACGCCTCACGAATAGCATTGTCAAAACCCTAAACACCTGCCCTTTACGACCAACATCCTTACTGATCCCCCTTATAAGCCAATTTCCAGTACTAACCAGAAGGCTAATCATATAGGGTATAAGGAAATAAACTTATTTACGTAACATGAACATACGTGACACTAGGCATCCATTATAACCCCAAGGATACCCAACATTTCCTCAAACTCATGTAACCTTGTCACTTGTCACATGTCACATTTAACCAACGTAGCACTCCTTCCTACGTGGATAATAACCTCCAATACTCCCTCATTTTCTGGCACCCAACCACTCTTCTCGGGTCAAAACTAAAGCGTCTGAAGTTTTACCGTGGATCACAATGATTTTCTCTTGAATCATCGATTAACTGAATCACCGAATTCTTACTGTACTCCATCTCATTTATGAGGTGGAATACGACACTGCCCATCACTGATCCACCATCTGTAATCCTCGTGAAAATCACTATTGTTTTTTTTTACCAAAAGATGATAACTTCTGTCACACGCTGAAAACATCCTTTGACAACAATTCCCTGTTGCCTAAACCGACTTAGAACCACATCCTTGAAAATCCAACTGCGCAACACAACAACTTCGACCAATAACCAACCTCCTATCCTTACTCGTTTTGCTTAGACAATCACCAACAATTGTCCTTAGCAACCGCACGTGACGTCGTCACAATACCACTAATACTCATTCTAATTCAACAACCCCTCGCTTGTCGCGAGTAGAATTTCTTCAAGAATACTCGTATTCTTTCGTTGAACTCAGATATCAACTCAAGACATTCCCTCTACAGGAAATGACTACCACGCCTGAGGAGTAGGGTTCGATGTCACTAATAGATTTAAATCCTCCGATATCAATACACAACGTGGGGTCAACACCCATGACAACAAGCCCACGAGAAAACCATGACGACTTGTGTTACACAAACCATCACCTCATTGAATCAGACTCCCTGATCTGGTTTACGCTTTCTATAAATTATCCTGTCAAGTTGTCCTGTTGTAGAGTAATTGTCTTCCCTTGATCTATCCTTACTCAAACCACTTGCACACACAGGACATGAATTGCATGACTTTTAGCGTAAGACCAAAACCATAGCCTTTAAATCAGTGAGATCCAAAAGCTCCAGACATCGAGATCCAACAATACTTACTCCTCGCATGAAGACAAATTGTCAGGCTACGTACTGCTCACGTAACTATTCTGACAGCACCAATCCTGACCTCTTTACTCACAAGCCAAACATAGAATCGCTAACTCAATTATCACCTCGTGGAACTACAGCGTACTTTACCACGGTAATACCTCACCGTACCACTCATAGGTGAGGTACCACTGACCTCCCCATCTCTTACTTTAACCTGGAATGACGCATAGTGCAGAACTTGCACTTCAACCAACCGTGCGTCTATTAAACATTATCCGCAACTCAATCTGGAATAGACTTACCAATAAAAGAATTCCAGAGCCGTACCCGCTCAACAAAGATATTTCCTTCATAGATGCCTCCATTATCAAATCGTCTGGTAATAACCGATAAATTTGGACATTTAACCAGATCGGACATCTATATAAAATTTAGTGCCACTTGTGCACACCCAAAGGAACCCCTGATCAAAGCATCGGGAATTAATTTCACACCGAACTTAGTCATATTGATCACCTAGCATCCAGTTATCAAGGCACAATTTATCAAATGCCATCACCGCACTGGGCGCTTAAACATTACAGAGTCAACTCGTACAACTAGACAGTTTCTAACAAAACTGTCCCCATGCTCTGCAAGTTTACCATCCACCGCATCCTCTATTTGGTATGATTCAAGATGCACAACCACTTACCATTCTAATTGAAGAGGAAAAATAACTGCGTGCACAGGAAATCACAATACCACTTCAGATCCTAGCTTACAAGATCCACTGTCAAACGTTAACATCCCCTCAGATCATAACTTAATCTGAACGTGGCTTTAACACACAACGATCACTATTGGTGTGTGGCTCAACTTAGCAACATACCTTACCACTCTCAGTAACAAATATTACCACACTTAGACTCGTAACACCTTCGAGTCATCAAGGAAAACCTTTCCTAGTTCCACCGCATTTCACACTCACCGAAATGTTGAAAATTTCGACAGTCACCTCCAATGATCTTTCTTGCTACTACTCTACACTCGTGGCGCCAAGAACTGCCGCTAGGTCAATAATTCCTAACAAGTAGGGTCACTACTCAAATGACCAATGACCATAGCAACGCCAACAAAACTTTAATCCTCTTAGGATTTCATTAAATACACCAAAATTCAATTTCCCAGATCAAATCCTCATTCCACAGATCAAATTGAGAATATTGTCTGTCACTGCAGTGGATGTAACTTATGAACCTCAAACACGACTAAGTACACCCTCGGTTACAATACTTGATTAAACCACAGCCAGTGAGTGCACAAATTCCCATGCCATCAAGCTCAGTTAATCGCCCTCGAAGAAACCAAGTGTCATAACAGACAACTTTGGTTGCAAGTTGAAGCTTGACCATCTACAAACATTCTCACTCAATTTCACTGTTCCAGTAACCTTTGCCCCACTGCTGTCACTTCACCATCTCCGTGCATCTAACCCAGCAAGCAATCAACCACTTACTAACAACATTTAATAATCTCGCTAACCATCATAAAAGTCGGGGCGACTACCAAAGACCCACTTCCGACCTGTACTTAAATGGTTAGGCCATTTAATCGACGTTTTGCACAGAAACTATTGACAAACGTCCTTCACCCCTATCTTCAAAATATGGGACTCTCACAATACATTCTTGAAATATATGAATGTAGCATTTTGACCACACATAGCTGCACAAAAACAATTATGTCTTACCAGTATGTGCTACCCATATTCCAATTTACCACTTCTTTACAAAGGAGGGTACACGTGCTCATGTGGGGCATACCCATGTACATCTTCAGCCGTCGAAACAGTGCCGTTTGCACAACGACCGGTTCCTACACCACCATAATACAAAGTCAGTCAAGACTCGTATCACTATCTCCGGTACCCCGAGCACTCCTGGTCCATGACCCGGTGGCTTGTTGCCACTTCCAACATGTTCCTTTAAATTCCGAAACCAATTACCCTTAGCTACAACTGGTAACACTCGCTCGATCTGTAAATCGGACTCTAACACAGCCAACCTAGAGACCCCTCATAGGTGTACTAACTGAAATACTTTGACCCCAGATGGATAACTCACCTTATGGTTGACATGAGTCCCAAGATCTGGTGACACGATTTAATTTTTACCTCCACGATAAATGGCCCAATGACCATTGTCACCAACAATTCAAATCTTCCTAATACCCCAATCATGGGTGGCTGGAGCGAAGAGGATATGGTCGTAGCTGATGGCAGCATTACCAGCACCAAAGCTGACCCAAGCCATTAGTTTCAGTGGCTGTCCCAAAAAACATCGAGTGACCAACCAGCCTTTACTTCCTTAACATTTCCAGTAGTGTCAAATCATGGACTCGTCACTAGATCCAGATCACAAAATAACAACACTCAACTTCCTTGAGTCATTCCCCTATCATATATCCGTTGGTTCCTCTGAAACCACACTAATGATGAACCTTAACAAAATCGTGGAAATCATCAAATCTCAGTATTCATCCTCTATGAAAAAGCGCGCTAGGCGACTTCAGCTCTTTTTCCATCGCAGGATGCAATCTCTTTCATTAACTCGTACGACTCTTCACTTCTCAGAGTCTCATAACACGAACACCAAGGCCTCGCCTCCGGTTTCTACAGCATCCCTGTCAACAACCATGACAGCCTTCCAGGTGTGATTTAACTGTTTCACCACCGAGTACTTACACATAATGCTCAAACGTTAAACAACGTGAGTTTCCAGCTCGATCCCCAACTCAATTCTCAATTAATCCTTAGGGAACTCATACAATAAATACGTAACGAGCTTACCTTGTTCCTTACAGGAGTTCATTGTGAGGTCGGCGTACTGAGGCATAGTCTTGAAGATTCAAACGTCTATAGGACCACTCGGTCCATAAATCAACCAGGAAGTACTAACTCATATCCTTAATAAACACTGAGCGTCCAAAGCATAAAAATGCCGATGGATCCGCCGCGGTCGGACCATCACTCTATAGACACTAAGTGCTACCAAGTACATGAGGTAGTAACAAGAAACGATAACCTAATGCTCTGATACCAATTGTCAGGACCCACCCCGAGTTAAATCCCTTTAACCCGAAGTAAATCCTGCGGGGACCACCTCAAGAAAATTTCTTACCGAAACCCCCTTGAAATGGACAACCCTTCCTATATACCAACTCCGCTCATCCATGAGTATTTGAAAACAAACCCTAACTCATGGAGGCCTCCTGCTCTCTAACCTACTTAACTAGCTAAACTGGGTTAGTCAGAGCAGTCTACACAGAAGTTACCCTAAAGGATTTGCGAGCAGCAACGGATTGATCGACTATGCCTCGACTCTTGTACGCGCACGACCTCCGCTCTAGAACCCTGCACCACTGGGCATTTGAAAACGAAGGGCCCAGGGGAGAAACATTGAAAACCGTTAGAGTGAGTGGACGAAAATCAAATATAAAAACTCTATTTTCCGCTAATGTTCTCCCTTACAGTTTTCTCAGAAAATCCGCATGCAACAAATCATAAATGATGCCTTGGCTCAAACATAAATAATTTAAATGTGGGGTGTTAACCTCATCCACGAGAAATCCCGACCCGCTCTACCACGAGAGGGTCCATTGACCAGCTCATCGGGGAGGGTCCATTGACCAGCTCATCGGGGAGGGTCCTGACCTTCTTCCTGCTTGGAAAGCTCCTCGAGTGAAACCCTCGAACTAACCGCGTAGTCGAGTCCGTCTCACGTTCAATCAGAGACTGTACAAACAAACCATTATATTAGTCATTCCATAGTTGACTTGGTCTTTTCCTAGTTTGACCAGGAAATCCTATTTTACCAAGAGTTGACCAAGTTCCTTTTTTTTCACAACTTTTCAACAAATAGATTTAATTCCGATTACCCAACCGTAACACCGACTTTCTCTAATAATTCACTTGACATTAGGTTCACACATAATAATTTGTGGAATTACTATGGACACCCATTCAACCACTTCACCAATACCTTAGGAGTCCTTAAAATAATCCTTAAACCTTAACCGGCAATAATCGATGGTCGGAATAATATTTAATTATCCGCCAATAATACGAAACTAGAACAATTCCAAAACCTAACCAAAACTCCTCCAAAAATTACCAAATTTTAACCATAGACTCCTAACAATATGTACTAATTAATGGGCATGAAAAACTGCCCAAAAAGTGGCGGCACCGCCGCCAGCTCCGCCGCCGACGGCGGCCGCCGGCAGAAATTCCGGCCAAAATGCCGGCGACCTCCGATCGCCACCAAATTTTACCAGTAGCTTCGACTCATCATTTGGGACAACTTTGTAGTTCAACTCGAAGGCCAATTCGGCCTCTAACTATGTAAAAAACTCGATGAACAGTAAACCCGAAATAATTTCAATCCAAAACTTCAATCCTTCAATTCTCCCTACACACTTCGAATCAAGCTACCAAATTCTAGGGGATTGTAGTACTCCTAAAACCCATCCTAAACATATAAAGAACTCAACAAATGGTGATCTAGGGAGGGAGAAATCCGATCAAGATCAAACACTGTACACTTGAAGAACAAATCGGGATTTCTCCCGATTTACGGCGAGTTAGCTCGGAAAACTTACCTAGGAATGAAGTAGACTCGGAGGCCGAGCTTTTGGGACCGGTGCGGCGGCGATTGGTGGCCGGACGGCGGCGCTGTGGCGCGCGTAAAATCCGGCAGCGTTTCCCGTCGGGGGAGAGGAGAGAGAGCCGGGTGAAAAATCTGATTTTTCACCCCGGTAACTCCTATATATAGCCGTTTTACCGCATAGTAACCTTATACTTTTGTTCATAACTTTCTCATACGAACTCCGATTTGAGCGTGCTATGTGTCCACGAACTCGTAACGACGTCCTCTATAACTTTCAAGAAGGAAGTTTTTCTCAAATTCTTGACTTACCAAAAAGTCAACTTTACCATCATTGTACGGTTAAACGGTTACTTTAAATGGTAAAAGACCAAAGTAACCAACCGTAATATAATCCTAGGATCGGGATGTGACAGCAAGTGACAGGCACGAGTGCCACTTTTCACCGAAATCAACTATGCAGGATCGAAGCATGTCCTCCAAGGTACGGATCGTACGCTCGGACTGTCCATCTATCTGAGGATGATACGCTGAACTCAAGTGCAACTCGGTACCCAACTCTTTCTGCAATGACTTCCAGAGCTTGGAAGTAAAACGTGGGTCACGGTCTGAGATGATGCTCTTCGGTATCCCATGAAGTCTGATCACCTCACTAATGTACAGATCTGCAAAGTACTGTGTACGTGAGCTCATCTTGACAGGTAGAAAGTGTGCAGATTTCGTCAACCTGTCAACTATCACCCAAATCCCATCATGACCTTCCCGTGAACGGGGTAGGCCGGTGACGAAATCCATGGTGATGTGGTCCCACTTCCACTGTGGATGTCTGTTCTCTGCCTTTACTTGCCTGCACACGTCACATCTAGACACATACTCCCCGATACTCTGCTTCATGCCTTTCCACCAAAACTGGCGCTTCATATCCTGATACATCTTTGTGGCTCCTAGATGCATGGTGAAACTAGTCCGGTGTGACTCCTCCAACACTAGTTTCCGGATGTAATCATCACTGGGGACAAAGGCACGTCCCTTGTACCTGATAAGTCCATCATCACTGACACTCCACTTGTTGTCAGCTTCGCCTGAGTAGACCTGAGCTCGAACCAAGTGGCTCTCTGGATCATTCCACTGATACTCCCCCACCTGCTGTAGGATGTGGGGCCTGAGTGACACACTAGCCAAGAATCCGTGAGAATCCCCAAACCGTACGTCCAAATCATAATCCTCCAATGTCTCCAGAGCCTCCATGCAAGAGAGGAAAATGCTCGCAAGCTCATACCTCGGCTTCCTGCTCAAGGCATCGGCAACAACATTTGCTTTGCCTGGATGGTATCGTAGGGTGAACTCATAATCCGTAAGATACTCCATCCATCTCCGCTGCCGTAGATTAAGATCACGCTGGGTGAAGATGTACTGTAGGCTCTTGTGATCCGTGTAGATCTCAAAGGTGGCTCCGTAGAGATAACACCTCCAGATCTTCAGAGCATGTACGACAGCTGCCATCTCCAAATCATGTGTAGGATAGTTCTTCTCATGTGGCTTCAACTGTCTAGAGCCATAACAAACTACCCCACCATTTTGCATCAGCACACAACCTAAACCAGTCCCTGAAGCGTCCGTATACACTTGGTACGGATCTACACCATTGGGGAGAACGAGGACTGGGGCTGTGGTCAACCGGTTCTTCAACTCTGCAAAAGCCTCTTCACATGCGTCACTCCACTCAAACTTGACTCCTTTCTTTGTCAAGTTGGTTAGTGGCGTGGCAATCTTCGAGAAGTCCTGCACAAACCGACAGTAGTATCCAGCTAAACCAAGGAAACTCCTCACTTCTGTAACATTCCGAGGATGTTCCCAATCTAAAACTGCCTCGATCTTTGAAGGATCCACTGACAAGCCTGCACCTGAGACTACATGTCCAAGAAACTGCACCTCTGAAAGCCAAAACTCGCACTTTGACTTCTTGGCGAAAAGCTGATGATTCCACAAAGTCTGTAGAATGGTGCGAAGATGATACTCATGCTCTGCTTGGGTCTTGGAGTAGACTAAGATGTCGTCGATGAACACGATCACAAACTGATCCAAGTAAGGTCGGAAGACTCTGTTCATGAGATCCATGAAAGCTGCGGGAGCATTCGTCAACCCGAACGACATGACGAGGAACTCGAAGTGCCCGTAGCGTGTACGGAAAGCTGTCTTCTCAATGTCACTATCCCGTACCCGAAGCTGATGATAACCTGACCTCAGATCAATCTTAGAAAAGAACTGAGCTCCTGCAAGCTGATCAAACAAATCATCGATCCTCGGGAGTGGGTACTTATTCTTCACAGTGACACTGTTCAACTTCCGATAATCTATACAGAGTCGAAGGGTCCCATCATGTTTTCTGGCAAACAACACCGGTGCTCCCCACGGTGATGAGCTATACCTGATAAAACCCTTGCTCATAAGATCCTCCAACTGAAGCTTCAACTCTTGCAACTCAGCTGGTGCCATACGGTAAGGTGGAATCGAAATCGGCGTGGCTCCTGGAACCAACTCGATCTGAAACTCTACCTCCCGATGTGGCGGTTGTCACACCCCGAATCTTGTGAAGTTAATAAAAGTTACCTTTCATAGAAATTCACGAGTTACCGAGGATTTTTAATTGCGATCGGTAATTCGATAAGTTATCGCTCGAGTAAATTTTCGAGTTTTCAAAAGTACTCCAAATACCTGAATTGACGACTCGATGTTGTAGTACGTGTCGACACGAGTCTCCCGGTATTTTCGGATTATTTTTCGGAGCTTCGGTTCATTTTCTACGGATTTTCGAAGGTTTCGGTAACTTTTAAATTATTAATCCGGTAAATCAGTTTTACCATTTACCCTTTTACTTTTTTACCTTCTTTTAATCTGGACCGTCAGATCTTTCCAAGATCTGATCTGAGCCGTTGATCTTTCTATAAAAAGGGTAGAGAGGTTTGACCCGAGTCAAACACCCAACTCGGCGTTGACCCGAGCCCAACCACTCTCCCTCTCCGCTCTCGGTCTGCAGCCTTGCCACCTCCATCTCCGGCGCGTCCGGCCACCCCACACCGGCGCACTACCACCAAAATCTTCCTCTCTTTCTCCTCATCAAAACCCCCTTACCAATTTCTCCAAATATCTGTTGTGGGAGAGGCTTGGCTGACGAGGAGCTCGGCTGTGCTCCGATCAAGTTTCAGAAATTGGTCACGACAGAGGGTGCGAGTGGTGGTGACAGCTTCGCCTCGTCGTCCTGGTTCCATTTATGTCCTCAGTTGTCAAAGAAAAGGCCTGAGGAAGAAGTTTGAACGGAAGAGGATTTGAGTTTTCTCGGCCATGGATCGGTGTCCTCCGGTCACAGATGAAGGTAATTGAGGTATGAAAAACTATCTACTCATGAAGCTCTATGTATCTGTTTAATTGGATTGAAGTTTGGAGGAAGTTGGATGTTTGATTATTGTTACTGTGTTCGGCAACGAACACAGTGACGACAGTTATGGTTTTGGGTTTCAGAGTTTGGGTTTTAGGTTGAGCTTGTGTGCATGAGTTGCAGTTCTTGTTTATCTGAAGTCTATTGTAGTTTGGTGATGTGAAGTTGAGGCTGTGTTGTTGATTAGAGAAGGAACAATTGAATTCTGAGCAGTGTGTGTGTGTATGTGTGTTCTTTGGCAGTAGTGTTGATGATTTCAATGGTTTAGAATTGATGAAATTGTAGAGTGGGCAAAGGAAGTTGAATGCTGCATTTTATTGTTTGATGTGATTGGAATCATTGTTGGGTTGCTGACTTAGTGTTGTTGCGTGGTTTCATGTCGATAACTTGGTGACGAAGGAAACGGGGAGGTGATGGCGAAATTCCGGCAAGTCACCGGAATCCGACGAAGATTCCGGTGATACGGTAAAACCGGCTGAATGCCGAAGAGGTAGGAGTTGATTCTTTCAATAACCTAATTGTCGTAAAGTTTCCGTAAATTAAGAATTGGATTAATTACGGTTAATTGGACGTAATTAGGAAGTTTCCATTTTGGGAAACCTTCTAAGTTTGGTAACCTGTTAATTTGGGAAACTTTCCATTTTGGGAAAGTTTCCATTAAAGGAAAGTTTCCACTTTGGGAAAGTTGTTTTTTATCAGAAAAATGGTTAAAGGATTGAAGTTCAATGAATGTGACAATTTTTGGTTAAATGGGTAAAGAGTTAAATTGTTAACTGGAATTGATGAGAAAAGGTTTAATCGGTAAATCGACTCAAGGTCAAATATATTGATTAATACGTGACACTCTATCGTCAAGTTAAAGTAATAAAGGAAAGTTCGGAAACTGAGTCGGACTTCCGGTAAATTGAGTTAAGAGTCGATAACCGGGAAAGAAAGTCAAAAAGGGTAAAATGTCATAAAAAGGAACTCGGTCAACTTGTGGTCAAATAGGAGTTCCGGGTCAAACTAGGAAAAGACCAAGTCAACGATGAAATGACTAATGTATTGGTTCATTTGTACAGTCTCTGGTCGGACGTGAGACGGGCTCGACTACGCGGTAGTCGAGGGTTTCGCTCGAGGAGTTTTCCGAGCGGGAAGGTCGCAATAGTACTGTGAGTGGACATATTGTTTTAAATAAATGCATGCCTTAATTATTGAGTTAATTGCATGATGTTTATGATTGTTTTCGAGAATTATATATCTCTCGGGTTCTTGAACGTATTTACGTTATTACTCGATTTTCTATTTCTTCCGAAAATGGTTATAGACGGTGAGGGCCGTCCTACGAATGGAATTGAACCCGAGACTTCGTTGGAGATTGGGTCTATGCATATATGTCAAGGAATTGTTTACTTATTTTATTTTGGGAAGAGAATTTGATTAAAGTATTGTTGTGAATTATATTTTAAGGGTTGACCAATGATTATGCTAGCTAGAGTAGCGTGAGGGCGCTACTAGAGCTCTTAGCTCCGACCCTAGCCTGAGAGGTCAGGCAAATTACGTAGTGCACTATGAGGGTTGACCATTTCCACTTTATCCAGAGCTCTTAGCTCCGACCCTGGTCTGAGAGGTCAGACAAGCCTGAGAGGTCAGGTTGATATTATAAGGGTTGACCGTTATCACATATTCTAGAGCTCTTAGCTCCGACCCTGGTCTGAGAGGTCAGACAAGCCTGAGAGGTCAGGTTGATATTATAAGGGTTGACCGTATTATTTTATCTAGCTAGCATAGCGTAGCGTGAGGGCGCTACTAGAGCTCTTAGCTCCGACCCTAGTCTGAGAGGTCAGACTTATTATGTTTGGTGACCATTTCTCTTCCCATATTCCTTGTTGGTTTATCTTATTATGCACTTGTGGAAATTTAGTAATTGTGGGCATGCTTAAATGATTTTTAAATTGATATACTTTTGGGAGAACATTACAGGAAATGAAGTTTTTATATGTGATTTTCGTCCACTCACTCTAACGGTTTTTAAATGTTTCTCCCCTGGGCTTTTCGTTTTTAAATGCCCAGTGATGCAGGGTTCTTGAGAGGAGGTCGAGCGCGTACTAGAGTCGAGGCATAGTCGATCATTCCGTTGCTGAGTAAAATTCTTTGGGGTAATCATCTCTGTAGACTGCTCTGACTAACCCGGTTTAGTTAGTTTAGTAGGAAGGGTTGGCCATTTCAAGGGGGTTTCGGTAAGAAGTTCCCTTGAGGTGGTCCCCGCAGGATTTACTTCGGGTTAAAAGGGTTTAACCTGGGGTGGGTCCTGTCAATGGTATCAGAGCATTAGGTTATCGTTTCCTGTTACTACCTCATATACTTGGTATCACTTAGTGTCTATAGAGTGATGGTCCGACCGCGGCGGATCCATCGGCATTTTATGCTTGGACGCTTAGTGTTTATTAAGGATATGAGTTAGTACTTCCTGATTGAGATATGGACCGAGTGGTCCTATAAACGATCGAATTTTCAAGACTATGCCTCAGTACGCGCGACCTCATAGAGAGTTCCTGTAAGGAACAAGGTAAGCTCGTTACGTATTTATGTTTTTGGTATCCCCCATTGATTTACGAGATTTGAGTTGGGGATCGAGCTGTAAACTCCCGCTATTTAACGAGCTTGAACATTTGTGTGAATGTTCGGTGGTGAAACAGCTAATTCACACCTGAGGGGCTGTCATGGTTGTTGACAGGGATGCTGTAGAAGCCTAAGACAAGGCTTTGGTGTTCGAGTTATGAGACTCTTAACAGTGGAGAGTCGTACGAGTTAATGTAAGAGATGAAGTCGCCTAACGCGATTGTTCAGAAAGGATGAATAATAAGATTTGACGATTGCCACGATTTTGTTGAGGTTCGTCATGAGTGTGGTTTCAGAAAAACCAACTGACGTATGAAGAGGAAAGACTCAAGGGAATTGAGTGTTATTATTTGTGATCAATGGACTTTTTCTAGTGACGAGTCCATGATGTGACACTATTGAAGAATGTTAAGGAAGTAAAGGCTGTTTTGGTCACTTGATGCTTTATGGGACAGCCACTGAAAATAATGGTTTGGGTCAGCTTTGGTGCTGACATTGTTGTCGTCAGTTGCGACGAGATCCTCTTCGTTCCAGCCACCCATGTTTAGGGTACTAGAAAGATTTGAATTGTTAGTGAGTCCAAGCGTGAATTGGATTGTTGGTGACAATGGTCTTTGGGCCAGTTATCGTGAAGGTAAAAAAAAAAAAAAAAAAAAAAAAAAAAAAAAAAAAAAAAAATCGTGTCACCAGATCTTGGGGCTCATGTCAATCATAAGGTGAGTTATCCACCTGCGGTCAAAGTGTTGTAATTAGTACACCAGTGGAGGAGTCTCCAGGTTGGCTGTATTAGAGATCGATTTTCAGATCGAGAAAGCGTTACTTGGGGTAATTAAAGTTAAGTGGTTCTGGAATTTTAAGGAACATGTTGAAAGTGGCAACAAGCCACCGGGTCTCGGACCAAGAGTGCTTGGGGTACCGGGGAGAGTGATACGAGTCTTGATGGACTTTGTATTAATTGCGGTGTAGGAACCGGTCATTGTGCAAACGACACTGTTTTGACGGCTGAAGATGTACATGGGTATACCCCACAGGAGCACGTGTACCCTCTTATGTAGGGAAGTGATAAAGTGAAATTTGGGTAACACATGCTGGTAATGCATAATTATTTTGTACAGCTGTGTGGTCAAAATGACACCAGGTAAGTGACGAAGGCTGATGATGACATCATATCAAGAATGTATTGTGAGAGTCCCATAATTTGAGAACAGAGATTAAAGACGTTTGGTTAGAAGTTTCTGTGAAAAACGTCAATTAAATGGTTTAATGTCGTTAGTAGGTGGAAGGATGTTTTCTGAGATAAATGCACGGAAATGGTGAAGGGACAGCAGTGAGGCAAGGTTTACTGGGTCATTAATTTGAGCAAGAATGTTTGTGGTTGCTCAATCTTGAATCTGCAGTCCCAGTCGTCCGTTATGACACTTGGTTTCTTCGAGGACGATTAACTGAGCTTGATGGCATGGGAATTTGTGCACTCACTGGCTGTGGTCTAATCTAGTATTGTAACCGGAAGTGTACTTAGTCGTATTTAGGGTTCATAAGCTACCTTCACTGCAGCGACAGAAAATATCCTCAATCTTGATATGGGGAATAAGGATTAAGATCTGGGAGATCAATTATTGAGGATAATTTAAAGAAATCCTGAGAGGATTAAACTATTGTAGGCACTGCTATGGTCATTGGTCATTTGAGTAGTGACCCTACTTGTTAGGAATGATTGACCTAACGACAATTCTTGGCGCCACGAGTGTAAAGTGGTAGCAAGAAAGATCATTGGAGATGACTTGCGAAATTGTCAACATTTCGGCGAGTATGAAATGCAGTGAAACTGAGGAAAGAGTTTCTTTGATGACTCAAAGGTGTTACGAGTCAAGGTTTTGGAAACCAAATTGTTACAAGAGTAGTAAAGTATGTTGCTAAGTTGTGCAACACTCCATCGGAAACCGTGGAGTGATTAAGCTACGTTCAGATTAAGTTATGATCTGAGAGGATGTTAACGTGTGGCAGTGGATCTTGTGATTTAAGATCTAGAGTGGTAAGCGATTGAGAATTTTGAATCTTACCGAATAGAGGTTGCGGTGGATGGTAAACGCGCAGCGCCTGGGGAACAGTTTTGTTAGAAACTGTCCAGTTGTACGAGTTGACTCTGTGGTGTGTACTCGCCCCGTGCGGTGATGGCATTTGTTGAATTGTGCCTTAAAGATTTGATGCTTGGTGATTAGCGTGGCTAAGTTCGGCGTGAAATTAATTTCCAGTGCTTTGATCAGGGGTTACTTTAGGTGTGCACCTGTGACACTAAATTCTATGTAGATGTCTGATCTGGTTAAATGTCCAAGTTGCTGGTTATTACCGGACGATGTGGTAATGGAGGCATTTGGGAATGGATTATACTTGTTGAGCGGGTAAGGCTCTGAAATTCTTTTAATGGTAAGTCTATTCCGGATTGAGATGCGGATAATGTTTAATAGACGCACGGTTATGGTTGAAGTGCAAGTTCTGCACTATGCGTTATTCCAGGCTAAGGTAAGAGATAGGGAGGTCAGTGGCACCTCACCTATGAGTAGTACGGAGATGTGTTACTAGTGGTAAAGTACGCTGTAACCCCACAAGTGTTATTGAGATGGCGATTCTAATGATCGGTTTGTTGGTAAAGTCCAGTTTATCCGGTCGGAATAGCTTGTAGTAGGGTGAAGCCTGGCATTTTGTCTTCATGCGAGGAGTAAGTATTGTTGGCTCTCGATGTCTGGAGACTTGTATCTCCCCGATTTAAAGGCTATGGTTTTGGTTCATGGCAATACATGTCCTGTGTGTGCCAGTGGTTTGAGTAATGATAGAGTAAAGGAAGACAACTACTCTACAACATGACAGAATAGTTTCTAGGAAGCGTAAACCAGATCAGGAAGCCTGGTTCGAATGAGGTGATGGTTCGTGTAACACCAGTCGCATGGTTTTCTCATGGGCTTGTTGTCATGGGTGTTGATCCCACGTGGTATATTGATATCGGAGAATTACAGATGGTGGATCAGTGATAGGCAGTGTCGTATTCCACCTCATAAATGAGATGGAGTACAGTAAGAATTCGGTGATTCAGTTGATCAATGATTCAAGAGGAAATCATTATGATCCACGGTAAGACTTCAGACGGTTTAGTTTTAACCCGAGAAAAGTGATCGGGTGTCAGAAAAAGAGAAAGTTTTGGAGGTTATCATCCACGTAGGAAGGAGTGCTACGTTGGCTAGATGTGACACGTGACAAGATTACATGAGTTTGATGAAAATGTTGGGTATCCTTAGAGTTAATGGATGCCTAGTGTCACGTATGTTCTTGTTACGGAAATAAGTTTACTACCTTACATCCTATGTCATTTGACTTCTGGTTAGTCCGGGAAGCTGACATTAGAGAGCAATATTAGTATATTAAGTGGTACTATTCCTCACTGTATTGGACTTTGAGTATAGAAATTTCGAGGACGAAATTTTTATAAGGTGGGGAGAATTGTCACACCCCGAATCTTGTGAAGTTAATAAAAGTTACCTTTCATAGAAATTCACGAGTTACCGAGGATTTTTAATTGCGATCGGTAATTCGATAAGTTATCGCTCGAGTAAATTTTCGAGTTTTCAAAAGTACTCCAAATACCTGAATTGACGACTCGATGTTGTAGTACGTGTCGACACGAGTCTCCCGGTATTTTCGGATTATTTTTCGGAGCTTCGGTTCATTTTCTACGGATTTTCGAAGGTTTCGGTAACTTTTAAATTATTAATCCGGTAAATCAGTTTTACCATTTACCCTTTTACTTTTTTACCTTCTTTTAATCTGGACCGTCAGATCTTTCCAAGATCTGATCTGAGCCGTTGATCTTTCTATAAAAAGGGTAGAGAGGTTTGACCCGAGTCAAACACCCAACTCGGCGTTGACCCGAGCCCAACCACTCTCCCTCTCCGCTCTCGGTCTGCAGCCTTGCCACCTCCATCTCCGGCGCGTCCGGCCACCCCACACCGGCGCACTACCACCAAAATCTTCCTCTCTTTCTCCTCATCAAAACCCCCTTACCAATTTCTCCAAATATCTGTTGTGGGAGAGGCTTGGCTGACGAGGAGCTCGGCTGTGCTCCGATCAAGTTTCAGAAATTGGTCACGACAGAGGGTGCGAGTGGTGGTGACAGCTTCGCCTCGTCGTCCTGGTTCCATTTATGTCCTCAGTTGTCAAAGAAAAGGCCTGAGGAAGAAGTTTGAACGGAAGAGGATTTGAGTTTTCTCGGCCATGGATCGGTGTCCTCCGGTCACAGATGAAGGTAATTGAGGTATGAAAAACTATCTACTCATGAAGCTCTATGTATCTGTTTAATTGGATTGAAGTTTGGAGGAAGTTGGATGTTTGATTATTGTTACTGTGTTCGGCAACGAACACAGTGACGACAGTTATGGTTTTGGGTTTCAGAGTTTGGGTTTTAGGTTGAGCTTGTGTGCATGAGTTGCAGTTCTTGTTTATCTGAAGTCTATTGTAGTTTGGTGATGTGAAGTTGAGGCTGTGTTGTTGATTAGAGAAGGAACAATTGAATTCTGAGCAGTGTGTGTGTGTATGTGTGTTCTTTGGCAGTAGTGTTGATGATTTCAATGGTTTAGAATTGATGAAATTGTAGAGTGGGCAAAGGAAGTTGAATGCTGCATTTTATTGTTTGATGTGATTGGAATCATTGTTGGGTTGCTGACTTAGTGTTGTTGCGTGGTTTCATGTCGATAACTTGGTGACGAAGGAAACGGGGAGGTGATGGCGAAATTCCGGCAAGTCACCGGAATCCGACGAAGATTCCGGTGATACGGTAAAACCGGCTGAATGCCGAAGAGGTAGGAGTTGATTCTTTCAATAACCTAATTGTCGTAAAGTTTCCGTAAATTAAGAATTGGATTAATTACGGTTAATTGGACGTAATTAGGAAGTTTCCATTTTGGGAAACCTTCTAAGTTTGGTAACCTGTTAATTTGGGAAACTTTCCATTTTGGGAAAGTTTCCATTAAAGGAAAGTTTCCACTTTGGGAAAGTTGTTTTTTATCAGAAAAATGGTTAAAGGATTGAAGTTCAATGAATGTGACAATTTTTGGTTAAATGGGTAAAGAGTTAAATTGTTAACTGGAATTGATGAGAAAAGGTTTAATCGGTAAATCGACTCAAGGTCAAATATATTGATTAATACGTGACACTCTATCGTCAAGTTAAAGTAATAAAGGAAAGTTCGGAAACTGAGTCGGACTTCCGGTAAATTGAGTTAAGAGTCGATAACCGGGAAAGAAAGTCAAAAAGGGTAAA
Organism: Comarum palustre; assembly: GCA_951800085.1. Classification (NCBI taxonomy): domain Eukaryota; kingdom Viridiplantae; phylum Streptophyta; class Magnoliopsida; order Rosales; family Rosaceae; genus Comarum; species Comarum palustre. Next base: position 589,002 of record OX637590.1, read on the forward strand.
ATGTCATAAAAAGGAACTCGGTCAACTTGTGGTCAAATAGGAGTTCCGGGTCAAACTAGGAAAAGACCAAGTCAACGATGAAATGACTAATGTATTGGTTCATTTGTACAGTCTCTGGTCGGACGTGAGACGGGCTCGACTACGCGGTAGTCGAGGGTTTCGCTCGAGGAGTTTTCCGAGCGGGAAGGTCGCAATAGTACTGTGAGTGGACATATTGTTTTAAATAAATGCATGCCTTAATTATTGAGTTAATTGCATGATGTTTATGATTGTTTTCGAGAATTATATATCTCTCGGGTTCTTGAACGTATTTACGTTATTACTCGATTTTCTATTTCTTCCGAAAATGGTTATAGACGGTGAGGGCCGTCCTACGAATGGAATTGAACCCGAGACTTCGTTGGAGATTGGGTCTATGCATATATGTCAAGGAATTGTTTACTTATTTTATTTTGGGAAGAGAATTTGATTAAAGTATTGTTGTGAATTATATTTTAAGGGTTGACCAATGATTATGCTAGCTAGAGTAGCGTGAGGGCGCTACTAGAGCTCTTAGCTCCGACCCTAGCCTGAGAGGTCAGGCAAATTACGTAGTGCACTATGAGGGTTGACCATTTCCACTTTATCCAGAGCTCTTAGCTCCGACCCTGGTCTGAGAGGTCAGACAAGCCTGAGAGGTCAGGTTGATATTATAAGGGTTGACCGTTATCACATATTCTAGAGCTCTTAGCTCCGACCCTGGTCTGAGAGGTCAGACAAGCCTGAGAGGTCAGGTTGATATTATAAGGGTTGACCGTATTATTTTATCTAGCTAGCATAGCGTAGCGTGAGGGCGCTACTAGAGCTCTTAGCTCCGACCCTAGTCTGAGAGGTCAGACTTATTATGTTTGGTGACCATTTCTCTTCCCATATTCCTTGTTGGTTTATCTTATTATGCACTTGTGGAAATTTAGTAATTGTGGGCATGCTTAAATGATTTTTAAATTGATATACTTTTGGGAGAACATTACAGGAAATGAAGTTTTTATATGTGATTTTCGTCCACTCACTCTAACGGTTTTTAAATGTTTCTCCCCTGGGCTTTTCGTTTTTAAATGCCCAGTGATGCAGGGTTCTTGAGAGGAGGTCGAGCGCGTACTAGAGTCGAGGCATAGTCGATCATTCCGTTGCTGAGTAAAATTCTTTGGGGTAATCATCTCTGTAGACTGCTCTGACTAACCCGGTTTAGTTAGTTTAGTAGGAAGGGTTGGCCATTTCAAGGGGGTTTCGGTAAGAAGTTCCCTTGAGGTGGTCCCCGCAGGATTTACTTCGGGTTAAAAGGGTTTAACCTGGGGTGGGTCCTGTCAGCGGTAATCCTGGTAAATCTTCAGGAAATACTCCGGGATACTCATCAACTACCGGAATGTACCTGTCCCCACTAGATCCATCTGTCTCCTTTGACGATCTCACAATACTGTAGCAAGTCAAAGTCCTCCTCCCATGAAAACATGGTCGCAAGAGTGGACTCGGCTGTGTGAGTCTCTCATCCATTCTGATCACCATAACCTTGTCCTTGCCCGGAGTCCTCACTGTGACTGTCCTCTTCTCACAGTCTATGAGAGCTCGGTACTTCTCCAACCAATCCATCCCAAGTATCAAATCATACCCATCAATGTCTAACGGGTAAAGATCTGCTAGTAACTTTCCTTCGTTGACCAGCAGCTGACACTTGCGAAAGATCCTGTCTGTAGCTGCCCCCACTCCAAGGGCAGAACTAAAACAATATGTGCTACCCGTGGGTTCAGACTCTAATCCCAAAGCATCCGCAAACCACGTGGCGATAAAAGAATGAGAAGCTCCTGTGTCAAACAATACTCTAGCCTCTGAATTAGAAACAATGATTGTACCATCTAAAGCTGTCGAGGCATCCAAAGCTAGCTGACCTCCTGCAAAAGCATAGACCTGTCCATGTCCCCTAGCACTGCGTCCACTCCGGCCTTTCCCCGACTTTCCTCAAAACTATGGCCATAAAACAATGCATTCCAAATTTAATCAATTTACTCTGATTTCAACCGATATAACATAGGGGCTTACGGAAGGGGAGCAACCACCTTCCTGGCCCCACCGACTCATTAAAGTAATAAAAATCATGTTGTTTAGTATAAAACACGACATGCATTAATTCAAAACAAATGTCCACTCACAGTGTAAAGACCCACCCCAGATTTTACCCTTAAATTTGAGGTAAATCCTGCGAGGACCACCTCCAAACAAGATTCTACCGAAAATCCGGCATAACCTCCTTTGGAAATGGACAACCCTACCTGCAAACCAACAAACACTTCTATAACACAATAACAAGCATGAAAAACTGCCCATAAACGGCAGTGTCGCCGCCATCTCCGCCGTCGGCGGCAGGCGACAGGCCAACGGAGACCGGCCAACCCAGAAAACCACCAAATTAACACATAATGATTGCCTTATCATTCCAAACATCTTTCTAGTTTAACACTAAGCTCAATTCTTACTCTAAATAGGTCAATTCATCAAGAACATGTTAAACCCGAATTGGGGCAAAAATCCCTAAACTTTCAAATCTAAAATTCATCCTACACACAATGAATTGAGCCACAAGCTCCTCGAGGATTATTATACTCACCAAGAGGATCAAAATCATACCTAAAACTCACCGAATAATGGCCGAAGGAGGGAGAATTCCGGTGAGACCCGTGAACAGTACAATCCAGCTTCTTGCACCGGCAGCGAGTCGAGCCTCATCGCCCACCCAGAACGGGAGCCTGGACGGTGGTGCGTCGAACGAGACCGTTGTGGCGGCCTAACTCTACCGCACGGCGGTGAACGATGGTCGAGAAGAAGGCGCTGCATTTCGGGTCAGAGAGCCTGAGCACAGTACCCGTTTCAGGTAATTTCCGGAACTTACCTTTTTCACCCCGGTAACTCATATTTATATGCAATTTACAACACAATAACTTTACATTTTCACTTATAACTTTCACATACGAACTCCGATGAAATCGCATAGCATGCCTACTGGTTCATATGAACGTCCTCTATAACTTTTCCGAAGGAAGTTTTCCCAAATGGTTGACTTTACAAAAAGTCAACTTCACGGTAAAACAGTTATCAAAAATAGTAATCGTAACTGCTTTAAACTTCATAAATCCATAGAAATTAGCTCATCGCTCTGGAAAATAATTTAGATAAAACGGTGAGCTAGTTTTATCACATACTACTGCTTTAGAGCTTTAAATATCTTATTTACCAATTCTAGAAAAACTCAATAATAAGCTCGAGCGATAACCAATAGTATTCATGAACGCTATCAAAAATCCTTAGTACCATTTTCTGCCCAGTAAAAAGTTAATTATTAGGTTCGGGTCGTGACACACAGTACTTAAGGCGATCTCCTCACTGCTCGGAATGCCCCTCGAGCATAACCTCAAAAAAACCACATGGTCGAGTCCGTCTCACGTTCGATCATAGACTGTAAAATAAAACCTTGTATTTCCCTAGTTTGAATAGGGAGTCCTAATTTGACCAAGAGTTGACCAAACTCATCCCTTTAACGATTTTTCAACAAATAGATTTTTTTCTATTACCCAACCATACAAACGACTTTCCTTAATAATTCATTTGACATTAGGTTCACACATAGTAATTTATGGAAAGTTCACACATAGCAAAATGGAAAGTTCCCAAATTAATAGGTTTCCAAAAATGGAAAGATTCAAATTATGGTTGGTTTCTGTTTTAGTACGTTTCCTTATACGTAAAATCCGACTACGACCTTTAGCCCGACTAAACGGAAACAATACATTTTTTCCTAGGGGATTCGAACACTACCTCTGGCATTTCAGCCGGATTCATGGCATTACCGGAACCATCACTGGATTCTGGCAACTTGCCGAAATCTCTTGCCGGATTCCGGTCAACTTGTTGGAATTTCGCCAGAGTTTTCCTGCTTTCTTCGTTTGCATGTTATCGACGTACAAGCATTCAAACAACACAAAACAACAACAGCAACATCAGATCAAACCACCAACAACATCAAATTCAACAACAATTCGAACAAACACAGTAGCATTCAGATCATCAGTCACCCTCTGCCTCTGCTTCCCACATTTGAGATTCCAGCAGCTCCAAACCTCCTCCAGCTGGACCTCCTCTGCCTCAGTCGCTCTCGCCACCCAATCCACACTACACCACTTCGGTTTTTCACTGCCCACTAACACAGGCTTTTGCCTTAGTCTAGAATGTCATTGTAGCTCCCCAACTCACACCACTAGGCTTGCTGCAGCTCATAAAGCTCATGGGAGAGACAAAATCATGTCATCGGAAAAAAATGCAGAGGAACCCAGAAAAACAAGAAAAAGGGGTAAATCGAATTAGACCCAGAACCGGAGCTTTAGGGACATATACATGAAGAAGAAGAGAAGAGGAGCAAGGATACAACCTCAATTCGTCGAATCACCGCCTGGTTCACAGGATTTTTCACCGAGGACGGCCGCACCCCACTCGAATCATGATGGGGGTAATGAAGAGGAGAATGAGAGGAAGGTTTCAGTGGTGGTGCGCCAGCCAGAGGCGGCTTGACGCGGCGGCGACAATGGTGGCAGAGCCAGAGGTCTAGAGCTGAGAGGGAGAGGCTGGGCTTGGGTCAACGCCCGAGTTGGGGTTTGACTCGAGTCAACTCTCTCCCCCTTTTTATATCTAAATCAATGGCAGGGATTTAATGCATGAGAGATCTGACGGTCCAGAGGGAATGGGTGAAAAAGTAAATAGTTAAAGGGTAAAAATTATTTACCGAAAAGGTAATTAAAAATTACAAAAAAACTTCTAAAATTCACAGAAAATAGACGGAAGCTCCGAAAAATTTTCTGAAAAATACCAGGAGACTTGTGTTGACACGTACTACAACATCGAGTCATAAAATTAGGAATTTGAGGAGTTTAGAAAAACTCAAAAATAAAGTCGAGCAATAACTTTATACTTCACCGGTCGCCGTTAAAAACTCTCGGTAACTCGTAAACCACTGTAAAAGGTAACTTCTTGGGTACGGGGTGTTACAGTAAAAATATAAGGTTGTAATATTGAAAACTGACATAGGTATTTTGGTTAATTTACCTCATAGTAAAACTATAAAAAAACAAATATACCGCGGTAAAAACTTGGGTTTTTACCCCCTCTGCCTCCGATCGGCTGGTTTGCCGGAAAACCAGGTTTTTCCGGCCAAATCAGCTCCCAACACCTGCAAAACTAGCTTCTACAACACCCAAGCAACACAACAAACTAAGAATCGAGAGAAAAGATGGAGAATTTACCCTCGAAGTCGAACTCCACTGTTTTTCCGGCGGAGCTCCGCTCGTCTTCTCCTTCTGGCAGCTCCTGGAAACTTTCTAGAAAAGCTTCTTGCTCCTCCTCTCGGCTGGTTTCACGTCGAGGAAGAGAATGTAACCCAGCAGCTTCCTCTCTCCTCCGAAAGGCGGCGCTGGCTCGGCTGAGCTGTGCGAATGTGATGGTGGCGGCGGAGAGGCAACACGCGTGCCGCGAGGCTTGTCTGAGGGTGGTCTCGATCGATCGAGGAGAGAGAAGTCGACCAGAAAAGAAAGAATGAGAGAAGAGAAGAAAGGAAAGAAAAGAAAAAGGAAAGTAGAGAAAAAGGAAAGAAGATAAGGAAGAGAGACAAAAAGGGTTTTTATAAAACCTTTTATCGACGGTCACGATTCGTCGAACGAATCCAACGGCCACGATCTCCTCCGACTTTTAAAATAACGAAAAACTCAAAAATGTTTTCTGTAAAACACATTTGAAAATAAATTGTCAAATCACGTCCGTAAAACAGGACAAATACGTAGAGTGTCGGAAAAACATTCCGTAAATACTCATACGCAAGTGGCGACATTCGCTCTAATATTTTAATATTAGAGTACATTGTTGACGTACCGAAAAGAAGTCGTAAATAAATCCTAGACGTGTCAAAAAATAAATAAAATAAGTCGGGGTCTCACAATATATGTCAAATTAATAGCCTTGTCCACCTGTTCAGCTACTGACCAGGGAGGGTTTAATCAGTCACCTTCGGGTTTGGCTTCATTTAAATCCAATGGTTGAATATGTTTTAACTCAATTAATCTCAATCCTTAAATTTAAATAAAATCAGATCTAATGGTTACTGATCAAACCCTCCGTGGTCAGCAACTGACCAAGTGAACGGGACCGGTCAAATTAAAACATGAGGTCCCAAAGTACTGTATAATAAATAATGGATAAGGATCCTCTCCTTGCTAATTGTCGCCTGAACTATCCTTAGCTTTGAATCTCGTCCCTACACATAAAATCTGAAGGCTATTATTTGTCCACATCACCATCTACCCCATAATTACTCATCTTCTGCATTTTCATGGCTAACGACAGCCATTTTCACATTGAGTGTTGTTAAACGTATCAAGTAAACTTCAATGTAGACCCAGTAAATTTATTTACTTTTAAATATATCCAATTAAACCATACATTTCCCATACTGCCCTTATTTGTACCCAGCAAAAAAACAAAGCCATAAAACTTCCCAGCGTACGTATGGTTGTGTTTGGTGCAACAAATTAGATCAGAGATCCATTTTCGATCAATCTTTACTAAATTTGAGTGTGAGAGGAGATTCAGACTTGCATTTTTGAAAATGAGATATGCATATTGTAGAATAATTGTGAATATTTACTTTTCTTGCAAGTGTAGTTAAATATTATGTGTAGGTGTATAATATAATTTTCTATTAGCACTACAACTGTACCTCTATATAAACCTCATATTTAGAGAGAAATAATATATTGTAACCATATCATATTATTCTTGTTTACTTGGTATCAGAGCCAAAAAAGACCCAAATTTCGTATTCATATTCCGTTGCGTATTGTAATCACCACAAAAACCCCAAATCATCATAATTCTCAAACATCGAATCCCAAATTCCAAAATTCAGTACCAAACACAAAGAAACCAGGTTTCGAAAAGCTCCTCCAAAATTTCAAAATCCTGAATTTATCATACCAACACAAAAGGAGTCACAAATCGTATTTTTTACTATCACATCACCATAGCAGACCTTGTCTGTCACAAAGTTTCTTGTTGTCTGCTCATTCAAGCAACCGGCTTGGCTTGCCGGCTCGGCTCGGCTCGAGCACTCACCACAACAAACTTGCAACAGCGGCCCCACATCACATCACCATTCAGTGAATTTAGTTTATTAATCATATGACAGACCAATTTGAAGACCTTGAACCCAGATGTAACCCCTTCAAACTCAAGAGCATATCTCCCATCATCGATCATTATTATACCACCACGCCACCTCATCCTTGCAAAAAACCAAATTCATATGAAAACACACAGTGTCCTCTTTGTGGAGTGTTTGGGCATAGCACTCGACGGTGCTACAAAGTAATTGGATATTCGGATTGTTGGGATTTCACTAAGAGACCCCGAAAAAGTCAAGAAAAAGCCGTTATAGCCACTATAAAGGAAGTGCACCAGTCTAATGCCTATGTCGCACAGTCAGGTATAAACGGTAAGGTATCTATGAAAAGTTTCTGGATTATTGATTCAAGAGCATCTGATCACATGACTAATGATCCTAGCCTCTTGGAAAAATTAAAATCCTCCTCTTAAAATGTTGTTTCTACCACTGATGGTACTCCAACTCTAGTTACCGGAGAATGTTCTGTTGTCATATCTGATACTTTAACCCTTGATTCTGTGTTGGTTGTTCCTTCATTATAATCTTCTATCTGTTAGTCAAATTATTCTCGTTCTTTCATGTATTGTCACCTTCTATCCATTTTTTGTGTATTTCAGGACATTCGGACTCGGCAGATTTTAGGTTATGGTGTTAGGAAGGGGAAATTGTACTACTTAGATCTGACAGAGATTCGAGAAAAACACAAGCATTTTTTGGGTCAAGCTAATCAAGTCAATGGAGCTGAGAGTGCCAAGAAAGATGCGTGGCTTTGGCACTATAGATTGGGACACCTAAACTTCAATTATCTAAAGAAACTGCAACCGCAATTATTTTTAGGTGTCGACCATTCAAATTTTCGATGCGACATATGTGAGCTGGCCAAGAGCCATCGTATTTCATATTCTCCAAGTCTGCATAGAAGCCTTGTTCCATTCATGAAGATTCATTCCGATGTTTAGGGGCCCGCAAAAATTCCTACTCACAGTGGCTATCGATATTTTGTAACATTTATTGATGATTGTACTCGTATGACTTGGGTGTCTCTACACAATATCAACAAGCTATTCGAGTCTTTCAGTGTGACAATGGTGGAGAATATGTCAATGGTCGTATGACTATGTTTATGCAGTCCCATGGAATTCGACATCAGACTTCAAATTCTTACACTCCTCAGCAAAATGGATTAGCCGAACGGAAAAATCGACAATTGCTTGAAGTTGTTCGTGTCTCTTTATTTGGCATGAATGTACCTCTTGAATATTGGGGAGAAGCTGTGAGGTCTGCTGCATATCTCATTAATCGTACTCCTTCTCGGGTAATTATATTTTAAAACCCTTTGCAGCAGGTTCAACATCTTCTTTCCATTCCATCATTACCTAATTTGGAGCCCTGAGTGTTCGGATGCGTAGTTTACGTTTATATTCCCAAGCCACAATGAAGTAAACTTGATCCTCGTGTAAGACTGCGTATCTTTATTGGGTATGCCGATTTTCAAAAAGGTTACAGATGTTATGATCCTCTCACAGACACCATTCATGTATCCCTTAATGTTTCTTTTCATGAATATGAACATTATTACTTAGGGAGAGTCTCAAAGTTTTCCCTTCAGGAAGAGAGAAGTTGTTAAGTTGTTAAGGTAATACTCAGAATTTATTTGAATTCGATGAATTAGAAGCGTTGGAATCCAGATTTAGAGTTGAAAATCATGAAACAAATCAAGGAAATAATGTTAGACAGAATGATGAAAGACCCGCTAGTACATGTCACTACCAGAATGTGGGATCAACAGCTGCTGACGCACATTGGGACACACATGGGGCGAGCCGTGCGAGCCGCACTGAGGAGCGAGCGAGCCGCAATGAGCCGACCCACCAGCAAACTAGTGAATGTAAATGTAGGTAAATATTTGTGAATATTTGTGAATATTATGTATAGGTGTATGATATAATTTCTTATTAGTACTATAATTGTACCTCTATATAAACCTCCTATTTAAAGATAAATAATATATTGTAACCATATCATATTATTCTTGTCTACTCATATAACTAGATGTGGGAGTTTAGGTTGTTTGACAATATAAAAATTTGGACGTAAGAGAGATAGAGACCGAGAGATGAACAAAGAGAATTCATGACCAGTGTTGAAATTTATTCAGAATTTAAAGAGAAGAGACCTGTATGAATAAATTTATTCTTAAATTTATTCAGAATTCATGTTTGGTTTCATTGTTCCCTATAGTTCTTGCCAACATATGTTTGCTTTATTATTTCACTTCTCATTATTCGCACAACCATAATCAATATGGTGGAGGGGTAAAACCTCACGTAACAGATCCAGTATGACTTTACAGTTTCTAATTGCTTTGACAAAGCTCATTGCATTTCTATTTGTTGGAGTCTTGGAGACAACATGTTTGATCTTTAAATAAATAATCAATTTCCGATTGCAAGAATCCTCTCCTCTATAGATTTGCGTATATACCAGAAATTCTATTGAATTGAACATGACAATATCGAAGAGTTTCACAAGCCGTGATCGAATGACAACCTATCCCCAAGAAGGTTTTGTTGTCACGTTTGTTGTTGCTGAGTTCAATATAAGGGGGCAACAAGGGCAATTTGTTAGTTTAATTAGATATATTACAAATTAAATTTATTTGCTGGGTTTATAGAAATGTTTGCTGGGTACTTTAGCAGCACTCTTTCACGTTTCTGCAGTCAGTTCTCTTCATCTACCCCTTCACTTCATTTCTCTGAAAATTTCTGACTGCTCATTTTGCTTCTTGTTCAATCTGAATATCAAACACACTACCTCATCTGTCATCTTTCAGCCATAGCTTTTCCCTTTGAACTTGCAAGTTCAAAGGGTAGATGTTGATTTCAAAGTTGTTGTTCTTGATGGATCTCATTATTGATCTGATTATCTCTTCCAGAAGCCCAATTAAAGAAGCTGAAATCATACGATCACTACCAGAAAAAAGACTTTAGCCGACGAAATAACCAAAAACAGGCCGATGAAATTTTTTTTCGTCGGCTAATTTAAATTTTCGTCGGCTAAACTAATTTTTTCGTCAGCTATAGTGAAATTTTCGCCGACGAAAAAAAGTTTCGTCGGCTATAGTCTGTGAACTTTAGCTGACGAAATTTGAAAAGTTTAGCCGACAAAATTAGAGTATTTCGTCGGCTAAAGTACCTTTTAGTTACAAAATTACACTACGGATATTTCGGTGTCCGATTGACTATTGTGATACCAATCTGGAAGTAGAACAGCCGTATGAGTCAAAATCATGGCCAATGTCATGATATATGAGCTTTTTTGGCCATCCGAGTTAGTATAAGGCTTCAAAATGAAGTTTTTCTAAACACTTAACACACGAAAATGCCCATATCTACACCTATATGAGGTATTTTGGTCCAACCTTCAATACAACAAACATTCACCATAATGAGACGCAATTGTCCATCTAAAAATTTTGAGACATTTACCTCTCTATGATAGGGCTCCCCATATAGATAAATAATGGTAAATAGTAGGCATGTTGTGATTCCGGTCATCAAAATTCACAAACAAAAATATGGCCATCAGATATTATCAATATGTTGAAATATGTCTATGGTAAAAAATTCAACTTGATCCGATAAATTTAAGGGCTTCATCCGGACGGTCAATCCCATAAGTCAAACCCTAAATTGTATTGACTGCAACTATCGGCACCGAGACTTTACCGGAATTACGTGATTTTTTAACCGTTGACATATTTCACCA